>JAYESD010000006.1:80874352-81474352 GCA_036927565.1 Tuctoria greenei
TGGCGCCAATGGACCCTGCCTCAGCAGAGAGGCAGGGTACTTAGGTGCTTTTAGCCTGTGCACGAGGGTACTCGGTATACTTGGTACCCATAGTGGCCCCTGGGTCCACCCTAGGGGGAGGTTATAAGTCCGAGGGTGGAGCCTTAACCATGCTTTCCCACGCTGTCTTTTGATTCCGTCTTGGTCAGCCGAAGCGGTGCGCGCTTCTGCCATCGCAACCACCTGTCCTCTCGTGGTTCAGAGGTCGTGGCGACGTGATATTTACTTGCCGTAGTATCTTTACCGCGACGGTTCCCAATGTGGTTGCGGCACTTCTGTTGCTCTTTCTCTGCCTTTATGGGAACCGCCAGGTTTCCTTCTCAAGTGAGTGCCCGCTCGGGCTAGTCTTTCTGACAGGGGACCTAGGCCCCGCTGTCATGGACACTATAGGTTGAGCAGCAGGTTTTGGGCCCAGGAGACCCGCACGATTTGCTCAAACGTCGCTGGGGTAATTAAACAGAAACCTTTGAGGGCAAAGGTAGTTCCTTCCTTACTTACACCTCCGCGCTCGAGCCTTTGTCTTCTTGCTTGAGCACTCGAGCTTCCCCCATCTGCAAAGTTATTGATTCGTGCTTCAATGGCCTTGATCTTGCCCCCCTCCCACGTCGTGGGCGTAGTGCCCGTGAGGCGGCTGCTTGGCTAGGAGGACGAGAAGCGGTGGGATCTGATCCACCCTGGCTGCCTGTCTCTCAAGTTGGAGAAGGTAGAGATCATCTTCTTCACCTCATATGCGTACTTCGGGTTTGTTCCACCTATTTCCTCCTTCCTTGTGACACTTCTAGAGGTCTTCGGGCTCCAGCTAAATCACCTGTCGCCAAACTCTTTGGTGGTGGTGGCAGTGTTCTCGCACTTCCATGAGATGTTCGTGGGCGTGTACTCGTCTGTGTCGGTGTTCCGGTAGTTCTTCATGCTGAGGTGGACTGGGAGGAGCACAAAGAACTTTCTCGGCGCCTACTACTTCCAGCAGCGGGCCAACAGTCCCTTCAAGTACAACACCCCGCTTTCCGCCGGGAGGTGGGATGGATGGAGGGCTGACTGAGTGATCCTACATGCCGATGCCCACAATTGCATGGTCTTCCCATCGACCGGTCGACGCTCAAGAAGACGACCTAGGTGGAGCGCTCGAAGTTGGAGTCGAAGTACACCCTAGTGATGGAGAGAATCTGATACCTGGCAGACCATGGTTTGTCGTCATTCATGGTGTTGGTGGACTTCTTGCACCGACGCCTGGCCCCCCTCCAACATCGTTGTCACGAGGCGTGGCAATAATTCAGGTCGTAGGACGACACGAGGCTGTTGAGGGTTCGTGACACAAAGATGACCCATCGAGAGGTGTTTGATGTGATGTCCAAGGTGTGTGACGACTCATTGTCCTCTGACGTATTCACCCTCCTGCGGCCTTGCCCGCCGCTTTGCACGGATTGGGACCTCAAGATGAAGATTCTGAGGGAGATGTCAAACCTCGACGCAATCGGTCTTGCACTGCAGCAGGATGGAGACGCGGACCGTGGGTTGATCACCCCTGACTCTCCGTAGGAGTCTGCACCCGCTCCAGGCACCGAAGTGCGGAGGGCGGAAGACCCGTCCTCCGACCAGGGGAAGGGCATTGCACCGATCCATGATACAGGGAACGAAAAGTCGCTGGTAGTCGAGGTTGTGAAGGACAAACGTCCTAGGTCGCCGTCGAGTGCACCATCGAGGGCGGCCTTTGTCCCAAGGCAACATCCGATGGAGCGCCCATCCTTTGCCTCGGATGTTGGCGGTTCTTCAACAGAGGCCATGCCCGCCAAGCGACGAGTCTGTTATCGACCGGGGACGGTGCACCAGCTAGCATCTCTACCGCTCGTGCAGTCCAAGGCGTCGTTGAGGTCTCCGAGAGCACTACATTCACAGATCCCCAAGCCAAGAGGCCTCGGGCCGCTGGTGGTCTGCCATAGGCTTGGCGATGGATGTCGGCAGCAGCTCCGTAGGGGGCTCTGAAAGTGGCGCCATTGGGGTCGGTGGTGACACACCAATGTGTGCCAACAGCAGCGCTGGTGGTTCTGGTGGAGGCCCTGCCAGATCGACCCCACCCGCCGTATCGATAGCGGAGCCCACAGCCTCAGAGTCGTCGAAACTCGTGGACCGTTGGAGCTTCGGGGGTCATCGATAAGGCATTCTTACCGAATCTTGCATCGTTGTTCCATTTGTTCTCTTGTTTGAATAGATTTTGACTCCAATCTGCAGGTCGTCAATAGCTGTGGTGACACCCTTACCGCCAGGGGTAGTGGTATCGAGCGCTCCCAAGTCGGCCCAGGGGGCCACGACTGCATCGGCGGAGCACACTGCTGAGGCGGTACAGGAGAGCATCGCTCTAGCACCCGCGCCTGGTGCGAGTAGTGAAGCACCTCCGGCTGTCGTGCTGGATGTAATGTCAGAGTTTGCTTAGCTAGCTGAGGGTGCGACCCCAGAGACTGCTATTCCAGCAGGTGGCGCCTTGGACGATAATGGTGTTGCCGCTTCGGGTGGTGTCGCAACTTCTGCTCGGCTCCCAGCGATGAGGTCCCTCACGCTGGTGGCCTTCCCCTCATCGCCGCAGGGGGAAGAGGTTCTCGAGATGATCACTGGATGACCCTCCATAGCTTCGGCAGAACCAGAGTGCCTCTCTGACATCATCGACTCGACGCAATCCAACACCAACTTGGTGCAGTCCAACCTTCGTAGAGCGCAACACACCCTCGCCACAGAGTGGGAGAAGCTGCGAGTAGAGGACGGACGCCTCCGGGCCTGGGAGGACCTTCTGAGGTCCAGGATTGATGAGGCGAAGGAGAAGAACCGGAAGGAAGATGAGGAGCTGAAGTTGAGGTGCCGCTTGGGGAATGCCATGGATGCGGCGTCCCAGAAGATTCTGGATGACACCAAGGTGACCAGTTGGGCGGCTGACCCTAGGACGCCGCGAGGCCACTGTTGCTGAGCGGGAGGCCACTGCTGCTGAGCAAGAGGCGGCGGTCCGGGAAATGAAGACTCAGGCTGAGGTAGATCGGGATAGGTTGCAGTCCCGCATCAGAGATCTTGAGCTCCGCGAGAGCAACCTAGCGCGGGATCGGGAGCAGCACCTAGTAGAGCGTCAGGAACTCCTCCTGCTAGAGCTTGACGGCCGAGCTCGGGAGGAGACTTTGGAGCGCCACGCCAGGGAGCTCGATCTGCAAGAGCGACAGCTGGCCCATCGTCTGGAAGACGAGGGGAGAGCGCTGGCAGAGACAGTGGCATCTCACGTTTTGGTGTGCTACCGGAGTTGGTACCCTGAGATACCACTAGACCCGGTAGTTGACAGCCCTGTCGCGGAGCATGAAGAGGCGGCAATGGCAGAAGTCAAGGACGCTGCCAAATATGTCGCCGCACAGTTCACGAGAGATTGAGGCCAGGGCACCTGTGTATCCGGGGCTCGTCCCTTTGTAAATAACCTTTAATGAATTTGGATTCATGTCCCGTTTCTTGGCTTGTCTTGTGCATCTCAACTTGTTCGTCCGGGTCCTTAGCAGCTTAAGTGCCCAAAGAACTTTGCTGCCTTCGTTAGATTTTAGGAACCAACACACGCACACTTGACATTGCCGTTTTGCGCTGTTTGATGTCCTGCCTTGGGACTCCCTTACAGGCCCCCTGGTAGGTGTGGCCAACTGGTTGGGCACAACTATCACTTAACTACAGGATGTCGTCGACGGGCCCCTAGCAAAGCACGGGAGCTTGGTTAGTTGATGCCAGCGGGCCCCTTGGGGGATGTCGGGCTTGATTTGAAATGCATGGTCATCGCTAAAGAGGAACGTCGATGGAGGCCCCCTGGGAGGTGCCGGAGATGGATGCTCCGGCGTCGCCGACCATCGTCATGTTGAAACATCGACAGCAGGCCCCCTGGGAGGCGTCGCAGCTGGATCGGTCCAACATCGCCCAAATCATCGTGGAGAAATGTCGACGGCAGGCCCCCTGGGAGGTGCCAGAGCTGGATCGCTCCAATGTCGCCCACCATTATAGATAAACGTCGACGACAGGCCCCCTGGGAGGTGCTGACAGTGTTGTCCAGGCATCGCCTAGGCGACGCCTAGGCGGTGACTAGGCGTCCAATCGCTCCAGACCGGACGCCATGGCCGGTCGCCTCGCCTGGCCATCGGGCGCCACCGCCGTCCGCCGCTCACTGCCGCTGGGATGAGTGGGCAGAGGCGTGCTGCTGAGGGAAGATGGAGGGGGAGGAGAAAGGAGCCGCAGATGGCGCTGAGTCGAGGTGATGCGGCAGCCGGACCAGAGTCGGAAGACAAAGAAAGCGGCAGCCGATCGGGATCGGTAGCTGGAAGCCTAGAACCAATAGTTTTAGAGAGGCTTAGGGTTTAGAAGGTATTGGGCCTAATGGGCCTTAAAACACACCAGAAGCGCCGTGTTTGTACCTCTTCATCCTTGACGCATCGCGCCCGTTCCCCTCCGTCCCAACGCATCGCGCCCGTTCCGTCGCCGCCGCCACACCTCCGCTCAAGGCCGCCACCGCCATGGCTCCCCTGCTCCGGCCGATGACGGCTCCTGCTCCCCTGCCCCGGATCTCCGACGCCGCCTGCTCCTCTACCCTGGGCGGTCGCCGGCCCTACTCCTCCCCTGCTGCCCTCTCGGGCTGTTACCGCCTGGCCGGACGCCTAGGCGCCTAGGCGGTCGCCTGGGCATCCAGTCGCCCCACGGGCGCCTAGGCGTCCGAGCGCCCTTTTACAATACCGGGTGCCGGAGCTGGATCGCTTTAGCGTCTCCCACCATCATCGTGGAGAAACGTTGACGGCAAGGCCCCTGGGAGGTGCTGGAGCTGGATTGCTCCAACATCACCCACCATCATTGTAGAAATGTTGACAGCAGGCCCCCTGGGAGGTGAGAAGCATCGACGGCAGGGCCCCTGGGAGGTGTCGAAGCTGGATCACTCCAGCGTCGCCTATCATCATTGTAGAGACGTCGATGGTAGGCCCCCTAGGAGGTGTCGGAGCTGGCTGCTCTGGCATCACCCACCATCGTCGTAGAGACGCCGATGGTGTTGACAACTCCTAATAAACACCAACAAATGTAGGATCAAAGAGCACGTGAAAAATCTACCAGAGGGGGGGTGAATGGTAGATTAAAACTTTTTCATCGGAAGCAACGAAAACCCGTCGATAGAAAATCAATCTGTTAAGAAACAGTGTGTACAACTGATCTAAATGTGTTCAACCATGACAAAAGTAGTATATATTATAGAGAAACAAGTTACGAAGATACGACAACAAGAATCACATAAAACCATCGAGAAAAACTCAAGTTATGACCGAAAGATCGAACAAAGGTCAATCTGTTCTACCCGAGTAAAAACAGATCTGCAACACTTCAAAGAAACTCGTATAGATCATACACCACAAATTTAATAACCATGAAAGTTTTAAGACAACACAAAAATAATCACATCAATTGGCTCTGTAAAACTCGAGTTATGATAAAAACACCAAAGCAATGTAGTGCTGTGCAGAAACTCGAAGAGAAAAACTTGTCTGAAACAAGTCGGACAAACAAGGTACAAAAGTTCCTCTAAACTACAAATTGTATTTATAAAAACAGAAGAGGAACATCCCAAAGTCATCTCACCACGAGCTCTAGCCTCCCTTGCTTTTATAACCAGCCCTAAGGCCAACCCAATCCAAACTAGGACTCTAATCCTACTGAGTTTCAATCGAAACATTCCATAGCTGCTCAAGACTCTTCCATACGCAGATAGAAGCCATCTTAAGACTTCAAAACACCTTAGGAACATACCAAACATTCCTAAAACAACTAAACTTCGTGACCCACACTAAATCTAACCAAAACAAACTCAAAACTTTCCATAAACGAACCATAACCACTTCAGCCGCAGCCTGCGGCATAATCCCGTCGGTTGGACCTTTCCGACCAATTCTTTACGTCCACTTCTCTTCATCACGCCTTGGAACCATGTTGCCACATCCCTGCACTCCTTGCACACGTGCAAACACCTTCCAACAACGTGCACGATACCTTCATATGCATTGTTCTTGACTCAAACATGTGTCGCGACCTCCCGATCAAGTCAATTACAATTGCTCCTGAACTTGTTTGTTGAACCTCATCTTCTCCCTAAGACAAGTTCAATTGACCCCGTCACCAACCATGTCTTGACCTTAAGCTACACCTGCACATGAACAAACAACCAATCCTTTGCGAGCCCAAGTCCTCGACTTGACTCTCATTAGTCTGACAACCACAACACTTTATGTGAGCACCACACATAAGCATGTTGCAAACCATATCAAAACATTAACCACCGTAAACAGTCATAACACTTCAAAAACTTAGTAAAATAATACTAAGAAAACTTCCCATAAGTGTAAAGCAAGTTTGAAACATTGCAAGTTAAAAGCAGAACCACCGCGATCTTGCACTGGATCTTGCCAAAGCAAACCAGACCTTGCGTTGGACCTTGCCAAAGCTAACCGGACCTTGCGCTGGACCTAGCCAAAACTAATCGGACCTTGCGCCGGACCTAGCCAAAGCATGCCGGACCTATCATCAGACCTTGTCGGAGCTACCCAAAACAAGTTGGACATATTATCGGACCTTGCCGGAGCTACCCAAAACATGTCGAACCTTGTCCAAGCTTGAACCTAGAGTCGGACCTCGCTGAAAAGGGTGTTTTGGAAATATTCATAACTTTTATCGAAATAGCCAATGTATTCAGCACACATAAGTCTCACAATCTCCCCCTTGATGAATGCATTGGCAACACCATTTAAAAATCCGAGCATTGGCTTATTCACATGAAATGTTTTGAAAACAATTTTTTGAAAATCAAATGAGAAAGAAATTTCAAAAACAAACATTTCTCCCCCGATACATATTCTCCACCTATACATATTTCTGTACAAATTTCTCCCTCTTTGACGATGTATTCAACAAGGTTCAAAAGAGAAATTTCAATATTTATGAGCATATTATAACATATACATATAAAACAAAGCTCATCCAAGTCATACTATCAAGTAACTTACACTATCACATCAATGAGATACATAAAGTAGTGTAAACCATGCTAGAGATCAAGTGAATTTGCAATTTAAGCAAGTCATGATCTCATAAACTTAACTGTTTCAAGACCTGAAAGCATGAAACTTGTTGCTGCATTTTTCTTTTCTTTTAAGGAACAAAATTTATCTTATGACATTTGCAAGAGATTATATGTCGCATCAACCTTATTCTAACCAACCAAGCCAAGCCTATGTCATTTGACAATCAGAAGCTTAAGGACATGTTTTAGTCATACACAACTCCTTCCAAGTTCATATCTAAGTGAAATGATAAGCCATATCAAAAGAAGAACTGTGATGCATGCATATTCTCTTGATCTTTTCTAAATTTTTCATTTGGACATAAAAACTCAACATGTGAGTTGATTACTTGATTAATTCTTCATGATTACAAAATGTATGCAAGCATGCAAAAAGTTCAAAATAGCAAGTAAGTTGGATAATGATCAGATTTAGCGTAAGTAATTATTCCAATTACTAGTCATGCAAAAATTACAAAATGTATAACACGAGTAATGTAGTGAGAACTTCCAGCATGTAAAAGGAATCACAAAGTCATATATGTATAAAATACTATGCTCATATTATTTTAAATTCGGATTCACACATAGACTTTCCGAGTTTGAAAACTTCCCCTCAATTTAAGCCATGGGGATGCATAACCCCTATTTCACTACAAATGAAACAAAAACGAGTGAAATCCAAAGCTTTTGTAAAAATGTCAGCCAATTGTTGTTCAATATCTACATGGTGAAGCACAATGTTTTCTTTTTTAACATTATCAGGAAGAAAGTGATACCTAATGTCAATGTGCTTTGTTCTTGAATGTTGCACGGGGATTTTAGCAATGCAAATAGCACTAGTGTTATCACATAATAGTGGAACACTATCTAAATTAACCCCATAGTCCTTAAGTGTTTGAACAATCCAAAGAATTTGTGAGCAAGCGCTAGCAGCAACTACATATTTAGATTCGGTTGTGGATTGTGCAACTGAATTTTGTTTTCTAGAGGACCAAGCAACAAGTGAATTACCAAGAAAATGACAAGCACCCGAAATACTTTTCCTACTAATCCTACAACCCCCGAAATCAGCATTCGAAAAAGCTTTCAAAGTAACGGTTCAGGAAGAAGGAAGAAAATGCCAAATTCTTGAGTTCCATGTAAGTATCTAAGAATTCTTTTGACGGTTTGATGATGTGAAGCACGTGGGGAAGCTTGAAACCATGCACAAAGGCATACGCTGAATTGTATGTCCCGTATTGATGCCGTGAGGTACAAAAGTGGTCCGATCATGCTTCTATATTCTTTTTGATCCACAGGTTCACCATCTTCATCAAGTTCAAGTGTCATTGTTGTACCCATTGGTATCCAAAGAGGCTTGCTTTTGTTCATGTTGAAGCACTTAAGAAGGTCTCTTGTATATTTTGTTTGATGCACAAAAGTATCCTCTTTGGTTTGCAGCTGCAAAAAGTACATGAGTTCTCCTATCATACTCATCTCAAATTCTGAACTGATCATACACTTGAATGAATAATGAGTCATTGCCATGCTTAAGCACAAAAAAAGTTTTATCAACCTTGCCCATGGTAAACCCTTTTCAAGTAAGAATGTTTTTAACCTATCATACCATGCTCTAGGGGCTTGTTTGAGATCATACCAGGCTTTGGACAGTTTGTAAACATGATTAGGAAAATCTGGATTTTCAAAACCTGGTGGTTGATTGACATAGACCTCCTCATCTATGTAGATATTAAGAAAAGCACTTTTAACATCCATTTGATATAACTTGAATCCTTTAGATGCATCAAAAGCTAAAAAAATTCTTATGGCTTCTAATGTAGTAATAGAAGCAAATGTTTCATTAAAATCTAGACCTTCTACTTGTGTGTAACCTTGAGCAACCAACCTAGCCTTATTCCTAATGACAACCCCATCCTCACTTTATTTATTTTTAAACACCCATTTAGTTCCAATTAAAGTGTGATCTTGAGGTGGAGATACAAGTTTCCAAACATTATTTCTTTCAAAATTTTCTAACTCTTTTTGCATGGCAATAATCCAAGATTCATTAGTGAGTGCATGTGATATATCTTTGGGTTCAAGAGAAGCAACAAAAGCAGAATGAGCATGAGAGTTGGAATTGCAAAACCTGGACCATGTGACTCGTTCATGCAAGCTTCCAATGATTGGTTGTGGATGATTACTTTTGAGGATGCGAGGGGGGTAGACACTTCACAAGCTCCTTCTTATTCATGTTCATCATAGATTGAAGAACGTGTGGCTTGAGGACAATCTGTACCAGCTGCAATAGTTGTTGGTGCTGGTAGTGGTACAAAATCAACAACGTGATCAACATCAGTTTTTTGTGACTTTTTGAACAGTAGCACCACTTCTTTGTCTTCTTCGATGAAAATACTCTCCGCCTGCAGATATGGATCGAGACCTGCAATATTAGAGCTAGTACCTAGGCTAGCTTCATCAAAAGAAACCTCACAAGTCTCCACAATTTTGTTAGTGTCAAGTAAAAGCACACTGTAGCCTCTTGTATGAGATGGATAACCACGAAATATGCCATCAACATATCTAGGTTCAAATTTATCAAGATTACCATGTTTCTTATCAAAAAATTTGCAACCAAAGACAATAAAGTGTGTGACACTAGGCCTATGACCAAACCGAAGCTCATATGGTGTTTTTCCTAGCTTAACATGCAAGAAAACACGATTTGAGACATAACAAGCGGTTGCAATTGCATTAGCCAGAAATTTCCTCGGAGTTAGATATTCATAAATCATATTCCTAGCCATCTCAACTAATGTTTTGTTCTTTCTTTCTATGACACCATTTTGTTGGGTTACATTGGGTGAAGAAAATTGATGATCTATTCAATTTTCATCACAAAAGTGATCAAACGATTTGTTTTTAAATTTGGTTCTGTTATCACTTCTAATTGCTTTTAAATATCCTGGGTGATCATTTGATAATGTAAGAAATAAAGTTATAAAGTGACTAAAAGCTTCATTCTTAGATGCCATAAAGTAAACCCAAGAGTATCTAGAAGAATCATCAACAATCACAAGAACATACCATTTACTTCCAAAAGATTGAACACGTGAAGGACCTACGGTGTCAAGGTGCAAAAGTTGTCCCGATTCAGTTGTCATTGTCATTGTGAGAGGAGCATGTTAACTTGCAACCCTCTTAGCATGTCTACAAGAAGAGCACACAATTTCTTTGTCCCCTTTAAGCTTAGGCAGCCCACGTATACGATCAAGAGCACTAATACGCGTGAGATGATCAAAGCCTATGTGACCAAGTCTACGATGCAAAAAAATATAGGTCTTTCGAATCATTAGCAACTAGACACCTATGCTTAGATGATGACACATCAAAATCAACTTTAAAAACTCTTCCAAATCGAGACATGTTAAAAATGAGCTCACTATTTGAATTTACAACATCGCAACAACTTTTAATGAAAATAATTTCCAAATTTTCAACTAGCAATTGTGAAATAGAAGCAAGTTGTATTTCACATTTTTGACAAGCGCGACATCCTTAAAAGTGTAGTGATTATTCACTCTAATCGAACTCTTAGTAATTATAGGAGTTGAAGAATTATCGACAAAAGTAACATTATCTACACGTGACACAAAAGAGAAGGAGGAGAACCATTATTTGTTACTGGTCACGTGGCGTGAGCAACCTGAATCCACAATCTAAATGTTCTCCTTCCTCAAGCGTGTAACCTACATAGAAGTACAATACGTCGATGACTCAATATTGGGGTTAGTCAAAAGGCATTTAGGAATCCAGTACTGAGTCACACGACATCCAACAAGAATAACACGAAAGTTGAGATAAAACAACAAGTTTATGAGACAAAGATTGAGGATTTTTGTACCGAACTACTTACCTAGGAGGTGTTACATGTGTAGCACGAAAAAAAGTAGGTTTGGGAGCAAACTTTGCATGTTTTTGACTCATTACAGTAGGTTGCATGTTTCTAACTTTCGATTCAACATGTGAAGCAAATTTTGCATGAGGATTATGAGAACTAGCTTGCATTCTTTCCTTTTTCTGTTGTTTAGCTAGTCTATAACAAAAATCTATAACTTGTCCATCTCTACCACAGTAGGTATAATGAAATTTAACTTTGTGTTCATATCTAGATGAGAAACAACATGTTTATTAGAAACTGAATGAGACAGCACCCCTGCAGATTTTAAAACCACTTCTTTTTGTTTAGGAACTGTTTGAATCAAACCACTACCTAATGACTTTACAATTTTAGGTGGATGTGCCTTAGCATGAGCATGAGAATCAAAATCTAAACCAGTTTCATCATTGCAAGACTTGGAAGAATTCAGCAGCAAGTTTAGATTCTTATTCTCATTACAAAACCGCTCTAGTGTCCTATTCATGTCATCAAGTTTCTTAGACAAGTCTAGTCAGTTTTCACAAGAAGTTTTTCCTTTTAGTTTGCAATTAGAACAATATTTAACTTCATGAGAACGTAAAGCATTGTCCAATATAGAAATCTGATTCATAGCATCGTGTAGTTTTTATCAAGATCATCAAAAGTAGCACAATGCAAATCAATTGTAGAACAACAAGCATCTTTCAAGTTTTTATCATTAAGTGCAGCATGGTTTTTGTTCTTTTTAATTTCTAACTCAAGTTTATCAAGTGTGGAGGTGTGTGCACTTCTTAGGGAGGACAATTGTTCGTATATAAACTCACATGGGGAACAAGAATCATCACTAGGAATCAAAGATTTCAAATGATTAATTTCAAATTCTAGTGATTCCATTTTAACAGCATTGTTCCTAAGGTTTTTTGTCCTTTTTCTTAAGTATAACAGTGGCACGAGAAATAGCATCACACATTTCTTAGCAAGTCGGACATACCTCTTTATCATCGCTGTTGTGTTCTGCTTCCTCCATACTTGATCTTGAGTTGCCCGCCATGAAACACATAGTTGCCAAATTTTCTTCATCCTCATCACTTTTGGAGTCCACATTGCTCAAGTTGTTGTCTAGTAGAGCGGAGAGGATATGGTCCACCACTTGGCATTTTGTGAAAGTCTTCTTTTTCTTGTTGTTGTTGCCAGAAGAGGACTTGAACTTATTTTGCTTTTCATCACGGGTAGAAGGACCTGAAAAGTTAGGGCAATCTGTACAAAAATGTCATGTCTTACCACATTCAAAGCATCGTTGAGAACCACCAATTCCTGTCCTTCTAGTTCTCACATTTTGCAATGATTTTGAGAACCGAGTGGAGAGAAGTCCGAGCTCCTCTTTTGGAAATTCTTCAATCTGTTCAAGGTTTAAAGAGGACAACAAAGCAAGTGTACCACGTGATGAAGATTGGCTATAGCTAGGCATGTCAAATTGAGAAACAAATGCAAGGGACCTGTTGGGGTTCTTACATGAGATTATGTCAATTTCATGAGTTTTCAGCTTAGAATATAGCACATCTAAAGTAAGTGTGAAAGTGCATCTAGGTATCCCTTGTGGGTTTTGGTTGATTTATGACAAACAAATGAGATCCTAACCAAATTGTTGAGATGAGCGTAGTTCTTAAAAGAAATTATGAAGAAAGCGCAAAAAGAAAGGAGAATGAGGATCTATATGGAAAAGAGCTCAAGAGCTAAATAGATTAGATCATTGTGTATGGAGTGTGTTGGAGAAACACACCCCAAGAGATCAATCACAAGAAAACTAACTCACTACACTAATTATACAGGTTCGGACGAGTCCGATAATATCTGGACTAGTCCGATAACCCCTCTGTTCAAAATCGGACAAGTCCTCCCAGTGCGGACTTGTCTGCACAGTCCGAGTCTACACAGACCAGACTAGCCCGATATCACCAAGTACTAGTCTGCTATCTTTCTGACTAAAATCGGACTAGTCCTCCTAGTGCGGACTAGTCCTCTACACTTCACAGATTTGCATGAAATCGGACAAGCCCGAAATCACCACGGACTAGTCCGATAACATCTCTGACTAAAATCGGAGAAGTCCTCTAAATGCGGACTTGTCTCGATTCACTAAGGAGATCACCACAGCCGGACTTGTCCGAAAATAATCGGACTAGTCCGAACTTTTCGAGAGCCTAAATCGGACTAGTCCGCCCTAAGTCGAACAAGTCCGATCTTCCTGAGAAATTAGGGTTTCCTGCACGCCGCACACCAGACTAGTCAGGACACCACCAAGGACTATTCCAGACCCTCGAAACCCTAACGATAACTTTTGGAAACACCATATAAATAGATGTGCACGGCCCTACTTTCAACTCTCTCAACTCCCTGCGCCATCACGCCCTCCAAGAGCTTAGAAAACACATCTCTTCATGCAATCCAATGCAAGAAAGATCAAATCCTTGAGGATTCATCTTGGATCAAAGGAGAGACACGATTCACACGTTTGAGCTCTTGGGTTTGATATCTAACACACTCCTATTATTTCATTGTTGATCTAAAGAGTGTGTTCTTGGTGGTGTTTGTTTTGTAATCTTGGGGAGACCTCAACTTGTGAGAAGGCCCCTTGAACTTGGTGATTTACCCTTGTGATAGTGAAAGAGAATTGGCCTTCGTGGTGATTCGACAAGGTTAGGGTTGGTGAAGACTCGGTCCTTTCGTGGGCTCCTCAATGTGGACATAGGTTGCCTTTGTGGGAACTGAACCACAAGATAAAAATCTTGTGTCTTCACTTTGTGCATCTTGTTCTTACTTTTGTTGATATCTAGGGTTTTACTTGATCTTGTTCATATTACATTAAAACATTGAATATAAGGTTAACTTGTGCAACATCCAGTTTCATAGAAGTATTACACTCTAATTACAAGTATATTTCCGCTGCATAGAGTCTAGGATCAAGATAGTCGATCAAACTTGATCGATTTTGTCCGCACGCCCCAGACTAGTCCGCACTCTAACGGACTAGTCTGGTTTCCTGGTATTTGATCAAGTTACTAAGTGTTGTAGGTTCTGACTAAAAATCAAAAATGCCTATTCACCCCCCCCTCTAGGCCACATTCAATTGGTATCAGAGCAGGACTCTTCGCAAGAGACTAATCGCTCGAAGAGAACATGTCAGACATGAAGGATGTGGACAAGAGTCTCAACCAAGAGAAGGTTGAAGATGAAAAAGCTCAAAAATTAGAGAAGCTCCTCGATGCCATCTAGAAATTCAAGGATGACGATGAGGAGACACTTGAACTCAAGGCGCTCCTAAGGAAGAAAGCCCTATCGAAAGGGAAAGTGAAGGTCGAGGACGAGAAGAAGAAGAAGGGGAGTAGTCACAATGACTACTCCTGATATCTTTTAACTACGATCATCTTAATTCTAACAATAACCATTACTTATCTATTCCTCTAGGAAAAGCCCCACTCTTCAACGGCAATGACTACTCAATGTGGAGGCAGAACATGAAAATGCACTTAATCTCACTAAATCCAGTTTATGGCATATTGTGTGTACAGGAATAGATATTCTGGACAACGATGAAGAGCTTACACCAAGTCAAGAGCAAGCAATTCATCGGAATGCTCAAGCTGCAGTAGTCACTACATACTCTCTAAGTCGGGACGAGTTCACCAAGGTGGATGGGCTCGAGATTGCGAAAGAAATCTGGGATACATTGCAAACTGCACATGAAGGCGATCGTCATTTGAGAGAAGCGAAGATTGAAATGATCGAAGACGAATCGGGAAGATTCGCCATAGAAGAAGATGAGTCACCACAAGACATGTGCAACCGGTTAAAAACGCTCATCAACAAGGTTCAAGCATATGGAAGCAAGAAGTGGAATGATCATGAGGTGGTGAAGCTCATCCTTAGAGCTTTCATGCCTCGCAACGTCACCTTGTGCTCGATTATTAGACAAAGCTTTGGGTACAAGAAAATGACCCCGGATGAGCTGCTTGGGAAAATCATCAATTTCGAGATGATGGAAAAGCAAGCAAAGAATGTCAAGGAGATTACCGACCTCACCTCAGCAAAGAAGAAAGGGGTTGCTTTGAAGTCCACTTGCAAACCTTGTCAAAAGAAGCTCGAGAAGCTCAACAAGAAGAGGACAGCGATGATGAGAGTAGCGACATAAATGAGGAAGACATGATCCTATTCATGAAGAGATTCAAGAAAATGATGAAGAAAAGACAAGGTGGAAAATCAAGTGAAGGAAAATACAAAGAAAAAATCAAGACCGAAGCTGAGGCGGGCATGCTATAACTGTGGTGAATATGATCACTTTTTAGTTGACTGCACGTATGAAGAAAACAAGAATAAGACCTAGGAAACAAAGCCCCAACCCAAGAAATTCTTCAAGAAGAAGAATCAAGTTGGACAAGCGCATCTAGGAAAGGAGTGAGACACAAATGATGAGTCCTCATCCGAAGAGGAAGAGGAGATGGCTAGCATAGCCATCGAGAAGACAACTAAGAAGTCCACCCTCTTCCCAAATCTCAGCGCATGGAAGGGCAATGACACTTGCCTCATGTCAAAGGAAGGTAAACGAAAGGTAACAACCAAATCCTCTTCCTTGCATTCCTGTTCTAGTGATAGTGAAGTTGCTAGTGATAATGAAGACATGCTCGTTGGCTTAGATAAGAAAATAGTTGCGAAAATTAAATTTCTGCTTGATCAGCTTGTTGAGAAGGAGAAGTTGATCAACCGTCAAGAAGATATGATTGTCTCCCAAAAGGAGGAATATCTTGAACTTGACAAGCTTCTCGAACTTGAAAAGGAGCGAGGCAAGTCACTGGAGCTTGAGTTAGCCTCAAGCAAGGAAGCTTGCATAAAGTTAAGTGACTCAAATACTACCATCAAGGACAAACATGCTAACCTATCCAAGGTTAACAAGATCCTTGAGGTACAAGTTGAGGCACTCAAACAAAGTGACCCCCCTCATCCTCTTCAAGCTCACCTTCTCAACCCATTAAAACTGAAGCTACTATTACTTGTTCATGTGCTAAAATTACACTAGCTTGAAAGACAAGTCAACCTCTACCAAGGACAAGAATCCTTCCCAAAGTGGCATATTTGACAAGGAGAAGAACAAATATGCACGTAGTGCATACTTGGCCAGAAGACCTCCTAATGTCAAATATGGCATAGGGTATTCTTATGGTGAAAAGCAATATGCTAGAAACCATAAAAATAACAAGGAAAGCATTGCCTTTGTGAAGGGAAACTCCTCTCATGCTAGAAGGCCTAAAGTCAACACATATGAGTACCGGACTAGTCCGGTATCCGCACGGACAAATCCGGTCCTCCGGACAAGTCCGGTTTCCCAGACTAGTTCTGTTCATAAACAAAAATAACTATTATCCAGGACTTTCAATGCATCCTATGTTATAATGAGAAGTAATTTTGGTAAAGTTTATGATCATTATGTTGGGACACACTATGGGAACACCAAGTCTCATGTGTGGGTGCCCAAATATCTTGTAACTAACCTCAGAGGACCCAAGCAAGCTTGGGTACCTAAAACCAAGGCATGATTTGTTTTGTAGTCCTATTCCTCCGGTGGGTTGAAATGGGTGCTAGATAGTGGTTGCACCAACTATATGACCGGAGAAAGAAGGATGTTCATTGAGTATGAAGAAAATGAGGATCCAAGCGAGGGCATCTATTTTGGAGACAATGTCAAGGAAAGGTGCTCGGTACCGGTAAAATTGTTATATCGTCTCAACATACTCTTTCTCATGTGTTACATGTCGATTCCTTAGATTATAACCTGCTGTCCATATCTCAATTATGTGACAAAGGTTATAATTGCTTGTTCACTAATGAGGGTGTGACCGTCTCTAGAAGGGGTGATGGTTCCATTGCATTCAAGGGTGTGTTAAAGGGAAAGCTTTGCCTTGTTGACTTCAACAAAGATAAAGCCGAACTTGACACATGCTTGATTGCAAAAACCAACATGGGTTGGCTGTGGCATAGACGGCTAGCGTATGTTGGTATGAGGAATCTTTAAAAACTCCTCAAGGGTGATCACCTCCAAGGTTTGAAGGATGTTGTTTTTGAGAAAGACAGACCTTGTAACGCGTGCCAAGCCGGGAAGCAAGTTGGAGCACCTCATCCCGAGAAGAATGTCATGACTACAACAAGACCGCTCGAGCTACTTCACATGGACCTTTTAGGTCCAATTGCTTACATAAGCATCGGCGGTAACAAATATGGCTTAGTAATTGTTGATGACTTTTCGCGCTTCACTTGGGTTTTCTTTTTGCATGATAAGACAGAAACTCAAGGAACCCTGAAGAAGTTCTTCAAGCATGCTCAAAATGAGTTCTCATTGAAGATCAAGAACATTCGAAGTGACAACGGCACGGAGTTCAAAAAACTCAAGTTGAAGAGTACCTAGACGAAGAAGGGATAAAGCATGAGTTTTCAGCACCTTATTCCCCTCAACAAAACGGAGTTGCCGAAAGAAAGAACTGAACCCTCATAGAGATGGAGAGAACAATGCTCGATGAATACAAGACCTCAGATCAGTTTTGAGCGGAAGCGGTTAACACCGCTTGCCACGCTATAAATTGACTCTATCTTCATCGACTACTCAAGAATACATACTATGAGCTACTCACCGGTAACAAGCCAAATATTTCTTATTTTTGAGTTTTTGGTTCTAAATGCTACATTTTGAACAAGAAGCCAAGGACTTCAAAGTTCGCCTCGAAATCCGATGAAGGTTTCTTGCTTGGATATGATTTGAACTCCTACACCTATCATGTCTTAAACAAGACCTCCGAACTTGTTGAAGTAGCACGTGACGTAGTGCTCGATGAAACTAACGTCTCTCAAAAAGAGCAAGTTGATCCATGTGTGCTAGATAGAGAAGAAGCTCCTTGTCAAGCATTGAGAAGAATGGCGTTGGGCGATGTTCGACCACAAGTGGAGGCCGATGATCAAGGGGGAGCTTCCACACAAGATCAACCTCAAGAAGACGAAGATGATCAGCAAGTCAATGAGGGCAATCATCTAGGGGAGAAGAAGAAGATCATGAAGATACAAGACCGCAAGTGACACACCCGAGAGTACACCAATGCGTCCAAAGGGATCACCTAATCGAAAACATCATCAGTGACATCCAAAAGGGAGTAACAACTAGATCCCGCATAGCTAACTTTTGTGAGCATTATTCTTTTGTGTCCTTTTTCGAACCACGCAGGATTGAGGATGCATTCAAAGATCTGGACTAGGTGGTGGCGATGCAAGAATAACTGAACAACTTCAAACGGAACAAGGTGTGGGAACTCGTCGAAAGACCCAACGCGAACGTCGTCGGCACCAAATGGGGCTTCCACAACAAACAAGGCGAACACGGGGTGGTGACAAGGAACAAGGCACGACTTGTGACCAAAGGGTATTCACAAGTTGAAGGTTTGGATTTCGATGAAACATTTGCTCCCGTGGCTAGACTTGAATCAATTAGAATATTGCTTACATATGCTACTCACCATGATTTCAAGCTCTACCAAATGGATGTGAAAAGCGCCTTCCTCAACGGTACAATCAAGGAGGAGGTGTACGTGGAGCAACCTCCCGAATTTGAAGATAAATAGTTCCCCGACCACGTCTTTAAACTGTGTAAGGCTCTCTACGGCTTCAAACAAGCTCCTAGAGCTTGGTATGAGTGTCTTAGAGATTTATTAATTGAAAATGGTTTTAAAATTGGCAAAGATGATTATACATTATTCACAAAGCACTTTGACAATGATCTTTTTGTTTGTCAAATTTATGTTGATGACATTATCTTTGGTTCAACTAACAAATCCTTTTGTGAAGAATTTAGTAAGATTATGACAGATAGGTTTGAGATGTCTATGATGGGAGAGCTGAAGTACTTCTCAGGATTCCAAGTGAGACAACAAAAGGAAGGGACATTCATAAGCCAAACCAAGTACACTCAAGACATACTCAAGAAGTTTGGGATGGACAAGGCGAAGCCTATCAAGACTCCCATGGCAACTAATGGACACTTGGATCTCAATGAAGATGGATCAAGCGTGGATCAAAAGGTATATCGATCCATGATTGGATCCTTACTTTACTTATGTGCATCTAGGCCTGATATTATGTTGAGTGTATGTTTGTGTGCGAGATTTCAAGCCAATCCTAAGGAGTGTCATTTGACAGTCGTTAAAAGGATCTTGAGATATTTGGTTCATACACCCAACCTAGGCCTTTGGTATCCCAAGGTTCCAAGTTCTATCTCATTGGATACTCCGATGTAGATTATGTCAGATGCAAAGTAGATAGAAAAAGTACCTCCGGCACCTGCCAATTCCTAGGTAGATCCCTAGTTTCTTGGTCCTCCAAGAAACAAAACTCCATTGCCTTATCCACGGCCGAAGTGGAGTATGTTGCAGCCGGGAGTTGTTGTGCACAACTCCTTTGGATGCGACAAACTCTAAGGGATTACGGTTACAATATGAGCCGTATTCCACTCCCTTGTGATAATGAGAGTGCTATTAAGATTGCCCATAACCATGTTGAACACTCTAGGACCAAACATATAGACATCCGACACCATTTTTTGAGAGACCACTCAATGAAAGGAGATAAAGCTATTTCCCATGTCAACACCAAAAAACAACTAGATGATATATTTACCAAGTCACTTGATGAAAAATGTTTTTGCGAGCTCCGAAATGAACTCAATATCCTTGATGCTCGGAATGTGGCTTGAAAACTTGCATACCTGTATGGACTCTTCAAAATATATTGTTTGAGTTGCGAAAATCATCTTTCTAAATTTTCTCCAAGAACTATTTCAACTACTTGATCTTGATGAATTATGGTCATTGCTTGATTGTTTTCTGCTTACTGATCATATTCATCAAGATTATTTCATTTGCTTTGCCCCCCTATTTTTCTTAATAAGTACCTTCGAATATATACGAATGGGCTAAGCATTTTTGTTCTGGTGACCACAGACCAGTCCGTGGTTACCTGGACTAGTCCGCCCCTGCAGACTAGTCCGCGGAGTGTCCGGTAGTCCGGACTAGTCCGGTAAACCACGGACTAGTCTGATTTTTTGACTCCATAACCATAGCCGCCGCCAAGACCTAATCTTCTTCATCCTCACAACTTGCCCCACGCTCTCTCTCTTCTCGCTCGAGTGCTCCCAAGGTGATTTCCTCTGTTCTCCATCGAATCCCTTCAAGTGTTGGTGGAAAACGATCTCCATTGCATAGGGATTGAAGACCACAGACTTGTCCGCAACTATAACCCCTCCATCTCCAAGAATCAAGGATCTTCAGTAAAATTTTCTCCCAAATCCTAGAAATCGTGACTTTCTTCATTGTTGACTAAATAGCCTAGTTCCTCTCAGTTCATACATGCCTCCTAGCTGTATTACATTTACCATAAACCAGTTTTGCATTGGGAATCACCATTTGTCGTCTTGTTAGGGGTTTGAAATGATGAACATCAGACTAGTCCAGTCCATGTACGGACAAGTCCGGTACCCCCAGACTAGTCCGTACCTGTACACCGGACAAGTCTGATTTTTCCTGAACTCAACCCTAATTACTCATTCCTCAATACACTTCCTTGTCATCAATTCTTATCCCTACATTGTGCAATGCTCTCTCAGGAAAATGTCGAACAAGAATATCTCCGACTTTGAAGATGAAATGGAGCAAGACCTGTTGTCGCGAGCTTCGGTGTCTCACGCTCAGAAGAGGCAAGAGCGCCCCTCTGAGCCCGCACCTTCCCTACCTCAGGTGCGGCGCAAGGTGCTTGCTAAGAAGCCTACGTCCAAGGCCAAGGACGCAACTGGCTCCAGCTTGGCGTCTTTTCGCCAAGTGAAGGGCAAAGGGAAGGGAATTGCATCGGGCCTAGTCGGCCCTCTCAGGATGCAGGCTTTGAGGCAGGGAAACAGAGATCTCTTCAAGGAGAAGTTCAACGGCAAGGGAAGCGACACTGCTTCCAAACTCAGATTCGTGGACTGCTACAGCCGACCCAAGAAGGCTGCTGATGCAAGTTTTGGAGCAATTTTCATGCAGACTTCTACAGCTCAGTGTATCTCACTATGAAGACTCTGGTGGTCCGCAGCTAGTGGATCGACTGGAATCACTTTGAGAGGAAGAGCTGTGGAGCCTTTGATCAAGTGGTGGAAGCTGCTGCTAGGCATGGACTGAAGGACCTGTTTGCCTTCAGATATCACTGGAATGATGAGATCATTGCCCAATTCTATGCCACCTGTTCAATATTAATCACCTCATTCTTATCACGATTATGGCTCACACTCACGTAGTTTTACACCCCACCATAAAGAGTGCACATATGACCTATGTTTTCATTGATTAACTTGTATCTAACTCATATGTGCACACTTTATGAAAATTCTGCATTTTTATCATATTTTGTGAAATTTTAATTGGTTGTCATAAATCACCAAAAAGGGGGAGATCGAAAGTGCATCTAGGAATCCCTTGTGGGTTTTGGTTGATTTATAACAAACAAATGAGATCCTAACCAAATTGTTGAGATGAGCATAGGTCTTAAAAGAAATTATGAAGAAAGCGCAAAAAAAGGAGAATGAGGATCTATATGGAAAAGAGCTCAAGAGCTAAATAGATTAGATCATTGTTTATGGAGTGTGTTGGAGAAACACACCCCAAGAGCTCAATCACAAGAAAACTCACTATAGTAATTTATACAGGTTCGAACGAGTCCGATAATATCCGGACTAGTCCGATAACCCCTCTGTTCAAAATCGGACAAGTCCTCCCTGTGTGGACTTGTCTACACAGTTCGAGTCTACACAGACCGAACTAGTCCGATATCACCACAGACTAGTCCGATATCTTTCTGACTAAAATCGGACTAGTCCTCCCCAGTGCGGACTAGTCCTCTACACTTTACAGATTTGCACGAAATCGGACAAGTTCAAAATCACCACGGACTAGTCCAATAACCTCTCTGACTAAAATCGGACAAGTCCTCTAAATGCGGACTTGTCCCAATTGACTAAGGAGATCACCACAACCGGACTTGTCCGAAAATAATCGGATTAGTCCAAACTTTTCCAGAGCCTAAACCGGACTAGTCCGCCCTAAGTTGAACAAGTCCGATCTTCCTGAGAACTTAGGGTTTTCTGCACGCCGCACACCGGACTAGTCCGGTCCCTTGAAACCATAACAGTAACTTTTGGAAACACGATATAAATAGATGTGCACGACCCTACTTTTAACTCTCTCGACTCCCTGCACCGTCACACCCTCCAAGATCTTAGAAAACACACATCTCTCCAAGTAGTCCAACGCAAGAAAGATCAAATCCTTGAGGATTCATCTTGGATCAAAGGAGAGACATGATTCACATGTTTGAGCTCTTGGGTTTGATCTCTAACACACTCCTGTTGTTTCATTGTTGATCTTAAGAGTGTGTTCTTGGTGGTGTTTGCTTTGTAATCTTGGGGAGCCCTCAACTTGTGAGAAGTCCCCTTGAACTTGGTGATTTACCCTTGTGATAGTGAAAGAGAATTGGCCTTCGTGGCGATTTGACGAGGTTAGGGTTGGTGAAGACCCGGTCCTTTCGTGGGCTCCTCAACGTGGACGTAGGTTGCCCTTGTGGAAACCGAACCACGGGATAATAATCTTGTGTCTTCACTTTGTGCATCTTGTTCTCACTTTTGTTGATATCTAGGGTTTTACTTGATCTTGTTCATATTACATTAAAACATTGAATATAAGGTTAACTTGTGCAACATCCAGTTTCATAGAAGTATTATACTCTAATTACAAGTATATTTCTGCCGTATAGAGTCTGGGATCAAGATAATCGATCAAACTTGATCGATCTAGTCTGCATGTCCCAGACTAGTCCGCACTCTACCGGACTAGCCCGATTTCCTGGTATTTGATCAAGTTGCTAAGTGTTGCAAGTTCTGACTAAAAATCAAAAAGGCCTATTCACGCCCCCTCTAGGCCACATTCAAAGTGTACTCATGAAAGTAGATTCACGAATAGATGTAATTTCATCTTCCAAATTGACATGTCTAATACACTTAGTAATTTCCTAGCATTATCAGCATCTGAAAAATTAACATTGATGTTACACAAGTTGCTGAGAATTTTATTAAAGTGGGGAAATAAATAGTCGATGGACTCACCTGGTTGTATCTCAAAGCGCATATATTCTTTCTTGAACATATATTGCCTTACCTCCTTGATTGTGTTGGATCCTTCGTGGTAGTAACAAAGTGCCTTCTACACATCGTACGCTGATTGGAGGTGTGCAACACTATCGAAGTGCTTTGAGTCAATCCTTGTATGATCAAGTTACGCGCTTTGTTGTTGTTGTTGTCGACATCTGTCATATTTGTAGTTGTGACTTGATCATTTGGCAGCACGCCGTAAGGCTTGTACACCTTTTTTCATATTGTGAATCCTTGCGCCTGGATGAAAGCCTCCATACGTGCCTTTCGAACCTAAAAATCAATGTCACTAAACAAACAAGGTTTTGCGGAGTATTTCTCTATGATGATTAGTCAAAATATATGCAAATCACAAAGATTAGAGCAACCTGGGCTCTGATACCAATTGTAGAATCGAAGATCACGTGAAAAATCTACAAGAGGAGGGATGAATGGTAGATTAAAACGTTTTCATCGGAAGCAACGAAAACCCGTCGATAGAAACCCAATCCATTAAGAAACGGTGTGTACAACTGATGTAAATGTGTTCAACCATGACAAAAGTAGTATATATTATAGAGAAACAATTCAAGAATACACGACAACAAGAATCACATAAAAGCATCAAGAAAAACTCAAGTTATGATCGATGGATCGAACAAAGGTCAATATGTTCTACTCGAGTAAAAACAGATCTGCAACACTGCAAAGGAACTCGTATAGATCAGAAACCACAAATCAAATGACCGTGAAATTTCACAGATGATAGATAATCAGTTGTGGAGACAACACAAAATGAGTCATGTCCATTGGATTTGTAAAACTCGAGTTATGATAAAAACACCGAAGCAATGTAGTGTTGTGCAGAAACTCGACGAGAAAAAACTTGTCTGAAATAAGTCAGATGAACAAGGCACAAAAGCTCCTCTAAACTACGAATTTTATTGATCCAAAGATAAGAGGAACAGCTGAAAGTCGTCTCACTACGAGCTCTGGCCTCCCTTGCTTTTATAACCAGCCCTAAGGCCAACCCAATCCAAACTAGGACTTTAATCCTACTCAGTTTCAACTGAAACTTTCCATAACTGCTCAAGACTCTTCCATACGCAGATATAAGCAATCTTAAGACTTCCAAACACCTTAGGAATGTACCAAACATTCCTAAAAAAACTCAACTTTGTGACCTACACTAAATCTAACCAAAACGAAATTGAAACTTTCCATAAACAAACCATAACTTCCTCAGCCGCAGCCTGAGGCATAATCCAGTCGGTTGGACCTATCTGACCAATTCTTTATGTCCACTTCTCTTCATCACGCCTTGGAACCATGTTGCCACGTCCATGCACTCCTTGCACACGTGCAAACACCTTCCAACAACGTCCATGATACCTTCTTATGCATTGTTCTTGACTCCGATCAAACATGTTGTATGACCTCCCGATCAAACTCAACCACAGTTTGTCCCGAACTTGGTTGTTGAATCTCATATTCTCCCTAAGACTAGTTCAATGGATCACATCACCAGCCATGTCTTGACCTCAAGCAACACCTTCACATGAACAAACAACCAATCCTTTGCGAGCCCAAGTCCTAGACTTGACTCACGTTAGTCCCATAACCATAACACCTTATGTGAGCACCTCACATAAGCATGTTGCAAACCATATCAAAAAATTAACCATCATAAATAGCCATAACACTTCAAAAACTTAGTAAAAGAATACTAAGCAAACTTCCCATAAGTGTAAAGAAAGTTTGAAACATTGCAAGTTAAAAGCAGAACCACTACGATCTTGCACCAAACCTTGCCAAAGCTAACCAGACCTTGCGTTGGACCTTGCCAAAGCTAAATGTACCTTGCGCCAGACCTAGCCAAAACTAACCGGACCTTGTGCCGGACCTATCGTCGGACCTTGCCGAAGCTATCCAAAAAAAGTCGGACCTATTGTAGGACCTTGCCGTAGCTACCCAAAACATGTCGAACCTATTGTCGGACCTTGGCAGAGCTCGAACCTAGAGTCGGACTGTTGAAAAGGGTGTTTTGGTTATATTCATAACTTTTATTAGAATAGCCAATGTATTCGGCACACATGTGGTAGAGCTGGGGATCCAGGACTGCAGGACATGTGGTAGAGCTGAAGCCCGCCTCCGCGGGAGGTGGCCGACCTAGTGCTTGGGACCACGTGGCAGCACCGGAGCCCACTCCTATGGGGGAGCGAGGTCTCGTTCTGCTGGACACATGGCAGCTCGGGAGCCCGTCTCTTCGAGGGAGCTGGGCCCCGTCTTGAGGTACATGTGGTAGCGCCGGAACCCGTACCTAAGGAAGGTCGAGGTCTGGGCCTTCTGGACACGTGGTGCCAACAGATCCTGCCTCAGTAGCGAGGCAGAGTACTTAAGTGCTTTTAGCCTGTGCGCGAGGGTACCCGACATGCTGGGTACCAACAAGGGCAATCTTAAAAGATACACACCAGTATGAGCCCTGACTGTCTAACATTGAAGTCTATGACATTTGAGTCATCTCTAGAAATCTCATGAAGACACTTGGGAGTACGACATATATGCTTCACCGCGGGGTAGACTACTTGTTCTGAAGTACTAGTAATGGTCTTCGGACGAAATCGATCCGCAGAAAATTTGCAATTCAAGATGTAGTCTGTTGCCCAGTTTGTAAATTAATGTAACTTAAGGATCTAGACAAAAGTTCAGCTTAACAGACTCAGTGAAAATACTAGTATATCAAATAAGTAACAAAAATGACATCTCTCCTAATGGCTTTTAGATCTGGTGGGGGATTTTTAGAATTTTGGGCTAGGCCCAACAGAAATTCTGAAATAATTTCAAATAATCTTAAAGGCCCATTAGTGCAAGAGAGGTTGGTGCTAAATATTTAATTACACATGGAAGTTGGAGAGGTGGAACTCCTACATATAAGGGAGGTTTTTCTTCCACTCTCTAAGTGAGTGAGAAGAGGAGAGGCCCATGTGCTCTCCTCCTCCTCCTTCTTGCTCGCCTCGCGACACCACGCACATGCAAACGTACATGCACTACGAGCCTCAATTCGAGCCCAACTTTTATTTTTTGCAACGGAAAATTAAGTTGAGCTTTTGGGCTTCCAAAATGGACTGAGGCCAAGTTGGAGACGAACGCGTCTCTGATCGGATGATGAACTTCCGGATCATAACTAAACCACCACTCGGGAACTCAATAAATAGCGAGCGTGCGCGACAGGGAAGGGTATCCCACGATCAATCTATTCAATGTTCGAGTTTCTTTTGTCGTCATCGTATTCTACTCCATCCCGAGCGTCGGCGTGCACCGACTATCGGGAGAGCAAGTCTCTAAAATCACTCGTCCTTGCGATCCTGCACCGAGAGAAGGCGAATAAGATTTCTGGAAAGCGCTTTATGCATCTGCTCGTGTTCTTCATCACAGGTCGACTATCACCAAGATCAGACCCTGTTGCCCAACGTCACTATCAACATTTGTATCGTGTGGCCATCATCAAGCCTACGATCAAATCTACTGTGAGATCTATATGTGTTGAACACATTGGCAATTGTGTTAAAAGTGAGAGTTTACATGCAAAGTTTGGATATATCTGTGAAACTAAGTATGGTATGTCTCATCTTTTCAAATGTGCATTTGGAAGTAACAGTTACCTTCAATTTGAACGGCACAACACACTTTGAACTAACTGAACTTATTCACTGTGTATCTGGAGTAACTGTTACTTTTCATTTAGTTCAGACTGTTCATACTTTTCAATATGTTTCGGGAGTAACAGTTACCTTCAATTAGTTCAGACTGTCCGAACTTTCTCAATGCATATTAGGAGTAACTGTTACTGCACAAAGCACCTCAGACTGTCCGATATTACTGTTTTAATTCAGATGCGCTCGTTTTAACTTGCAATATTTCAAACTTGCTTTTTGGCTTTTGGGAAGTTTGCTTAGTACCTTTGGACTAAGTTTTGATGTGTATTGATTGACTGTGGTGGATATTATTTTTCTAAGTTGTGTAACATGCTTATATGAGGTGGTCACATAAGGTGTTGTGGTTTTGGACTAAGTTTAGTCAAATCGAGGACTTATGCTCGGAGAAGTTGCTTGTTTGTTCATGTGAAGGTGTTGCTTGAGGTCAAGACATGACTAGTGATGGTGACCAATTGAGTTCGAGAGAAGATGAGGTTCAACAACCAAGTTCAGGAAGAATTTTCGTTGAGTTGATCGGGACGTCATGCAACATGTTTGGGTTAACAATAATGCATATGAAGATATCGTGGATGTTTTGGAAAGTGATTGCACGTGTGCAAGGGGTGCATGGATGTGGCAACATGGTTCGAAGGTGTAATGAAGAGTTATGGACGTGAAGAATTGATCAGAATGATCCAACCGACTGGATTATGCGGTCAGGCTACGACTGAGATGGTTATGGTTCGTGTATGATATGTTTCAAGTTGGTTATGGATAGATTTCTTGTTAGACATGAAGTTGAGTTGTTTTAGGAATGTGTGGGACATTGTTGAGGTGTTTGGAAGTCTTAAGATTGCTTGTACCTGCGTATGGAAGAGTTTTAATAAGTTATTGAAAGTTTCGATTGAATCCAAGTAGGAGTAGGAAGTCCTAGTTGGATTGCATTTGCCTTAGAGCTGGTTATATAAGCAAGGGGGCCAGAGCTTGTCAAGGGCACGACGGGTAGCTATTCTTCATGTGTTTTGATCAATAAAATTCATAGTTTGTGAGGAGCTTTTGTGCCTTGTTCGTTAGACATGTTTTTATCAAGTCTTTCTCATCGAGTTTCTGCAGCCCGATGTTGCTTAGGTGTTTTGATCATAACTCGAGTTTTCCAAATCAATTGTCGTGACTCTTTTTTTGTTGTCTTCATAACTCAACTGGCTATCATTTGTGAAAAGTTCACAGTCATTGCTTTTAATGTTTATGAGTTACAAGAGTTTTTTGCACAGTAATAGATCTATTTTTATTCTATTAGAACAGACTAACCATTGCATAGGGTTTTTGCTATAACTTGAGTTTTACTCCGCGATTTTTCATGATTTTCGTTGTGATGTCTTCGTGACTTGATTCGCTACAATCTATACTAGTTTCTTTATGGTTGAACACGTTAAGACTAGTCACATACATGGTTTCTTTACCGGGTTGAATTTCCGCCGAGAAGTTTTTGTTGCTTCCGCATAAATTTTTTAAATCTACCATTCACCCCCCCCCCCTTCTGGTAGCTTTTCACGTGCTCTCAGATCCTACAATTGGTATCGAAGCACGATGCTCTAGTGTATTTGATTTGCTCACATTCTTGCTAATCATCATGGAGAAGTACCTCAAAAAACCTTGTGTGTTCGATGACATTGATTTTTAGGTTTAGAAAGCGTGTATGGAGGCATACATGCAAGCACAAAGCTTCACCATACGTGAAAAGGTCTTCAAGAGCTTTGATATACCATCAAAAGATGAAGTCACGACTGCCAACATGAAGGATGTCAACAACAACAATGCGCAAAATTTGATTATACAAGGATTGACTAAAAGCGACTTCGATCGTGTTGCACACCTCAATCCGCGTACGATGTGTGGAAAGCACTATGCGACTATCACGAAGGCTTCAACACAATCAAAGAGGTACACCAAGATATGTTTAATAAAGAGTACATGTGTTTGGAGATGCAACCCGGTGAGTCGATTGATGATTTCTGTGGTCATTTTAATAAAATTGGCAGCAACTTGCGTAGTGTTAATATTAATTTTTCAAATGTTAAAAATGCTAGGCAATTGTTAGGTGCATTAGACATGTCAATTTGGGAGATGAAAGTTACATGTATTAATGAATCCACTATCATGAGTACACTTACTTTAGATGTGTTATATTCTAAGTTGAAAACTCATGAACTTGACATAATATCACGTAAACCCCCAACAAGTCTGTTGCATCACAACATGACATGCTTAGTTCTATGAAATATTCATCATGTGGTACACTTGCATTGCTAACATCTCTGACCCTTGAATAGATTGAAGAGTTTACAGAGGACGAGCTAGCACTTCTCTCTACTCGGTTCTCAAAAGCATTGCAAAATATGAGAACTAGAAGGAGAGAAAGTGGTGGTTCTCAATGATGCTTCAAATGTGGTGAGTTTGGACATTTTCGTACAAATTGCTCTAACCTTTGAGGTTCTACTCCTCGTAATGATAAACAAACAAAGTTCAAGTCCTCCTCCGCCAAATAGAAGAAAAAAAGGGTTTTACACGTCGCCAACTAATAACAGTTTTGTCACCACACTTCAAGAATTCAGCTTGAGCGATGTGGACACTGGAAGTGATGAAGATGAAGACACTTTGGAAAATATGTGTTTCATGGCGAGCAACTCAAGTTCAAGCATGAGGCTGAAAAATTAACAACAATGATGAGGTATGTCCAGCATGTGAAGCAATGTGTGATGCTGATTTCTCGTGCCACTATTTTACTTAAGAAAAAGGACAAAAAACTTAAGAAAAATGCTGCTAAAATTAAATCACTTGAATATGAAATTGGTCGATGATTCTTGTTCCTCATGTGAACTTATATATGAACGTGTGAGACCTATGTGTGTTGTACACATTGGCTATGGCGATAAAAGTTTCGAATACTACCAAAATACTTTTATCATCAAGGTCCAACGATAGGTACGGCTTGTTTTGGTTAGCTCTGGCATAGTCTGACGTAAGGTCCGACTTGCTTTGGCTAGGTACGACTTATTTGTCTAGGTCCGACTAGCTTTGGTTAGCTCCGGCGCTAGGTCCGACTAATTTTGGTAAGCTCCGGTTCAAGGTCCGGCTAGCTTTGCTAAGGTTCGGAGCTTGATCGCAGTGGTTCTCCTTTTATCTTGCAATGATTCGTATTTGATTTACATTGATGGAAAGATTGCTTAGTATTGATTGCTAAGTTTTTGGTGTGTTTTGGTGGTTATGGTTGATATCATTTTGCTATGTTTTGGAACATGCTTATGTGAGGTGCTCACGTAAGATGTTGTAGTTTCGGAACTAACGTGAGTCAAGTCGAGGACTTGTGCTCGAAAGTATTGGTTGTTTATTCATGTACAGGTGTTGCTTGAGTTCAAGACATGGCTGGTGACGGGATCCATTGAACTAGTCTTAGGGAGAAGATGAGGTTCAACAACCAAGTTCGGGAGGAATTGTGGTCGAGTTGATCGGGAGGTTGCACAACATGTTTGAATCAAGAACAATGCATATGAAGGTATCGTGGATGTCATTGGAAGATGTTTGCATGTATGCAAGGAGTGCATGGACGTGGCTACATGGTTCCGAGGCATGATAAAGAGATGTGGACGTAAATAATTGGTCGGAAAGGTCCAACCGACTAGGTTATGGACTCAAGCTGCGGCTGAGTTGTATTTGACTCAAATATAGAAAGATTTGAGTTGGTTATGATAGGATTTCGTGTGGGTCATGAATTTGAGTTGTTTTAGGAATGTGGGATACGTTCTTGAGGTGTTTGGAAGTCTTAAGATTGCTTCTATCTGCATATAGAAGAGTCCTAAGCAGTTATGGAAAGTTTCGATTCGTGATTTGAGAAGGATTAGAGTCCTAGTTGAGATTGGGTTGGCCTAAGGGCTGGTTATATAAGCAAGGGAGGCCAGAGCTCGTGGTAGACGACTTTGGGGCTGTTACTCTTGTGTTCTATTGAATAAAATTCATAGGTTAAAGGAACTTTTGTGCCTTGTTCATCCGACTTGTTCCAGACAAGTTTTTCTCGTTGAGTTTTCTGCACAGCACTACCTTTCTTCAGTGGTTTTATCATAACTCGAGTTTTACAGATCCAATTGATGAGATTCTTTTTGGGTTGTCTTCACAACTTGATTTTATATCATCTTTGAAAATTTCACAGTCATTGGATTTGTGGTTTCTGATCTACACGAGTTTCTTTGCAGTGTTCCAGAACTATTTTTCTCGGGTAGGACAGATTGACCTTTGTTCGATCTTTCGATCGTAACTTGAGTTTTCCTCGACGGATTTGAATGATTCTTGTTGTGTCGTCTTCATGACTTGATTCTATCTGATATATATCTCTTTTGTCACGGTGAAACACGTTTAGATTAGTCTCACACACGATTTCTTTAACAAATCGTTTTTCTGTCGAGGGGTTGGGATTTAATTGTTTCCGCTGCGTAAGATTTTTTAATCCCCAATTTACCCCCCCTGGTAGCTTTTCACATGCTCTTCGATTCTACAATTGGTATCAGAGCCACAGTGCTCTAATCCTTTTGATTTGCACGTGTTTTTCCTAATCATCATGGAGAAATACTCCGCAAAACCTTGTATCTTTAGTGGTATTGATTTTCACGTTTGGAAGGCACGTATGGAAGTCTTCATCCAGGCTCAAGGCTTCGCAATATGGGAGAAGGTATACAAGCCTTACGAAGTGTCGTCAAACGATCAAGTTACAGCTACAAATCTGAGAGTTGTCGATAATAACAACAAGGCTCGGAACTTGATCATACAAGGATTAACTTAAAGCGATTTCGACCGTGTTGCACATCTCCGATCTGCATATGATGTGTGGAAAGCACTTTGTGACTACCACGAAGGATCCAACACGATTAAGGAGGTAAGGAAAGACATGTTCAAGAAAAAATACATGCGCTTCGAGATGCAATCCAGTGAGTCTATTAATGAACTTTTTGCTCACTTTAATAAAATTCTCAGCAACTTGCGTAGTGTCAATGTTAATTTTTCATATGCTGAAAATACTAGGCAATTGTTAAGTGCATTAGATATGTCAATTTGGGAGATGAAAGTAACATCTATTTGTGAATCTACTGTCATGAGTACACTTACTTTAGATGTGCTATATTCCAAGTTAAAACTCATGAAATTGACATAATATCACGTAAGAACCCAACAAGTCTATTGCTTTTGTTTCTCAACATGACATGCCTAGCTCTGGTCAATCTTCATCTTGTGGTACACTTGCTTTGTTGTCCTCTCTAACCCTTAAGCAGATTGAGGAGTTTCCAGAGGAGGAGCTAGTACTTCTACCTACTAGGTTCTCAAAAGCATTGCAAAATGTGAGAACTAGAAGGAGAGGAAGCTCCGGACCTCAACGATGTTTCGAATGTGGTAAGACCAGACATTTTTGTTCAGATTTCCCAAACCTTTCAGGTATTACTTCCCGGGATGAAAAGCAAACAAGGACGAAGCACTCCTCTGCAAAAGATACAAAGAAAAAGAAGGGTTTTATAGGACGTCAATTGGTGAGCAGTTTTATCTTTGCACTTCAAGAACTTGGCTCAAGCAATGTGGACATTGGAAGTGACAAAAATGAAGATGATTTGGCAAACTTGTGCTTCATGACGGGCAAATTAAGATCAAGTATGGAGGATACAGAACACAATAGCGACAATGAAGAGGTATGTCCTACTTGCAAAGAAATGTGTGATGCTATTTCTCGTGCCACTATTATAGTTAAGAAAAAGGACAAAAAGCTTAGGGATAGTGCTGCTAAAATTGAATCACTAGAATCTGAAATCAACCGTTTAAAAACTTTGATTCCTAGTGATGATGCATGTCCCTCATGAGATTTAATATATGAACAATTGTCCTCATTAAGAAGTGCGCACACCTCCACACTTGATAAACTTGAGTTAGAAATTGAAAAGAATAGAGAGCTTGCTGTACTTAATGATAAAAACTTGAAAAATGCTAGTTGTTCTACATTTAATTTGCATTGTTCTACTTGTGATGATCTTGATAAGAAACTACAAGCTGCTATGAATGAAATTTCTATATTGAACAATGCTTTACGTTCTCATGAAGTTAAATTTTGTTCCAATTGCAAATTAAAAGAAAAAACTTCATGTGAAAACTGCCTTGATCTGTCCAATAAACTTCATTAGGAAGTGGTTTTATTCAAATAGTTCCTAAACAAAAAGAAGTGATTTTCAAATCTGCAGGAGTGTTGTCTCATTCGATTTCAAATAAAAATGTTGTTTGCTCATCTAGACATCAACACAAAGTTAAATTTCATTGTACCTACTGTGGTAGAGATGGTCATGTCATAGATTTTATTTATAGACTAGCTAAACAACAGAAAAAGGAAAAAATGATTGCTAGATATCATAACTTTCATGCAAAATTTGCTGCACTTGCTAAACCGAATGATAGGAACATGCAATCTGCTCTAATGAGTCAAAAACATGCAAAGTTTGCTCCCAAACCTACTGTTTTTCGTGCTACACATGTAACACCTCGTAGGTCAGTAGTTGGATACAACAATCCTCAAGTTTTGGCTCATAAACCTGTTGTTTTATCTCAGCTTTCACGTGTTATTCCTACTGGACGTCGTGTGACTCAGTACTGGATTCCTAAATGCCTTTTGACTAACCCCAGTATTGAGTCATCGACGTATTGTTCTTCTATGTAGGTTACACGCTTGAGAAAGGAGAATATTTGGATTGTGGATTCAGGTTGCTCACGCCACATGACCGGTAACAAAGAATGGTTCTCCTCCCTCTCTTTTGTGTCACGTGTAGAGAATGTTACTTTTGCCGATAATTCTTCAACTCCTATAATTGCTAAGGGTTCGGTTAGAGTAAATAATCACTACACTTTGAAGGATGTGGCACTTGTTAAAAATTTGAAATACAACTTGCTTTCTGTTTCACAACTGCTAGATGAAAATCTGGAAATAATTTTCACTAAAAATTGCTGAAAAGTTGTAAATTCAAATAGTGAGCTTATTTTTAACATATCTCGATTTCGAGGAGTTTTTAAAGCTGATTTTGATATGTCTTCCTCTAAGCATAGGTGTCTAGTTGCTAATGATTCAAAGGACTTATATTTTTTTCATCGTAGACTTGGTCACGTAGGTTTTGATCATCTAACGCGTGTTAGTGCTCTTGATCGCATACGTGGGTTGACTAAGCTTAAAAGGGACAAAGAAATTGTGTGATATTCTTGTAGACATGCTAAGATGGTTGTAGGTTCACATACTCCTCTCTCAATGATCATGACAACTGAACCGGGTCAACTTTTGCACCTTGACACCGTAGGACCTTCACTCATTCAATCCTTCAGAGGTAAATTGTATGTTCTTGTGATTGTTGATGATTATTCTAGATACTCTTGGGTTTACTTTATGGCATCTAAGAATGAAGCTTTTAGTCACTTTAGAACTTTATTTCTTAGATTATACATTGATCACCTAGGATCTTTAAAAGCAATTAGAAGTAATAACGGAACCAAATTTAAAAATCAATCTTTTGATCACTTTTGTGCTGAAAATGGAAAAGATCATCAATTTTCTTCACCATATGTACCTCAACAAAATGGTTTTGTAGAAAGAAAGAACAGAACCTTAGTTGAGATGGCTAGGACTATGCTTGATGAATATCAAACTCCTAGGAAATTTTGGGCTGATACGATTGCAACTGCTTGTTATGTCTCAAATCGTGTTTTCTTGCGCGCTAAGTGAGGTAAAACACCATATGAGCTCTGGTATGGACATAGGCCTAGTGTTACACACTTTCGGGTCTTTGGTTGCAAATTCTTTGTTAAGAAACATGATAATCTTGATACATTTGAACCTAGATCTGTTGATGACATGTTTCTTGGTTATCCATCTCATACTAGAGGCTATTGTGTGCTTTTACTTGACACTAACAAAATTGTGGAGACTTGTGAGGTGTCTTTTGATGAAACTAGCTCAGTTACTAGCTCAAACATTGTAGGTCCAGATCCATATCCGCAGGGGGGGTGCATTTTCGTTGAAGATGAGGAAGAGGTGGAGTTGTGCCCGAAAATTCAGCAGCTAATGACATTGTTCCAGCTCCTAATTTTGATTCACAGCCAACACTGACGACCACCATTGCTGGTCCAGATCCTCCTCAAGTCACAAGCTCATCGATTTGATGAACATGAAGAAGAAGAAGCTTGTGAAGTGTCCACTCCCCTCCGAGTTCTCAAAAGTCATCCTCCACAACAAATTATTGGAAGCTTGCATGAACGAGTCACACATTCCATGTTTTGCGATCCAAACCCTCATGCTCATTATGCTTTTGTTGCTTCTTTTGAACCCAATGATATATCACACACACTCACTAATGAATCTTGGATTATTGCCATGCAAGAAGAGTTAGAAAATTTTAAAAGAAATAATGTTTGGAAACTTGTACCTCCACCTCAAGGTCATACTTTAATTGGAACTAAATGGGTGTTTAAAAATAAACAAAGTGAGGATGGGGTTGTGGTTAGGAATAAGGCTAGGTTGGTTGCTCAAGGTTTAACTCAAGTTGAAGGTCTAGATTTTGATGAAACTTTTGCTCTTGTTGCTAGATTAGAAGCCATAAGAATTTTGTTAGATTTTACTGCATCTAAAGGTTTTAAGATTTATCAAATGGATGTTAAAAGTGCTTTTCTTAATGTCTAAATAGATGAGGAGTTTTATGTCAAACAACCACCAGATTTTGAAAATCCAGATTTTCCTAATCATGTTTACAAACTTTCCAAAGCCTTGTACGGTCTCAAACAAGCCCCTAAGCATGGTATGATAGGTTAAAAACATTCTTACTTGAAAAAGGGGTTTACCATGGGCAAGGTTGATAAAACTCTTTTTGTGCTTAAGCATGGCAATGACTCATTATTTGTTCAAGTGTATGTGGATGATATTATCTTTGGTTGTGCTTCTCATGATCTTGTGTCCAAGTTTTCAGCTATGATTAGTTCAGAATTTTAGACGAGTATGATGGGAGAACTCACGTACTTTTTGGGGTTGCACATCAAGCAAACCAAGGAGGGTACCTTTGTGCATCGAACAAAGTATACAAAAGACCTTCTAAGGCACTTCAACATGGAAAAAAGCAAGCCTCTTCAGACACCAATGGGAATAGCAACAACACTTGAATTTGATGAAGATGGTGAACCCGTGGATCAAAAAGAATATAGAAGCATGATTGGATCACCTTTGTACCTCACGGCATCAAGACCGGACATACAAAGCGTATGTCTTTGTGCACAGTTTCAAGCCTCCCCACGTGCTTCACATCGTCAAGCCGTCAAAAGGATTCTCAAGTACTTACATGGAACTCAAGAATTTGACATTTTTCTTCCTTCTTCCTCAACCATTACTTTGAAAGCTTTTTCCGATGCTGATTTTCGAGGTTGTAGGATTGATAGGAAAAGTACTTCAGATGCTTGTCATTTTCTTGGTAATTCACTTGTTGCTTGGTCCTCTAGAAAACAAAACTCAGTTGCACAATCCACAGCTGAATGAATATATAGCTGCTGCTAGTGCTTCCTCACAAATTCTTTGGACTGTTCAAACACTTAAGGACTATGGGATTGATCTACATAGTGTTCCACTGTTTTGTAATAACATTAGTGCCATCTGCATTGCTAAAAACCCCGTGCAACATTCTAGAACTAAGCACGTTGACATTAGGTATCACTTTCTTCGTGATAATGTTGAAAAAGGAAACATTGTACTTCACCATGTAGATACCGAACAACAATTGGCTGACATTTTTACAAGACCTTTGGATTTCACTCGTTTTTGTTTCATTCATAGTGAAATAGGGGTTATGCATCCTCATGGCTTATATTGAGGGGGAGTTTTCAAACTTGAGAAGTCTATGTGTGAATGTGAAATTAAAATAATATGAGCATAGTATTTCATACATATATGACTTTGTGATTCCTTTTACATGCTGAAAGTTCTTACTACATTACTCGTGTTATACATTTTGTAGTTTTTGCCATGTCTAGTAATTGGAATAGTTACTTACACTAAATTAGGTTTTGGTCGAACTTTCTTGCTGTTTTGAACTTATTGCATGCTCATAAGTGCTTTTAATCATAAAGAGTTAATCAAGTAATCAACTCACATGTTCAGTTTTTATGAACAAATATAAATTGAGAAAAGATCCAAGAGAATATGCATGCATCACACTTCTTCTTTTGAGATGGCTTATCATTGCACTTAGATATGAACTTGGAAGAAGTTGTGTATGACTAAAGTCATGTCCTTAAGCTTCTGATTGTCAAATGACATGGGCTTGGCTTTGTTGGTTAGAATAAGGCAAATGCGACATATAATTTCTTGCAAATGTCATATGTTAAAAGTTTATGCTTTAAATAATAAAATGCAGCAACAAGTGTCATGCTTTCAGGTTTTGAAATAGTTAAGTTTGTGAGATAATGACTTGTTTAAATTGAAAATTATATTTGATCTCTAGCATGGCTTACACTACTTTATGTATCTCATTGATGTGATAGTGTAAGTTACTTGATAGTATGACTTGGATGAGCTTTGTTTATATGTATATGTTACAATATGCTCATAACATTTGAAATTTCTCTTTTGAACCTTGCTGAATACATTGTCAAAGGGGGAGAGATAATATGTGACTTTTAACATTTTTTTAAAAAAAGTATGCAAGCATGATTCTTCTCAGGGGGGAATTTGTTTTTCTTCTCATTTTATTTCTGTTTTACAAAGGGGGAGAAATTGTTTTCAAAAATTTTAATGTGAATAAGCCAATGTTCGGATTTTAAATGGTGTTGCCAATGCATTCATCAAGGGGGAGATTGTGAGACCTATGTGTGCTGAATACATTGGCTATGGCGATAAAAGTTTTGAATACTACCAAAACACCTTTATCATCTATGTCCGACGATAGGTACGGCTTGTTTTGGTTAGCTCTGGCATAGTCCAACGTAAGGTTCGACTTGCTTTAGCTAGGTCCGACTTCTTTGTCTAGGTCCGACTAGCTTTGGTTAGATCCGGCGCTAGGTCCGGCTAGTTTTGGTAAGCTGCGGTTCAAGATCCGGTTAGCTTTGGCAAGATTCGGAGCTTGATCGCAGTGGTTCTCCTATTATCTTGCAATGATTCGTACTTGCTTTATATTGATGGAAAGATTGCTTAGTATTGATTTACTATGTTTTTGGTGTGTTTTGGTGGCTATGTTTGATATCATTTTGCTATGTTTTGCAACATGCTTATGTGAGGTGCTCACATAAGATGTTGTATTTTTGGAACTAATGTGAGTCAAGTCGAGGACTTGTGCTCGAAAGTATTGGTTGTTTATTCATGTGCAGGTGTTGCTTGAGTTTAAGACATGGCTGGTGACGGGATCCATTGAACTAGTCTTAGGGAGAAGATGAGGTTCAACAACCAAGTTCGGGAGGAATTGTGGTTGAGTTAATCGGGAGGTTGCGCAACATGTTTGAATCAAGAACAATGCATATGAATGTATCGTGGACGTCGTTGGAAGATGTTTGCACGTATGCAAGGAGTGCATGGATGTAGCTACATGGTTCTGAGGCATGATGAAGAGATGTGGACGTAAAGAATTGGCCGGAAAGGTCCAACCAACTAGGTTATGGACTCAAACAGCGGCTGAGTCGTGTTTGACTCAAATATGGAAAGATTTGAGTTGGTTATGATAGGATTTTGTGTGGGTCATGAATTTGAGTTATTTTAGGAATGTGGAATACATTCCTAAGGTGTTTGGAAGTCTTAAGATTGCTTCTATCTGCGTATAGAAGAGTCCTAAGCAGTTATGAAAAGTTTTGATTCGTGATTTGAGTAGGATTAGAGTCCTAGTTGAGATTGGGTTGGCCTAAGGGCTGGTTATATAAGCAAGGGAGGCCAGAGCTCATGGTAGACGACTTTGGGGCTGTTCCTCTTGTGTTCTATTGAATAAAATTCATAGGTTAAAGGAACTTTTGTGCCTTGTTCGTCCGACTTGTTTCAGACAAGTTTTTCTTGTCAAGTTTTCTGCACAACACTACCTTTCTTCGGTGGTTTTATCATAACTCGAGTTTTATAGATCCAATTGACGAGATTCTTTTTTGGGTTGTCTTCACAACTTGATTTTCTATCATCTGTGAAAATTTCACAGTCATTGGATTTGTGGTTTCTGATCTACACGAGTTTCTTTGCAGTGTTCCAGAACTGTTTTTCTCGGGTAGGACAGATTGACCTTTGTTCGATCTTTTGATCGTAACTTGAGTTTCTCTCGACGGATTTGAATGATTCTTGTTCTATCGTCTTCGTGACTTGATTCTCTCTGATATCTATCACTTTTGTCACGGTGAAACACGTTTAGATTAGTCTCACACATGATTTCTTTAACAGATTATTTTTCTGTCGAGGGGTTGGGATTTATTTGTTTATGTCGCGTAAGATTTTTTAATCTATCTTTCACCCCCCCTCTGGTAGCTTTTCACATGCTCTTCGATCCTACAGAATGATTGCGCTCTTTAAGAAGTACGCACACCTCCACACTAGATAAACTTGAACTTAAAATTGAAAAGAACAGAAAGCTTGTTGCATTTAATAATAAAAACATGGAAGATGCTAGCTGTTCTACAAGCGATTTGCATTGTTCTAGCTGTGATGATCTTAACAAGAACCTACCTGTGTTAGGAATGAGATTTCTATTTTGAACAAAGCTTTACGTTCTCATAAAGTTAACTATTGTTCTAATTGCAAAATAAAAAGAAAACTTCATATCAAAATTGCCTAGATCTGTCTAATAAACTTGATGACATGCATAAGACACTCGAGCAATTTTGTAGTGGGAATAAGAATCTAAACTTGCTGTTGAAATCCTCTAAGATTTGCAATGATAAAACTGGTTTAGGTTTTTATTCTCATGCTCATGCTAAGGCACATCAACCTAAGATTGTAAAATCACTAGGAATTGGTTTGATTTAAACAGTTTCTAAACAAAAAGAAGTGATTTTTAGGTCAGAAGGGGTGTTGTCTCATTCGAGTGCTGACACATGTGTTGCCTGCTCTTCTAGACACGAACATAAGGTTAAATATCATTGTACCTACTGTGATAGACATGGTCATGTCATAAATATTTGTTATAGACTAGCTAAACAATATAAAAAGGAAAGAACGCAAGCTAGATTTTATAACACTCATGCAAAATTTGTTGCACCTGTTGAACTGAATATTAGACACTTGCAACCTGCTGTCATGAATAAAAAAATACAAAATCTGGTTTCAAACATACTGTCTTTCATGCTACACATGTACCTTGTAGGTCAGTAGTTGGGTGCAACTTTGGCTCATAAAGCTGTTGTATTTTCTCAGCTTTCGCGTATTATTCCTGTTGGACGTCGTGTGACTCAGTACTGGATTCCTAAATGTCTTATGACTAACCCTAGCATTGAGTCATTGATGTATTGTGCTGCTACGTAGGTTACACACTTGAGGAAGGAGAACATTTGACTTGTGGATTCAGGTTGCTCATGCCACATGACAGAAAGAATAGTTCTCCTCTCTCTTTTTTGTATCATGTGTAGAAAATTTTACTTTTGCCGATAATTCTTGAACTCATATAATTGCTAAGGATTTGGTTAGAGTTAATAATCACTACACTTTAAAGGATGTGGCACTTGTTAAAAATTTGAAATACAACTTGCTTTCTATTTCACAATTGCTTTATGAAAATCTAGAAGTTAGTTTCACAAAAAATTGTTGCAAGGTTGTAGATTCAAATGGTGAGCTTATGTTTAACTTGTCTCGGGTTGGAAGAGTTTTTAAAGCTGATTTTGATACGTCAACCTCTAAGCATAGATGTCTAGTTGCTAATGAATCATAGGACTTATATTTTTGGCATGGTAGACTTGGTCACATAGGCTTTGATCACCTCACACTTGTTAGTGTTCTTGATCGCATACGTTGGTTACCTAAGCTTAAAGGGAACAAAAATATTGTGTGCTCTCTTGTAGAAATGCTAAGATGGTTATAGGTTCACATTCTCCACTCATAATGACCATGACAACAACACCGGCACAAGTTTTACACCTTGACACCATAGGTCCCTCACGTGTTCAATCTTTTGAAGGTAAATGGTATGTGCTTGTGATTGTTGATGACTATTCTAGATAATCTTTGGTTTACTTTATGACATCTAAGAATGAAGCTTTTATTCACTTTAGAAGTTTGGTTCTTAGACTTTCACTTGACCATTTAGGATCTTTAAAAGCAATTAGAAGTGATAATGGAATCAAATTTAAAAACCAACCATTTGATCACTTTTGTGCTGAAAAGGAAATAGATCATCAATTTTCTTCATCATATGTACCTAAACAAAATGGTGTCGTAGAGAGAAAGAACAGGATCTTAGTTGAGATGGTTAGGTCTATGCTTGATAAATATCAAACTCCTAAGAAAAATAGGGCAAATGCAATGGCAACAGCTTGTTATGTCTCAAATCGTATTTTCTTGCGAGCTAAACTAAGAAATACTCTATATGAGCTTCTGTTTGGACATAGGCCTAGTGTCACATATTTTTAGGGTCTTTAGTTGCAAATGCTTTGTTAAGAAATATGGTAATCCTGATAAATTTGAGTCTAGATATGTATCATATTTTTCTTGGTTATCCATCTCATACTAGAGGCTACCGTGTGCTTTTACTTGACACTAACAAAATTGTGGAGACTTGTGAGGTTTCTTTTGATAAAACTAGCCTAGGTACTATCTCAAACATCGCATGTCAAAATTAATATCCGAAGGGGGTGTATTTTCATTGAAGATGAGGAAGAAGTGGAGCTGCTGCCCAGAATTTCAGAAGCAAACAATGTCGTTCCAACTCTTGATTTCGCTACACAACCAGTACCAACGACAAATATTTTGGTCCAGATCATCCTCAAGGTACAAACTCTTCGGTTTGTGATGAACATGAAGAAAGATCTTGTGAAATGTCTACTCCCATTGGCATCCTGAAAAATTATCCTCCACAACAAATTATTAGAAGCTTGCACGAACGAGTCACACGGTCCATGTTTTTCCAATCCAAACTCTCATGCTCATTATGCTTTTGTTGCTTCTTTTGAACCTAAAGATATATCACACGCACTCACTAATGTATCTTGGATTATTGTCATGCAAGAAGAGTTAGAAAATTTTGAAAGAAATAATGTTTGGAAACTTGTACCTCCACCTCAAAGTCACACATTAATTGGAACTAAATGAATGTTTAAAAATAAACAAAGCGAGAATGGGGTTATGGTTAGCAGTAAAGCTAGGTTGGTTGCTCAAGGATTCACACAAGTTGAAGGTCTAGATTTTGATGAAACTTTTGCTCTTGTTGCTAGATTAGAAGCCATAAGAATTTTATTAGCATTTGCTATATCTAAAGATTTCAAGTTATATCAAATTGATTTGAAAAATGCTTTTCTTAATGACTACATGGATGAGGAGGTTCATGTCAAACGACAACCTGGTTTTGCGAATTCAGATTTTCCTAATCATATTTACAAACTGTCCAAAGTTTTGTATGGTCTCAAACAGGCCTCTAGAGTATAGTATGATAGGTTAAATAAAGTTTTACTTGAAAAGGGGTTTACCATGAGAAAAGTAGATAAAACTCTTTTTGTACTTAAGCAATATAATGATTCACTATTTGTTCAAGTGTATGCGGATGATATTATCTTTGATTGTGCTTCTCATGATCTTGTGTCCAAGTTTTCAGCTATGATGAGGTCAGAATTTGAGATGAATATGATGGGAGAACTCACATATTTTTTTGGAGCTGCAAATCAAGAAAACTAAGGAGGAAACCTTTATGCATCAAACAAAGTTTACCAAAGATCTCCTTAGACGCTTCAATATGGGAAAGAACAAGCCAATTCAGACACCAGTAGGAACAACTCAGTTTGAGATGAATATCATTTGAGTTTTATAGATCCGATTGCCGTGGTCATTAATTTTACGATTTCTGAGTTACACGAGTTTATTTGCACTGTAAAATATATATTTTTCTTCCAGATTGACCTTTAAACGTTGGATTTTCGCTATAACTTGAGTTTTACTCAACGATTTTTCGTGATTCTTGTTGTGTTGTCTTCGCAACTTGATTCTCTACAATCTATACTAGTTTTGTCACGGTTGAATATGTTTATACCAGTCACACACACGTTTATTTATGGGGTTGATTTTCTTCTGAGAGGTTTTTGTTGCTTCTGCATAAAAATTTTAAATCTACCATTAACCATCTCTAGTAGTTTTTCACGTGCTCTTCGATCCTACATCTGCAACGGTTCCTCTTGCTACAATTTTACATGTAAAATCTCTCATCCTGTTCTTCTGTCGGTGTTTGTCACTGTCGTATTTGCGAGTTTTTTTTGAAATTATTCAGTAAATTGCCGTTGTCCTCTAATAATGGCATTCTCCATGATGTGAGATTCACTCCGACCTTCAGACGTGTCCCATGTAATGATCAACTCATGAATGTGCACTTCCATTGTGTATTACAAAGATCCGGTTGAAAATATTTGATGAAAAATGGTAGGCATTGAGGCTTGTGTACTCTTTCATCTGTAGTCCAACTAGTACAAATATAAAATATGTATACTATTGATATAAAAGAGAATTCATGTAAATAATGAATACTAATTCACTAACTATGCTATTAGAGTTGTAATATATTTTTCTTTGGATAAGCGGAACAATTAACAGGGCTACTTTAGGAGTACTCATCTTGGGGCTTTGAAACAGTCAAGTACAATTTAGCAAGAGTGAATCTTTTTTCTCAAAAAATTATAAATGTGGAGGATCAACCTCACATTGGCATTGCTGATATGAAACATTAGAATTCACCGTGGGCTATTCAGGTACCAAACAAAATGAAAATAGTATTATGACGTATGGTGCATAACTGTCTACCTACAGGTCAGTAGTTATTACATAGATATATTTTAAAGGAGCACGAGGACTGTATTTTTTGCAGTCAATTTGACAAAGTGGAGCATATATTCCTCAAGTGTTACTATGCAAAAGAAGTATGACGATATATTAAAGAATGTTTCAAGTTCAGATTATGCATGAAGCAAATATCTAATGCAAAACAGTGGTTTTTGATACAATGTCAAGAGAATCAGATCTGAATGTAATGGTTATGATTGTTACACTTTGATATATATGAGAGACTCAAAAACAAGCCAGAATTCCTTAGTCCCATTCGCTTGGCTACAAAGATATTTGCATACGTTGATCTTATTTTAATGCATTCTTTCAAACAAAAGAGAGTCATATGCAAGGAAAGTCATTACAGACAGTTCTCAATTGCATTCTGTTCTAGTGGATCATGTATATACTAATGTGGATGCTGCCTTATTTTCTTCGGAGCATCGAATGGGATGAGTTGTGATCATTCGTAACCATTTGGGAACCCATCTCTTCTCATGCAATGCAAGTTTGAATATGCTTTCCTCTCTTGAAATGGCTGAAAGCATTGCAATCCATCAAGTTTTAATGATCGCTAAGGATCATGGTTTCTCAAGAATTTATTTATTTTCAGACTGCCTCTCCATGGTTTGAAGAATTAACTCCGCTGTTCAAGATAGGTCAAGCATGGAAGTTATTGTTCAAGATATCAAATCCACTGCTCTAAGATTTGATTCCAGGATTTGATTCCATTATGTTTTCTGTTTGTGAATCAAATGTATTAGCTCACAAGTTGGCTCGTTCTGCCACTTCTTTGATTTGTTATATCTTAATTGATGTAATTCTGAATTGTATCCGTGATGAGTTTTGTAATTATGTTCTTAATCAATGAAGTGACAATTTCACTTAAAAAAACAGTCAAGTACTAGTTAATTAGGGAGTTATGTTCGTGGACTGTTTAGTTTAGTGTAGCAGAGATGATAGATGCACTTACTGTTTAGTTTAAGGGAGCGTTGTCGCAGAACCGAATTTCCTACTAGTCTAACAGTCATGTCCAAGCATCTCGACCGCCTGAGCCGGTTCGATTCGATTTGGTGCGGCCTTTTCCTTTAGGCCTAGTTAGCCTAGAAGCCCATGGACTAGCTGAGACTGAGGGATTGTTTGCTTCATACACTAAAGTTGCCACCATTTGCCAAAAAATGCCACACTTGACTAACCTTATGTGCTCAAAATCTCAGTCACAACTTAGTAAGCCTAAGGGAATCTTGCCACACTTTTTTGAGTCAATGACATGTGAGACCTAGTTAGATGAATTTTTTTTTTACCATATTTGCAGCTATGAACCAAACAATGACTAAGTTGGTCAAACTTGACTAAGGTTAGATGTGGAGAAATGTAACAACTTGGGACTTCAAACCAAACAGGCCCTGAGAGCGCCGGCTTCCGTCTTGAGCCGCCGAGATCCGCGCCGCTCATCTCCATGGCGGCTCACGCGCCCCGGCTTCTCCGGCGCCGTATCACCCTCCCCGCCGTGTCTGTTGCATCCTTGAGGTTCGTCGCGTCATTCGTCGCCAACCTAGTCGCTTCCTCGTCCCCCCTTTGTAACTTCACCAAACTGGGTGTTTTCTTGACCAGTGGTTCTAGGGACCTACTGCACATCGGCGCGCGTTCCTCAGCTCCCACTTCGTGTTCTTTGGGTGGGCCTGAGCCGGACGAGAGTGAGCGGAGGGGTTCGTGGTTTCGCCAGCCTGCGAGGTGCTGTAGCACGGCCGTCACGCTGAACACGGACGGTGCGTTCGTAAGGTTTGCGGTGGGAGACATTAGATCGAAGCAGAAGGCCGGTCAGAGGCAGGCACATCCGACGAAGAAGAAGATGTCGAGGAAGGCCAAGGTCAACCAGCTCAAGTGGTACCGTCTCAAGGCCAAGAAGAAGATGAAGTCGCCAAATCCTGAAGTCAGGATAAGATACAAGCTTGAAAAGGTATACATGTTATTTTGTTTCATTTCAGGTGCCGCTGAATATTTGAGGTAAAATGATGCGTAGCTGCATTGATAAGTTTTTCAATTGCATCCACATCAGATTGTTGTTTTGAGATACAGAACAGCTGCACTGACAAATTACCATGAGAATTCAGGCTAAGAGGAAGGAAGAATGGCTGATCGAGAAGTTGAGGAAGTATGAGATTCCACAGACACCAGCGCCAGTTCATGATCCCGAGATCTTGACGGAGGAAGAAAAGTTTTACCTCAAGCGAACCGGGGAGAAGAAGAAAAATTATGTTCCTGTTGGGAGGAGAGGGGTATTTGGTGGCGTGGTTCTCAACATGCATCTGCACTGGAAGAAGCATGAGACCGTGAAGGTGTCTTGCAAGCCTTGTCGGCCTGGCCAAGTGTATGAATATGCGGAGGAATTGACTAGGCTCAGCAAAGGCACAGTCATTGATATTAAACCTGATAATACCATCATCTTTTATCGAGGGAAGAACTATGTGCAGCCAAAAGTCATGTCACCTCCTGACACCCTTTCTAAGCAGAAGGTAACTAAAGCTGATTTTGTGATTCAGTAATCTATGCAATATATACGTGCTTACTCCAATGATTATCTTTTTTTCTTACTTTTCCTTTCCTATGAACCATCATGTAAGTAATCATTTATATTTATTGAAAATATGCGTATGTACTTCATAGGCCTTGGAGAAATATAGATATGAACAATCTCTTGAACATACCAGCAAATTTGTTGAGAAGCTGGAGAAGGAGCTTGAAGAATACCAGAAGCATGTTGCTTTATTTAAGAAACATTATGGAGCTACTTCTGAGACGATCATTAATGAAGATACTGACGTCGATGATCATGAATTAACATCATATTCAAAATGAACCATGGTTGCATGATAAATCTTTGAACAATGAAGGTTCGATCAAAGTCTTCTGACCTGGCAAGCTTGAACGCACAACTTAATGTTTTTATTCCGACTTAGTAGAAACTATAGCTACAACATTAGTTTGGAGAAGCAGTAGAATATTCTTAAAGAGATTTATATTTACAACTTTTTAGTCTTATTTAGGGTAGAAATAATCTTTTTTTTGTGTCCTTTTATGTCTTGCTTTACGGTTGCACAACTATCCCTACACTCGTCGAGAAAAAGGCTAACATTGATTCTATGAAATGTGAATAGGCAATTATATGAATTATGTCTTTATCTGTGATCTATCTTCACAACACTGGTAGCCTGACACTGGGCACATATTAGCATTTTACAGTTCGAACAATATATTCTGCTTGGAATATTTATACGAGTAGTTTTATTCTATCATTTGCCCCTTTCTGATTTTCATGATTGCAAAACTTCTCTGCCATTGTTATTTCTGAAACACATATATTTTATACTATCTGTCCCCGTCTGGCTGTCTTCATTCTAAGAAGTTTTAAAATACGACTTCTTCTGTAGTTCATCTTGTATCTAGGTTTCTCACTTCTGAAGCTTCTTCATGAATAGGGACTGGTAATTTGGGAGCTTGAAAGTGCTGGTGCTGCAGCTCCCTTGGAAACCATCATGTAAGTAATCAGTTATATGTATTGATGATATGCATCTGTGTTCTCCATAGGCCCTTAAGAAATATAGATATGAACAATCTTTTGAACATATCTACCAATTTATTAAGAAAGCTGGAGGAGCTTGAAGATTAACATAAACATATTACTCTGTTTAGAACTTGATGGAGCTACTTCTGAGAAAACCATTAATGAAGTACCACAGTCTATGACCGTGAAATTACTTAATATCCAGAATAAGCCAACAAGATATGGTGGTATTATAAATCATTAAACAGTTCAATCAAATTTTCCAATCCTGCAAATCTTGAATAAACAACTTCATTATCAGTATTATTTGGACTTAGGTCGAAAATAATAGCTGTAACATTTAATTACTAGTCCTATTCAGGGGAGAAAAATTATTTTCTTAAGTGCTTTTATTTCTTGCTGTACTGTTGGATTAGTATCCCTACATGTACACCGTTGAGGAAAAAGGGCTGACATTGATGCGATGGAAGGATATTACATAAATTTTTTACTGTATCTGTAATCTAATTTCACAATTCTGGTAGCCATACTGGGTAGAGGAGCATTTTAGAGTTCAAACAATATATCTAGCTAGACATACTTGTATGATTATTATTTTTTTCTTTCATATATTGCTGTCTCATTTGTTTTACTGCAAAACTGTTCTGCCATTGTTTTTTTTGTCCTATAGAATTTGTACAGTATGTCACTGTCTTGATTATGAATGAGTTTCAAAATAGGAGGAATTAATCTTCTGCCATTGTAGGTTTCTCACTTCTTAAGCTTCCTTGCCACAGGTATATCAGGAACTGGCAACCCGGGAGCTGGAAAGTGATGTCGCTCTCTTAGGACTCAGGACACATGACTACAATCTGCATCGTCACACAGTACAAATTTGATTATTCTTACACAAGTGGTGGATGTCAGCAGCGGGCATGCTAAGTTTTTTTTTTCTTTGGAAGGACTAACTTTGCAGCTGAGTACTCGGACATCTCCTGGAATTGGTTGGTCACCAACACTTGGAAGATCGTCATTATTTGATTGCCAAATTGTATATGTAAAATTATTAGCAGCTCATAACAAAAATACAAGTTTCTTTATGGTTTCACTGAACAATTTTCACTTCATATAGGCACAGTTGGGCGATAGTAATACGGTTTTCCGAAAGGTAGAGAATTTTGTATGTGAAGAAAGAATCTGCATCCATAGCATGGAGTGGAAGGCATTGGAAGCCCACGCATCAAAAGCCCATGCTGAAGGCCTAGAGAAGAGAGATTACTCAAGCCAGAAGCCGCACCAAGGTTCAAACTTCAAAGAGGCTGGAACATCGTAGCTTTTTGAGGTCGTCTAGTTATGAAACCAAAAAAAAAACTGAAAACGGTGAAATAAAATTGAAGGGTTCAATCTGGGATCCATCTCTGGTACGTTGACGGTCCTCTAAAATTGTTTTTAGTTTTTTCAGACCATATGTTTTTTTCAAACATTTTGAGCCTCTGGCTCTCTGGTCCATGGTTCTACCGTGGGAGAACTTGAGAACCATATGAGCTGTCTCTGCGGCCTTGTATGGTTGTCTTTATGTTTGTGATATGTTTGGTAGAGAATTGAACATACTGACCACAAGAAAGAACTTTTACAATTGATGAAGACAATGAACTAGCTCGGAATAGGTGTTTTATTCTCTGGTTTGACAGCAATCAGTAACAACTAACAAAGATGAGGATCTTTGCAAGAATGTTGGGGGGAGAAGTCCTCTCTCCCTCTCCTCTTTCACTCTCGTCCCCATCATCTTCACTCCTCTCCTAGCTTCTGTTTACGAGGGAGTAATCCCGGGATCTTTTCAAAGCACCAAAACAGAAAAGTTCCCTTACAATAAATCCAATTTCCTAAATCGAAACACCGAAAACTGAAAAACGAAATACCATCCATCCTGTCCACCATGCATCTACACTTGTGTCTACGTTCTCAGCCATTCTCATAATCTCTGAACATGCGTTGGCCGTCTTAGGTGTCACTGTTTAACCGCGGTTGTATATGTATTTATAAGGATTCCTTCTGTAAGAGTCTCCATGGAGATGAAGTGGCTTGTCAGTTTAGAACTTCGCAGTCCAAATGGCGTCCTCATTCTCACCGCAGCGCTGATGGACTTCCTTGATCCGATCCGCAGATTTGCAGATGCCGCTACAGCTCGGGTCAAACGACGCAACGCACACGTTGCCTGCCTGCGCCTTCAGTTCGCAGTCTGCACAAAGTATTTTCATTCAGAAAATGGTCTATAAAATTTTGTGTGCACGGTAAAGTTTTTCTAGGTAATCATCTGCACCTACCAAATCTATCGCACAACATTTCATATTTTTCATTAAACTCGATCATACAAGGATAAATGATGCTTGCTTAGTACTCCAAAAACTGCATCGAGGGTAAAATGTTTATTGCTCCTGATGATGGGCAATCGACACCTTGCAAGCATACGAGCGGTGAAGTGGTCGGATGTCTCCCGTGTCATGACAGACCACTAGATCACCACAAGCACATGCTTCTGAAAGCTGATGCCACACCTACTTTGCGAAGTTGACTAACAACAACCACAGACAACATGTGTTCCCCAAATGATCCCATACAGGTCACGTATGCTGTGTGCAAGAGACTAGCTACCTATACTATACAGCTGGGAATAGACTGACATCACGTGTTCACACTAACTGAGGTAGAGGAACCAGATCTGCTCAACAGAAGAGGGGAAAAGCATCAACCATACCAGGTGGCGTGCCGCAGCAGAGACGACGATCGTCAACATGTTCAACATCTAATCCGATGAACCAAGCTCCTAGCGATACATCCTCATTAGCATATTTGTGAAGAACGTGCCTGAAACGTCGGCATCGAACCATGGTCAGCTACATACATCATCAGTCAGAGATAAATTGTGAATCTGAAAAGAGAGCAGGGGAGATAATGTTTTCTTTTTTTTTGAAAAACTTTTCATGTTGGACCAATATATGAGGAACTAGGTGGTCTTATATTAAGAAGGAAATAAGCACCTAAATTCGCTTCTAGAAAGATTTGAACCTGGATGGTGAGATTGTACACCCACAACCCTTGACCAAGAGACCTAAGCTCAGTTCTTGGAAGATAATGTCTGAATAATCTACTTACTTGTTAAGTGCTATGTATGACGCTAGATCTTTAGAGATGGCGTAGAGCTGACCGGTTGCATGTCGGAAGTACTTGTTTCCCCATTCGCCGAATTTCCAGTACTCAGGCTCATGGTATCTGACACCCCTAGATGGAGGAAAAAAGGGTGGTTTCAATTTCCAGTACACTGAATTTCCAGAACAGGAAGACCTAACAAGAGCCATGGAAACTTACTTCTGAGCCATGACTGGACCGGATTTCATGCAGCCGATGTAAACTCTGGGTTTGGAGTGATGTCTTGCTAAGGTGTTTCTAAGAGTTGCTGCGTGTTGCATGACCTAGTTAGTACATTACACATTGGCGAAAACACAACGTGGAAAGTAAATTGGTGATTCAGAACACAATTTTTTGCTCGAGTGGATAATGGTGAGATCAGAGATTTTTAATCTGCACACCTATATTTACATGTACATCATCGTCGACCTTGATGTAGTACTCTGCATCCCACATGGACACCGCCGATGCGAAGTACGATTTGGTCTTCGCTGCAAGATCCAGGTACCCTTCAACATGGTCCTGATGAATGATTGGCAAGCATTCCAAGGACACTTCACTTCAGCACAGCCAACTCGACACAGCTGAGAATGCTATAATGCAATGGAAGGAAATTTACCAGCCTCATGAAGTCGCCATGTTCTCGGTCTTCTGCATCAATTGCTCTGTCCAGTATACCGCCAGGCGTTGCACTATGAACATGGCAAAAAAGGAAAATTCTGATTTAGTTACAGATTTGGAAATGCAGAACCATTGACAGTTACTACCTATCACAAGCCAAGAAATTTTCACTATGCCCATATCCTTCTGGAACACGGTACAAAGTACTCCCTCCTTATCCTTTTATTTATCGTTTCAGACAAATATATGAACTAGAAATGACCTCAGACCGTCTGCATGGCACGCTGTAAAGCATACTGTATACACTGTAACGTAGTAGAAATTTAGAGTAAGTACTGCAAAAATAAAAGAAAAATAATGTATAGAGTATGCTTTAAAGTATGCTGGTGGGGACAATCTTAGATGTGCTGTCCGGACGACAATTAAAAAGAGAAGGAGGAAGTACATTTTTCCATGTCCTACTGACCTATGACCGATGACGAAACGAATGATTATGCCCTTCTCTTCCTCCATCTTTCTTTTCTTCTCACCTGTTTTAATCATCCCTAAGAAACAGGCCATGGAATAAATTTACATGAGCGGAGACTGCTAGTAGCATCAGATCTGCAAACCTTGAGGCATCCATGTAGCACGAACGGAGTCTCTTCGTTTCCGGCTGCTGAAAGCGGTGTTGATACCAATGACCATGAAATATTTCCGTTTCCCTTCCGGTTCTGATGAAGGTGCGTCATTGAGCATGGATTCCTGTGTAGCCTTTGCAGATGCTAACTCCATTTCGAGGTTCGATATTGTTTTGTCCAATGTCCTGCACATGATCAAGTTACTTTAGCCTAAAAAGTAAAATGTATGACAGTCAGCCGTCAAAATCAGCATACTGAAACATCAGGGCTACTCACTGTATAGCATCTTGCGTTCTTGGAACCTCTCCAGGGACGTCTTTTGCATCGCCCATCTGTATCCCAGGAAGAAAATCTTACAGACTTGAGCTGGAGTCCAGGTTCCAATATACTGAAATAAAAGTGCAGTGTGCTTACACTTTTCGGTGCACAATCACCAGAAACAATTTTCATCTTGTGTGATTCAATTGTCGACCTTCGGATGATTTCTTTTGGCTCCGGCATTGTCCACATCCTGCATCCACAATTCATTTATCATTTTGGTACTCATCTATGTTTCACAGTGCTGAAGACTTAAAGAGAGACACAACTTCAGAAAACTAAACAGATAGTACTCCTTAACTGGAAGGAAAACTGAAATTTCTACTCAGTTAGATGTCTGTTTGAGAAACGCAGTTTGTCAAAGTCCACTTTAGTCCTTACTTTTAGAATATTGTAATACTGAATCATGATTTAAAGACATTAAAATTTTGTTAGGCATAATTAATGTGTATGACATGAACTTCTGTGTCAATCACCGAGACTATTGTTGGCAGTTGCTTTGACAGGAAAAAACAACGCGAAGCTCCTCAAGAAAAAAGGAAGTGTGAAATAACCGTACTGCAGTATCTACAATGCTTCCTTGGTTCAGAATATCTGTTAGTAACATTGATCAGACTGGAGTGGTGACATTATTTCAACGATTATGCAAGTAAGAAAACTTTACCACCACTTCTGGTAGGCCCCGGACAGCAGTCAGCAGGTAAGAAAAAACTAGGTGAAAGAACAGGGTGCCTGCCACTACGTCCCTGTCGACGACAGGTAGCGTTCTTCTTTCAGGGAGACCGACAGGTTGCCTTTAAATGATCCTGCATACCTGCCTGCGATGCAACTGCACCGAATCTTGTCAAGAAGAGAGGCGCATCAACATCCGTCAGCGAAGTACAGGGTGCCACACTCGTCATGAGCATCGTCGGGGGTCTCTAAATTTTCGAGATTTGCGGTTTTGTCAGAGCACTAGATGGGGACAGTGAGTACAAACAGCAGTAGTTGTTGGGAGGTACTGGTACGCCATTGGCCTTGAAGAAGAGGACGATAGCGAGGCACAGGAAGAAGAGCTAAGGCTCCCCGGAATGCGGAGACTGAATGTAAGAAACTTGGAATCAAGGAGGGCAAGAAGACAGGATCGAAATGGACCGCATCAATTTTTCTCCCTACTTCCTTCCAATAGAACGCAACTAGTAGAACGACGAAACGGCGACTCGAATTTGAGTTCTGCTAGTTATCCAACCCGAGCATGCAAGAAGGCAAGACCGGTACAAACAAGAAAGTGGCGATCAAGTGCACTTGCACGTAGGAACAGGGCATGATAAGATTGTGGCATGGAAAAGAAGTTGCTAAGGAATTGAGAGGCACAGATATGAGGATGAGAGAGAGAGAGAGAGAGAGCAAGAAGAAGAAACATGGTGGGCGCTGCGCACCTGTTAGTGAAGAGGAGGCCGATGCAGAAGCTGCCGAGGCAGAGCAGGAAGGTCCATTTCTTGGAGATGGTGCCTCTCAGCACCAGGTCCTCCCCTCCTCCTCCTCCTCCTCCTCCTCCTCCTCCTCCTCCCCTGCTCTTGTTAAAGCTCATCTTCTCTGTTTAGCCTCTCTCCACGAATCACCCCGTCTCAAGGTTTGTCTCACCTTAACCTCAGGTGCTTACTGCTTCCTCCTCTCCGGAACTTGATGATCACGGTCCAATAACTCCAGAGCCAGGCACCCAGGAAAAGGCTTCCGCCTCTAGCTTTTGTGCGTAGCAAGCCTCCTCTCTTCTCACCCTCTCTAGATTCCTGATGCCCACCCAGCTCCTCCGTCTCCGGCCACTCGTTGATGTCTTTGGTGTGAAGGGGAAGGCGGCAGGCGGGCGACGAGGCCACCGAAACGAAACGACGCACCAACCGCGCGCGCGTGAGCAAGGAGGAGTGGAGTCCGGAGGAGGGAAGGGATCTCGATCCTTTGCTTGCGCCGCGTGGGGTGCAGGGATTTATTGGGCTGGGCACATGTGCTCCGCCCAGCCACTTGATCCGGTCTGGTCGTTCCGGGTTGTTAAGCCGGCTTAAACTTTATTCCTCTTGGGGGGATTACATACTGAATTAGTAGTAGTATCAAGTGGCGCCATTAATGGGATGGGGGCATGTGTAGCTAAGCCAAGCCATGGTGGGGTTTCAACTGATGGAAAGGAAATGGAAATGGCGGTTTTGCCCCCCACGTGGTCAAGTCAATGGCTTTATTTGCTCTTGTATTTGCCCCTGGTTACAAGTTAGCAGTCCTCGCATGTGGAACCTTGGCTTGGATACAGTGCCAATGTCTGTATAGTCTGATGCGAGTAAGGATACCTTAATCAGGATGTTTATGCTAGTCAATTCTGTTGCATGCAGTTTGAGAATTTGAATGGATGCATATTTTGTGGGTGAAATAGTCAATCTCACCACCAATTTTGATTCAAAGTTCAACTTTGTCTTTTAACTCTCAAATCCCTAAACTGTCTTTTAAGTTCAGTTTTGTTCCTATCCGACGTGGTTATCCACGTGGGCGTATCCACATGGTATGCCGGGTGTGCTCCGGCATACCCAGCGCCAGCCCCAATCATTTCATATGTTGGTTGCTCTTTTGCCGTAAGCTGAGGCTGTAGGACTCACAAAACATCAGTTGCCCGCCGTTTGAGAATGGAACTCGGAAGCGAATATACACCCGCTGATCCTTACTATATGCAAGCTAGTGGAGGATACCGGATCGACTACACGCGGCATAGGACATACGAGTATACTCCTTCCATCCCATATTACTTATCACTTAGGAGAAGAAATTTAGTTCAAATGAACTAAATTTTTTATCTTAAGTGACAAGTAATTTAGGATGGAGGGAGTACCACTGAAGCCGCCGAAACACCAAATCTGTGCGCTCTCTGCAGCTGCCAGTTGCGCCTGCGCCTAGCAACTTGCCGATTTTTTTGTTATCAGACATCAGCGAGGTCACACATTTCACGAACTCCAAAACAAGCAGGTATTCTACGAATTGCACGGTGACTTTCGTACCGGTAAAATCATGATTATTATCAGAACTATGCATTGGATAAATTATTTGTGTTTTTGGTGTATCAGGAGCAGAGACGCTGTCGAGATCACTATATTAACTATCACATATATTCTCATTTGACGAATTTAATATTTGTCATATTATTCACTGTATGTATATGAATTGTGTTATAATTTTTTTGTGGTATACCCTTCGATAAAATCCTAGACACACCACTGATTATCCACATGGCACACAACCTCAGATTTATATCGATTACAAATTTCATTGATTTCCTCTAAAAGTTTAACTTGGTTTTTGAATCCATTTGAACAATCATGTTTCTTAGAATCAAAAGTAAGACTATTCGGAAGTCGAAACTTGGAGGACGACGCCGCCGCCTGGCGATCTTGGTGTTTCAGGCGCTCATCGCGGTGTCCTTGAGGAGACGAGACGCGCGATTCCTTCCATGCCGGAAGGTTCCAGAGCAATTGGAGGAAGGAAAGACCTTCCCACTCGGGGGAGGCATGGCCGGTATGAGGATATCCCTCGTGCTTTCGATGTTGGTAATTCAAGAAAATTTGCTAGAAAAAGCAAATTCAGGAGTTCTTCGAATGTTTCTTCTTGGAATTCTTCGGGGGTGACGTCTGAATCTGTTGGTCGGGCCCGGGGGGTTTCATTTGCAAAAGCTGGTTTGGTTGGTCCTCGAGGTCGAATTCCCTAGCTCGTTAAGGGGGTTCATGGAAGTTGGAAGGAGGTCTCCGATCTAAAAAGGCATATTCGATTTCTGGGGAATCAGAGGGTGGTCAATGAAATTAAGGCGTGCGGGGGGATAACCCTAGACTCTTCATTGTCTCCTCCGCCGTCTTTCTTGCCTTGCCCAGATCTAGAGCGATATTGTGGGCATTTCTGGGGGAAAACCCAAACCTACCTCCAAGCTCTCAAATCAATCCTTGCTCCTGTCGCTATGAGTGATACTGATGCGAGAGGTGGAGGTGTTGGGAGTGGCCAGGGTAAGGGTGGTCGTAATGGTGGAGGTGGTGATCGTGGTTGGGAGGCTGGAGGTGGTCGCGGATGGGAGGCTGGTGGTGGTTGTGGTTGGGAGGCTCGTGGTGGTCGTGGTTGGGAGGCTGGAGGTGGTCGCGGTTGGGAGGCTGGAGGTGGTCGCAGTTGGGAGGCTGGTGGTGGTCGCGGATGGGAGGCTGGTGCTGGATTTGGGTGGAGAGGTCGATGGAATCGTGGTATGGATGGTCGGGGGAGAGGTGGAGATGGTCGGGGAAGGGGATATCTCTCTTGGCATCGGGAGCAAACGATGCAGCATCGTGGAGAGCTTGGTCCGGCCAATATCAATAAGGAGCTCCATGAATCTGAAGACAAGCAAGGGGCGAGTTCTAACTCGGCCAAATGGGAAGGAAAGATTGCTGAGCAGACAGCTGATTTAGAGGTGAAGTTGAAGGGCAAGGAAATGGCTGACCACAAAGATCTGTTTGAGGGTGATGACAAGGTACGTCACTGCTACAGATGTGGTGCTACAGATCACATTTCTTATTTCTGTACTTCTATCAAAAGATGTGAGAAGTGTGGGAAAATGGGACATGAAACGACTCAGTGCTTCACCAAACTGCCATGGGAACATTGTGCACAACTGTGTGCTGCACAAGTGCCTGGTCAGAGCTTTTTTGTTATTCCAGACTGTCCATCATGACACAACTTTGAAGGAGAGAATGAATATGGCAGTAATCAAGGTTTGCAGTGGTGCTGTGACTGAAAAGCAGATCGAGGAAGAGTTTATGAAGAAATATGGAGCTTCTTCTTGGCAGTGGAAGGCTATAGCTGTGGATGAGGAAACATTTACTATGAAATTCCCTTCAGCTAAGATTATCCAAGAGTGCAGTCATTTCAAGCTAGGTATGACTACTACAATTGCTTATATTACTGTTAGTTCATGGTCTCCAGCTATGGGTGCTACTGGTGAATTACAGTCAGCTTGGTTTCGTATTAAAGGAGTTCCTTATGATAAAAGATGCGATGAAACTTTGTATTATGCTGCATCTTTGGTGGGAGTCGCTCTGGAAGTGGACAAAACTTCTTTAACGAGAATGGATTATGTCAGAGTGAAGATTGGATGCAGAGATGTGTCAAAGGTGCCTGCCCAAGCTGAGGGTACAATTGTGCCTTTCTTTTACATGTTTTACTATGAAAGGGAGGAGGATGAAGGTGCTAAGGAATTTCGGAAAAGAAAGGCTCAACCAGTGGATCAAATTGGCTATGAGGCTAGGAAGAAAGCTAAGTGGGATATAGGGCAGGGGCATGAGGGACAGTCCTCATCCAAAGGGAATAAACAGGATCAGGGTTATGTATCTGCTCCATCTAAATTCAGAGAGGAAGGTGTGAAAGGCAAAAATGTTGTGTCTGAGGTAATTGAAGAAGATCTCAAAAAGAAGGAAAAAGTTGAAATGGTTCATGATCAAAAATTCATAATGGATGACAAGGAAAACAGATGCCTAACCACTAAAGAAAAGAGGATAGAAAAGGAAAATGAAGATAATGCATTAGCCATCTCTTGGGATCCAAGTGAAGATGATTTGCTTGATGATGAGGATATGGAGACTAACAGTAGCAAAATCATCAAAATGGCTGCTTGTAATTCATCATATTTTGGTCAATCTAAGGAAAATACAGGAGACTTTTTTTCTGATGAACAAGGGGGTTAAATATGAAAATCCTAAAATGAGGTTCTCGGATACAACAAAGGGGGTACATTCCTGGGAATATGTCAATGAGGAACAGAGACTTCAGATCTTCAGGCATAGTAAAAGAGTGGAAGAAAAGATGATGGAGAAGGAAAAAGAAAGGAAGATACAAGAATCAAACAAAAAAAGAAAGCTGGAAGGTATGAACATTTCTAACTCCTTTGCAATTTTGAATAACAATGATATTATTCAATTAGCTCATAGAATGGGGGTAAATGTGTTACAAAATGATTTTGATAAAATAGATATCATGAAGGATATAGAAATAGCTAGAATTGAGATTTATGATAAAAATTTAAAAGCACAAAAAAACAAAGAGGAAAAGAGGGGGGATGATAATAATGTACAAGCACAGGAAGGGGTATTGCTGCTGGAATGATATGATGACAATGGGCAAGATGTGTCAAATGAAAGAATTGATGAAAAGAAAAAGGATACAATACATACAAAGATTGGGAAGAAAAAAACAAAGAAAGAGGAAATAATGTAAGGAAAAAATAGTAAAAAGGCAGTAAGAAGGAGTTTAAGGACTTGGCCTTCAATTTACAGGAAAACAGACTAGCAGGAAGATCCTGGGTCTAAAAAAGAAATCCTTAAAATAGTTTGAAATGAATGGTATTTTTTGGAATTGCAGGGGGCTTAGGAAGAAGGGGATGTGTCCATATTTGAAAGATTTAAAAAAAGAATTTGATTTTGATTTTATTTGTATTCAAGAAACAATGGTTCAAGATTATAGTGATTCTTTCTTTAGATGTATGGATCAGGGGAAGGAATATGAATGGCAGTATATCCCTGCTAAGGGTAGGTCAGGAGGGTTATTAACAGGGGTAAAAAATGCTTGTTTTGATTTAATTGCTGTGTTCAAAGGTCAGTTTACTTTACAAGTAGATTTAAGAGATAAACCTAAGATGATAAATTGGAGTTTGGTTAATGCTTATGGTCCTGCTCATGATAATGGAAAAGAGAACTTTATAAAAGAACTGGCTAGTCTCTGTTCTTTCAACAGGCTTCCATTTATAATGGGGGGAGACTTTAATATAATAAGATCTCATGATGAGAAAAATAAGAACTTCCATTCGAACAAATACATGGATTTGTTCAATGATATTATAAATATATATGAGTTTAGAGAGATCAAATCTTCAGGTTCTTGTTTCACTTGGTCGAATAACCAGATTCACCCCACTTTGGAGGTTCTTGATAGGGTTTTGATGTCTTCTAGCTGGGGGGGGGGAATTTTTCCTCTTGCTAGTATAATAAAAAAACCTAGGGTAATGTCAGATCACAATCCTATCATTGTCAAGATAAATGAAAAAGGAAAATACAGTAAGAAATTCTCTTTTCATTTTGAAACATATTGGTTACAAAATGAAGAGTTCAAAAAGAAAGTACAAAGAATTTGGAGTGAACCCACAAAGGACAAAGATGCTTTAGGGAGATTTTTGTTTAGGCTTAAAAAATTTAAAAAAGAATTAAAAGGCTGAGGTTTCAATTTAGCTGAAAAAAAAAGAAAACAGGAAATACAATCAATCATTAAATGGTTGGAGGAAAAAGAAGAGTATGAAAATTTAGATGAAAAAGAAATATTGGAAAAAAATCGAATTCACAAAGAGAATCTGGATATGTTGGAGCAAGAAGAAATGTATTGGTTTACTAGGAGTAAGGAAAATTGGTTGTTAAAGGGGGATCTAAATACTGAATATTATCATAGGGTAGCTAATAGGAATAGAAGAAAGAAAATTATTTTTAGTTTGAAAGATGGAGACAAACATAGCACTGGAAATGCAGAGTTATTAAAACATGCTACTCAGTACTACAAAAAGCTTTTTGGTAAAGAGGAAGGGAATGCTTTTAGTCTGCAATAGTCATTATGGAAAGATGAGCATAACATTTCCTCATTGGAGAATCAGACTTTAATCAGTCCTTTTGCTGAAGAGGAAATCAAAGCTGCTTTATTTAATATGGAAAAAAATAAGGCCCCTGGCCCTGATCAGATTCCTATTTAATTTTATCAAAGTTGTTGGGACATTATTAAATTGGATATCTTAGAAATGTCTCATGACTTTTATAATGGGAAATTGGATATTAAAAGGCTTAATTTTGGTGTTATAACTTTGTTACCTAAAATAAAGGAAGCAGAAAAGATTCAACAATATCGTCCCATCTGTTTACTAAATTGTGTGTATAAATGGTTCACAAAAGTCTTAACTACTAGATTAGAATTAGTGATGGATAAAATAATCCATGAGGTACAATATGCTTTTATTAAGAAAAGGAGTATCATGAACGGGATTTTAACTTTACATGAGATTTTGCATCATACTAAAAGAAAAAATAATGATATGGGCATTATACTAAAGTTAGACTTCGAGAAGGCCTATGATAGAGTCAATTGGGATTTTGTTTTTTCTTGTCTGCAATATAGAGGCTTTCATAAAGTGTGGTGTGAATGGATTAAGAATGTGGTTATGAATGGTACTCTTAGTGTTAAAATCAATAATGAAACTGGTCCTTACTTTTCAAGTTTTAAGGGTGTTAGGCAAGGCGACCCTCTGTCACCCTTGCTTTTTAATATTGCTGTAGATTGTTTATCTAGAATGGTTTATCGTGCTCAGGAGAATAAGTTGTTCACAGGGTTAGCAGATGATCTAGTGGATAATGGAGTTGCAATTTTACAATATGCTGATGATACCATTTTATGTATAAAAAAAGATTTTGAGGGGGCTAGAAATCTTAAGTTGTTATTAGCTCTCTTTGAGCAAATGTCAGGTTTGAGAATTAATTTTGATAAAAGTGAAATGTTTTCTATTGGAGGGAATATCCAAGATGAGCTTGAGATTGCCAGGATTTTCACTTGTAAGATTGGCTCTTTTCCTGTCAAGTATCTAGGAGTTTCTGTTTCAGCTAATAAACTGCATGTGAAACACTAGAAGATACTTGAGGACAAAATGGATAAGAAATTAGCTAGGTGGAAAGGTTCTACTTTGTCTATGGCTGGTAGGATTGTATTGATTAATGCTTGTCTGTCTAGTTTACCTATTTACTATATGTCTATGTTTCTTATTCCAAAAACTAACATAGAAAAAATGGAAAGAATAAGGAGAAAATTTTTTTGGCAAGGGGGGCAAGAAAAGAGAAAGTATCATCTTATAAAATGGGAAAATCTGTGTAAGAAAAAGAGTAAAGGGGGCATTGGTATCAAGGATCTAGGTAAAATGAACATCAGTCTGTTAACTAAGTGGTGGTAGAAACTAGAAAATGAAGAAGGGATTTGGCAGAATATGGTAAGGGCTAAGTATATTAACGGTGAACCAATAGGAAATATCACACACAAGATTTCTGATTCTCCAGTTTGGAGAGACTTGTTGAAAGTGAGACAAATTTACATGTCTGGTAGAAAATTTAAAGTAGGGAGAGGAGATACTATCAGATTCTGGTTGGATAGGTGGTTAGGGGATAAACCCCTATGCATTGAATTCCCTCTGCTTTATGAGTTGTGTTCTCATCCTAATATTTCTGTAGCTTGTTGTGCTTCTAATAACTGGGTTATCTCATTTAGACATAATTTGCCAGTTTTCCTCCATGATGAATGGTACAAAATAGCTAATAAAGTAAATAGAATTGTTTTGTCTGATTGTGAAGACAAACCTCTTTGGAGTTGGAATAAATCAGGGAATTTTACTGTGAGTTCTGTTTATGATAAATTGACTGGTAATGATAGAGGTTGGCATTTCAAACACATCTGGAAAGCTAGAATCCCTCCTAAAATAAAGTTGTTTCTGTGGTTAGTAGAGAACAATGCAATACCTACAAAAGACATAATGAAGAGCAGGAAGTGGAAGGGAATTAATATCTGTGAATTTTGTAAAGAGGAGGAGTCTATTAGCCATTTGTTGTTCCAATGCAAAATCAGTAGAGTGGTGTGAGGGATCATTGGTCTCTGTTTCAATAGTAAAGATAGACCTAACAATATTTTACAGTATTGGTTGTGGATGAAAAAATGTTTACCAGGGGGGAGAACATTTATGCTCTGGGCGCTGGTGCTATGTGTTGGGCAATCTGGAAAGCCCGAAATAATGCTTCCTTTGAGAAGAAATCATTTGTCATGCGATGTCCTTTTTGAAACATTGGGCAGGTTTATACTCTGGAGACGTGCAGGAGGTGATTAAGGCGAATGCTGATGCTATCATGAGGGCAGCTCTGCAGGTACTGAAGGATCAGAGGGGACCCCTGCTTCTTCTAGCTCCGGACCGAGAGAACGAAGAAAATGAAGGAGGTGACGGAGGTAACATGAAGTAGAGACATCTTGGGGGAGATTTGACTTGAAAAGAAAAGCTTTGTACTCTAATGGAGGACTTAGGTACTAAGGAATGGAGGGCAGGCGCTAATGGCTTTTGGTGAGATTCATATGTTCAAAAGAGAGGAGGACTTAGTTACAGATTTGGTTAAGTATTTTCTCAGGCAAACTTTGTCGAGAAGTTGGGCAGAGGGGAAAGATTCCCATGCCAGTCTAGTTAAAGCTTTGTAAAACTATGATCTACGGCCATTGTGTGTGGTTGGAAGTGGAATGAAAAAAAAGTTCCGTATGCAAAAAAAAAGTAAGATTGTTCCTTGAACATTTTAAGTTTTCAAAATTCAAAGATAAAATAATCAGGTTGTCTAGATTTCATGTGTCTGAAATTTGAGAAAATTCCAGTCACCAAATAATTAGCAGCTAATTACTACCATTAACCACTAATCTTTGTAATTAATCATTAACCCTTCGTTATATAGTTTAATCAATCACAAAATTATTGTTTGATTATTTTTCAATTAACATAATACTTACAAATTACAAATTAACAATTAATAAAATAAACAAAAAAAACAAAGAGAAAATCTACCTTTGTTTGGCGTGAGTCAAGCGCCAATCGAATCGCCTGAAATCTGACCCCGAGTTACGTGCCTGCCATATAGTATTCCCGTAAAAAATAGAAGTTTATGTTCAAATAAGCTCACAATCAAATTAAGCACGTTAATGTATAGTGACCAAGCTACTCTCACAACCAAAACATATATTTTGTTAAATTGTTTAACCGACATATAAAATGTTTAAAAAATGTAAATCTCTTCAAGCTTATATGTAAATGATATGTAAAAAACTGAACTAAAAATAAAGAATACAAAATATGGGTAGTGTTTTGTTGCATTAATTCTAAGAAACATAATGGTTCAGGCAAACTTGAAAATAAAATCGTGATTTGAAAGAAATAATAAATTGGTAATTTGAAATTAAGACTGACGTGACAACAATGGGTGTCAAATTCCCGTTTATGACACTTTGGAAATAATCGAGACTGCTTCAAAAACTAAAGGATCAAGCGATTGATGCCAAAGAGTAGATGATATGGTGGCCGCAGCTAATGCATGTGAAGGCAAATGCGTTGCTGAGAAGAAGGTCTAGAGCTGTCCAAAACTATTGTACCTGGTGTTCATGTTCCATGTGTCGAAATCATTCACAAAAATGCCAAAAAAGATCAAATTTAATGGGACCTTTATTGTAAGTGGTGAACTAATGAAGATAAACCATTTTTTTGATGATGCGAGGAGACACAAAAACATGGTGCAAATATAAAGATGGGTAGGGATAGAAAATAACATGTGGACGGTGGAGGTAACGAGCAACAATGACCCGTTACCTACGATGATAGACGAATGAGTCAAAAAAGAAGGGGTGGAGGTGGAAGGAGGAGAGGTTACCCGAAGAAGAGCTTATTGGCTACTGTCCTTCAGCAGTTCGTGGCGGCTTAAGTGACACAATGTTCATGAGTTCGACCATCTCATTCCAATACCAACCAATGTTGGGAGTAGAGGGTGCTCCGTAGGTGGAGGATACCGTACAAAGAGCTGGCAATGTTACTGCCAGGAGCCGTAGCCTGACCGCCATAGTAGGCCATGGTATGACCGGTGCCATGGACGGTCTGACCACCATAGAGCACGGGATGACCACTGCAGAATGGTGAGGTCTGATCGCCAGGTATCCAAAAACCTAGTGGTCTGGAGACGGGTGCAATGTAGGGTCTAGCGCGACAAGGCGTATCGGAAGGCCTAATGAAAAACCAAGACGTGATGCAGAGCCATCCCAAAGCTGCACAATCACATTCTTTGGATTTCCGGAGTTGGAAAACTGTTGTTGTTCCATCCGTTGTTGTGCCTGTTATGATCCCGAGCAGAGGGCATTTTGCTGAAGGCAGGAGCACCAGAACAAAGGGGCACCATAATTTTGGAGCTGGAAATATGTCTTTGTTCCACCCGTCATTGTGCCGGCTATGACTCGGGTCACAAGACGTGTCGATGGAGGTTGTATTACTAGAACCAGGAGCACTGGAAGAAGGGGTGCTAGGAGCAGGGATGCGTGGAAGAGGGTGTCAGACGATGTAGGCAGTGGGGTGCGACCTACACCAATGTAGATGGCAACGTAAGTCGTTGTGGACCTCGACAAAATTAGGGAAGGGGTGCTGCCACTTGAGGAGATATGCCATGTGGGAGAATTGCTCATTAATACCTCGAAGCATCATGAGGGCGAGGCTGCGGCTCATTAATACCTCGAAGCATCATGAGGGCGAGGCTGCGGTCAGGACGGCCTTGCCCAAGCCATCGAGTGAGTCGGCTATCGACATGAGGCGGTGTCAGTAGTAGGTGATGGAGAGGTCTCCCTGAACGAACATGCAAAACTCGATGTCAAGGATGAGATCATGGCACGAGTCTCCTGGTTGCCTATGAACCGCTCCTGAAGCCCGAGCCAGATGAAACGAGCTGTGGGTATACCCGTCAAAACAATCTCAATGAGGTTGGGGGAAACAGAACCGTGAAGATAGGAGATGATGGTGCATTCCATATGATACAAAAACTACGTAAGAAACTCAAATAGTAGACAAAGATCGGCGACGAGCGCAAAGGAGGTCGTCTCTGATAAGGGTAAACGAGACGAGCCCGCTTCAGCGAGGATGTGACATGGCTCGGCTGAGCATAAAAGGAGACGGGCTGCTATAAGGCACGTCTCATTTAAGAAAATATTCGAGATGCACCCGCTCCTCTTACAAAAGGGAGACAAGCTTAGCCCAAAGAGCGTCTCTTATTTTCCAATAGAAATGAGATGGGCTTTGCAGAAAGCTCGTCTCCTTTGGCTTCGTGATTTTTTACAATTTTCTTCAGTTCACTTGATATTACACGGACATGAACACATTCACTGAATGAATTAGAGCACATTCACTTGATAACTAAATAAATTGTTATTCCAATGTAGAGCAAATTCCTTGTAGTCTGATTTAAATCCAAAAAATAATCAAATCCTTCCTTATGAATTATCATTCCTGTGGAACATGATGAGCACACCACACATTCATTCATTCAAACAGTTGAACACACAAGATAATATTCATTCACACAGATGAACAAATATAATTAATTCATTAACACAATATATTACAAAACACAAGGAAAAAGTACAAGAAGACACAAGAAAAGAAAAACAACATCAACTAAAAAACAAAAGAAAAACTAAATCCTACTCCTTCTCCTTTGACAGAGGCTCTGGCGGTGACTTCGATGGTGCCCTGTGCACACGGATCCTAGGTCGGCTGCTACGGCTGCTCTAGCGGTGCAACCTGGAGACTGAGCTTCCTCGCCGTCGCCGCCACCAGGTTACTGTGGCCCTCGACGCTAAGCTCCTGGGCCATCGTCTCGAACAGAGTGTCGAGACGATCAGCCACACCCGTGAAGGTGTAGACGTAGTGGCCAGTGGTACCCATTCTAGTAAACTATGAAAGGGTACCAAGACCCAAGGAACTCATAGTACAAGACGTATTGTTGTACGCCTATCGCGCCATAACGAGGCACAGGTTGTTCTTGAGCCTCCCGGGGAAGTTCAACACAGTTTATTGAATGGTGGCTCTCTCGACGTGCTTGGCGATGGAACATTGGCCATGGTGGGTCGTCGGCACGGAGAAGACAAAGAAAAGGAGAAACGGATGCAAAAAAAGAGACACGCTTGTGGAGAACTGATGGCACACTTTATATAAGGTCTGTGCAGAGTGGACAATGGAATGATTCGTTTCACGCGCATTGGTGGATGATGGGACGCTTCAAAACCGCTCGCCTCGGGGAAATGAAAGGTCGCACGCTGGTCACACGTGTCTCTGCACCACCACGGCCGCAATTAAGTTATGCACCTCCTTCTCCTTGTGCCGCGCATCTCCCTTTGTCATTAATGGAAGACACGCTTTTATATCGCCCGTCTCCCTTTGTTATCAATGGAAGATGCACTTTTATCTCGTCCGTCTCTACACCACCGGCCACAATTAAGTTTTCCGCAACTCCTCCTCCTGGGGCCGCACTTCTCCAGTGTGACCGCTGCCTGCTCGACCAACTCTCTGTTCGCCATCGTTGTCGTTGTCGTTGTCGTCCTCACCGTACCACCCTTGCCGTCGCTAGTCCCACCTATTAGATGCTACTTATATTCCACTTTTTATGTAGTTCATGGCTGGGAAATTTGATATCGACTTGGCACGTGGCCGTCTCAAGGAGGAGCGCTTGGCATGGCGCAAGAACCACCCCCATGTATGTACATATGGCACACCGATCACATGGTTGTATGTAGCTCCGCAATGGACTGATGAACTTAATCGCACTCTGTAGTTTTTCTTTTGGTATTGGCAATTTCATGGCTCGCCATTTGTGTCACTTGTTGTCCAATTTCTCTGCGTAGGTTTTCTCTGTGAAGCCTAAGTCGGGAGACTTAAATGAAGTGACAGTGCATCGTCCCCGGTAAAGAAGGGCTAAGTCATTAAGAACAAGCACAATCCAGTAGAACCATTGTCCCCTTATTGATGAATTTTCTTTGTAGACTAACTGTGAAGGTGGTTACTACCCTCTAACAATATCCTTCTCAGAGGACTATCCCTTGGTACCTCCAAGATGTGCCTTTCTACTAGGTTTCTTCCACCCGAATGTCCATCGCTCAGGAGCACTCCGCCTTGGGTTCTTGATCAAGAGAATGCAAGATGTACTTATTTTGCTCAAGTAATTAATAATTGTTGCCGAACTTATATGAAGTGGTTTCTTATGTTGCTTAAATTGATATTTCGTAGGGGTGGTGGTATGGTTTTATTGTCAAAATTTTACTACTTGAAGTTCAACGTTGTTTCATCAGTCAAATGCGCGTGATGTTGAAAATGATTGCTATAATCTACTTATCAAGGTTAGTAACTTTGTGTTTATGAACAACCTAATTGTGACACCCGGTTCCAAAAATGAACCAAATGCGACGCATATGTGTGTCCAGGATGTTCAACAAACATACACGAGTGCATCACAAGCAATATACAGATAGTTACCATAACACAAGTTAATTAAGAAGGTACTTTTATTACAATATTCAAATAATCCTCAAATTACAACTCTAATGATTATTAAGGATAATACTACTACAGCGGAAATAATCTAATTAAGCAAACTAAGCAAATAGGGTAGCGCGGCTCCAAGCAACACCACAAGCAAGTTGACGACAGCACACAACCTAGTACTCTGCATTATCCTCAGGATACTCGTAAACATCATCTGAAACCGTTGGTGGGGGAATTGGATGGGTTAGTACATGTCGTACTCAACAAGTGTGGAAAAGTACGACATGTAGCTTAAACAAGGCATGATAATAAACACTGGCTAATTGCCTAAAAGTACATTTAAAACATGTAAAAAGCATCATAATATGTCTATGTGAAGTAATCCCATCGTATCCCACATAATTAACATAATACAAAACCATAATCAATTATTCATCCATATACCAGATTATTACCATCATCATCATCATCATCCATGTTCATTTATCATAACTCAATCCATGACCATAACCATAACCATAATCAACCATAACCAACCATAACCAACCATCCCAAATTCCAAGTTCCCTCTAATCATGGAAGTTGTCCAGGTGCCCATATCCGGGAGCACGACTATCATGATAGTTTTTAACACTCTGCAGAGGTTGTATCACTTTACCCACAAGTTCATGATTTCATCACCCGTCGGCGACTAAAGAAATATCCCTTATGCTAATTGCACTCCCTTAGGTGTATGGCCATAAAATCACAAAATAACCTTTACAAAGGGACCACCAGCATATTCATACCCACTGAGGTTTCACCGGTGGTGATGCCTCCAACTGAGCACATCCAACCAAGGGCCCCCTCTTGTGCTGTTCGGATCCTGGGGCAGTCTCGCCACTATTGCAAACCCAACCGGCTCCCATTCCCCGCTGCTCCAAATGAACCGAACAATGCTGACAATACCCTTAATTAATTGGCTAAGACGCACCCATACTTGGCCTTGTGGTGGCACTGTAGTCCTGGCTTATTCTCGCATGAACTGGTCCTTAGATCCAAGGCAAGCAAACCACCATATCGACCAACCCAATCCACAAACCATGCTTGCTTAGATCTCCCAAGTCCCATGTTACCAATTAATCATGTTCATCAATTCACATTATTCATAAGTGCATTAATTTGTAGTGTAGCTATTTGGTTGTTTTCCCATCCCAACTACTTAGAGCGAAGCAAAAAGGTAAAAATACCCTTCCCGACTCTCTACAAGACATTCCCAGCGACAAGGATGGTCAAACAAGTCTAGTAAACACCTATCATGGGTTTCCCATCAATTTGACACAAGCATGCAATTTCGCAAACAAAACATTTAAAAACTGGATCAGTATGATCAAGGACACTTGCCTTGCTTCGACGGATTGGGTTGCTCAAGAGCTTCGAAGTCTTGGTTCTGAAAATCCTCGTATACGGCCTCTTGAGTACGTCCCTCTACTCGCGATCATACACATACAAGAAAACACATACGATCAACATGAGTACATGCAAAGTTCTATTTAATTATCTACGGTTGTTTATTAATTAGGTGCAACTAGTTCATATGTGTTCATGTGAGATTGCAGGGGTTTAGTGATAATTAGGGTCGCTGAAATAAAATAGATGTAGATGCAACTACAATTTTATTCCGGGTATTAGATCTATTATGTCGCTAAATTTTGTCTCGGAAAAAATATCCTACCGTAGGTGCAGCAGCTTCAAGGGTTGCAGGACGGAGGCGTAGCATAGACGAAATAGATGGCGCAGTGATCCTTCGGCGACACGTCAACATCGGCGCGACGATCTCCGGTGGACGGCGGCTCCTTCCTTCTCTTCCTCTTCTTCTTCTCTTTTCTCTACTCCTTTTTCTCCTTGCTGCGGTGTCCTTTTTCTTCCCTAGCGGCTAGGGTTTTTCTCCCCCTCTTTTTTTCTTCTCCCGGCGGCGCTGGGACTTACGATTGCTAGAAATTTTTTATGAGGGGGCTACGGGGCAGGGCGCTTTTATAGCTGGAGGAGCAGACTCGGTAACGGGGGAGGCTAGAGCCTCGGGGCTCAAAGTCCCGATCGGCCTCGGCCCAAACACGGGCGCGCGGAGAGTCCTGCTTGGGCGCGTGTGGTGCGCCGGCTCGGGCCCGAGAGCCTTGCCCAAAACCTTCTGGGGGTGGAGGGGAGCTTCCCTCGGAAACTTCCAAAAGGTTCCGAAAATTCTTTTTTTCCTTTCGTATATTTTATATACATTTGTTTTATATATTATATATATACATTTTCCATTTGTTTATATTTATTTCTCTATTATATATTTTATATCCTCATTCACTTTTCTTATTACCTACACATATTTATATATATGTTTTATCTTTTATTTTTCTTCTCTTTTATTCTACCAATGTTTTATGCATGAGAATGTATGCAATGCATGATGCTAAAAATGAGGGTGTTACAAACCTACCCCGTTAATATGAGTCTCGCCCTCGAGATTCTATAGCGTGGAGAAAAGATGAGGGAATTTGGCCTTGAGGTCTTCTTCACGCTCCCACGTAGCTTCAACTTCTGTATGGTGGTTCCATTGTACTTTACACCAACGGACTCTCTTGTTCCTCATGACTCTTTCCTTCATATCCAGGATTTTGATAGGTTGCTCGGCATAGGTCAAATCTTCTAGGAGTTCTAGCTCGTCCATCGGTACTTGCTCTTCCGGCACCCTGAGACACTTCTTGAGTTGAGAAACGTGAAACACGTCATGCACATCGGAGAGATGCACCGACATGTCGAGTCAATAAGCTACCTCTTCTCGCTTGTCCAAAATCTTAAATGCCCCGATGTAACAAGGTGATAGTTTGCCTTTGATGTTAAACTGTCATTGACCTCGGATAGGTGACACTTTGAGGTATGCAAAATCTCCAACTTCAAACACTAGATTCCTTCGCCTATTATCCACATAGCCTTTTTGCTGAGACTGGGCAACCCTTAGGTTTTCATGTACTATTTGAACTTGCTTTTCAGCGTCTTACATCTGGCCCAAATACTTGGTTCTCTCCTTTCTCATTCCGAAACAAAAGTGTCCTACACTTCCTCCCGTATAGTTCTTCATAGGGTGACATCTTCAAGCTGGCTTGGTAGCTATTTTTGTACGAGAATTCAACATACGACAAGCTCTTGTCCCAGCTGCGTCCATGCTTTAGGGTGCAAGCTCTCAACATATCTTCCAATATTTGGTTGGTCCTCTCGGTTTGTCCGTCGGTTTGAGGGTGATATGCAGAGCTGAAATTTAACCTTGTACCCATAGCTTCATGCAGTTTCTGCCAGAACCTAGAGGTGAATTGAGAACCTTGGTCAGACACTATTTTCTTGGGTACTCCGTGTTTGCATACAATTTTCTCCATATAGAACTTAGCTAACTGTGCCGCAGTATACTTAGTCTTGACAGGAACGAAATGAGCCGATTTGGTCAACTGATCCACAATAACCCAAATTGAGTAATAGCCGGACTGGGTTCGCTGTAATCCAACTATGAATTCCATATCGATCTCCTCCCACTTCCACTGCAGAATCTTTAATGGCTGCAATAATCTAGCTGGCCTTTGATGTTCCGCTTTGACTCGTTGGCATACATCACATAGTGGAACGTACTCTGCTATGTCTCATGCTGGCCCACCAATAGCAAGTCTTCAAGTCTTTGTACATCTTTGTACAAACGAGATGGATTGAGTAAGGTGAGTCATGTGCCTCCTTCAATATTGTTTCCCGAATATGCTTAACATTAGACACAACAATCCTCTTTCCAAGCCATAGAGTACCATGTTCGTCTTCATCAAATCTGAATTCTCTCTCTTCCTGGGTCCTTTCTTTGATTCCCTGAATTCCCTCATCCTTGCTCTGACCTTCTCGAATTCCTTGATCCAAGGTCGGATTTAACGCCATCATCCCCATCCCACCCACAAATCCAAGATTTAACCTTCAAACTCCTTGCATAGCTCGGATGACAACTCTCGAACCGTGAGCTGGTGATTTACTCATTTTCAACTCGAAGCATCGACCACTACATTAGCCTTCCCTGGGTGATAGTTGATTCCCACGTCATAATCCTTGATGAGCTCCAACCATCTTTGTTGCCTCAAATTTAGATCCGTTTGTGTGAATATGTACTTGAGACTCTTGAGATCCGTGTAAATCTCACATCTATGACCAAGAATGTAATGTCTCCAAATCTTCAAGGCATGCACTATGGCTGCAAGTTCGAGATCATGCGTAGGATAATTCTACTCATGTTCCTTCAACTGCCTCGATGCATAAGCTACCACTTGACCTTCTTGCATGAGCACACATCCAAGTTCCTGCCTTGATGCGTCGCAATAGATATAAAAACTTTTGCTCACATATGCAAAACCAACACAGGTGATGTTGTCAACCTCTTCTTGAGCTCCTCAAAACTATCCTGGCAAGCTTGAGTCCATTGGAATACTTTTCCCTTCATCAACAGCTCAGTCACGGGCTTGTTTATTTTGGAGAAGTACTTGATGAACCGACAGTAATATCCAGCCATTCCAAGAAAACTCCGGATTTCCTTCACATTCTGGGGTGGTTCCCACTTTAGCACATCTCTCACTTTTCCTTGGTCAACCGATACTCCTCCTCATGAGATGATATGACCCAAAAATGACACTTCCCTTAACGAAAACTGGCACTTGATAAATTTGGCATATATGTGAGCCTCAAATGCTCTTCATGCTCCTCCTCACTCTTCGAGTAGATCATAATATCATCAATGAACACCACAACTAACTTATCCATGTACTCCATGAAGACCTTATTCATGAGGTACATAAAGTATGCAGGTGCAGTCGTCAATCCAAAAGACATAACGGTGTACTCATAAGACTCATACTGTGTCCGGAAAGCCATTTCGGGTATGTCCGACAGTCTAATCTTCATTTGGATGTAGCCTGACCTCGAGTCAATCTTGGAGAAGACACATGCACCCTTCATCTGATCAAACAAATCCTCTATACAGGGCAATGTATACTTGTTCTTGATTGTTACCTCGTTGAGAGCTCGGTAATCCACACACATCCTTTAAAATCCATCCTTATTGTCCACGAAAAGTACTAGCGCTCCCCAAGGTGAAGAGCTTGGACGAATGAAACCCTTCTCTAGCTACTCTTGAATTTGCTTCTTGAGATCCACTAACTCCATAGGAGGCATCCTATATGGCCTCTTAGCTATAGGTGCAGCTCCAGGTATTAATTCAATAAAGAACTCTATGTCACAATCAGGTGGCATTCCTGGCAACTCATATGGAAACACTTATGAAAACTCACACACCACTGGAATCTCCTCAATTGCGGCACCATCCATTTGATTCAGCTCCACTTGCTTAGGTGCATGTTGAGATGCTTCAAATTCTATGCTGACCCCTTCCTCATTTGTCAACTTTACCATCTTCATGGCACTTTGAATAATTCCATTGTGCTTCCATAGCCAGTCCATACCAAGTATTATGTCCAGTCCTTGAGAATCCAGAACATTGAGGTTGGCAAAGAAGTCTACCCCCCTTATTCTAAGGTTTACTTTTGGACATACTATATTCATCCTCATCTCCCCTCTAGGAGATTTAACCAACAAAGTATACTTCATATGATATAGGCAAACTATACTTGGTGACATAATTTGATGCAATGAATGAATGCGATGCTCCAGAATCAAATAACATAGTCGGGTGGTTGGAGTTTGCGAGAAACATACCAATCACCACGTCATCCACTTGTTGCGCTTCCTCCATAGAGACATGATTCACCTTGCTACGAACAAGATTCTGCAGTCCATGGTTGCCTTGTGGCGCTCGTCAATTCGGTCTTGGGTTCTGTCTTGGAGCATTGTTTCCCTGACCAAGGCCTGACTTAGGACATTGAGATGCAAAGTGCCCTTCCTCACCACAAGTATATCAAGACCTTGCTGCACCAGAATTGTTTGGATGAGTTTGGTTTTGAGCATTAGCAGGAAAATTTGCACGAGGCGCTTGAGGATTTGGAGGGCAAGGCACTTACATAGCAGGGCATTGTTGCATAGGCTGAGCTGGGCGCGGTGGAATAGCAACGCAATATGCAGGAGCAGAGGGGTTGTAGTATGATGCATTTGGTGGTGCAAAGCGGGAGCGAACGTTACTTCCTTGTGGCTGTCCTTGATATGGCGTCTTCCTCTTATTGTCTTTCTCCATCTCATGAACCTTGTTCTCAACCACAATAGCTTTGTCCACAAGCTTCTGGAAATTTTCATAGTCACAATTGAGCAATTGGACTTGAATCTCATTGTTTAGGCCTCTCATGAATAAATACTGCTTGCGGCTGTCCCGATTAACATCTTTCGGAGCATACCTTGAGATTTGAGTGAATTTCTTGAGATACTCACTCACACTTGACTTTCCGTGCCTTAGGTTCTCAAATTCCTGCCTCTATTGGATCATGACGCCTTCCGGGACAAAGTGAGAACGAAAGCTCTCCTTGAATTCAGCCCAAGTGATACTCTCTTGATTTGCATGGGCATTATATAGTGAATCCCACCAATCCGCAACTGCTCGAACTAGTTGGTGGGACGCAAAAAGAACCTTCTCCCTGTCATTGCATTGGACAATAGCGAGCTTCTTCTCTACGGATCTCAGCCAATCATTAGCTTCCATAGGATCAGTGGATTGAGCAAAGGTAGGTGGCCTAGTCCTCATGAACTCTCCCAACCTGTTATGAGGCACTGGGGGTGGCGGGGTGGAGGCATGTGGGGCTGATTCTGATTATTGGTCTGTAGCTGTCCCAAGGTGTGCATCACAGTCTGCATAAGTTGATTCTGCATAGCTAACAACTGCTGAAGGTTGACAGCCTCAGGTCCAGGTCCATTATTATTCTGAGGTGCTCCATTGTTCTCCTCATTCTCATTGGCATCCCTCTGGTTATGGGTCCTCAACATTTGAAGGAAAGAGCAAGAGATAAAAGGATTTAGAAAATGTCCCCAACTATATGCATCAAGGGATATGAACTAAGCAACTTCCTATAGTAGCCTATATGGATGTGGCAAGTGCTAAAGCATCCCACAATCCTCTACTAAGAACTCAAGCATGCAAGCAACATTATATGGCAATCAACACACCAACCAAACCACAATGCTTCCTGAGTGCTTCTATGTGCTCTAAAGTGTCCATTCTATCTAGGCAGCATCGTACGGTCAATCTGTGACTCTGATACCAATTTGTGACACCCGATTACGAAAATGAACCAAGTGCGACACATATGTGTGCCCAGGATGTTCAACACACATACACGAGTGCATCGCAAGTGATATACAAATAATTACCACAACACAAGTTAATTAAGAAGGTACTTTTATTACAATATTCAAATAATCCTCAAATTAGAACTCTAATGATTATTAAGGATAATACTACTGCAGTGGAAATAATGTAATTAAGCAAACTAAGCAAATAGGGTAGCACAACTCCAAGCAATGCCACAGGCAAGTCGACAACAGCACACAACCTAGTACTCTGCATTATCCTTAGGATAGTCCCAAACATCACCTGAAACTGTTAGTGGGGGAATCACAAGGGTGAGTACATGTCATACTCATGTGAGAAAGTATGACATGTAGCTTCAACAAGGCAAGATAATAAACAATGGCTAATTGCTGAAAAGTACATTTAAAATGTGTAAAAAGCATCGTACTATGTCTATGTGAAGTAATCCCACCGTATCCCACATAATTAACATAATACAAAAGCATAATCAATTATTCATCCATATACCAGATTATTACCATCATCATCATCCATGTTCATTTATCATAACTCAATCCATAACCATAACCATAACCATAACCATAACCGTAACCATAACCAACCATCCCAAATCCCAAGTTCCCTCTAATTATGGAAGTTGTCCAGGTGCTCATAACTAGGAGCACAACTATCATGATAGTTTTTAACACTCTGCAGAGGTTGTACCACTTTACCCACAAGTTCATGATTCCGTCACCCGTCGGTGACTAAAGAAATCTCCCTTATGCTAATTACACTCCTTTTGATGTATGGCCAAGAAATCACAAAATAGCCTTTACAAAGGGACTACCAACATATTTAGACCCACTGAGGTTTCACCGGTGGTGATGCCTCCAACTGAGCACATCCAACCAAGGGCCCCCTTTTGTGCTGTTCGGATCCCAGGGTAGTCCTACCACTATTGCAAACCCAACTGACTCCCATTCCCCGCTCCTCCAAATGATCCGAACAATGATGGCAATACTTCTAATTAATTAGCTAAGCCGCACCCATACTTGGCCTTGTGGTGGTACTGTAGTCCTGGCTTATTCTCACATGAACCAGTCCTTAGATCCAAGGCAAGAAAACCACCATATCAACCAACCCAATTCACAAACCATACTTGCTTAGATCTCCCAAGTCCCATGTTACCAATTAATCGTGTTCATCAATTCACATTATTCATAAGTGCATTAATTCATAGTGTAGCTATTTGATTGTTTTCCCATCCCAATTAATTAAAGCAAAGCAAAAAGGTAAAAATACCCTTCTAGGCTCTCTACAATACATTCCAAGCAACAAGGATGGTCAAACAAGTCTAGTAAACACCTATCATGGGTTTCCCATCAATTTGACACAAGCATGCAATTTCACAAACAAAACATTTAAAAACTGGATCGATATGATCAAGGACATTTACCTTGCTCCGACGGGTCGGGTCGCTCAAGAGCTTCGAAGTCTTGGTTCTGGAAATCCTCATATACGGCCTATTGAGTACGTCCCTCTACTCGCGATCATACACATACAAGAAAACACATACGAATCAACACGATTCACACATATTAATCAATATGCAATGACATGATTGCATACAAAGTTTGATTTAATTATCGACGGTTGTGTAGTAATTAGGTGCAACTAGTTCATATGTGTTCATGCGAGATTACGGGGATTTTAGCGATAATTAGGGTTGCTGAAATAAAATAGATGCAGATGCAACTACGATTTAATTCCGGGTATTAGATCTATTATGTCGCTAAAATTTGTCTCGAAAAACGTATCCAACTGTAGGTGCAGCGGCTTCAAGGGTCGCGTGACGGAGGCATAGTGTAGACGAAGTTGATGGCACAGCGATCCTTCGGCAGCATGTCGACTGCAGCGCGATGATCTCTGGCGGACGGCAGCTCGTTCCTTCTTCTTCTTCTTCTTCTTCTTCTTCTTCTTCTTCTTCTTCTTCTTCTTCTTCTTCTTCTTCTTCTTCTTCTTCTTCTTCTTCTTCTTCTTCTTCTTCTTCTTCTTCTTCTTCTTCTTCTTCTTCTTCTTCCCCGGCTAGGGTTTTTCTCCCCCTCTTTTTTTTTTCTTCTCCTGGCGGCGCTGGGATTTACTCTCGCTAGAAAATTTTTACGAGGGGGCTACGAGGCAGGGTGCTTTTATAGCCGGAGGGGCGGACTCGGTACTGGGGGCGGCTAGAGTCTCGGGACTCAATGTCCGGATCGGCCTCGGCCCAAACGCAGGCGCGCGTAGAGCCCCGACTCGGGCCCGAGAGCCTTGCCTGTAACCTTCTGGGGGTGGAGGGGAGCTTCCCACAGAAACTTCCAGAAGGTTCCAATTTTTTTTTCCAATTTATAGATTTTATATACATTTGTTTTATATTATATATATATATATTCCATTTGTTTATATTTATTTCTCTATTATATATTTCATATTCTCATTCACTTTTCTTATTACCTACACATATTTATATATATGTTTTATTTTTATTTTTCTTCTCTTTTGTTCTACTAATGTTTTATGCATGAGAATGTATGCAATGCACGATGCTAAAAATGAGGGTGTTACACTAATATATCATTCTCATTCGACATGTTAATTTAAAGAATGTCAATATTTTCAGGATCTAGAGGAATATAAAGACGTGTTTGGGAGCAAGCTCGATGGTACAATTTAGATCGATCGATAGGAGCTTCATAGGAATAAGTGTGAAAATGTATAGTTTAGAGTGCACACAATATAAACTTTGAAATGTTCATTGAGTTGCAAATATTTATCTCTGAATTGTAATGTGATTGCGGTTCTATGTTCATTGTGGCAATGATGCACATTTATTATGTCTACGTGCGAAGTGGCAACAGACGCTCACGATGTTAACTCTGCGCGCGAGTGGCAATAGACGCTCACGATGAAGTGCGCGCGAGTGGCAAAATGGAGATGCGGGAATGAGAGATGGGCATTATACAAGTCCGTCTCTGAATGTTGACCTAAGTTATTTTTAGCTCTCATGCACTCTCTCCTGCACTTGACAAATTTTCGCGCTCTCTCGACCTAGAAACCGCAGCTCCAGCACCTCAGCCACCTTGTTCCTAGAGCACGCTGCCGCCTGATTGTCCCGTCCCCATAGCACGCTGCCACCTGATTGTCCTGTCCCCTGAGCACACCGCCGCCTGAACCCTGCACTCAGAGCGTGCCGGTGCCGTCCCTCTTCCACAACTCACTCTTCGTCATTGTCGCGCTGCCATCAACCCCAACCTTGGTATGATCATTTATGCGCTCTCTCTCAAAACAGACGAACTGCTGTCATCAGAGAGTTGAGGAACCGCTGCTCTGGCGCCTTCACCACCTCGTCCCCGAAGCACGCCGACGTCTGATCGTCCCTGTCCCCGAAGCATGCCGCCGCCTGGACCCTGCCCTCAGAGTGTGCCGTTGTCGTCGACCCAGACTTCAGTAATCAGTATGATCAAGACCTAACCAACACATTTCCAAATTTTCTCAAATAGTGGTAGTAAAAGTTTCAAATTTTGGGCAACCACAACACTTCCAACACCACCGGCCTGCCATCATCAATGAGTTGAGGAACTGCCGCTCTGGCGCCTCTACCACCTCGTACCCAGAGCACGTTGACATCTGATCGTCCCTGTCCCCGGAGCACGCCGCCGCCTGGACCCTACGCTCAGAGCGTGCCGCCGCTATCGATCCCGACCTTAGTAATTGGTATGATCAATCCCTAACCAACACATTTCCAAATTTGCTCAAATAATGGTAGTAAAAGTTTCAAATTTTGAGCAACCATGACACTCCCAACACCACCAACCTGCTGTCATCAGAGAGTTGAGGAACCGCCGCTCCGACGCCTCTGCTACCCTATCCCCAGAGCACGTCGACGTCTGATCATCCATATCCCCGGAGCACACCGCCGCCTTGACCCTACCCTCCGAGCGTGCAGCCGCTATCGACCCCGACCTTAGTAATCGGTATGATCAAGCCCTAACCAACATATTTCCAAATTTTCTCAAACAGTGGTAGTAAAATTTTCAAATTTTGAGCAACCATGACATTCATACACCATCGTCCTGCTATCATCAGAGAGTTGTGGCACCGCCGCTCCAGCGCCTCCGCCACCTCGTCCCTAGAACACGTCGATGTCTGATCATCCCTATCCCCGGAGCATGCCGCCGCCTTGACCCTGCCCTCAGAGCGCGCCGCCGCCGTTGACCCCAACCACGATAATCGGTATGGTCAAGCCCTAACCAACACATTTCCAAATTTGCTTAAACAATGGTAGTAAAAGTTTCAAATTTTGGGCAACCACGACATTCCCAACACTATCAGCCTGCTGTCATCAGAGAGTTGAGGAACCGCCACTCCAGTGCCTCCGCCACCTCGTCCCTGGAGCACGACGACATCTGATCATCCCTATCCCCGGAGCACGCCACCATCTTGACCCTGCCCTGAGAGCGTGCCACCGCCGTCGACCCTTACCTCTGTAATCAGTATGATCAAGCCCTAACCAATAGAAATACCATTCTCTTGTAAATTTGTTCCTAAGCTTTCAGATATTTGCTCCCTTATGTGACTGTTTGTGCGAATGTGACTGCAATTTGCTAATGTTTTATATGATTTCAGTGATTTTATTGAATTTGAGGATGTCTCAGTCGGAGCATCAGCAGCAGACTGAAGAGGCTAGACAGCAAACTACTCTATGTCTACTTAAGCATGGTTGTATTTGGAGAGCTGGCGAATTGCATTGTATGTGTAACTGCATTTAGATTACTCTATTATTAATATTTTGCTAATTCTCATTTTGTCGTGTGGCAGGACTAGGAAACTGCCTTCAAGAGCGCATTAGAGAGAGGGAATGCAGACTCATCATTAATGAAGTCATTGATCCAAATGGAGAATTTTCATTACGGAATACATGATTATATGATCACAATTATGATATGTGTAATTAGTTACTTGGTAATTGTTGGTATTTCCTAACACCACAGATCATCTCTCGAAAGAGATGAGGCCAACAAGCGCACGGAAGATACCGTTGTAGCATTTCACCCATGAGTATTCCCAAGGGTATCATATTTATCCCAAAAGAAGGCAATGAAGTAAAGTAAACACTGTTCTTATGATCAAGCTATGGGATACTAATCAATTATCATGACAGGGGTAAGTTGATAATATGGGTAGTGTGACACACACGTAAGCAATCTATTCTAGAGGGTAGATGGGTCCTAATGGAGATTAGACTAAAACTTGGTGAGTTGCTCCTACAATGCTTCTAATATATATATATATATATATATATGTATGTATGTATATATATATATATATATATATATATATATATATATATATATATATATATACATAGCCTAGGTTAGATACTAATGAACATGTCAATGGTGAATCCTTATGCTAAGTTGTTCAACACATCAGGCACGAGCTTACCTAGTAATAGTAGGGCGACTCCTGCCAAGAGCCTGTGGCATTGCTGAACGTGGAGGATTACAAAGGACAGATAGGGCTGTCACCACCTATTGCCTACATCTTTAATCCGTGGGTCTACGAGACATCCAACGCTACTTAACTATCCTAGCACCATGCTAGCATATTAAGTAAATACCTTAGGAGCTGTGCAACACAAGCCATCCTAAGGCAATGACTAACCTAAACATCGTTGAACCAATGTTGATACATAGCATAAGTTATTCATATTAACATGATCATATCATAACTACTTAGACTATAGTGGGGGTATATAGTGTTTATGATGATAGTATCATGACATTAAGGCATAATCATAAAGACTATTCACATACATGGAATCCACAATCAAACAAGAAACGCTTCATCCAAGCATATGTATAAAGGAAGACTAAAGACACTATCTTTATTATGCATAAAGTCACAAATACAAGATGGAACACATGAGCCATACCTTTCCCAATTTGGAACTGGGAAGAGAGACTCCCTCTACTCCTTTCCCAATTTGGAATTGGGACTAGAGACTCTCCTCTCTATAGCCTAACTCCTCTAAGAACTAAGAAATGTAGTGTATAAAACAGAATGATGCTCAAGTGGTGTGTGTGATAATTGAGTGTATGGGGTCCTATTTATAGTTGGAGAAGGGTCGGTTCCTGCCACCAAAAGTGCGCGAATCAGTCTTCATCGTGATCAGGGCACCATAGGGAGTCAACACGTGGAAGTTGACCGAGTTTGACACCATAATCACTTCGCTCGAACAGGGTGTTCGGTCACACTGAAATGTTGACCAATTCCAGCGTGCTTCTCGAGGTGACTTTCAGGTGGGTCCCATTGACTGATATGAGTGATACACCATTGGATGGTCTCGAATACTACTGTTTGTGGACCATTTGATCCATGTGATGCCACGTGTTGGCGCTTGATTGGCTGGGATGATAATTTATTGGATTAATCCCCCTCTTTTACCTCATTCTGCATAAAATGCCTGCATGCACTATTCTTCGAAGGACAAGTGGAAATAGGTTAAGTAGAAAGGTGATGTGTGCAAAAATTGATTTTTCCTTCACATATATGAGTTATATTGACGGGTGAAATTGGGATATAACACCCGTCAACAAACTCCCCCAAGCTTATCCTTTGCTCGCCCCGAGCAAAGTCAAGACTTTAGGTTGATGACCATGAGTTGCTACAATGTTCTACTTTTCAAAAGTACCGTGTGCACAACAAAATACTCTACCTAGTATTGCAAAAATTGGCTATGGTACTTCACCCATCTTAAGTAATTATGGGGCTTATGCCTTCTCCTATTCATGGGTAGTTGAAAGATAGAACAAAAAATGGAGCAAACATAGCCTAGAGATCAAGTTCCACTCAAATTACGAAGAGTTTCAATTAGATTCTAAGTACCTCATCACTCATTTTTGTGTAGTGGAAATATATCCTCACCAAGGCATTTTGCCTATACTAATCCTACCACTAAATAATGCTTGTATGTGGAGCTTGGTAGGGAATGTAGTAGGCATATTTGCAACACATAATATTGCTAAGCCAAAAGAGTAAGCCTTAGGAGAAATTGATTCAAAACAATTTGATTCAAGACTTGTGCATGAGTGATGGAGTGAAAGTGGATGTTGAGATGACTCCTATTTGTGTGGACTCTCTTAATTGCAGGGATGAAACATGACTATTTTTTTCTCATGCTTTTTATGTAAGCATGCATTTTTTCTCAAGCTTATGATATAAGCATGCATTTTATTTTTATTTTTTCTTGTAGCCATGTCTTCTACTCCCTTATTATGCAATAAATTTGAAGAGAGTACTAAGCAGAAAGGCATGGAGTTCTCCTTTTATTGTGGAATGATGATATGATATAATTTTACTAAATTCTAGTGTAGAAGTATAGCATGTGCAAGTGAAGTCTTGAATTCAAAAAAATGAATGAATTCTAACATAGGCCTATACTAGTTTGACTAGGCTCAATGTGAAAGCAAATGGCATATGTATAAGGTTTATCGATGTAAACATTATATGGTTTTGGTAGGTATTTCTAATCAAATTAGGGTAACTTAAATCTTTTTAAAATTTCTTCGGAAATCTAAGTTCCACTTTCAAACTAGGAATAGCAACCCTATCACTATTTCATATTTCACAACAACCTATAATTAGATTAAGATTTTGCTACCCACAATTTCTAAGTTAAGGTAAAGTTAATTTAAGCCATTGAAAGCAATATTTAGAGAGTAGCAAGTTGTAAACTAGGGACTAGGAAAAATAAAATAGAGCAACTATTTATCATTTCATTTATGTGATCTTTAAATCATTCTTACCGCACATCTTCATTTGATGGAAAACAAATCTACATTACTATTTATATTTTCATTATTTTTTAGATGCAAGGTGGATGAGTGGATGGAAATTAAAATGCAATGGGTGTGATACACGTTACCTCAAGTGGGATCCTCCCCCAAGCTTGTTCTTGACCATGTTCTGCGATAGGGGTTGAATCCCTAACAGCGGAGGTAGGCCATGAGTTTGGCCTATCCTTGTTGTAGCGTGCCTTTGACAATGGAGGGTTGAGTGTCGATGTTGTGCTGCCTCCCACGGGAGCCATGAGTTTGGTTGAAAAAAATGTTGTTAACGTTGCTCGTCCACACCTCCAGGTCTCTGATGTGTTGGTGTACTTTGCTGTTCCATGGCTAAGGTAATGACAACCTTTAGCTACAAAGGAATGACATGCACTCAACATGCGTTGAGTGTGTTCCATCATTCTTTGGCTAAGGTGTATCATACCTTCTTACCATAAAGGTATAACTTGTATCTTTCATGCATTGGTTGTGATCCATCATTTCTTGGCTAAGGTAATGATAACCTTTAGCCACAGAGGAGTGACATGTATCCAACATGTGCTGGGTATGATCTGTTGTTTCTTGGCTAAGGTACAACATACCTATAACAACAAAGGGATGACGTGCACTCAACACGGGTTGAGTGTGATCCGTTGTTTGTTGGCTAAGCTATAAAATACCTTCTAGTCACATAGGAACAACTTGCACCCAATATACATTGAATTTGATCTTGTCATTCCTTGGTTAAGGTACATCATGCCTTTTTGCCACAAAGGAATAACTTACACCCAATGATGGTGACAATTCCCTTGAGCTTGAATGAGTGCTTTAGAATAGTTGAGAGCATAATTGTCTCACATATTCATAGCAGCCCGGTTGCTCATGGAGGGTTTCCATGTCAAACCTTCGGCCTCATATAGTTATGATTGGCCTTCGGGCTTAATGTCCGATAGGTGGCAACCATTCTAATTACTCCTTGGCCAAGATATGTTGAAATGGAATCCTCTTAGGGTTTTCAACAATCTGATCTTTGAATGCCTGCATAGTAATATTACACCTTCAATCTTCTCCTCTATGATAGAGAGGGATGGTTAGCTCCCGATAATTGTACAAATGAATTTTCGGTTTAGGTAACTGAATCTTCATTTCTACATACGGGGAAGAACAAGACCAAAGATGCATTGGGTCAAATTTCAAGTGTATTCATGAACAATGCATTATTTATTGATAAGAGTGAGGCTTTATAGATAAATCAATTTGAACATCTTCTAAAGCTCCTACTCATAGCAATGCAAGTGATGCACTATATGTATCCCTTCACCTTGTGAAGTTTCTAATCATCATAGCTTTTTACACAAAACAAATGTTATAATTTGGATCATGGCAACAAGATTCCCAATTTTACCCCCCCTGAACTTTTCTAGGAATTTGAAATTTAGTGATTCCACAAAAACATATAATTCAAATTAAGATCAAGGATATCACTTATTCCTAGGAGTTTAAAATCTAGTGACACCATATATGTACGAACCTCAAATCAAAATCATGGTCATCAATATCCAGTTGCTACATGCCAATTCACCCATTAAATTATGCCAAAACATTTTGTTTTCTAAACCTAAGCAAAAATGACTAAGTCTATAAAACAATGCTTAAAGGGTTTTAGGTACTTGTTTTAGATTTTCCAAGTAAGGTGGTATTTCCTTTTGGAGATCCAAAAGATAATACCAACACTTACTCTTGTGAGGATGCATGCGAATTGAATGATGAGGAAGCGGCAACCTTCCTCGTAATTGCAAGCAAGGGCATCAATTCTAAGGCAAACCAAACAATGAAAAATTATAAACTCATACCTTATTTGAAGAGCAATTGGTGATAAAGGCCTTTGTGTGAGAAACTCACACCCTTCGAGTTTGGCATAATCTTGATGTTCAACGTGATATGCCAAGTTGAGGTTGGATTTGGTTGAGGCTTCTTCTTGCTCCTCCATTGTGTCAACATCTTGAATATTTCTCTACCTCAGGCATAAAAATGAGTTTGAAGGAGAGATGTGTTCTCAAATCCTCCCAATGGTGGCTTGAGCTTGATGTGGCCACTCTTTCTTGCCAAACCACCTCTTTACAATTTTTGTCCTGCTGCAATTTAATCAAGAACAAACAAAACAATTCAACAACGGGTTACGTTAGCCAAAAGTATGTTGTACCCTTTGTCAAATTGTTTTACCCAACTTGAAACTACTTGCAAATGCAATGAATAATAAGGGAAATATTTTTGGTTTGAATTAGGAATATGAATTCAAGTGATTACGCCCAAAGTTCATATTCAAATAAATTTATTTCCTAATTCAAAATTTTAGTTTTATGACGGTTGGAAATTTTAGTTTGCAACATGCAAGTGTAAAAATTCAAACATGCTAATTGCAAATGCAAATATTAATGGGAAATTCAAATATGCAATTGGGAAATCAAATATGGGATAACTACCAATTAACCTATTGGCAAGGACTCACCAAGTTTTTGAAGTCTGATGAGCGAGACGTACCTCCGTCCGGTTCAGCGTGATGACGTGTCATCCATACTCGGAGATGAAGGTCTGGATGACTTTCTTCTTGACAAGCCAAACCCCATTTGGCTGCAATGTGGACAAGTGGGGCCTGTGGTGGCCTCGACCTCATTGTCGCTTTGATGAAGACTTGTTGATGTTGCGACGACTTTTCCCTCTTGAAGATATTCTCTTATGAACATGGTGAGGCTTGTCCTTTTTAGGGGTGCCATTTTGACCTTCTTGATGCTCCTTTGAGTTAACCCATACTTTGATCATAGATCAAAGGCTTCCTTCAACATGATGACATGTGGACTCCACAATCAAACAAGAAACACTTCATCCACAATGTAACTTGCCCTAGGTTGCATGGGCTTGGTCGAAGTGTAGGAATCCCAACAAGTGATTGTGGGACATATTGGGTCTTGAATGCTCTTTCAATTTATTGTACTTGGCTAAGAGCTTCATTTGAATGTTGTCTTGATTTCTGTTTGGCCATGGACAAAATACTTCAAAGTAGGCTAGTTGAACTTAAATCCCTTGAAATCCCCATAGCCTCCTTGATTACAATGGTGATTTTGATTCCACCCATGATCTCCTTGAGTATAGTAGCCATTGGAGTTGTTGTTTGAAAGGAAGAATTCCCATGGGTCTTTGGGAAATTTTTCTCAAGTGTCCCATGTTGACATGGATTTTTACAAATCATGTGAATATCCATGACTTGGATAATTCCAAACACTTCTCCATTTGCTTGATCTTCATGATACTTCAATGGGAGGTGTAGTTCCATAATTAGCATGTCCACCTTGTTAAGTGGTGTGCATGCCAAGCTAAGGGAACTAGAGCATTTTTAATCAACGCCTTGAGTAGAAACCATCTTCTCATCCATGATTAATGAGAACAGGATGTGACGCCCGGTTCTGAAAAATGAACCAAGCTAATGCATATGTGTGCCCAGGATGTTCATCACACATACACGAGTGCAATCACAAAAGAGTATACAGAAAATTACCACAGAACAAGATTAATTAACCAAATTTTTATTACACAAACCGGAATATCCTCGAATACAAGCTCTAATGAATACTGACGACAAGTTCGACTAATGCAGCGGAAATAAACTAATTAAGCAAACTAAACAGCTAGGCAACATAAGCAATAGGGTATAGCGCAGCTCCAATCAACACCACAGGCAGAGCTAACGGTAGACACGGCCTAGAACTCCGCATTATCGCCATTAAACTCCCAATCCTGACCTGCAACTGTTGGGGGGCGATTGCAAGAGTGAGTAAATGTCGTACTCAGCAAGTGTGGAAAATATGACATGTGGCTGATTCAAATGACGACAATAATAATGGCAAAGTGCTGAAAAGTACAGTAAAACATTTGAAAAGCAATATATATATTATATGTATGTGAAGTAAACCCATCAAATCATAAGTAATATCATAATATCAATCTAAATTCACTACCATCACCAATAATTCCAGATTTCACCATTGCCAATAACCATATTCACTACCAGAAATAAATCCATAACCAACCATGATCATTACCAAACCATAACCATCCCAATTACCAATTTCCCTCTAATCATGGAAGTTGTCCAGGTGCTCATAACCGGGAGCACGGCTGTCATGATAGTTTATCTAGACTCTGCAGAGTTTGCACCTCTTTACCCACGTGTTCGTGATTTCATCACCTTTCAGTGACTAAGAACCTCCCTTATGCCCATGACCCGTCGGTCACATTACACACTTTCGTTGGTGTGTGTCCAAGAGATCACAAAATAGCCTTTACAAAGAGATTACTAGCCTATTTAGACCCCACTGAGGTTTCACCGGTGGTGATGTCTCCCGCAGAGCACATCTTCAACCAAGGGCCCCCTCTTGAGCCATTCGGATCTCAGGGTAGTCCCACCAATCATCAACAAGCCCAATCCGACTACCCCTTCCCCGAGCATCCACAATGGTCCAAACAGCACTAGCAAAGTCCTAATTAATCAGCTACGCCGCACCCATACTTGGCCTCGTGGGGCACTATAGTCCTGGTTTATTCTCGCATGAACTGGTCCTTAGATCTAAAGCAAGCAAACCACCATAACATCCAACCCATCCAAATACTAGGCTTGCTTAGATCACCCATTACCATACCATATTTAACCAGTTCATGTTAACCATAATCTCATCCATGCATAATTAAATTGAGTGGTATAGTTATTCCCATCCCAGTTGATTAAGCGAAGCAAAAGGTAAAAAGTCCATCCCGACGCTCTACCATAAATTCCAGGTGACAAGGGTGGTTTAGCAAGTCTAGTAAACTTCCTACCATAGGATTCCCATCAAATTGACACAGCATGCAGTTTTGCAAACAACACATTTATTTTAAAACAGGATCAATATGCTTCAAGGACACTTGCCTTGCTCTTGCGGTTGATTAGGATCAAAGCCTTCAAACTCTTAGTGTTGTAGATCCTCCGTGGCACTCTCTAGCGCAAATCCGTCTAATCCACACAATAAACATACAAGACAAGAAACACAATCAAAGAGTGCACAAATATTACTCAATATGACATGACATGCATGATTGATGCAAATGCAAGGTAGAACTTGTTAATAGATTGCTTTTAGTGATCACTAACTAGTTCTAATAGATTTTAACAAGTTTATACAGGTTTGGATTCGATTAGATCAAATTTTAGAATTAATTCAACATAATTTAACCAGAAAGATCGGACTAGTCCGCTAGGGACCGGACAAGTCCGCACTTCACGAGATCAGCAGATTAGGGTTTTCTAGATCGACATAAATTCGGAGATTAGGGGTTGAATTCTCGTAAGGAAAAGAGAATAGAAGGTATACCAGGTGTTTAGAACTCCAATGAATCAAGAAACTTGGAGGTAACACTTGGATCTTGATGATCTAGGGTTGGTGATGAACTTGGGGATGAATTGGTGGTGGAGAACGAAACTTGGTGGAGATTTTGATCCTCTTTCGTTTCCTCCTCTTCTTCTTGCTTGGGATATTCTCCTCCCTCCTTGATGGTGGCTCCCCACGAACTAGGGTTTGGGTGGGTGGAAAAGTGGCAAATAGATGTCAAACCAAGGGGTGGGGCTGTTTATATAGAGGTGGAGGCTAGGGTTAGATGGATTTCGAGTTTTGGGATGAGTAGAGGCCGGATTAGAGTCCCACATGGGCTCTAAAAGAGTTAGGCACGACGTACCTAGGCCCACTTAATGTGAAACCCAAGAAACAAGTCGTAAAACAAAAGATCAAATCGGAGTCACGAAATATCGGACAAGTCCGGACAGGACCGGACTAGTCCAAAGTCGTCCAGAGAGAAAATCGGACAAGTCTGGCCAAAAATCGGACAAGTCCGAATTTGAACAGAGAGGAAAAACGGACAAGTCCGCTGGAACACTGGACTAGTCCGGAAAAGTCTAGGGACTTAGCAAATTTTCAAGGATTCATGGAATATCGGACTAGCCCACACGAAATCGGACAAGTCCAAAAGTTTCCAGAGCCAAAATCGGACTAGTCCGCAGCAAAAACGGACAAGTCCGTTTTTAGTCAGAGAGAAATCGGACTAGTCCTCAGTAAAATCGGACTAGTCCGCACTTTCCTGCGTTTTAAGTGTGGTTTTGCTCCAAATCGATTTTAACTTGTTCCTCTTGACGTGGGTTAATGTTAAACATGTATATGAGCGTATGCAAGGCATGATGCATGAAAATAAGGGTGTTACAAACCTACCCCCCTTAAAATGAATCTCGCCCTCGAGATTCGACGCGGAAGAGAAGAGATAGGGAGATTCCTTCCTGAGATCATCCTCCAATTCCCACGTCGCTTCTTTTTCGGTGTGGTGCTTCCATTGAACTTTAAACCATCTAATGACCTTGTTCCTTGTGACTCTCTCCTTGGTTTCCAAGATTTTGACCGGTTGTTCGGCATAAGTCAAATCTTCCTCTAGCTCCAATCCTTCCATTGGCACTTGTTCTTCCGGCACTCTCAAGCACTTCTTGAGCTCGGAAACATGAAAGACATCATGCACGTCTGAGAGATGAGCTGGCATCTCCAACTTATACACTACTTCTCCTCTTTTGTCCAAATTATTAAATGGTCCAATATAACGAGGTGCTAGCTTTCCTCTTATGTTGAACCTCTTATGACCTCTCATTGGTGACACCTTGAGGTAAACAAAATCTCCTATTTCAAAGGCTAATTTTCTTCTCCTATTGTCCGCATAACCTTTTTGCCTTGATTGGGCAGCCCTCAAGTTTTCACGAATTATTTGGACTTGCTTTTCGGCTTCTTGCAACACATCTGGACCAAATACTTGAGTTTCTCCTGCCTCATTCCAGAATAAAGGTGTCCTACACTTCCTCCCATAAAGTGCTTCATATGGTGACATCTTCAAACTTGCTTGGTAACTATTGTTGTATGAAAATTCCGCGTATGGCAAGCTTTTGTCCCAACTCTTCCCATGCTTTAAAGCACAAGCTCTCAACATGTCCTCCAAAATCTGATTGGTCCTCTCGGTTTGTCCATCCGTTTGAGGATGATATGCTGAACTAAAATTCAACCTCATTCCCAAAGCTTCAAAATCTGGAGGTAAATTGAGAACCTCTATCTGAGACTATCTTCTTCGGTACTCCGTGTCGACACACAATATGCTCCATGTATATTTGTGGTGCAGATGTATATTTGGTCTTCACAGGGACAAAATGAGCCGACTTGGTTAAGTGATCCACAATTACCCAAATTGAGTCATACCCGGACTGAGTACGTGGTAAACCAACTATGAAGTCCATTCCAATTTCTTCCCACTTCCATTCCGGAATCTTCAACGGTTGCAATAATCCAGCTGGCCTTTGATGTTCCGCCTTGACTCGTTGGCACACATCACACAATGCCACAAATTCAACTATGTCCTTCTTCATGCTATCCCACCAATAGCAAGTCTTCAAGTCTTTGTACATCTTTGTACAACCAGGGTGAATCGAGTAAGGCGAGTCATGTGCCTCCTTTAATATTGTCTCCCGAATATGCTTTACATTGGGCACAACGATCCTCTTTCCAAGCCATAAGGTACCATATTCGTCTTCATCAAATCTGAATTCTCTCCCTTCTTCGGTTCTTTCCTTGATTTCCTTGATCTCCTCATCTGTGGTTTGTGCTTCTCGAATTTCTTGCTCCAAGGTTGGGTTTAACTCCATCATCTCTATCTCATTTACAAATCCGAGGTTCAACCTTTCAAACTCCTTACATAACTCGAATGGTAATTCTCGAACTGTGAGTTGGTGACTTATTCCCTTTCTACTCAAAGCATCGGCCGCTACATTGGCCTTTCCCGGATGATAGTTGATCCCCAAATCATAATCTTTGATGAGCTCCAACCATCTTCGTTGCCTCAAGTTCAGATCCGTTTGTGTGAAAATATACTTCAAACTCTTATGATCCGTATAAATTTCACACCTATGTCCAAGAATATAGTGTCTCCAAATCTTCAATGCATGTACCACAACCGCAAGTTCCAAATCGTGTGTGGGGTAATTCTGCTCATGTTTCTTCAATTGTCTTGATGCATAGGCGACCACTTGACCTTCTTGCATCAACACACATCCAAGTCCTTGTCTCGATGCATCGCAATAAATATCAAAACTCTTGCTCACATCCGGCAGTACCAAAACTGGGGCTGTTGTCAACCTCTTTTTCAACTCCTCAAAACTATTTTGACAAGATTGAGTCCATTGGAAAGCCTTTCCCTTCATTAGCAACTCCGTCATAGGCTTTGCTATCTTGGAAAAGTCCTTGATGAATCTACGGTAATATCCAACCATCCCAAGAAAACTCCTTATTTCCTTGACATTCTGTGGCGGTTCCCACTTCAACACGTCTCTCACTTTTCCGGGGTCAACCGATACTCCTCCTCCTAAAATTATATGACCCAAAAACGACACCTCTCTCAGCCAAAACTTACACTTGTTGAACTTGACATACAATCGATGCTCCCTCAATTTCTGCAACGTAAGCCTCAAGTGTTCCTCATGCTCCTTCTCATCCTTCGAGTAGACCATAATGTCATCAATAAACACCACAACGAACTTGTCCAAGTACTCCATGAAGACTTTATTCATGAGGTACATAAAGTAGGCAGACACATTTGTCAATCCAAAAGACATCACGGTGTACTCATACGATCCATACCGTATTCTAAAAGCTGTCTTGGGTATGTTCGATGGTCTAATCTTCATTTGAATGTATCCCGACCTCGATTCAATCTTAGAGAAGACACAAGCACCCTTCATCTGATCAAACAAATCCTCTATACGGGGCAAGGTGTACTTGTTCTTGATTGTTACCTCGTTAAGAGCTCGGTAATCCATGCACATCCTTTGGGATCCATCCTTCTTGTCCACAAACAGCACATGCGCTCCCCAAGGTGAAGAACTAGGGCGAATAAAACCTTTCTCTAGTTGCTCTTGAATTTGTTTCTTGAGCTCTGCTAATTCCATAGGAGGCATCCTATACGGCCTCTTAGCTATAGGTGCAGTTCCAGGTATTAAATCAATAACAAATTCAATGTCTCGATCAGGTGGCATACCTGGCAACTCGTCCGGAAAAACATCCAGAAATTCACACACCATCAGAATCTCCTCAATTGCGGCACCGTCCATATGATTCAACTCTAATTGCTTCGGTGCGGTTTGAGATGCTTCAAATTCTACGGTGATCCCTTCTTCGTTGGTCAACTTCATCGTCTTCGTGGCACACTCAATAGCTCCATTGTGCTTCCTCAACCAGTCCATACCAAGTATAATGTCCAATCCTTGAGAATCCAAAACAATGAGGTTGGCGAAAAAGTCTACCCCCCTTATTCTAAGGCTTACTTTTGGACATACTATATTTGTCCTCATCTCTCGTCCAGGAGACTTAACCAATAGAGTAAACTTCATATGAGAGATAGGCAAACCATACTTGGAAACATACTTCGATGCAATGAATGAATGCGATGCTCCAGAATCAAATAACATAGTCGCGGGGTTGGAGTTGGCGAGAAACATACCAATGACCACGTCGTCCGCTTGTTGAGCATCCTCCGTAGAGACATGGTTCACGTTGCCATGAGCAAAATTCTGTTGTCCGCGGCTTCCTTGTGGCACTCCTCCATTGGGTCTTGGGTTTTGCCTCGGCGCATTGCTTCCTTGACCAAGTCCTGACTTAGGACATTGATGCGCAAAGTGTCCAGCTTCTCCACAAGTATAACACTTCTTAACTCCACCAAAATTATTGGGACGAGCTTGGTTTTGAACATTTGCAGCAGGAAAATTTGCACGAGGTTCATAAGGCATTGGAGGTCTAGGTGCTTGCATAACAGGGCGCTGCTGCAAAAACTGAGTTGGGCGTGGTGCATAACCAGGGCGCTGAGCAGGAATAGAGGAGCTGTAATAGGACGCATTGGGTGGTGCAAGGCGAGGGCGCACATTACTTCCTTGTTGCTGTCCTTGATATGGCGCCTTCCTCTTGTTTTCTTGCTCCATCTCACGAATCTTGTTCTCAACCACAATTGCTTTGTCCACAAGCTTCTGAAAATTTGCATAGTCACAATTGAGTAGATGCACTTGGATTTCATTGTTCAATCCCCTCATGAACAAGTATTGCTTCCGGCCGTCCCGACTAACATCCTCAGGCGCATACCTTGAGAGTTGAGTGAATTTATTGAGATATTCACTCACGCTTGATTTTCCTTGCCTTAAATTCTCAAATTCTTGCCTCTTCAAGATCATAACACCCTCGGCCACATAATGAGAACGAAAATTCTCCTTGAATTCGACCCAAGTAATTCTCTCTTGGTTCTCATGAGCATTGCAATAAGAATCCCACCAATCCGCAGCTGCTCCAACTAGTTGATGAGAAGCAAACAAGACCTTCTCCCGGTCACTGCACTGGACAATAGCTAGCTTCTTCTCCACGGACTTAAGCCAATCATCCGCATTCATAGGGTCGGCAGCTTGAGCAAAGGTTGGCGGCCTAGTCCTCATAAACTCTCCCAACCAGTTATGAGGGGGCGGGGGTGACGGTGGAGGCACGTGGGGCTGACTGTTGATATTGCCAGCCTGCAGCTGTCCCATTGTTTGTATCATGGTCTACATGAGCTGGTTTTGCATGGCCAATAGCTGCTCAATATTGATAGCTCCCTGAGTAGGTCCTTGCCCATTGTTGTTCTGAGGCACTCCATTGTTCTTCTCCTCATCATTGCCATCCCTCTGGTTGCGAGTCCTCACCATCTGAAGAAAAGTAATAGGTAAGAATTAGAGAACGCCCCCAACTATATGCATCAAGGGATATGAACTAAACAACTAGCTACACTAGCCTAGGTGGACATGACAATGCTAAGGCATCCCAAAATCCTCTATTAGGCACATAAGCAAGCAATATATATAGCAAACAACACTCCAAGCAAAAACACATCGATTCCTGAGTGCTCCTATGTGCTCTAAAGTGTCCATTCTATCTAGGTTGCATCCTACGGTCAACCTGTGGCTCTGATACCAATCTGTGACACCCGGTTCCGAAAAATGAACCAAGCTAACACATATGTGTGCCCAGGATGTTCATCACACATACACGAATGCAATCACAAAAGAGTATACAGAAAATTACCACATAACAAGATTAATTAACCAAATTTTTATTATACAAACCGGATTATCCTCGAATACAAGCTCTAATGAATACCGACGACAAGTTCAACTAATGCAGCGGAAATAAACTAATTAGCAAACTAAACAGCTAGGCAGCATAAGCAATAGGGTATAGCACAGCTCCAATCAACACCACAGGCAGAGCTGACGGTAGACACGACCTAGAACTCCGCATTATCGCCATTAAACTCCCAATCCTGACCTGCAACTGTTGGGGGGAATGGCAAGAGTGAGTACATGTCGTACTCAGCAAGTGTGGAAAGTATGACATGTGGCTGATTCAAATGACGACAATAATAATGGCAAAGTGCTAAAAAGTACAGTAAAACATTTGAAAAGCAATATATATATATATATATATATATATATATATATATATATATTATATGTATGTGAAGTAAACCCATCAAATCATAAGTAATATCATAATATTAATCTGAATTCACTACCATCATCAATAATTCAGATTTCACCATTGCCAATAACCATATTCAATACCAGAAATAAATCCATAACCAACCATGATCATTACCAAACCATAACCATCCCAATTACCAATTTCCCTCTAATCATGGAAGTTGTCCAGGTGCTCATAACCGGGAGCACGACTATCATGATAGTTTATCTAGACTCTGCAGAGTTTGCACCTCTTTACCCACGTGTTCGTGATTTCATCACCTTTCAGTGACTAAGAACCTCCCTTATGCCCATGACCCGTCGGTCACATTACACACTTCTGTTGGTGTGTGGCCAAGAGATCACAAAATAGCCTTTACAAAGGGATTACTAGCCTATTTAGACTCCACTGAGGTTTCACCGGTGGCGATGTCTCCCGTAGAGCACATCTTCAACCAAGGGCCCCCTCCTGAGCCATTCGTATCCCAGGGTAGTCCCACCAATCATAAACAAGCCCAATCCGACTACCCCTTCCCCGAGCATCCACAATGGTCCAAACAGCACTAGCAAAGCCCTAATTAATCAGCTACGCCGCACCCATACTTGGCCTCGTGGTGGCACTGTAGTCCTGGCTTATTCTCGCATGAACCGGTCCTTAGATCTAAAGCAAGCAAACCACCATAACATCCAACCCATCCACACACCAGACTTGCTTAGATCACCCATTACCATACCATATTTAACCAGTTCATGTTAACCATAATCTCATCCATGCATAATTAAATTGAGTGGTATAGTTATTCCCATCCCAGTTGATTAAGCGAAGCAAAAGGTAAAAAGTCCATCCCGACGCTCTACCATAAATTCCAGGTGACAAGGGTGGTTTAGCAAGTCTAGTAAACTTCCTACCATAGGATTCCCATCAAATTGACACAGCATGCAGTTTTGCAAACAACACATTTATTTTAAAACAGGATCAATATGCTTCAAGGACACTTGCCTTGCTCTTGCGGTTGATTAGGATCAAAGCCTTCAAACTCTTGGTGCTGTAGATCCTCCGTGGCACTCTGTAGCGCAAATCCGTCTAATCCACACAATAAACATACAAGACAAGAAACACAATCAAAGAGTGCACAAATATTACTCAATATGACATGACATGCATGATTGATGCAAATGCAAGGTAGAACTTGTTAATAGATTGCTTTTAGTGATCACTAACTAGTTCTAATAGCTTTTAACAAGTTTATACAGGTTTGGATTCGATTAGATCAAATTTTAGAATTAATTCAACATAATTTAACCAGAAAGATCGGACTAGTCCGCTAGGGACCGGACAAGTCCGCACTTCACGAGATCAGCAGATTAGGGTTTTCTAGATCGATGTAAATTCGGAGATTAGGGGTTGAATTCTCGTAAGGAAAAGAGAATAGAAGGTATACCAGGTGTTTAGAACTCCAATGAATCAAGAAACTTGGAGGTAACACTTGGATCTTGATGATCTAGGGTTGGTGATGAACTTGGGGATGAATTGGTGGTGAAGAACGAAACTTGGTGGAGATCTTGATCCTCTTTTGTTTCCTCCTCTTCTTCTTCTTGCTTGGGATCTTCTCCTCCCTCCTTGATGGTGGCTCCCCACGAACTAGGGTTTGGGTGGGTGGAAAAGTGGCAAATAGATGTCAAACCAAGGGGTGGGGCTGTTTATGTAGAGGTGGAGGCTAGGATTAGATGGATTTCGAGTTTTGGGATGAGTAGAGGCCGGTTTAGAGTCCCACATGGGCTCTAAAAGAGTTAGGCACGATGTACCTAGGCCCACTTAACGTGAAACCCAAGAAACAAGTCGTAAAACAAAAGATCAACTCGGAGTCACGAAATATCAGACAAGTCCGGACAGGACCAGACTAGTCCGAAGTCGTCCAGAGAGAAAATCGGACAAGTCTTGCCAAAAATCGGACAAGTCCGAATTTGAACAGAGAGGAAAAACGGACAAGTCCACTGGAACACCGGACTAGTCCGAAAAAGTCCAGGGACTTAGCAAATTTTCAAGGATTCATGGAATATGCAACTAGTCCGCACAAAATCGGACAAGTCCGAAAGTTTCCAGAGCCAAAATCGGACTAGTCCGCAGCAAAAACGAACAAGTCCGTTTTTAGTCAGAGAGAAATCGGACTAGTCCTCAGTAAAATCGGACTAGTCCGCACTTTCCTGCGTTTTAAGTGCAGTTTTGCTCCAAATCGATTTTAAACTTGTTCCTCTTGATGTGGGTTACTGTTAAACATGTATATGAGTGTATGCAAGGCATGATGCATGAAAATGAGGGTGTTACACATGACTCCTTCAGCTCCAACACGAATGTGGTCATGGATTGGTGGAGCCAACCCATTTCATGACTGTTGGATGAAGGACGAACTATCCACCCCATAATGGAGGCAAACCAAGAAGAACTCTTGGAGCCTCCCCCAAGCTTGGGGATGGATGACTTTGGCTCGTCCTGAAAGCTGAAATTCTTCTGCGAAAAGCAACGGTGTTGCCTAGCAGACATTTGTTGAGGTACACATTGAATCATCATGCAGTTGAGAACTTGCATCCTCGTTGGCCATCCCATAAAATGGGTTAGCCAACACTATCCTATTTTCACCCAAAAGGAGAAAACAAGCAAGGGTAATCCTATCTAATAACTATTGGTACCTATAGTTTAATCACAAGTGATAGCTATCCTTTAATTCATTTGCCTTCTCCAACAACGACACTAGAAATGCTTGTTGGTATTTCTTAACAACACAGATCATCTCTCAAAAGAGACAAGGCCTGCAAGCGCACAAAAGATACTGTTGTAGCATTTAACCCATGAGTAATCCCAAGAGTATCGTGTTTATCTCAAAGGAAGGCAATAGAGTAAAAGTAAACACTATTATTTTGATCAAGCTATGAGATACTAATCAATTATCATGACAGGGGTAAGTTGATAATATGGGTAGTGTGACACACCTAAGCAATCTATTCTAGAGGGTAGATGGGTCCAAATGGAGATTAGACTAAGAGTTGGTGAGTTGCTCCTACAATGCTTCTAATATACATATACATAGCCTAGGTTAGATACTAATGAGCATGTCAATGGTGAATCCTTATGCTAAGTTGTTCAACAAATCGGGCATGGGCTTACCCCTAGCAATACTAGGACAACTCTCGCCAAGAGCCTGTGGCACAGCCGAACGTGGAGGATTACAAACGACAAATAAGGATGTCACCACCTACTGCCTATCTCTTCAATCCGTGGGTCTACAAGACATCTAACACTACTTAACTATCCGAGCACCATGCTAGCATATTAAGTAAGTACCTTAGAAGTTGCAGCACAAGCCATCTTAAGGCAATGACTAACCTAAACATCGTTGAACCAATGTTGACACATAGCATAAGTTATTCATATTAACATGATCATATCATAACTACTTAGACTATAGTGGGGGTTTATAGTGTTTGATAATAGGATGATGACATTAAGGCATAATCACAAAGACTATTCCTACCACATACATAAAATCCAGAATCAAACAAGAAACACTTCATCCAAGCATATGTATAAAGGAATACTAAAGATAATATATTTATTATCTATAAAGTCACAAATACAAGAAGGATACATGAGCCGTACCTTTCCCAATTTGGAATTGGGAAGAGAGACTCCCTCTACTCCTTTCCCAATTTGGACTTCAGACTTAAGACTCTGCTCTCTATAGCCTAACTCCTCTTAGAACTAAGAAAAGTAGTGTACACAATAGAATGATGCTCAAGTGGTGTGTGTGAGAAGTGAGGGTAGGGGCTCCTATTTGTTGCTGGAGAAGGGTCGGTTCTCACCACCAAAAGCACACGAATCAATCTTCATCGTGATCAGGGCACCACAGAGAGTCAACATGTGGAAGTTGACCGAGTTTGGCACTGGAATGTTGACCAATTCCAGTGTGCTTTGTTGGGGTGAGTTCTAGCTAGGTCCCATTAACTGATATGAGTGATACACTATTGGATGGCCTCAGATACTACTGCTTGTGGGCCATTTGATCCATGCGATACCACGTGTCGGCGCTTGATTGGCTGGGATGATAATTTATAGGATTGCCCCCCTCTTTTACTTCATTTCTTGCATAAAATGATTGCATGCACTATTCCTCCAAGGACAAGTAGAAATAGGTTAAGTAGAAAGTTGTTGTATGCAAGAAATGATTTTTCTTTCACATAATTGAATTATATTGACGGGTGAAATTGGGATATAATAGCCGTCAATGGTAATTAGGATGAACATGGGGCATTTTTATTTAATTAGTTACTTTGCTAACCACAATTGACACTTTGTTAATATTAGATTGGTCAATACAATTTAATGTGTGATCTATATTTTGCTGTACATATGTTCTTGTATGTGTATGTTGCTGACATTGGCTATGTAGCTGCTAAATCCTGGCTAGCTCCACGATGCAGCCGACAAGCAGGGTAAACAGGAGTGGGGGGCATCTAATAGAAGACGAGCATTCAACATGGTTCATCTCCTCTTAGTGCCACAATGTAATAACAAAAAGATACATCAGCAACGAGCAAATAAGAAAGTACGTCTCCGATATTAGAAGTAAAGGAGATGGACGCACTTAAAGCCCGTCTCGAATTGCTTAAAGAAAGGAGACGAGCATCTGTAGCGTCTGTCTCGGATTTTTTATATAAAGGAGATGTCCTCTTTAAAGCTCGTCTGGTATTACAAAGAAAAAGTAGACACACCTTTTTAGAGCTTGTCTTGCATGCATGCTGCTGGGCGACGCGCCCGTTGCGCATCTCTGTTGACTCCGTAATGCGAGACGCGACGATGGAGACAAGTGGTTTGTACGTCTCCGTTCTTCGTGCGGGCTCATCTCGAATGAGCCTTTCTCACGTAGTGCAATGAGATTCCAAGGCAACTGTAGTCACATCATTGAGGACGTGATCGAGGGGCTTGTACTTGCCTAGGGTGCTGATGAAGAGGAGCTTTCACTGATTGTTGTGCAGTGAAAGTTTGTTGAGTATGATAGGGATCATCATCTTGATGTTGAGGATGATGACATCTTGAGCATGGAGAGCAGCGACATCATCGGGCACTTGAGCCTATGCCGAGGCATTCACATTGGGGGGCGCAGGACGAGGGTCACGACTGGCCAGGATATGATGAGCCTCACCCGCTGCTGCAAGTAATGCACAATGTGCCTCGTGAGCTGCTGCACGTGCACGTGTTGCCTCAGCGACCAATCAATCGGCCTCCATAACAAATCGATTTACCTCGATCAAAAGGCAACATCCCGTATGACGGTGATGACATCAGGGTTGCTGTCGATGGAGTCGCTGCCGTCATGGATGTTGGATGGCGGTAGGATCATCATTGGGATGGTCGGATCACCAACGGATGCTGCAGAAGCCATCGGATCGCAATAGCAGATGTGATCTAGGTGTTTTGTGGTCGGACCATGGGTGGAATCATTCGGACTGCAAGCATATGATCACTTGGGTTAGTGGACGAAGCGGCAGAGTGCCATGCCTCGGAGTCATGCGGCCAGACCGCGGGCGGTGGCGGTCTGACTGTGGGCTCGCACTACGGTGGCGACAGTGGATAGTGTTAGGTGGACGATGCGGATGGGTGCCATGCGTCGGGGCTGGTGGTCTGACCGCTGTTGAGCCAGTGATCGAACCGTAGGTGCTCTGCGCGCCGGTGAACGACGGCGGAGGGAGGAGAGGAGGGAGGGTGCGCGATCGTGGGCCATGACTGCGACTAGGACTGTTTAAGGAGGTCCATAGGAAAGAAACCTATCATGGTAGAAACAAGAGGGAAAATAATAAATGAATTGATTAAAACTCCTGAGTGATACATATTTATAAGGGATCATGTGGCCTTCCTTAATTACAAAATCAATGTGGTATTATTATTCTAACATGGAGCGAGGAAGACATTTCATAGGAATTTTATTGGATTTATTAGAGCATAATCCTTTGTTGGAAAAGGGTTTCACAGGAAACTTCCCATAAAATTGAATCCTCCAAAATTCCTCGATTTTTCCTTTGTTAGAAATGAGGCCTTTATTCACACAGAAATAAATAACTTTTTTGTATAATGACACAACTGGTCAATACAACTGTAGCATGCCCCACACATAAATCGATATGTACCAAAGTTTATTTCTGGAACTAGGCACATCATGGTGTCGCTGAATTGAAAGCAGCATCAACTTCCTACATGGATACGTGCCAATGCTAACATGCCAATGCTATATATATATATTCCGAGGACTGGGACTCGGAATGCGCTGGGCGCAATGAGTTGCAGCAGCTGTGCATGTGAGCAATGAGCGGGGACAGGGGGATGAGCCCAGAATCCTCGGCACGCCTCATGCCACACATATGTGGTCTCCGGATTCAATCATTTTGTGGATCATTGTCTACCACTTTCCCTCGTTCTAGATCCAGTTTTACCAGTTCTTCCACTTGCCTTTCTCTAGCTGATCTAAGCCTTTATTTTTGTGGAGAAGCTGATCTAGACTATACTTAATTGTGGTAATAGCAAGGGCGTATCTGCATAGAGACCGTATATGTTTCTTTTCTTTTTGATAACGAGAAAGATCTCAGCCTTTGCTTCAAATGAAGATATTACCATATTACAATTGTTGTCGCAGCACGCCCGTCTGCTTGAGAACAAAGGAAAACAATTTGGATAAGAATATTACACACGCACATCCTATAACTAAATCTTTATTCATGTTTGATGAAAAGTTGCATTATTATTGTCCAACTTGATGTAAGCAACCTGGATAGAGTACCTGCATGACAGATTCTATGGAAGCTTTATTAAAAAACTATATATTGTTCCTACTTTACCATATAACCCAATATAATACTGGTGTTTCAGCAAGTAGTTATTTTCTTAATTTTACCGCTATTCTATTGAGCCAATTACCAAACTCTCATTTGATAATGCCATCCATCTTGGCTCCATCACTACACGAAACTCGATCATTTACGACGGCTAAAGATATTTGCGACGGCCGGCCATCACAAATATAATAATTTGTGACGGCCCATACCGTGCTGTCGCAAATGCATTTTGCCGTCACAAAGAGGTTGTTAGTTTGCGACTGCCGGCACAACAGCCGTCACAAAATATAAGGTCCATCGCAAATAGGCGTTATTTGCGACGGTCCAAAATAAACCGTCGCAAATACCTTTCATTGCTTTGTCGAACCCTAGAGCCGTCGTAATTTATGTGGCCGTCGCAAATTAAATGGATATACCCCAACCCACCCTCAGCCCAACTCACTTCATTCGCCACTCGACTCCCGCCGCCGCCACACCTCTCGCCCTCCCGCCACCACGCCACCGCTCCCCACTTTTGCCGCCACTGCGCGCCCACCGCCGCTGCGCCACCCCTCGCCGCTGCTGCTTGTTGTCGTTGCCAAGCACCGGCTCTCAAGTAAGCCCCTCCTCCTCCTCCTATCTCCCTCCCCCCTCCTCCATGGCGGTCACGAGCCCCCTCCCCTCCCTCCCTCCCCCTCCCATAGCCGAGCACCCCCCACCCTGCCCCCATGACCGAGCGCCCCCCAACAACCTTCCCATGGCCGAGTGCCCACAACCCCCCCTCCCCCTCCCTCCCCCTCCCATAGCCGAGCCCACTCCCCACCCTCCCTCCATGGTCGGCAGCCAACCCACCCCGCCACCCTCCCTCCCATGCATGCCCCCCCCCCCCCCCCCCGGGCACCCTCCCTCCCTCCATGGACGACGAATTGTGATTGAATGCAATTTTATTGAAATGCATTTGAATTTTGAATGCAATTGAATTGTGATTGAAATGCAACTGAATTTTGAATGCAGTAGAATTGTTAATTATGCAATTCAATTTTGAAATGCAATTGAATTTAGAAATCCAATTGAATTTTTGATTATGCAATACAATTGTGAATTATGTTAATTACATGTTTATTAAATTGTTGATTATGGAATTAGATCTCAATTTTGAATTGTTAATATAATTACATGTTAATACTTACATGCAATTGCCTTCTTTAATGTTTTTTATTCTATATTGTTTATTATGTTGTTTAGTTAGGATAATGTTTATTAGTTAGTTTATTATTTTGTTCATTAATTAGTACTTATTGTTTATTTATATTTAATGTTTTTAAGTGATTACTTAATATATGTAATTAAACGGGTTACAAGTCTACCCGGCCCGACACAGCCCTACCCGACACGGCACGACACGCATTAAACGCGTTCATGGCGTATAGACAGTTGTAGTCGTAACGATTCGAGACAACACGAAAGCAAAAAACGATGGTCAGGACGCCAATCTCCCGCACTTATAAAGTCTCGCCGCACTACGCTGGCTCCGAGACGGCACGAAAGAAAACCGCAACGGTAACCCTAGGCCGTCGTCAATAAAGTCTCGAAGCCATAATTGGCAATGGTAACAGTCGTTCGTCCACATGATGTCGTTTCTTTTGATCTAATACCCGCACCGCCAAGCTTGCATGGACGGTGGATCCGGACGTGGAAGTGTCATATAAGACCAACTTTCCCCCTCATATTATAGAGGATCGAGATGAGGCTCACAACATGGGGATCGACAGGATGGATGCGATGCTTGAAGCCATGGGATAGCGGGCCCCAACTCACATTTATTGATAATGTATTCGTCAAGATGGGCACAAAGGCAAAAAGTGACGTTGATGACGACAAGCTCCCGCACGTGGACGGCGGGCCCTGACGGGTTGTTTCCTCTCGTTCATTCCTCCTCTCTCGTTCTTTCCTTGCCTCCTCTCTTGTTCTTGGACAGTTGACCCCAAAGCTTGAAGAACTGCACCAGTTTTGGGGGTGCAGTGTAAAACAAGCGAGGTTATGTTGCCGAAATTTTGTTCAGGTTTAGGTTTTGTGTCTCGTCATAAGCAGGATAAATCCTGCATAAATTAACTTTAATTTCTCCGACTTTAAACTGCAGATTCCAACATGAGTGAAGACCGCAGTTGGATGTATATTGATTGGAAGAGCAGAACTGGTGGTCACTCGGATGAGTGGTACACCAAGTTAGATGAATTTTTGGATCGAGCATTTTCATTGTCAACGGATGATAAGGTGCGGTGCCCATGTATAAAATGTCAGAACACCAAGTTTTTGAACACAATGAAACTTTCGTTTCACTTGTGTTGAAATGGTGTGGACCTTCCATGACGAGACTAAATCTCGAGTCGTAGAAGAAGTGGATGAGGTTGATGATAGAACGGGGGTTGATAGGATGGATGAGATGCTAGAAGCTATGAAAGCGAAGGATCCTCGTACAATGGAGGCATACAAGTTCTTCGTTAAGCTCAAGAAATCAGAACAGTCGTTGTATGAACACATGGATGTGACCGTCCTTGCTTTCATGACCAGATTTATGGCAATTAAGACTAAATACTTTTTTTCCATCAACTGCTATAATGATCTCAGGAAATTGATTTGCGATATCCTTCCACGACCTCACAAAGCGCCTAAAGATATGTATCAGTCGAAGAAATTGATATTTGGTCTCGGTATGAACTATGAGAAAATCGATGTGTGCTCAGACAACTGCATGCTATTCTGGAAAAAGCACGCCAATGAGAACATGTGCTTGAAATGTGGTAAACCAAGGTATGTCGAAGTTGTTAATGACAATGGCGATAATGTGATGACAGATGTCGCACATAAGCACCTTCATTACTTACCTGTGACTCCTCAGTTGAGGTGGTTGTTTCTTTCAAAAAGAACTGCAAGAAGCATGAGATGACACAAAGAAGTTAAACGTGAGAACAAAGAATTCTTGATGCATCCGTTCGACAATGATGCATGGAAGGCGCTAGACCGTTTCGATCCAGATTTTTCTCGTGATGTGAGAAATTCTCGCATCGGGTTAGCGATAGACGATTCTCATCGTTCAGTACAAATGCCAGGCCATACTCCTGTTAGCCCGTCTTAGTCATTCCATACAACCTGCCATCGGCTTTTTGTATGAAGTACGAGTTCATGTTCCTCAGCCTCTGTCGGTACCCTGCGTACTGGATACCCCTTGGAACTTGAAAGTTGCCTAGAGGGGGGGTGAATAGGCTAATCGACCTGAAAATGACTTAATAAAACAAGATTAAATCACAGGGGGTGGACTAGTCCGGTCTGGGGGTGGACTAGTCCGGTCAGCCCGCGTGAAGAACCCTAAAAAGTGTTTCTAGCAAGTTTTAATGGGATTTTCTCGATGCTACAAGTGAGGATATGTTTATGACAAGTTTAGAAACTATCAACACAAGAGTGAGTCAAGTTTCAACAAGATTAAGCAAAGGGAAACACAAAACAAAACTAGCAACCCTAGAACGGAATATTCGATGAACAAAGTGCGAAGAACACGGAGACACAAGGATTTTATCCCGAGGTTCGATTCCACACAAGAATCTACATCCCCGTTGAGGAGTCCACAAAGGACCGGGTTCACCAACCCTTCCCTCACCAAGTTTACCGCACGGGCCTAACTTGGTTCTCCACTAATCACAAGGGTGATTACAAAGTTCGTTGGGGCTTCTCACAATCTGAGGCTCCCACGCCACAAAGATGATCAACAACACAAAACACACTCAACACACAGCTCACAAAGACTCAATGAGTGCAAGAGATCAAACCGGGAGCACAAGCGCGATGTTCTTCCTCTTCTCCACCTCACTAAACCCTAATCCACTCAAGAATTAGTTTTAGAGGGAAAGTAGGCAAGAAAGAGGCTTAAGAGTGCTCCAAGTTGGCTGTGGCGGCGCTAGGGTTCAAGTCTGTTCAAGAGTTGGTTCAAAAGAACCCAGGGGACCTCTATTTATAGAGGTCCCAAGCCCATACTGCTGACTTCAGCAAAAGGGCGGACTAGTCCGGCCTCAGGCCCGGACTAGTCCGGCCTGGGGGACCACTGACCTCCTGTCAGGTCCCGACAGCTGACACACTATCGTCACACTACCCGCCAAACTTCAAATTCAAACGGTCACTTCAACAACGGACTAGTCCGGTCACCACCGGACTAGTCCGATCTCACACAGAGCCTTTTGCTCCGTGTGAAAATGGACTAGTCTGAGGACCACGGACTAGTCCGACCCCAAGGGCGGACTAGTCCGGTCCTCCTAGACTTAGTCACAGAAGCACCTTCAACTCGCCAACCCGGACTAGTCCGGCCCCATGGGCGGACTAGTCCGTTCTCACTCAGGACCTCTTGGTCCGGACTCAAAAGGACAACTCCGTGGTTTTGGGACTTAGTCCCCAAAACCCACTCACTGCTACCCGGACTAGTCCGGCCACGAACGGACTAGTCCGATCTCAGTCAGACCCTTCTGGTCCGGCCGAAAACGGACTTGGCCGGCCAGGGGCGGACTAGTCCGGCCACCTGCACGGACTAGTCCGGCCCTACTGCCAAACTACTTATCCACTCTTTTCTCTCAAGGGGTTTGACCTCTAAACCACTTTGAGCTCCCAAACTTGATCTCAATGCACTTTACACGCGCACCCTTCTATTTCTGCGGCTAGTCTAACTCAACACGCTAGAAACCCTAGTTTCTACGCTTCGAGTTGACTCCGTTTCCTTCCTTTTCCTTTTTGAGGGTTTGCGTTTCCGATCGAGTCCACACCTGTGCTAAGATCACTTGAGCTCATTAGCGACTTAATTGTCGTTATCAATCATCCAAAACCCACGGGGAACCTAGATGCACTTTCAATCTCCCCCTTTTTGGTGATTGATGACAACACATTAAGTCCTTCAATAATTAAGAGTATTAAAATTGGTTTTCATAACTTGTGTGCGTATGAAAGACTCCCCCTCAATGTATTCAGCATGTAAAAGAGGTGGAGGAGATCTTTCATAACCACACACGTTATGGTGGGGTGCCTACGTGACGTGCTCAACAATTGTGACAAGACATAAAGAACATCAATATAAACACAAGGTTGATAATAAGAACATTATATTGATATTAAACAACATTAGCAGGTCTTGCACAGATGTAAACATCCAAATAGCATGAGAGTATTACAAGACAAGTCCACAAACCACAAGCACACCCACAAAAGATTAACCCTTAACTCTCCCCCTTTGGCATCAAAGCACCAAAAAGGAAAAGAAGGGAGGAAACTAAGACCTAAGAACTAGTCCTCGTCTTCGCCACTTCCACTCTCCGTGGCCTCGGAATCTTCGACGTCTTCCTCATGATCATCGGCGTCATCGTCGTCGTCGTCGGAGTTCCTTGCCGAGGGAGCAGCCCGAGAGGAGCTTCCATTCTCTTGGAGCTGGGCGAGCTCATCGGCGGTGAAGTTGGGGAATGGAGTGATCTCCCCATCACTCACCTCCGGAGAGGACATCGGGACCTCCAGCTTGTCACACACCGCCTTAAGATATTTTTCCTGACGCTTGTGTGCCCTTTGAGCGCGGATCTCTTACTTCCGGCAGGAAGTGAAGATCGCCTTGAAGCATTTGAAGAAGGCACTCATTGATTGAGGCGGAGGCGGAGACGGAGGTGCCACGGGGCGAGATGGAGGATCTGCATTCTTGCGACGAGGAGGAACATGTACATTCGGGGGCTTTTGAGGACGAAGCGGGCGGTGCGACACGTCCTTGACGAAGGTCACGCCCGACACCTTCTCGATGAGGCACATGATGTAGGGGGCATACCCGCAAGCACAGTTGGGGGTATGCGAGATGTTGAAGATGTCGTCGAAGATGTAATCGACGAGGTTGAACTTCTCTTCCCCATCAACCAGAAGTAGCAAGTGCCTCACGTTCCCTTGAATTACCCCAGCATCACCGTCCTTTGGTGCTATCGTCCTTCTGAGGATTCTGTTCATAATGCTGTAGAAGGACTTGATGTTGCGGGCGAGACCGGCATCAAATGGAACGTGACTTGGATACATATATGCTAGCTCTTCACGGTCCACAGCCTTGAGGTTAGAGATTATAATCTCATGATCCATGTGTGCCTCAAGCCCTAGAATCTTGGCGAACTCTACGAAAGTGACTGAGTACTGTTCACCATGTGTCATTCAAATAATTCTTCTGTCACCTGAGGTGGTGAAGTAGATGGTGGAGTAGAACTGCAGAATCACTTCGACGTTCCAGTCATACTTGAAACCCATGATCTTCTTGAGGTCATGGCGCTCAGCAGGTTTGATGACAGCGTCAAAAGCAGAGTGTTGCTTTTTGGCCATGTAATCCCAGTCAACCCATTGAGCTTCTATTACCGGCTTCTTCATCTGCTGATAGACTAACCGGTAGTAGTCACAATGAAAGTCACACCAGAACCTGGGATCTGCCGTGCTCCTCTCAAACTTGTAGACCTTCTCGGTCCTCAGCCTCCTGGCCTTTTCAGCCCCTTTTCCATGAAACACATTGGCAGACAACTCCTTCTGCCTGTTGGGGTTCCTTTCTAGTGTGTGAACCTCAAGGGGGCCAATGGAAGTGGCCTTCCCTTTCTCCTTGATCACCACACCTCCAGCTGCCTTCTTTGCTGACATCTTGATAGCTGGCTTCTTCTTCGTCGGCTCGACAGGAGCCGGAGCCTTTCCCTTCTTAGGGTCACGCTCGACCCTAGGCTCAGCTTCCATTTGGGCTGGCTCCTTGCCCTTCGCTTTCTCGCCAATGGTGACGAGCTTCTTTCTCTTGGGTGCATTGGCCTCAGCAGCCCTGGAGTTGTGAGCCTCCCTGTCTTCCCTTTTCTTCTTCCGCAGCTCATTGAGGGACTCAGCGGTTGCTCTGGCTATGGCTTCTTCCTCGTTGTAGATGCTTGCGGCAACTTTGGAGGCTTCGAGTGCCTTCAGCCGTCTCTCTTCCTTTGCCTTTCGCGCTTCTATGAGCGCAGCCTTGGTCCTTGCCTCGACAATTTGAGCTTTGGTTCGCCCCTCGGGGTTGAGACGAGAAGGGGAACGCTCCGAGTTCGACATGCTGCGGAAAGCATAGAGAAAGGAAGGTGTGAGTCCAAGGAGAGGGAGCATTGCGGAAAAGATCTCGAGAAAAGACTAGAAGTAGGGTTTGCCCTGTGCAAACCGGACTTGTCCGCCCCAGGGGCGGACTAGTCCGCCGGGCGGACTTGTCCGCCTGGGACTGGACTAGTCCGGGTTGCGCAGAGTGAACCCTAACCCTAATCGATTCATCGAAAAATCATCGAATCAGCGCGCAATACTCCTAGACTATGATCGCAAGGGTATATGGACCAACATTAATGAAGGTGTTCCTATCAAAAACTTTAAGAATCAAGAATGGGGCTAGTTTTTGAAGAACGAGGGAATACCTTCTCAAATCCACTAGAATCGACAAAATCGGAGATGGATCGCGAATGTGGAGCGCGGGGAAGTGATCCCTCACTCCCAAAGACTCCGATGCGTGGATTGGATTCGAGATTTGGTGGTTGGAGCGCAAAATCGCCGATGGGGGGCGGTTGCTAGCGCGTGGAAGTGAGAGAGTCAAGTGAGAGAGGGAGAGGAGGGGTCTGGGCTGCCTGGGGGGTTTAAGTCCCCAAGGGCCGGACTAGTCTGGTTGAGGGGCCGGACTAGTCCGGTCCGCGGACCAGACTCAGACTAGTCCGGATCCGGACTTGTCCGGTTGAAAGGCAGACTAGTCCGGTGTGCGGAACAGCCGCGGACTAGTCTGGACCCGGGCTTGTCCGTCCACAGGGGTGGACTAGTCCGGTCCGACTGGGCTGAAAAGCGATGTTTTGACCTGCACACACACTATTGGTACTTATGGATAACAAGCAACACAAACTGATAATAAAAGAAAGAATGTGATAAAAACATGATCAAATCCCAAGAAAAAGTTTTCTCAAACAGATTTTGAAGAGAAATCACGATAGAGAAGAGGTTTTCGAAATGGCTCAAAAAATGTGAGGAATGTGGTTTAAGCCACATTCCTAGAATCCAAAATGTTGAGCTCACTTCTTAGCTCACAGAAACACTTCTCATCAAGAGGCTTGGTGAAGATATCCGCGAGTTGAAGTTCCGTCCTCACATGAGAAATCACAAAATCTCCCTTCATTGAGTGATCTCTCAAGAAATGATGACGTATGTCTATGTGCTTGGTCCTAGAGTGCTCCACCGGATTATGGGCTATTTTGATGGCACTCTCGTTGTCACACAAGAGTGGAATGTTGCGCAAGTTAATCCCATAATCCCTAAGGGTTTGTCGCATCCAAAGAAGTTGTGCACAACAACTTCCGGCTGCAACATATTCCGCTTCGGCGGTGGAGAGAGCAGTAGAGTTTTGCTTCTTGGAGGACCAAGACACCAGAGATCGACCCAAGAATTGGCATGTACCCGATGTGCTCTTCCTATCAACTTTGCACCCCGCATAGTCCGCATCGGAATATCCAATGAGGTTAAACTTAGATCCTTTGGGGTACCAAAGTCCTAGGGAAGGTGTGTGTACTAGATATCTCAAGATCCTTTTAACGGCGGTCAAATGACAAGCCTTAGGTGCCGCTTGAAAGCGTGCACACATACACACACTTAGCATGATATCGGGCCTAGATGCACAAAGATAGAGAAGTGAACCAATCATAGACCTATATAACTTTTGATCCACACTTGGACCATCCTCATTTAGGTCTAGGTTACCATTTGTCCCCATAGGGGTTTTGATGGGTTTTGCCTTATCCATGTCAAACTTCCTTAGAATATCTTGTGTATACTTAGTTTGACTTATGAACGTCCCTTCTTTGAGTTGTTTTACTTGAAATCCTATAAAGAACTTCAACTCACCCATCATGGACATTTCAAACCTCTCCGTCATTATCTTGGAGAACTCATCACAAAACACCTTATTTGTGGAACCAAATATGATGTCATCCACATATATTTGGCACACAAAAAGATCTTCGTTGAAGTGCTTTGTGAAAAGGGTATAATCCGCTTTGCCTATCCTAAAACCATTTTCAACTAGAATGTCTCTTAGGCACTCATACCAAGCTCTAGGAGCTTGCTTGAGGCCATAAAGAGCCTTTCGCAATTTGTAAACATGGTTAGGATAGTCTTGGTCTTCAAACCCTCGAGGTTGCTCTACATAAACTTCTTCCTTGATTGGGCCATTAAGGAATGCACTCTTAACATCCATTTGGTAGAGCTTGAAGTCATGATGAGTAGCAAAAGATAGTAATATCCGAATTGACTCAAGCCTAGCTACGGGGGCAAATGTCTCATCAAAATCCAATCCTTCAACTTGTGAGTACCCTTTTGCCACAAGTCGTGCCTTGTTCCTGGTCACCACGCCATGCTCATCTTGTTTGTTGCGGAATACCCACTTGGTTCCAACAACATTAGCTTGTGGGCGCTTGACAAGCTCCCAAACCTTGTTCCTTTCAAAGTTATTGAGCTCCTCTTGCATGACAACTACCCAATCCGGATCTCTTAAGGCATCTTCAACCTTATGGGGTTCCAAGGATGAGACAAAGGAGAAATGCTCACAAAAGTTTGCAACACGTGAACGTGTTGTTACTCCTCTTGTGATATCTCCTAGAATGTTGTCAACGGGATGATCCCGTTGAACACTTTGATGAACACGAGGATGCGGAGGTTGAGCTCTTGAATCACTTGCTTCATCTTCTTCACTTTGGTCTCCCCCTTGATCCAAGCCTCCTCCTTGATCTTCATTCCCATTATCATTTTGGGGAGCATCTAGTGGATCTCTAACTTGTCCAATGGGGGTTTGACCTACTTCATAATGATGATGGTCACTTGGGCTTTGAGATGGTTCTTGTGGGCGAACATCTCCAAGTGCCATTTTCCTTAGAGCTTCTAGTGGAGGTTCCTCTTGATCAAGGGCATGTTGATCAACTTGCTCCACTTGAGAGCCATTGGTTTCGTCAAACACCACGCCACGTGCTACTTCAACAATTCCAGAGGATTTATTGAACACACGGCACGCATGAGTGTTTGAGTCATATCCAAGCAAGAAACCCTCATCGGACTTTGAAGCAAACTTTGAAGTTCTAGGCTTCTTGTTGAGGATATAACACTTGCTACCAAAAACACGAAAGTAAGAAACATTGGGTTTCTTACCAACGAGAAGCTCATAAGGAGTCTTCTTGAGGAGGCGATGAAGGTACAATCGGTTTACGGCATGGCAAGCGGTGTTAACCACTTCCGCCCAAAACCGGTCTGATGTTTTGTACTCATCTAGCATCGTCCTTGACATCTCAATAAGCGTCCTATTCTTTCTTTCGGCAATTCCATTTTGTTGTGGAGAATAGGGAGCGGAAAACTCATGCTTGATGCCCTCCTCATCTAGGAACTCTTCTACTTGCATGTTCTTGAACTCGGTGCCATTGTCACTCCTTATACCCTTTATCCTTAAGGTGAACTCATTTTGAGCTCTTCTTAGGAATTTCTTGAGGACACCGGGGGTTTCACTCTTATCATGCAAGAAGAACACCCAAGTATATCTAGAGAAGTCATCAACGATGACTAGACCATACTTGTTGCCACCGATGCTAATGTACGCAATGGGGCCAAAAAGATCCATATGGAGTAACTCCAAAGGTCTAGTTGTCGTCATGACATTCTTAGAGGGGTGTTGAGCTCTTGCTTGCTTTCCCGCTTGGCACGCACCACATGGCCTATCCTTTTCAAATACCACATCCTTTAGGCCACGAACGTGCTCTCCTTTAAGGAGCTTTTGAAGGTTCCTCATTCCAACATGGGCTAACCTTCTATGCCAAAGCCATCCCATGTTGGCTTTCGCCATTAAGCATGTGTCAAGTTGAGCTTTATCCGTGGTAAAATCCAAAAGATAGAGCTTTCCCTTGAGCACTCCCTTAAAGGCTATTGAGTCATTACCCTCTCTCAGAACATTCACACCCTCACTAGAAAAAACACACTTATATCCTTTATCACAAAGCTGTGATGTGGATAGGAGATTATAGTCTAGGGAATCAACATGCAAAACATTAGATAAAGTATGCGAAGGGGAGATAGCAATTTTACCGGAGCCAAGGATTTCCCCTTGGCTATTGTCCCCAAAGAAGATTCCTTCACTTGGGTCCTCGTTCTCCTCATACTCTATGAACATGCTCCTCTCTCCGGTCATATGGTTGGTGCATCCACTATCCAACACCCATTTCGATCCGCCGGAGGAGTAAGCCTACAAAACAAATTTATGCCTTCCTTTTAGGTACCCAAGAGGAGTTGGGTCCTTTCACGTTAGTAGTTAGGCATTTGGGCACCCACACGCAAGGCTTGGGGCTCTTGCGGAGTGGCCCAACATATCTAGCAAACACCTTGCCATATTTGTTCCTCATAAGCACATAAGATGCATCAAAATCATGGAATAGAGGATGTGGTTCAGATTTAGGCATATTGTTGCTAGAGGGTGAGTTCTTTTCAATTTTAGGTGTGGATGAACTCCCCTTAACAAAGACAATCATGTCTTTGCCATACTTGGAGGTTTTGGCGTTATGCCTTCCACCTCTAGTATAGCCAAGACCATCCTTGACATGGGGAGGTCTTGTGTTGGTGTATGCACTTCGTGCATACGCCACCTTCTCCTTGTCAAAGATGGCACCCTTAGGTGCTTGCTTGCCTTGTGCTTAGTTGAGTTCATCCTTAAGCTTAAGGATTAAGTTAGAGCACTTGCAAGGCGGGGTTGCATTGGATGAGGCCTTTGAGGAGGTTGAGCTCTTAGAGGAAGAGACTACATTGTTCTTGAGAGACTCAACTTGAGTCTCAAGGATCTTGTTAACTTTTGACAAGTTCCCAAGTTCATCCTTGAGCTCAATTGTTTTCTCCTCAAGACTTGAACACGTTTTCTTACTTAGAGCAAGTTCGTGTTCCAATGCCTTGCTCTTCTCTCTTTCGAGCTCAAGGAGCTCATCAAGCTCTTGACATCTCTCCTTCTCAAGGATGAGCATGTCCTCTTGTCTATTGATGAGATCCTCCTTCTCAAAGATCTCATCCATAAGCAATTTCATCCTTCGCAAGGTGCTTTTGCTTATGTCCTTAAACATGTGTTCATTCTCACTAGCACTATCAAATTCATCTTGTGAGGAAGTTGAGGAGGAGGGATGAGATGTTACCTTTCTCCTTCCCTCCCTTGCCATAAGGCAAGTAGGTTTGTAGTCGTTGTTGAGGTTGGGGAAGAGCTTGCTTCTCTTGGAGCTCCTCCCGATGGCTATGGTAGCCATCTTCTCCTTTTCTTCTTCGGAGGAGGACTCATCGTTAGAGTCCCACTCCTTCCCCAAGTGGGCTTGACCGGAGGGCCTCTTCTTCTTGTAGAATTTCTTATCTTGAGGCTTGCCCTCCTTCTTCTTCTTTGCTTCTTCATGTGGGCAATCAGTGATGAAGTGCCCATACTCGCCACAATTGTAGCAAGACCTTTTTGATTTGGGCCTTGCTCTTTCCTTCCCTTTGCTCTCATGGTTGTATCCACCTTTCTTCCTTCTCATCATTCTCTTGAATTTGTTGATGAAGAAGGCCTCTTCCTCATTGGTGTCGAGGCTCTCCTCATCACTTTCCTCTTGCTCCTTTGAAGAGGGTGTTGCCTTGAGTGCAACGTTCTTCATCTTGGAGGCAGTGAACTTCTGAAGGTCGTTGTAGAAGAGCGCCTCCTTCTCCATGATCTCATGGTTGATGATCCTGCCAAGGACCTCCTCCGGGGTCATTTGAGTGAACCCCGGGCTTTCTCGAATCATGGAGCAAAGAGCGACGTTCCTAGGCGTGAATGCCCGGATCATCCTCTTCACTACCTCGTGGTCAGTCCACTTGGTGCAGCCATATGATCGGCTCTTGTTGATAAGTACCTTCAACCGGTTGTACATGTCTTGGGGGGATTCACCATCCAAGATGGCGAATCTCCCAAGCTCTCCTTCGATGAGCTCGACCTTGGCCTCCTTGACCACCCGATTTCCTTCATGCGCCGTCTTGAGGGTGTTCCATATGTCTTTGGCCACCTCAAGGCCATCGACGCGGTTGAACTCATCTCTTGAGAGGGATGAGATAAGCACACCCGCAGCTTGAGCGTTGCGGTGGATGAGGGTGGCTTGTTCTTGAGTGATGTTGTCCTCATCCTTCGGAATCTCCACCCCGGTCATGACAATTTGCCACAACGCCGGGTTGAGTGACACGAGGTGGATCTTCATATTGTGTTTCCACATACCGTAATCAGTTCCATCGAATTGGGGAGGTTTCCCCAATGGGATGGAGAGGTAGTGGTTGTTGGCGGCAAGGCGTTCATAGTTGAACCCTTGTTGGTTGTAGTTGACTCCGCCACTACCACTTGATTGGTTCGACGGATCGATCTTGGAGATGTTTAGCTTCTCCCGGAGCTTCGCCTTAAGTTGGCGAGTCTCCTCATCGTTCGTTGGCTTATCTTGATAGGCCAGCGTCTCCTCACGGGTTGCCTCGTAGTTGCTGCTCGATGCGTCGTCATTCACCACTCCGGCCATCTCTCCGAGCTGTTAGACTCTTTGTGGAGAGTCCTGCTCTGATACCAATTGAAAGTTGCCTAGAGGGGGGGGTGAATAGGCTAATCGACCTGAAAATGACTTAATAAAACGAGATTAAATCACAGGGGGCGGACTAGTCCGGTCTGGGGGCGGACTAGTCCGATCAGCCTGCGCGAAGAACCCTAAAAAGTGTTTCTAGCAAGTTTTAAGGGGATTTTCTCGAGGCTACAAGTGAGGATATGTTTATGACAAGTTTAGAAACTATCAACACAAGAGTGAGTCAAGTTTCAACAAGATTAAGCAAAGGGAAACACAAAACAAAACTAGCAACCCTAGAACGGAATATTCGATGAACAAAGTGCGAAGAACACGGAGACACAAGGATTTTATCCCGAGGTTCGATTCCACACAAGAATCTACGTCCCCGTTGAGGAGTCCACAAAGGACCGGGTTCACCAACCCTTCCCTCACCAAGTTTACCGCACGGGCCTAACTTGGTTCTCCACTAATCACAAGGGTGATTACAAAGTTCGTTGGGGCTTCTCACAATCTGAGGCTCCCACGCCACAAAGATGATCAACAACACAAAACACACTCAACACACAGCTCACAAAGACTCAATGAGTGCAAGAGATCAAACCGGGAGCACAAGCGCGATGTTCTTACTCTTCTCCACCTCACTAAACCCTAATCCACTCAAGAATTAGTTTTAGAGGGAAAGTAGGCAATAAAGAGGCTTAAGAGTGCTCCAAGTTGGCTGTGGCGGCGCTAGGGTTCAAGTCTGTTCAAGAGTTGGTTCAAAAGAACCCAGGGGACCTCTATTTATAGAGGTCCCAAGCCCATACTGCTGACTTCAGCAAAAGGGCGGACTAGTCCGGCCTCAGGCCCGGACTAGTCCGGCCTGGGGGACCACTGACCTCCTGTCAGGTCCCGACAGCTGACACGCTATCGTCACACTACCCGCCAAACTTCAAATTCAAACGGTCACTTCAACAACGGACTAGTCCGGTCACCACCGGACTAGTCCGATCTCACACAGAGCCTTTTGCTCCGTGTGAAAACGGACTAGTCTGAGGACCACGGACTAGTCCGGCCCCAAGGGCGGACTAGTCCGGTCCTCCCAGACTTAGTCACAGAAGCACCTTCAACTCGCCAACCCGGACTAGTCTGGCCCCATGGGCGGACTAGTCCGTTCTCACTCAGGACCTCTTGGTCCGGACTCAAACGGACAAGTCCGTGGTTTTGGGACTTAGTCCCCAAAACCCACTCACTGCTACCCGGACTAGTCCGGCCACGAACGGACTAGTCCGATCTCAGTCAGACCCTTCTGGTCCGGCCGAAAACGGACTTGGCCGGCCAGGGGCGTACTAGTCCGGCCACCTGCACGGACTAGTCTGGCCCTACTGCCAGACTACTTATCCACTCTTTTCTCTCAAGGGGTTTGACCTCTAAACCACTTTGAGCTCCCAAACTTGATATCAATGCACTTTACACACGCACCCTTCTATTTCTGCGGCTAGTCTAACTCAACACGCTAGAAACCCTAGTTTCTATGCTTCGAGTTGACTCCGTTTCCTTCCTTTTCCTTTTTGAGGGTTTGCGTCTCCGATCGAGTCCACACCTGTGCTAAGATCACTTGAGCTCATTAGCGACTTAATTGTCGTTATCAATCATCCAAAACCCACGGGGAACCTAGATGCACTTTCAGAACTGCAAAGAGTGCAAAGGAACTCCACCTATCTGAGTTGAAGACCCTCAAAGGCCCCACGTGTCACTCGGAACCGGACCTGCCTCCCTCATATGGTTAGTCCCTGTGCCGCCACGTGTGTCATAAAACCGGAGCTACAACCCATACATGGGAAAGCTTCGAACTGGATACCTGTGTAGCACTCCCAGACCTAACGCCCGACAGAGGGAAGCTCCAGTACTGACACGTGTACAACAGCACCGGATCTACTCATCCAAGACAGTAAGCTCCGAAGCTGCCACGCATCCAACCGCCGGACCTTCAACCTCAACAGGCAGATTGGTGGACCTTCAACGGCTCGGACCTTCAAGGGACATTAAAGACTTCAAGACCTGATTATGTGTCATCAATGCTATCTTAATGACACACGATCGGATGACCCTTGATACCAGTAATGCCACAATTAAAGGGCGTTATCATGCTATTAAGGGAATTAAGCACATTAACTGCCTATTAGGCATCAGTAACGGATAGGGCCACATGTCGGGCCAGACTAATGATGTAACGGCCAACCCCTGTACTATAAAAGGGTTGGCCGAGCGATACACAGGGAGAGTTTTTTGGACTCTCCCTAGCTCATGCTCTCATACACTTAATACAACAACAACAACACACCCGTGGAGTAGGGTATTACGCTCAGGCGGCCCTGTCGGTACCTTGAGTACCGTATACCCCTTGAGATTGCATAGATATCAAGGAAATGACATCTACTTGATTAGAAGACCTTCGGAGGCCCACATGTCAGACATAACCGGACCCGCTTCCCCAACATGGTTAGTCCCAGGGTCGCCACGTGTACCATCAAACCGGAGCTACCGCCCACAAGGGGGAAGCTCAGGGCTATGTACCATAACGGCACCCCCGGACCTAACCCTAGACCGAGGGAAGCTCCGGAACTAACACGTGTCTGGTGGCACCGGACCTATCTGTTCCCCACAGTATGCCCCGGAACTGCCACGTGTCCAACCTTCGGATCTTCAGCCTCAAACCTCCGGTAGAATCCACAACGGCTCTGGATCTTCAAAGGGGAATCAAGGACTTCAAGACCCGATTAAGTGTCATTAATACTATGTTAATGACACACGATCGGATGACCCTTATTACCAGTAACGGTGCTGTCAAAGCCCGTAACTCGGTCATTAAGGGTAATTAAGCGCATCAAATGTGTATTAATATTAGTAGCCGCCGGGGCCACATGTCGGGCCAGGCCAACTTGTAACGACCTGTCCTTGTACTATAAAAGGACAGGTCGACGATACATAGAGGACATCTGATCTGGTCTGATCGGCTCACACGCTCTCAACTCACGTCACCTGAATTGATTTCATACATCCAATACAACACCAACACACCCCGTGGAGTAGGGTATTACGCTCAGGCGGCCCGAACCACGTAAATCTTTGTGTCTCCTGTGTCATTTTACATTTCACCTTCTTCAATCTCCGCGCGCCCACACCGAACCTCAAAATCCGCAAACACTTTTAGTAGTGTCGGGAGATCTGTCGGATCAAAACCACCGACAGTTGGCGCGCCAGGTAGGGGGGCCTAAGATTTCAAGAATGGTGAACTCAGCTGCTGAATCATCCAATAGTCATCCCGCTGTTCAAGCTGCTGGGGGCAATCTCTCCAATATGCAGCCACCAGCAGGAACCTCAGTTCCAGCAGGAGTCACACTTCCACCACCGCCGCCTTCACCAGCAAATCAAGCTGGGCAGCGCGATGGTGCACCGGCGTCAATCAATGCATCGGCGAATCATGACAACCCGGAACACACACTCCATGCAGCACGTGCTCTTTTTCAACGGCCACCACCTCCGGATGCATCCCGGGATGCAATGGAGTAGTGGAGGGCCGATGTGGAACACTTGGTTGCAGCAGCAGCCGAACGCATCAGTAACCAAGGTCCTCCTCCTTCAGGATGGGCCCCGTGTAGCGACGGACCTTGTCTGGCAGACTTGGTCCGCACGTTTCCAACAACAGGAGACGTGTTGCATCACAGCAAGTGACGTCGTTGCCCTCTGGGGCGCGGCACACTCACACGGTATCAAGGCTTTCAACTCATGACCTCCGGGCGGAGCTTGATTGCCGATACCGTCAACAAGACGGCCGAGTCCATATCAAGCGTGCTCGTGAAAGACGAGAAGCTCAGGACATTCCTGCTCCTGAAGGAGTAGGAGGAGGCTGTTCAGCCCTGGCCATGCATCTGCGTATGGTCAGGTGGCCACAAAAATTCCGGCCTCACCTACCGGAGAAGTTTGACGGGACCGTTAATCCCGTCGAATTTCTTCAGATTTACTCCACTGCTATCCTGGCAGCTGGAGGAAATGAGGCCGTAATGGCCAACTATTTTCCAGTGGCTTTAACTGGGATCGCCCGGTCCTGGTTTATGAGCCTTCCACCCAACTCCATCAACAGTTGGGAGGAGTTGTGCCGACAGTTCACCGCCAACTTTGGGAGTTCATACACCTGACTAGGCACCGAACTGGACCTTTTTGCAGTCGTGCAAAAAGGGGGAAAATCCATGCAATCATTCATCCAAAGATTCTCTCAGGTACGAAACACTATCCCTTCTATCTCTAGCGCTTCTGTCATTGTGGCATTTAGACAGGGCGTACGGGATAAGAAGATGTTGGAGAAACTGGCGATCAAGGAGATCACCAGTGTCACGGAACTCTTCAGCTTGGCCAATAAATGTGCCAGAGCTGCGGAGGACCGTGAAATGCACTCCAAACCACCTCCGGAGGATCGCAAGAAATCCTCCAAAGGCGAAGCCACTACCTTCGGGAGTGGCAAAAAGAAGAAAAAGACCAACGGCAAGAAGAAGTCGTCGGCCGGCGCATCTAATGCTGCAGCTGCTGCAGCTCCGGGTGGCCGGGGGCCATGCCCCGAGAAGCGACCTCGACCGTCTTCTGAAGACGGTGGCAAACCCAAGGTGTGGTGTCCAATTCATAAGACGGACAGCCACAGTTTGGAAGACTGCCGGGAGGTTCAAAACCTTACCGAGCGCTACAACAAGCGCCTGGAAGAAGTTCCTTTCCGACAGAGGGAAGGAAAACGGAAAGTTGACGAAGCTCCGGCTGAAGAGGAGTTAGGTTTTTAGGATCCTAAAAAGGTCCTGAAGGCCGTCTACACCTCCGTCGACGACGATTCTGATGTCTCTGACAACGAGCGTCGGAAGACCATGAACACCATTTTTGGTGGACATGGGACATCACCTCCCGCCGCATCCTCAAGACAATGCATCGGGACATGGCCGCTGTAGCTCCTACAGCCAGGGCGGAGCCTCATCGGAAGTGGATGGACACAACCATCACTTTTGATGCTTTAGACTGCCCTCGAAGCATGGTTGGAGCAGGCCAGTTACCTTTGATGGTATCTCCTACCATCAATAACATTCAGCTCCACCATGTTATGGTAGACGGAGGTTCGGGACTTAACCTCATAAGCTTCGAAGCTTTTACCAAGCTTCAGCTCCGACCTTCGGATCTTCACCCCTCCTGACCTTTCTCCGGAGTAGGTCCGGGAACCATTACCCCACTCGGTGCTATTACTCTCCCCGTTACCTTCGGGACCCAGGAGAAGTATCGCACTGAGAAGTTGGTATTTGACGTTGCTCAGATCAACTTACCTTTCAACGCCATCTTGGGTAGGCCTGCCTTGTACAAATTCATGGCAGCTGCTCATTATGGCTACCTGGTGTTAAAAATGCCAACACCAGTAGGCGTTCTCCGGATCCGCGGAGATCGCACTGCCAGAGTAACTGCTCTGGAAGAACTTCATGCGCTTACTACGACGCAAGAGGAGGACTCTAGGCAGGAGCAAGTGATAGGAAAAAATGATGAGGCCCGATCTTCCGAAAGGTAATGGGTAAGTCGATTGATGGAGATCTCGACGTTGATGATCCGAGGCTCTCGAGTAGAACACGAACAACCCCTGCAATCACTACACCACCGCTCCGTTGGTTATCAACCGTGCTTCACACGTTTGACCTCGCCAAGAAGGCTAATCCCTGCAAGTGGAATCGAGAACACAAGCAAGAACGTAGAAGACACGATCTGAAATCGCAAAATTGGGGTCTCACAAACCGTAGAACGGCGATATTATTGATCTAAGCAAAACCCCATTGTTAATGGCGGCTACTATGGAGTATATATAGGTGGGAGGACGTCCAAGGGGGTGTTGGGGTCGTGACCTAACCCTAACACACGAAAATAATGGACTTAGACTTGATACAAGGCCCAATGGCCCAATACAGTGGCGCAACACCCTGACAGATTCTAAACTCGATTTGGTTTCAATGATTACCGTCGACTCCGAAGGAATTTTTACATGGGACCAGTGCTATTGGAAAGGTTATACTCTCCCCTTTCCGTGCATATGTAGAACGTCCAAAACGGAGTCCGTATGCGTCCTGGGCGTCCGTTTTAGTGCGTACCACTTCTGGACTCCGAGCGGGACACAATTTTGAGTTTGGCTCGGTTTCCATCTTCTTTGAACGAATTCTGTGGTCCTCCACGTCCCTACTACTTCCTCCAAGTACTCCTTTAACTTCTCTATGGATCCTAATCACAATTAAGTCATTAGGTAGCAATCTATTCTCAAAAATATATAAGAAAACATATAAGAACGAGCTCACCTCTGAAATTAATTGATGTGTGTGAATCCTATTGATTGCATCTTGTATGTTGAATGGAGTGTTGTGTATATGCATACGAGTGATGTCCTCATCATCCTCCCCTTCTTTAATTGGAGTCGTCCTCGACTCAAGTTCATCTTCTCTCATGTGTGAGTCCATATGTGCAACGCCATCAAATCCTCTTGTGTGCATCAAAGGAGGAGGCCAAGGTGGTGGACGACATAGTGCACCATCTCCATGTTCTTCATCAAATATGCATGCACATTGACTCGAGCCAGGATCCAAACAAATAAACATTGTGCCATGCTTGTATGTGCAATGACAATGTGCTTGATCTCATCATTCTCCCCTTCTTTATGACAAGCCGTCCTCGGCTTGCTCGTATGTCTAGCAAAGGGGCTTGCTTTGGGGGTAGAATGAGCGCTGTCCATATTGCACAACCGCAACGAACAATACTTCTCTATTATATGTTGTGCCTGCTGCAAGAAAAAAATATTAGAAAACTTGACAAAGAATTGTTAGCGTTAGTGCATTTATTCATTTCACCATGTTGTTGCAGCACAAAAGGAGCTTCCTCATTTGAACATATGTAAACTTTATGCACCATAAACGTACCACTATGTTCATGTTTGCCTATAGCATGAAAAATATTTCTACTTAACAAAGGCAATTAAGATTGATAAAATATTATCTTATCTACGATATCTAGATCACAAAGAGTGTCAAATTCAATATAGCCCAAAGTATTTAGAGAAGATAACAATTTCAGCTCATCCCTTTCACATGTAGTTGGAATCAAATGCTTAATTTCAGCACAAGTGAGTGATAAAGTATCAAATTCATTTGGTTGTTCTAGCATAGATACCATATAATTATCAACACACAACTCATTTTTGTTGTAAGAATCAGTAGGAAAATCAACTAGTGGTAAAGGTGTATTATGAAAAGGATCATCTTGTTGCTGCTCATCGATAGCATGATTGGTGGTAAAATTCAGCACATCTGAAAATTTCATTCCTTGGATAAATGTAGAGCATTTTTCATTAACATTACTCTCATTTTCATTAAGAAGTTCAAATGCATTATGGGTTTATTCATCAAAAAAATCATATGAGTTGTTCAACACCTCACTCTCATTTGCATCTACATTTATTTGTTCATGTTCCTGCAAAAGGTTAGGCAAAGGAGGAGGTACAACAAGAAAATTCTCCTCAAGTTCATGTATTTCATTTTTGCAATTAGATACATTAGCAAAAGTTTCTCGCATAAGAATTTTCATATCTTTCCATTTTCGAGGTTTTTCTAAATCATTTAAATTGTTCCACCAAGTTAATGCACAACCTACTAATGCACTCGCAACCTTTCTAATCTTTCTCCGCTCACACATATGACATTGTCCAAAATTTTTATCAAACTCTATTTCCCAAGCAATATATTCATCATAACCAAGACCATCAAAAGAAGGAAGAGATGGGAGAATGTAATTACTTCTTGTGGAAGGTGTTGTAAGGGTGGTCTAAATGTCATGTGAATCCTTGGTTGATGTTTGATTTTTAGTGAGCAACTCCATCGTCGTCTTCATCATGTCAACCATCTCAGTATATAATGCATGATTCTTGCTTTTACCTGACATTGTTAGTAGCAAACAAAAGACAACAAAAAAAATATGTTATCCCTATAAACTACAAAGGATAATGGCAAAGTAGAAGTGGAATCACACACTCTCAAGCATCTTACCATGCTCTTACAAGTGTTCTTACCGACACTGCAGGTGGCAAACGGTGGCCGGTATGAAGAAACCAATGAAGCGTGGGATGATTGCAAAGGTGTATCGATTCTGCTCAAGAGTAAAGTGTAGCTTGGATGACACTTTATATGTAGCAAGGATTAGAAACAATGAAATCAGATAGTAAAGTTGAATAAATGTCCAAAGTACTTGTCAAAGTTGCTGGCCTAAATGTGTTCCTAGTAGTTCAAGCTAGCAAGACATGAGACAAAACTAGATGACACAAAGAATGCAAGCACTTCTGTTTTTTTTGTTTTTTTTCTTGTTTTTTTGTGCGGCTTTTGTTTCTTGTTTTGCACTTGCCTTTTTCTTTTTTTCTTCTTTTTTTTGTGCTGCAAGGGAAGAACACAATAAAAATCAATCAAAGATATCTCGTGGGTCTGTCACAAATTTTCTGATCAATCATTCAAGGACAAATAGGCATACTTAGAGGCTCCAAATAGAAAAACTAACAACAGAAAGATTGTAGATATATCTCTTGTCTTTAATTTCAATATATGGAAGACCTATTTTGGAAAAGAACAATATGAGATATTGCCCCTGAAATACAGACTGTTTAGAATTTTTAGGTCAATAATAGATTCGGATCTAATGCAATTTAGACATCGATAACTATGTTTTATGGGAAACTGATGGATATGAAAGTTATAGAGTACTTCTTAAGCTTTCCAGAAAGTACAAGAACACCAAAATCCGAGTTCGTATGTGCGAGATATGATAAAAATACCTAACTGGACAGAGGTGAATCTAATCTGGACGTGATGGCGTGATTCAAAAGGATGAATCACACAATGCAAAACTCAAACTAAGACCAAAAACACTTTCTAAACCAGAAATATGACTCAACAACGGACACAAACTCAACAAAACCAAACTGAAAACGAAAGTTACAAAGGATCAATGGTGGTTTGGACAAAGTAATGAACAGATCTACTAAACTGCAAATTTTTTGTGGCTTTTTTGTGGACTCTAGGTATGAATAACAAAACTAATGTAATGGATAGATGAATTACCTAACGGGCAACCTGGAAATCTGATACCAATTGATAGGAAAAAAATGATGAGGCCCGATCTTCCGAAAGGTAATGGATAAGTTGACTGATGGAGATCTCGACGTTGATGATCCGAGGCTCTCGAGTAGAACACGAAAAACCCCTGCAATCACTACACCACCACTCCGTTGGTTATCAACCATGCTGCACACGATTGACCTCGCCAAGAAGGCTAATCCCTGCAAGTGCAACCGAGAACACAAGCAAGAACAAGGTAGAAGCAATCTGAATTGCTAAGTTGGAGTCTCACAAACCGATGAACGGAGAAACTGTGTATAACAGATTATTCTAAGCAAAACCCAATTGTTCATAGCGGCTACGGAGTATATATAGGTGGGAGGACGTCCAAGAGGGTGTTGGGGTCGTGACATAACCCTAACACACGAAAATAATGGACTTAGACTTGATACAAGGCCCAATGACCCAATACGGTGGTGCAGCACCCTGACAGATTCTAAACTCGATTTTGTTTCGATGATCCCCATCGACTCCGAAGGAATTTTGACATGGGACCAGTGCCATTGGAAATATTATCCTCTCCCCTTTCCATGCATATGTAGAACGTCCAAAACGGAGTTCGTATGCGTCCTGGGCGTCCGTTTTAGTGCGTACCGCTTCTGGACTCCGAGCTGGACACGATTTTGAGTTTGGCTCGGTTTCCATCTTCTTTGAACGAATTCTGTGGTCCTCCACGTCCCTACTACTTCCTCCAAGTAATCCTTTAACTTCTCTATGGATCCTAATCACAATTAAGTCATTAGGTAGCAATCTATTCTCAAAAATATATAAGAAAACATATAAGAACGAGCTCACCTCTGAAATTAATTGATGTGTGTGAATCCTATTGTTTGCATCTTCTATGTTGAATGGAGTGTTGTGTATATGCATAGGAGTGATGTCCTCATCAGCAAGCTCCAAAACCCCTGAGCATTCGTCAACGAGGCTCGACTTCTGCACCTCGTGTGCAGCCAAGCGGCGACACCGACATTCCCGTCAAAGTCGTCCAAATCGGTTCTGATGCCGCTCAGACCACCCGTATATCGGGGGGACTGAATGACAAATAGGAACTCGCGCTCATCGCTTTCCTCCGGGCTAATATCAACGTGTTTGCCTAGCAACCGTCACAAATGCCTGGGATCCCCAGGGAAGTGATTGAGCACAATATGAAGATCTACCCTGACGCCCGACCCGTGAATCAGAAGCCTCGGAAGCAATCCGTGGAGCGACAGAACTTCATTCGACAAGAAGTGAAGAAGTTGCTCAAAGCTGGATTGATCCGAGAAGTCTTCTATCCGAAATGGCTGGTAAACCCAGTCGTTGTGCCCAAGGCCGGCGGGAAGCTTCGGATGTGTATTGACTACACAACACTAAATAAGGCGTGTCCAAAAGATCCATTCCAACTACCTAGAATATATCAGATAGTGGATTCCACCTCCGGGTGTGAATTATTGTGTTTCCTAGACGTATATTCTGGGTATCATCAAATCAGAATGTCTAGGGAAGATGAAGAGCATACCTCTTTCATCACAGTAGATGGATTGTACTGTTATACAGCCATGCCATTTGGTCTCAAGAATGCAGCTTCAACCTTTGTACGAGCTATGTACAAAACTTTTGAAGAACTCATTAGAGACATAGTGGAAGTGTACGTCGATGATATCGTGGTCAAGGTCAAGAACAAGGAGTCACTCCTTGACACCTTACAGGCTGTCTTCGACAAGCTGCGGGTCACCCGCACAAAGCTAAACCCAGACAAGTGTGTCTTCGGGGTTAGCTCTGGAAAACTTCTTGGTTTCCTAGTAAATCACCAGGGCATAGAGGCTAATCTGGCGAAGATCAAAGCCAATGAAGACATGCGGCCACCAGCCCGCATCAAGGATGTCCAAAAGCCGACTGGATGTCTAGCAACCCTCAGCCGGTTCATTTCAAGACTGGCGGAACGGGCACTTCCCTTCTTCAAGTTATTGAGGAAGTCCGGACCATTCCAATGGTCTGAAGAAGCAGAAAAGGTGTTCCAGGAGCTAAAACAACTCCTCACCACCCTACCAACTCTAGTAGCTCCGAATCCAGGTGAGCCTTTGCTGCTTTACATTTTAGCAACTGACGAAGTCGTCAGTATGGTCCTGGTTGCGGAGAGACCAGAACCATCCCATGCTCAGGAATCCAGACCCGTCTGGGAGGGTCCGGAGGTTCCTGAAAGCGAGTCTGGGTCCCAGTTCCCAGACTTGAGTCTACAAGAAGTTACTTCAGAAGACCCAGACCACTCCGGGAGGGTCCAGGTCGCTTCTGAAGAAGCTCTGGGTCCCTGCAGCAAGGACCCGAAGGTCCCCGAAGAAGGTCCGGATCCCTCCGGGAGGATCCGGGTCAATGAAGAGGAAGCTCCGGGGCCCTCCGGGAGGGACCGGACCATCCAGCGCCCAGTGTACTTCATCAGTAAAGTACTTCATGACGCCAAGACTCGATACCTAGAGGTGCATAAGCTGCTCTATGCAGTTCTTATCGCCTCCAGGAAGCTTCGCCATTACTTCCAAGCTCACAAGATTTCAGTGGTGACTTCTTACCCACTTTGAGCAATCTTGCATAATCCCAATTCAACTGGGAATATTGCAAAGTGGGCAGCGGAATTGGCTGAATTCAATCTCGAATTCATTCCAAGACAAGCAATAAAGAGTCAAGCATTGGCAGATTTTGTGGCGGAATGGACTCCCTCTCCATCAAACCCTGGGGGCCCCAGTGAGCAGAAGCCGGAACACAAGGCTGCGGTCTCCACCGAGCCTCACTGAACCCTCTACTTTGACGGCTCCATGCAAAAGCAGGGGGCCGGAGCTGGAATCCTTCTCCTCGCACCAACCGGGGAGAAGGTAAAATACATGGTACACCTTGACTTCAAGGCGACCAACAACATGGCGGAGTACGAAGCACTCATCTACGGACTAAAGGTGGCACTGTCATACGGTGTCAAGCAGCTGCTGGTCAAGGGAGACTCACAGCTCATCAATAAACAAGTGAAGGGTGAATGCTCCTGCAACAATCTCCAGCTAGCTGCTTACCTCCTTGAAGTCTAGAGGCTTCAGAAGGACTTCGAAGTCCTAGACCTCCACCACATCCAGCGTGTCCACAACGCTGAAGCCGACGAACTCTCGTCGAAAGCGTCAACCAGAGCTCCAGCTCCTGACGGAACTTTTGTCCGGAGGTTGTCAAAACCCACAGCTCAGCCTGCCGAACTGAGCGAAGGGGGCAAGATCAGCATCCTGAAGCTGACAGTCCCGATGGCCCTGTTACCATGGCATCCATCAAGGGTCGTAGGTGCTGCAGGAAGCTCCGAGCAACCCAGCACGCAAGACTCAAATGCTCAAGTTAGCTCCGATGCATGGATATCGGAGATCCGGAGCTACTTGAAAGACAACATCCTTCCTGACGATGATGTATCCGCTGACCGGATAGTCAGATTGGCTAAAAGATACACGTTGGTAGAAGGGGATCTCTACCGGTGCGGTGCCAACAGCGTCCTAATGCGGTGCATCACAAGGGAAGAAGGCTGCGAGCTCCTCGCATAAATCTGTGGAGGCGAGTGTGGAAACCACGCGTCTTCCCGCACGCTGGTCGGTAAAGCCTTCCGGCATGGCTTCTACTAGCCTACAGCACTCTAGGATGCAACTGAGCTGGTGAAGAAATGCGAATCATGCCAATTTCATGCAAAGCAAATTCACACACCGGCTCAGCCTCTAAAAATGATACCTCCTACATGGCCCTTCGCTGTGTGGGGGATGGACATCTTGGGACCTTTCCCAAGAGCCGTCGGAGGTTACAAGTTTTGTACGTCGCCATTGACAAGTTCACCAAGTGGCCGGAAGCAACTCCAGTTGTGACAATAAACAAGCAATCTGCTATCAACTTTTTGCAGTCCATTGTATGCAGATTTGGAGTCCCAAAAATAATCATTACTGAGAACGGGACCCAATTCACAAGCTTTGCATTTCAAGGATATTGTGAAGACCTCAGCATTCAAGTTTGCTACGCCTCCGTAACTCACCCGGCAAGCAATGGCCAGACCGAGAGAGCAAATGCTGAAATCCTGAAAGTACTCAAAACGCGCACCTATGAGCGCTTGAAAAAACATGGAGCCAACCGGATTGAAGAGCTTCCGCCCACTCTATGGGCCAATAGGACAACTCCAAACCGGTCAACTGGAGAGACACCCTTCTTCCTGGTGTACGGAGCTAAAGCAATCCTTCATCCGGAAATCACCTTGGGGTTACTCCGGGTCCGGACCTTCGATGAAGCCACGCAGGACCAACTCCGGCGTGAAGACCTAGAACTCCTTGAGGAGGGATGGTGCCAAGCAGCTGTTCAGAATGCCCGATACAGCCAAGCCCTTCAGCGGTATCATCAGCAGCATGACACAACCGACAGCTCAAGGAAGGCGATCTGGTGCTACGGAGAATACAATACAGAGAAGGGTTAAACAAACTCTCCCCCAGCTGGGAGGGACCCTTCCGAGTGATTAAAGTATCTTGTCCCGGAAGCGTTCGCTTGACTACTAAGGATGGGACACCTCTCCCAAATCCTTGGAATATTGAGCACCTCCGTAAGTTCTACACTTAATATCACGGAGGTGAGTCTGTAGTAACTTGAGGTGTATGTTATAGAGTCATTGTACAGAGTCGGGTAGTTCCTCCGGGAGAACAACCGGACCTTTCCCGGAAGGTCCGCAAAGTTCATGCAACACTTATCACAGTCTCAGAACTAAAAGTGTGGCTAGCTACCCTGGGTCAAACGAGAAATGAAACACGCTTAGCTTGGTTCCGTACCCTAAGAGTGTACTTGTTTCCCCTGTACCCCGGACCTATAATGAAAGACATCTTCATGTGAAACAGACTCCACGTGCATTTATTTTGTACAAGCTGAACATTTTTTATTTTTCTCTTTCTTATCTATAACAAAGTTGTGCAGTTCTTAAGAAATTTTAGTTCAGTCAGTTCATGTACAATTCGTGCTGTATTGTCAATTCTTTTGGATTCAAACATTGTTCATGACCCACTCGCCTGAATGCCACCAAGCCAATCTAGGGCCGGAGTGTGCTATCGACTTAGCCTGGTCAAGCACCCTAAGTACGCCACTCTACCTACACCCCGACAGGTCGAAGTAAGGCGGGTCCAAGTACAATTGGATCTGGAAGAAAGAAGGCAACACATTCGGTTGTATTCAGAATTGTGTTTGACCTAAAACTTTCTTGGGAATGGTAAGTCGCGACGAAGTTATAGGCAAGGAGCGAATTTTACTATTTTTCTTGGCTTCAGTGTGCAGGAAAAATAAAGAATCCACATTGATGGAGAAAAGCCGGAGCTAACAAAGCTTCGACTCCCCCTAGGTGGCTTGTGATCGATGTTAAACATTGAAAACGAGCATTACCGGAGCAACCAAGCTCTGGCAAAGCTATGGGGGCCAGCCGTTGACGCAGAATAAAAGATGGTGAGAAGACCCCACAAGTGGAGTCTGCTGCCGACAAGCTACGCATTGGCAAATGTCACTGCCAGAGCTACTAAGCTCCGACACCTCGGAGGGCTAACTATCGATGCTCTATGCGTTGATAGGGACTATTGCCGGAGCTACTAAGCTCCGACGGTAGTCAATGCCGGAGCTTCTGAGCTCCGACAACCTCAGGGGGCCTTCACGATCGAAGACTTCGGACCTACACTCTACAAGTTCGAAGCAAACGAGTCTTCAACAAAATACAATATCCTCTTGGTACATGTTCACAATCAAATTGTGTACATCTGCCAGGGGGCCAAGTGAAGACAGAAGTGTTGAAGAAAAAAAATGAAATTCATTAACAAATTGTGGATTTCATTCATCTGGAGACAAGGGATTACAAAATTGGGGAAGAAAAAGAGAGAATACAAGTGGGAGCTACAAAGATGGTCCTAGACCCTATGGAAGAACTGGGCGACCTTCCGAGCAACTTCCGACACGTTGGCTCGGGTGGCTTCACCTTCTCCTTCGACGGGACCTTCAAGCACCGGGTCCAAAGGAAATTGGGGATCCCGGCTGGTGTAACACGTCAGCACATACTCTGCGACGTTCTTCGCTAGGGACTGCCCCTCAGCCTCCAACTGGTCTGCGATGGCGTCACCCACCTTGGAGAGTTTGTCACCCGCCGAGCTCAACGCTTGCAACGCCAGGTCCGGCTCCGGCTCCGCATCATCCGGACGCACGGGACTGAAGCCCATTGGTGTCAGCGCGTCGTTGGCTTTGCTCAGGAACTCCCAAACCTGTAGGGAGTCTGCAGTCCTCAAGCCCTTCAGTTCTTACAAGGATCTTTTGGCCGCCGCCAGTTCAGAATTCTCACGAGCAAGGCGCTCAGCCTCTTTGGCATTTTGCTGAATCTTTTCAGCAACCTGCTTCTCGAGTTTTTTGAGCTCCTCCTCTCGGAGGTGGATCTTGTTCCAGCGGTCGAGTAGGTCCTTCTCCCGGCCCCTAACTTTCTTCTCCCCAGCAGCGATGGCACACTCTTGCTGGTAGAGTTCCTTCCCTCGCACCCAGGCCTTCTCCTCCTCCTCAACGCAATGCTCCTCCAATTTTTTAGTGCCTTCCTCGAGGCCCTTGTCAGCCAGAGCCACCTTTTCGGCGAGCTCCTCCTCCCTCTTCACGACATCATCCCGCCGCTCTAGGAGTTTTTGCTCTTCGTCTTTGAGTTTCTTCTCCCTCTCCTCAAGTGCCTCCCGGCGCTTGATGAGGCTAGTGTTAATGGCTTCAAGCCTTTCTTGGCGATCATCAGCCACACTATTAGCTGCCTTGGCCTGCTCATAAATGGCCCGAGATTGAGTGTCGAGGGCACGAGTCAAGCTCTCCCTATCATCCAATAATTTGCCCCAGTATTCCAGGCGGACCTTCTCTTGTTTGATCCACTCCTTGTCGTCTGCCAGCCTCGACTGCGCTAGCTTGGTCTCGAAGTAGAGCCGATTACGCCACCGCCTAAAGGTTTGGCGCTCCTCTTCAAGAGCCTCGCTGTCGTGGTAGAACGCCAGGTGGACTTGATGCAGACTGGAGCAAGCGTTGTCAATGGACAACGACAGGGGAATAGGGTTCGGACCTGCTGGGGTCTCCTCCGCTGGTTCCAGCGGGTTCTCGCTTACAAAAATTGGTTCCCACTCCACAAGAGTGGTCTCTTGAGCCTCCAAGGCACTAGGGACGTCCTCTGGGATAGCCTCAGTCGCCACCGAGGAGGTTCCCACAGAAGAAGTTCCGACCTCCGGAAGTGGTTCCGAAGGCCCTGCCGCTAGGTCTTCATTTGCCCCCTCGGGCAGGGGGCCAGCGACTTCATCAGGGCACCCTGGCTCAGCAGCAGGCACCTCCGCCGTCATCACTTCCGGAGCAGGGGCTACTTCCGGCTCCGGCCTGGGCTCCTCCTCCGCTGGTTGCTCGGGTGTTGGTGCCTCGACCATCATGGGTTCGAGTGTTGATGCCTCTACAACAACCAGCTCGGGCGCTGGAAGGTCAACAACAACCGGCCCTGAGGCCGGATCTTCAACCTCAACCGGCTCAGGCGCTGGAAGGTCTTCAACTGCAACCGGCTCTGCAGCCGGAGCTTCAGTGGCAACCGACTCTGAGGCCGGAGCTTCGGAGGTAGCCGGCTCAACCGCCGGGACTCCTTCAACATCCTGCTCGCTCGCCGGGACTTCAATAACCTCCAGCTCAACCGCCGGAGCTTCGAAAATTTCTAGCTCTAGGGCCGGAATCACTGCTTCCTCCGGCTCAGCGGCCGAAGCTTCCAACATCTCAGCATCAAGACCTGGACTTCAACCTCCGGGGCAGGTGCCGCTGGCGCATCTTCTCTCCCGTGGTCCGGCGCTACCACAAGAGTCTCGGGGGATGAGTCGAGGTCCATGACCACGACAGCTAGCGCTGGAGCTGCCGCAGCTTCAGCCACCACTTGGGGCGGCACCGGGACAGGAGCAGAAGCCTCCGCCCTCACAGCTTTAGCTGCTGTGGCTGAGGGCAGAGCCTCACTCCTCTTCTTGGGGACACTGCAAATGATGGATGAAGAAACTTAAAAAACAGTTACTACAACAAAACAACTGTCTGAGGTAAAGATTAAAAATTACCTCGGAAGGCTTCCGCACAAGCTTGCTTGAAATCTCTTTCCCGGGCGTTCTGGACTGACCATGGCCGCCGCCGGCGTGGTAGCTCTGGAAGCCCCCCCCGGAACTTGTTGCAGCCGCGGGCATTTCCTTAGTCGAGGCCCCCCTCGACCGGGAAGGACCTACGGACCCAGAGACCTCAGCTGGCCCTGGTATTGGAGTCACATGCCCGGGGCTAGCACCCCGGGAAGACACTGCTGCAGGTGCAGTCGCCGCAGTTGTAGAAGACCTCCCCCTCCGGGGAGAAGGAGCTGCTGTAGAGGGTGCAGGCCTGACGGACCTTCCGTCGGCATGCTTTAGCTTCCTCTTCCGGCTCGAGGGTTCGGCCACCGGCTCCTTGCCCTTGCCGACGACTTCGGTCCTTGGCTTCACGGCAGGGGCGGAGCCACCTTCAGAAGCCATAGGGATCACCACCCTGGAAGTCGATCGTCTCTCAACGACACCGAGGTCGTCAAGCGCCGGCATCATCCGTCGAAGCTCCCTGCTGAACTGTACTTCCACGTTCAGAGGGAGGAAAGCTGGTGGCGGGGTCAAGTCATCACCCGCGACGTCGATGACGTGCTAGAACTTCTTGAGATGAAACTCCAAGGTCGCCCCCTCCATGTTGGACTTCAGCCCGGTCTCGACCCGGTCGTCGTCCATCACACTGTTGAGGGTCCAAGCAAGTTTTTCTCTCTTCTTCAGTGGTTCCCACCTGTTGACCAGGAAATTGCAAAATACCGCCTCAGGAGTTAATCCTCCCTCCACACATTGGCAGATCCTGGTCAGAGCAGGGTTGAAGGCATCCGACAGCACCGGAGCTTCACTCTAGACTGCAGTGTCGATGTTGGGGAGGCCTTCGGGCAGCTCCAGCTTCTCGTGCTCCTCCACCCGGATGACTATCCAGTCTTTCTTCCAATCTTCCCACTTTCCAGAGGGAAACGACTGGAGGCACTTGAATGGGCACTTCTTGCGCTTCACAAAGTAGTAGAAGCCAAGGTACTCATCACTCCTTCCAGTGGTATGGACGGTGAAGAAGGTCCGGAAAATCTCAATGCAGGGGGGATGCCCACCCACATTTCACAGATGTGGACGAAGACAGACACTAGAAGAATGGAGTGGGGGCCAAGGTGATACAGCTGCAGACCATAGAAGTCTGGCAGCATCAAGAAAAAGGAGGAAAAAGGTGGGATCAACCCCACCATGGCATACGCAGAAAAGTACACCATCTCGCCGGCGTGCTCCCTCTCGAATGGGAGCTCTCCCCTAGCGCAAACCAGGTGGTCGAAGAAGTCCGTGGACCACCCCATGAGGGCCCGGACCTTCTTCAGGTCACTTTCGATCTTCAAGCGGCTCTTGCGGAGACCCAACTCCATCGCATCACAGCGAGGCAAGGGAGGAAAAGCAAGCACAAGTTTGGGAGTTCGAGCGCAAGTTCAGATGAGAGGCGTAAAGAACCCCAGACGGTGCACGCTTTCCTTCCTAAGTAATCCCCCGCAACGCTTGGATGGAAACCGCAGGGAAGCTGAAGATACTATTCAAAAATTTCACCTTGACGATGACAAGAGGGCCCGGGACCACCCCGACGATCAAGTCAAGGTTCTTACCTAGGCGAACGGTTGTCATCATGAAAGGCGAGAAGCCCGAAGGCGGCGGCCTGACAAGGCGCGTGGAACCGATACGATTTTCGTATCGGGAACCAGCGAACTTCAATTGCGTGAGATCCGCATGCCAAAGATCTCGTTTGCCGCACCCAGGATATGCCACGCGGCGAGGATTTAACTCCAAAACTATCGGCAACAGCACATCTGAAGACCTTTGAAGACTCGGCTCAAAAGTCGAAGGATGGACCAACCTCCGGCGGAATGACTTCACCCAAGGGGTCATCCCCAGAGGTGGGCCCAGGGGGCCACTATCGTTACCTTGAGTACCGTATACCCCTTGAGATTGCAAAGATCTCAAGGAAATGACATCTACTTGATTTGAAGACCTTCGGAGGCCCACATGTCAGACATAACCGGACCCACTTCCCCAACATGGTTAGTCCCAGGGTCGCCACGTGTACCATCAAATCGGAGCTACCGCCCACAAGGGGGAAGCTCCGGGCTATGTACCATAATGGCACCCCCGGACCTAACCCTAGACTGAGGGAAGCTTCGGAACTGACACGTGTCTGGTGGCACCGGACCTATCTGTTCCCCACAGTATGCTCTAGAGCTGCCACGTGTCCAACCGTCGGATCTTCAGCCTCAAACCTCCGGTAGAATCCACAATGGCTCTGGATCTTCAAAGGGGAATCAAGGACTTCAAGACCCGATTAAGTGTCATCAATACTATGTTAATGACACACGATCGGACGACCCTTATTACCAGTAACGGCGCTATCAAAGTCCGTAACTCGGTCATTAAGGGTAATTAAGCGCATAAAATGTGTATCAATATTAGTAGCCGCTGGGGCCACATGTTGGGCCAGGTCAACTTGTAACGGCCTGTCCTTGTACTATAAAAGAACAGGTCGACGATACATAGAGGGCATCTGATCTGGTCTGATCTGATCTGATCTGGTCTGATCGGCTCACACGCGCTCTCAACTCACGTCACCTGAATTGATTTCATACATCCAATACAACACCAACACACCCCGTGGAGTAGGGTATTACGCTCAGGCAGCCTGAACCACGTAAATCTTTGTGTCTCCTGTGTAATTTTACATTTAACCTTCTTGAATCTCCGCGCGACCACACCGAACCTCAAACTCCACAAACACTTTTAGTAGTGTCGGGAGATCTGCCGGATCAAAACCACCGACAGGCCCGAACCACGTAAATCCTCGTGTCAAGTCGCCATCTTGTTCTGAATCTCTGCGCGCCCCAATCGAACTAAGAAACTTCGCGGGCTACTAATAGTAGTATCATGAGAATTGCCGGAACCAGACTCCGACATTTGGCGCACCAGGAAGGGGGTGCCTGAGATTCAAAGATAGTGAATTCTGCTGCTGGATCATCCAATGGTAACCACGCTGAGCAACCTGCTGGAGGCAATCCCTCCCACATGCTGCAGCCAGCAGGTGCTGTGGCCCCAGCAAGAGTCATGAGACCACCGCCACCATCTGCTCCGATGAATCAACCTAGGCATCGAGATGGGGCGTCCGCATTGATCACCGCATCGGCAAACAACAACTCCGAACACGCGCTTATTGCTGCGCATGCTCTTCTCCAACGTCCACCGCCTCCAGAAGCACCCCAGGGTGCGATGGAGCAGTGGAGGGCTGATGTGGATCATCTGGTTGCAGCAGCAGCCGATCGCATCAGCAATCAAGGTCCTCCCCCTTGTGGCGGGCCCCATCGCAACGTCAGACCCTGTCGGGTAGACTCGGTCCGCAAGCATCATAGCACAGGAGATGTGCTGCATCTCAATAGGCGACGTCGCTGCCTTTCGGGGCGCGACGTACTAACATGTAACAAGGCTTTCGACTCACGACCTCTGGGCGGAGCTCGATCGTCGTTACCGGCAACAGGACGACCGCGTCCACATTGAGTGTGCTCGCGAGAGGCGAGAGGCTCGGGACAATTCTACTCCTGAGGGAGTATGAGGAGGCTGTTCTGCCTTGGCCATGCACCTACGCATGGTCAGATGGCCGCAAAAGTTCCGGCCTCATTTGCCGGAGAAATTTGATGGGACTGTTAGCCATGCCGAATTTCTTCAAATCTACTCCACCGCTATCCTTGCGGCTAGGGGCAATGAGGCCGTGATGACCAATTATTTTCCTGTGGCTTTGACTAGGACCGCTAGGTCTTGGTTCATGAGCCTACCGCCTGACTCCATCAATAGTTGGGCGGAGTTGTGCCAACAGTTCACCGCCAATTTCGGGAGCTCATACACCCGGCCAGGCACATAACTGGATCTTTTTGCTGTCAAGCAAAAAGAGGGAGAATCCTTGCGATCTTTCATCCAGAGGTTCTCCCAAGTACGAAATACCATTCCTTCTATCTCAAGCGCTCCTATTATTGTAGCATTCAGACAGGGCGTTCGAGATAAGAAAATGGTGGAGAAGCTGGCGATTGAGGAAGTCACCAGCGTCATGGAACTCTTCAGCTTGGCAGACAAATGCGCCAAGGCTACGGAGGGCCGTAAAATGCACTCCCAACCACCTCCGGAGGTCAACAAAAAATCCTCCAAGGGTGAAGTCACTACCTCCGGGAGTGGCAAGAAGAAGAAAAAGTCCAACGGCAAGAAGAAGCCATCGGCCGGCACACCTACTGCTACAGCTGCTGCAGCTCCGGGTGGCCGGGGGCCACGCCCCGAGAAACAACCTCGACCGTCGTCTGAAGACGGTGGCATCTCCAAGATGTGGTGCCCCATACACAAGACGGACAACCACAACCTGGAAGACTGCCGAGAGGTCCGGAGCCTTGCCAAGCGTTACAACAAGCGCCAGGAAGAAGCTCCTTTCCATCAAAGGGAAGGAAAACAAAAAGTCGATGAAGCTCTGGCTGAAGAGGAGTTAGGCTTTCAGGACCCCAAAAAGGTTTTGAAGGCTGTTTACACCTCCGTTGACGATGACTCCGACGTCTCCGACAACGAGCGTCGGAAGACCATGAACACCATCTTTGGTGGTACGTGGGACATCACTTCCCGCCGTGTCCTTAAGACAATGCAGCAGGACATGGCTCTGTATCTCCCACCGCCAGGGCAGAGCCTCATCGGAAGTGGATGGATACTGCCATCACCTTCGATGCTTCGGACTACTCTCGGAACATGATCGGAGCTGGCCAACTTCCATTGATGATATCTTCGACCATCAACAACATCCAGCTCCACCATGTAATAGTGGACGGAGGTTCGGGGCTGAACCTCATAAGTTTTGAAGCCTTCATCAAGCTTCAGCTCCGACCTTCAGATCTTCGCCCCTCCCAACCTTTCTCAGGAGTAGGTCCAAGGGCCATAACTCCACTCGGTGCCATTACTCTCCCGGTGACCTTTGGAACTCGGGAGAATTACAAGACTGAGAAGTTGGTCTTCGACATGGCACAGATCAACTTGCCATTCAGCGCCATCTTGGGCAGACTAGCTTTATACAAATTCATGGCTGCTGCTCATTATGGCTACTTGGTGTTGAAGATGCCAACACCCTGAGGCATTCTCCGGATCCGCGGAGATCGCACCGCCAGAGTTACTGCTCTGGAAGAGCTCCACGCGCTTGCTACAACGCAGGAGGAAGAATCCGGAAAGGAGCAAGCTTCGAAGCACCCGAGCATTCGTCATCGAGGCTCAACTTCCGCACTTCGTGTGCAACCAAGCGGCGACACAGACATTCTCGTCAAAGTCATCCAAATTGGCTCCGACATTGCTCAGACCACCCGTATATCGGGAGGTCTGAATGACAAATAGGAACTCGCGCTCATCACTTTCCTCTGGGCTAATGTCGACGTGTTTGCCTGGCAACCGTCACAAATGCCTGGGATCCCTAGGGAAGTAATTGAGCACAATCTGAAGATTTATCTTGACACTCGACCGGTACATCAGAAGCCTCAGAAGCAATCAGTAGAGCGACAGAACTTCATACGTCAAGAAGTGAAGAAGTTGTTCGAAGCTAGATTCATCCGAAAAGTCTTCCACCCAAAATGGCTGGTAAACCCAGTCGTTGTACCTAAGGCCGGCGGGAAGCTTCAGATGTGTATCGACTACACAACACTAAATAAGGCATGTCCAAAGGATCCATTTCCACTACCTAGAATAGATCAGATAGTGGATTCCACCTCCGGGTGTGAATTACTGTGTTTCCTAGACGCATATTCTGGGTATCATCAAATCAGAATGTCTAGGGAAGATGAAGAGCATGCTGCCTTCATCACAGTAGATGGATTATACTGTTACACTGCCATGCCATTTGGTCTCCAAAACGCTACTTCAACGTTTGTGCGAGCTATGTACAAAACTTTTGAAGAGCTCATTAGAGATGTAGTGGAAGTGTACGTCGATGACATCGTCGTCAAGATCAAGAACAAGGAGTCATTTCTTGACACCTTGCAAGCCGTCTTCGACAAGTTACGAATCACACGCACAAAGCTGAACCCAGACAAGTGTGTCTTTGGGGTTAGCTCCGGAAGGCTTCTTGTATTTTTGGTGAACCAACAAGGAATAGAGGTGAATTCGACGAAGATTAAAGCTATTGAAGACATGCGGCCACCAGCTTGCATCAAGGATGTCTAGAAGCTAACTGGGTGTCTAGCTGCCCTCAGCCGGTTCATCTCAAGACTGGCGGAACGGGCGCTACCCTGCTTCAAACTATTGAGGAAGTCCGAACCATTCCAGTGGTCTAAAGAAGCAGAAAAGGCATTCCAAGAGCTGAAGCAGCTCCTCACCACTCTACCAACTTTGGTAGCTCCGAATCCTAGTGAGCCACTTCTGCTTTACATTTCAGCAATTGACAAAGTTGTCAGCATGGTCCTAGTTGCGGAAAGACCACAACCATCTCTAGTTCAGGAATCCAGACCCCTCCAGGAGGGTCCAGAGCTACCTGAAGGCGAGTCTGGATCCTAGCTCCCAGACCCGGATCCTCAAGACGAGAAGTTAGAGGATCGGCCTCCTTCAAATGAAGGAGTCACTATTGCTGAACAAGAAGATCTGGATCCTTCCGGGAGGGTCCGGGTCACTTCAGAGGAAGCTCCGGGTTCCACTAGCAAGAACCGAGAGGTCTCCGAAAAAGGTCCGGACCCCTCCGGGAGGGTTCGGGTTGATGAGGAGGAAGCTCCGGGCCCCTCCAGGAGGGTCCAGACAGACCAGCGCCCAGTATACTTCATCAGTGAAGTACTCCATGACGCCAAGACTCGGTACCTAGAGGTGCATAAGCTGCTTTACGCAGTTCTTATCGCATCTAGGAAGCTTCGTCACTACTTCCAAGCTCACAAGATTTCAGTGGTAACCTCTTATCCACCGCGTGCAATCTTGCATAAACCCAACTCTACTGGGAACATTGCAAAGTGGGCAGCAGAATCGGCCGAGTTAGATCTTGAATTCATCCCAAGACAAGCGACCAAGAGTCAAGCATTGGCAGACTTCGTGGCGGAATGGACCCCCTATTCATCAAATCCTGGGGGCCCCAGTGAGCAGAAACCGAAGCCTAAAGTTTCGGTCTTCACCGAGCCTCATTGGACTCTCTACTTCGACGGCTCCGTGCAGAAGCAAGGGGACGGAGCTGGAATCCCTCACCTTGCTTCGACCGGGGAGAAGGTCAAATACATGGTTCACCTTAACTTCAAGGCGACCAACAACATGGCGGAGTATGAAGCACTAATCTATGGGCTCAAGGTGGCACTATCATATGGTGTCAAGCAGCTGTTGGTAAAGGGTGATTCGTAGCTCATTATAAAACAAGTCAAAGGTGAATGCTGATGTAACAACCCTCAATTAGCTGCTTATCTCCTTGAAGTCCAGAGGCTTCAGAAGGACTTCGAAGTCCGATATCTTTGCCATGTCCAGCGTCTCAACAATGCTGAAGCTAACGAACTCTCGACGAAAGCTTCAACTGGAGCTTCGGCTCCCGATGGAACCTTCGCCCGGAGATTGTCAAGACCAACAGCTCAGCCTACTGAACTGAGGGAAGGGGGCGAGACCAGCACCTCGAAGCTGGCGGTCCCAATGGCCCTATTACCATGGCGTCCATCAAGGGTCATAGGTGCTGCAGGAAGCTCTGAGCAACCCAACACGCAAGACTTAGAAGCTCAGGTTAGCTCCGATGCATGGATCTCGGAGATCCGGAGCTACTTGAAAGATAACATACTTCCTGAAGACAATGTATCTGCTGACCAGATAGTCAGATTGGCTAAAAGATACACACTGGTAGAAGGGGATCTCTACCGGCGTGGTGCCAACGGCGTCCTAATGTGGTGCATTACAAGGTAAGGATGCCCCGAGCTCCTCGCGGAAATCCATGAAGGTGAGTATGGGAACCACGCGTCTTCCTGCACGTTGGTCGGTAAAGCCTTCCGGCATGGTTTTTACTGGCCTACAACACTCCAGGATGCAACTGAGCTAGTGAAGAAATGTGAAGCATGCCATTTTCATGCGAAGCAAATTCACACACAAGCTCAACCTATACAAATGATACCTCCGACATGGCCATTCGCTGTGTGGGGTATGGATATGTTTGGACCTTTCCCAAAAGCCGTCGGAGGTTACAAGTACCTGTATGTCTCCATCGACAAGTTCACCAAGTGGCCGGAAGCAACTCCAGTTGTGACAATAAACAAGCAATCAGCTATCAAGTTCTTGTAGTCCATAGTATGCAGATTTGGAGTCCCAAACAATATCATAACTGACAACGGGACCCAATTCACAAGTTCTACATTCCAAGGATATTGCAAAGACCTCGACATTCAAGTCAGCTACACTTCCGTGGCTCACTCGACAAGCAATGGCCAAGCTGAGAGAGCAAATGCAGAAATCCTAAAGGGACTCAAGACGCGCACATATGAGCGCTTGAAAAACATGGAGCCAACTGAATCGAAGAGCTTCCGCCCACCTTGTGGGCAAACAGGACAACTCTAAATCGGTCAACTGGAGAGACACCCTTCTTCCTAGTGTACGGAACTGAAGCAGTCCTTCCTCCAGAAATCACCTTGGGGTCGCTCCGAGTACGGACCTTCGACGCAGCCACGCAGGACCAGCTCCGGCGTGAAGACCTTGACCTCGTTGAAGAGGGAAGGTGCCGAGCCGCTGTTCGAAATGCACAATACTGCCAAGCGCTCTGGCATTACGACCAAAGGCATGTGCATAGCCGACAGCTCGAGGAAGGCGATCTGGTGCTATGGAGAATACAAACTCGAGAAGGATTAAACAAACTTTCCCCTAGCTGGGAAGGACCCTTTCGAGTGATCAAAGTATCCCGTCCCGGATGCGTTCGCTTGGCAACCGAGGTTGGGACACCGCCCCCTAATCCTTGGAACATTGAGCACCTCCGTAAGTTTTACGCTTAACATCACGGAGGTGAGTCTGAAATTACATATGTTGTATGCTATAGCATCATTGTACAGAGTCGGGTAGCTCCTCCGGGAGGACAGCTGGACCTTTCCAGGAAGGTCCGCAAAGTTCAAGCAACACTTGACACAGTCTCTGAACTAAAAGTGTAGCTAGCTACCCTAGGTCAAACAAGAAATGTAACACACTTAGCTTGGTTCCATACCCTAAGAGTGTACTTGTCTCCCCTGTACCCCGGACCTATAATGAAAGACATAGATATGTGAAAACAGACTCCACGTGCATTTATTTTGTACAGGCTCATTCTTTTTTTTCTCTTTCTTGTATATAACAAATTTGTGCAATTTTAAGAAGCTTTAGCTCAAACAATTCATGTATATAATTCAAGTTGCATTGTTATTTCTTTTGGGTCTTAACATCGTTGAATGGCCTACTCGCCTGAATGCCAAGCCAATCTAGGTCCAGGGTGTGCCATTGACTTAGCCTGGTCCTGCACCCTAAGTACGCCAATCTACCTACACCCCGACAGGCCTAAGTAAGGTGAGTCCAGAAAACGATCGGACCTAGAGAAAATAAACAAACACGCTTGATTGTATATAGAATTGCTGTCGACCTAAGATTTCATATGGGAATAGTAAGTCGCAAATGAGTTATAGATAAGAAATGGATGTTACTGTTTTTCTTGACTTTAGTGTGCATGAAAAATGAAAATCCCACGATGATGGTGGACAATGTCGGAGCTATCAAAGCTTCGACATCCGCCAAAAGGGCTCACTGTCGATGTTTTAAATATTGATAGTGGGCGTCGCCAGAGCTATCAAGTTCCGACAAATCTAGGGGGCCAGCCGTCAACGTGAAGAAATAAAAGGAGTTGAATAAAAGATGGTAGAAGGACACCCCAATGGGGTCTGCTGTCGACGCTCTACGTGTTGACAGTGGTCAATGCCGGAGCTACCAAGCTCCAACAACCCCAGAAGGCTGGCCGTCGACGCTCTACGTGTTGATGGTCGTCGCTGCCGGAGCTACTAAGCTCCGACAACCCCAGGGGACCCCTGCTGTCGATGGAACAAAACTTCGAACCTATACTCTACAAGTTTGAAGCACTCAAGTCTTCAACAAAATGCTACATCCTTTTGGTACATGTTCACAATCAAATTGTGTACATCTACCAGGGGGCCAAGTAAGACAAAGGTTGAAGACAAAAAATGAAGTTCATAAATTTCTTGGATTTCATTCATCTGAAGACAAGAGATTACAAAATTGGAGAGAAGAAGAAGATACAAGTGGGAGCCAAAAGGAGAAAGTCATAAGTCCTATGGAAGAACGAGGCGACCTTCTGGGCAACCTCCGACACGCTGGTCTTGGCGGCGTCTCCCTCTCCATCGATGGGACCTTCAAGCACCGGGTTTAGTGGGAAATGAGGATCCCGACTTGTGTAGCACGTCAGCATGTATTCTGCGACGTTCTGCGCAAGGTATTTTCCTTTAGTTTCCAACTGATCCGCGATGACATCGCCCATCGCGCCGAGTTTGTTGCCAACCGAGCTCAGCGCCCCCAACGCATGGTCCAACTCCGGCTCCGGATTGGCCGGACGCACGGGGCTAAAGCCCAGTGGCGCCAGTGCAACATTGGCTTTGCCCATGAAGTCCCATACTTGTTGAGACTCCGCAACTCTTGAGCCTTGAACCTCCTCCAAGGACCTCTTGGCTGCCGCAAGCTCCGAACCCTCCCGGGCAAGGCGCTCAACCTCCTTGGCGTGCTGCTGAATCCTCTTAGCAACTTGCTTTTCAAGGTCATCAAGCTCCTTCTCCCGGACGTGGATCTGGTTCCGGCGATCAACCAGGTCTTTCTCCCGACCTCACACCTTCTTCTCTTTGTCTGCGACTTCGACCTCCCTTTTGGTAAGGTCCTGTCCCTGCTGCCAGGCCTTCTCCTCCTCGCTCTTGCAGAGCTCTTCCAGCTTTTTTGTGCGCTCTGTAAGGCTCTTGTCACCAGAGCCAGCCTTTGGGTGAGCTCCTCCTCCCTCGTCACGAGGTTATCCCTCAGCTCCAAGAGTTTTTGCTCTCCCTCTTAGAGCTTTTTCTCTCGCTCGTCGAGACCCTCCCGGCGCTTGACGGGGCTTTCGTGGATGGTATTGAGCTTCTCCTGACGATCATTCGCCGCTTCATTAGCAGCCAGGGTTTGTTCATTTATACCCTGGGACTAGTTCTCGAAGGATCGCACCATGCTTTCCCTCTCATCCAGCAACTGGCCCCAATACTCCATCCGGGCCTTCTTTCTCTTGACCCACTCCTTGTCGTCGACCAGCCTTGTTTGCGCCAGCTTAGTCTCGAATTGTAGTCAGTTGTGCCACCTCCTAAGAGTTTGGCGCTCCTCCTCGAGGGCCTTGCTGTTGTGATGAAATGCAAGGTGGACCTGACGAAGGCTGGAGCAGGCATTGTCGATGGATAACAACAGGGGGATTGGCTCCGGACCTGCCGGGGTCCTCTCCGCTGACTCCAGCGGGTCCTCCAGAATAAAAATTGGGTCCCACTCTACAAGAGCTATCCCCCGAGCTTCCGCGGCACTAGGGCCGGCCTCCGGGAGTGCCTCGATCGTCGCTGAGGTAGGTCCTGCCACGGGAGTTTCTACCTCCGGGGTCAGCTCTGAAGGTCCTGCTGTTAGGTCATCATCAACTGGTCCCTCAGACAAGGGTCCGGATGCTTCGTCTTGGCACCCTGGCTCAGGAATGGGTCCAGAACTACCACCTCCGGGGCACGCATTGAGGACCCAGCTAGAGCTGCGGCCATCTCCGGCCCCGACGCTGGTGCTTCCTCCATTGCCGGTTCAGGCACCAGCACTTTGACCTCCATGGCGCCTGCCGATTCAGGCACCGGTGCTTCGGCCTCCACTAGTTCGGGTGCCGGCACCCCGACGTCAACCGTCTCAGGCACCGGAACTTCATCAACCGCCGGATCCGCCGCCGGGACTTCAGTAACATCTGGCTCGAAGGCCAGAACTGCAGCTATCTCCGGCTCTGAGGCCGGAGCATCTATCATCACAGCTTCCAAAACCGGAGCTTCAGCCTCCGGAGCTAGTGCCGCTAGTACATCTTCATTCCCGTGATCCAGCGCTACCACGGGAGCTTAGGGAGATGAGTCCAGAACCACGACAGCTGGCGCCGGAGCTGCCGTGACCTCAACTACCACCTGGGGCGGTGCTGGAATTGGAGCCGGAGCCTCCGCCTGTACAGCATCAGCTGTTGTCACAGGAACCGAAGCATCAACCCCTTTTTTTGATACCCTGTGGATGAAGGACAAAGAAACTCAAAATGTGGTCACAACAAAAATAACAAACTGAGGTAAAGAAGCATATTTACCTTGGAAGGCTTCCGCTCCAGCTAGCGCGGAACCTCTTCGCCGGATGCTCAGAGCCCGACCCAGTCGCAACTGGTGTAGCAACTCCAAAAGGCTCTTCGAAGCTTGCTGCCGCCGTCAGCGACGTCTTGGTTGGGGCCCCCATCGACTGAGAAGGACCCTCAGATCTAGAGCCCTTAGCTGGCCCTGGTGCCGGAGTCACCTGGTCGGAGCTGGCATTCTGGGGAGACGCCGATGCTGGAGTTGGTGTCGCCGTTGAAGACCTCCCCCGCCGGGGAGAAGGAGCTGTTGTGGAAGGAGCAGGTCTGACAAGCCTCCTGTCAGAGTGATTCAACTTCCTCTTTCAGCTGGAGGGCTCAGCCAACTCTTTGCCCTTGCATTTGACTTCAACTCTTTGTCTCGGGGCAGAAGCAGGGCCGCCCTTGGAAGCTCTGGGGATCAGCAATCTAGTGGTCGGGCGTCTCTCTAGCCCACCGAGGTTGTCAAGCACCGGATGCTCCTCCGGAGCTTCCTGCTGAACTCTGCCTCCCTGTTCAGAGGGAGGAAAGCTGCCGGTGGAGTTAAGACGTCGCCCTCGACGTCAATGCCATGCCGGAACTTCTTGAGATGAAGCTCCAAAGCAGTGCCATCCAAATTGGACTTCAGATCGGTTTCAATCCGGTCATCATCCATCACGCTTTTGAGGGCCCAGGAGAGTTTCTCCCTCTTCTTCAGCGGAGCCCACCTGCTGACCAGGAAGTTGCAGAAGACCACCTGGGGGGTCACCCCTCCTTCCACACACTCGCGAATCCTGGTCAAGGTAGGGTTGAAGGCCTTTGACAGCACCAGAACCACACTCCAAGCATTAGTGTCAACATTGGGAAGATCCTTAGGTAGCTCCAGCTTCTCGTGCTCCTCTATTGTGAAGATAATCCAATCCTTCTTCCAGTTGTCCCACTTGCCAGAAGGAAATGACCTCAAGTATTTGTAGGGGCATTTCTTGCGCTTCACAAAATAGTAGAAGCCATGATACTCGAAACTCTCACCGGTGGTGTGGATGGTGAAGAAGGTACGGAAAAGCTCGACGCAGGGGGGGATACCCACCCACATCTCATAGAAGTATACAAATGTTGACACAAGAAGAATAGAGTGGGGGCCAAGGTGGTATAACTGCAGACCATAGAAGTCTAACAACATCAAGAGGAAAGTTGAGAAAGGTGGGATCGACCCCACCATGGCGTACGTAGAGAAGTACACCATGTCACCGCTGCACTTCTTCTTGAATGTGAGCTCGCTGGCGCAGATCAGATGGTTGAATGAGTCGCTGGACCACCCCATGTAGGTCTGGACCTTCTTAAGATCGTCATCACTCATGAGACGGCTCTTGCGGAGACCCAACTCCATCGCAGCACAGCGGGGCGAGAGAGAAAAAGAAAGCGAAAGTTTGGAGGATTCGAGCGCGAGTTCAAATGAAGGTGTAAGGAATCCCCAAACCGTGCGCGCTTTCTTCTTAAGTAAGCCCCCGCAACGCTTGGATGGAAACCGCAAAAGGGTCAAGGATACACTTTAAAAATTACACCCTGCCAATGACAAAGGGGCCCAGGTCCACCCAGACGATCAAGTCGAGGTCCTTACCCCAGGCGAATAGTTGTCATGATGAGAGGCGGGAAACCCAAGGGCGGCGACCTGACAGGGTGCACGGAACCGATAGATTTTCGTATCCGGAACCGGCGACCTTCAATTACGTGAAATCCGCATGCACAAATCTCACCTGCCACGTCCAGAAGATGCCATGCGGCGATGGTTTAACCACAAACTATCACCTCAATGGTACATCCAAAAACCCTTGAAGACACGTCGCAGAAATCGAAAGATGGGCCCACCACCAGCAGAATGACTTAATCCAAAGGGTCTCTCCCAGAGGTGGGCCCAGGGGCCACTGTCGGTACCCTGCGTACCGGATACCCCTTGGAACTGCAAAGAGTGCAAAGGAACTCCACCTATCTGAGTTGAAGACCCTCAAAGGCCCCACGTGTCACTCGGAACCGGACCTGCCTCCCTCATATGGTTAGTCCCTGTGCCGCCACGTGTATCATAAAACTGGAGCAACAACCCATACATGGGAAAGCTCCAGACTGGATACCTGTGTCGCACCCCCGGACCTAACCCCTGATAGAGGGAAGCTCTGGTACTGACACATGTACAACAACACCGGATCTACTCGTCCAAGACAGTAAGCTCCAAAGCTGCCATGCGTCCAACCGCCAGACCTTCAACCTCAACACGCAGATTGGTGGACCTTCAACGGCTCGGACCTTCAAGGGACATTAAAGACTTCAAGACCTGATTTTGTGTCATTAATGCTATCTTAATGACACACGATCGGACGACCCTTAATACCAGTAACGCCACTATTAAAGGGCGTTATCACACTATTAAGGAGAATTAAGCACATTAATTGCGTATTAGGCATCAGTAACCGCCAGGGCCACATGTCAGGCCAGGCTAATGATGTAACGACCAGCCCTTGTACTATAAAAGGGCTGGCCGAGCGATACACAGGGAGACTTTTTTGGCCTCTCTCTAGCTCATGCTCTCATACACTCAATACAACAACAACAACACACCCGTGGAGTAGGGTATTATGGTCAGGCGGCCCGAACCACGTAAATACTCGTGTCAAGTCGCCATCTTATTCTGAATCTCCGCGCGCCCCAACCGACCTAAGAAACTCTGCAGTCTACTAATAGTAGTATTGGGAGAATTGTCGGAATCAGACTCCGACAGCCTCATTGTACCTGGACTGGATCATCCTGGATCACGTCTCAACGTGATGTTAAAATCGCTGTTCGAAGAATTGAAAATGTTGTGGACAGTTGTCGAAGCGTACGACAGTTACAAGAATCAGAAATTCAACCTTCGAGCTGCTTATTTGTGGTCCGTCCATGATTTGCCGGCATACGACATGGTTTTCTTATGGAGCACTCACGCTCATCTGACGTGTCTGATATGTGCTTCAGACACAGATTGCTTTCGACTAACTCATGGAGGCAAGATATCTTACTTCAATTGTCACACACGTTGGCTGCCTCCGAATTACATATTTAGGCAACAGAGTCATGTCTTTAGAAAAAACAGCGTTGTCACTAAAGGACGACCAAAATGTCTCAACGGGTCAGAAATTTTGGATATGTTGGACAAACTGGTGCCAAATGAAGGTCGTTCTGTATATTTTGTAGGTTACAGAGAGGAACACAATTGGACTCACATATGTGGACTTTGGGAGCTACCGTATGTGAAGTTGTTGACTCTAATGCACAACACTGATGTCATGCATCAGGAGCGTAACATGGGCGAAAGTATCATAAGCACATGCATGGATATAACTGGCAAAACGAAAGACAACATAAAAGCTAGACTAGATTTGGCAGAGATTTGTAATTATCCAACTCTTGAAATCTCTGAAAGTGGTGGTAAGCCACGTGCTTCTTTCTGTCTTTGACCTAAAGAAAAGAAAGAAGTCATAAAATGGTTGAAAACTTTGAAATTCCCAGATGGTTATGCAGCTAGCCTGAAACAAGCCGTGAATGTGAACACAAGAAACCTTATTGGATTGAAGAGTCATGATTATCATATTATCATGTAAAGACTCTTACCTTTTATGTTTCGGGGCAATCTAGATGATGCGGTGTGGAAGCTTTTAGCCAAGCTCAGCTATTTCTATAGACAGCTTGTGCTAAAGAAATCAATATAGGGATGATGTATAAGTTAGAGAAGGAGATACTGATACTTTTATGCAAGATGGAAATTTTTTTCCACCGGGTTTCTTCAATCCAAGGCAACATATTCTTATTCATCTTCCATTCGAAACTAAAGTTGGCGGTCCTGTGCAATACAGGTGGATGTATCACATTGAAAGAGCACTACAATATCTGAAAGCAATGGTTAGCAATAGGGCAAGGGTGGAAGGGTGCATCGCTGAAGCATATGGTCTTAAGGAAGTAGGATACTTTTCAAGTGTCTACATTGCAGAAGAACACAATGTCAATACTTCGGCGATGCAATACAATATGGACGAAGCACCCCCTTGTAGCGACCTCTCCTTTTTTCAAACGGAGGCACTACTGTTGGTAGCTACACAACCTACGAGCTACCCGAACGTGACAGGGCTGTTGCTTTACTCTACATGTACGCAAATATAGATGGCACACAGGAATACTTTGAGTAGGTGTTTGTCCTACATTTATGCTAATCAACATATTAGATAGTTGTTGCTAGACACTTTTATTGTCGAGCCTGGTGCAGGACTCGATCAGTTAGTTGGAGATGTTGAAGATGTAGAGACAGATTATATGCACAAATGGAAATTAGAGCAATTCATGATGGTAGATCGTTGTGATGGTTTAAGGAGTAGGGAACATGATAATGATGTTAATGATTATTTAAAGTGATTACAAGTAATGTTTTCTTGAATATAGTAACATGAATTTTGTATATCTTATTTGCATATTTACTGATTATCTATTAAAATAGGATGGCGTCAAAGAAGGGTAAGAAGGTGGCAGCGACGAAGTGGTTCTTCCCCTCTAGAGCTGATGACGCTTTTGCTGGTGCCTCGTCGACTGGGAGCGGATGCTCTCAGCTGTTGGGGCACGTTTTGACCAGCTCTTGTGCTTTGTCACAACATCCCACATAGGTAAATTTCACTAGTCTTTGACAAATTTTTCGAATTCAATTTCCAAATAAACTTACTTAATCATTTGGATGTTGTAGTCCTCACTAACTGACTCAGAGGCTAGGGCGCCAGTTGAGCTTGGCTACCCTTCCGTGAGCCAGCTCTCAGCCAGCCATGCCTTGGTTGGCAGCCGTATGTTCCTCAGCCCTTTGGCTCGGCTGGTGACGAGCCTTCTGGGTCACCATACGTGGTGCCCGAGCAGAGGTGACGGACAAGGAGGACTCACTTTGTCAGTCCTCCTCCGATCCCTTTATAAAGGATTGTGATTGGTCTAGTCGGAGACAGGTAATAAATTGTAGTGTTCAATTCTGGTTCCTTTTGGTTACTTAAGTAATGAATCAATAAATGTCTTGTAGCGCTTGGTACGATGCGTCTTTCACCGGTGATAGACACCACAGACCGGTGAACGGTGTCCTTGGGTCCTTAGTGCGTACGCACTATCTCGGGGTCAACGATGGGGTGCCTGCTACTTCGTGGGACGACTACGCACGCACCCTCACCAGGAGCACCGCAACGTTCAGGAGGCTGTATGGGCTGAATTTATGTTAAGTATGTTAAATAAAGTTTCTATGTTTTAACTATTGAACTTATTTCATGAAAATCTCTTCAATATATTCTTTATCACAGGAAAGGTATATTTGAGAGGACCAGACGACCGTTGCATGTTTGAGCATGCGAGGAAAGTGTTTCACTTCAACGCTGCTAAGGCGGTTCAACAAGCTTTGTCGAACGGTCGTATTCAAGTTATCAATGAGCACTTGAAGGTGAACCAGCATGACGTGTGACACTTCCGCCAGGAGAGCGAGAGGCACCTGACGGAGGAGGAGTACGCGCAGGTACGTGGGGTGTAGTAAATATTGTTTCTGATAATTTCCTTAACGGTATTTTTAACTACCTAACACTATGTGCACGGCCACGTGAGCTGGTTGCAGGGTCGATCCGATGCATACCTGGGCTCTTTGTCGGTACTGGGCTAGCGATGAGTTTAAGGCTAAGTCCCAGAAAGCTCGAGGGTGTAGAGGAGTCAACGTGAAGCACAACCACAACTAAGATAATCACTTGCATTTATCTAAATGCATGGTAAGTGTATCTAGAATATGTTTATAATTCATAATATACTGTTCTTACTAACACGTATTGAGAGGTGCACGAGACAGGGGTGCTGCCGACCCCTGCTGAGGTCTGGAAGAGAGGTCAAAGGGACCCTTCTCAGCCTTAGGGGTGCAGTTAGGCCGCAGCCGAGTAGGTGGTAAGTTAAGAAATCATTCATATTAAATATAACTATATGGATTGTTGAACTTACACAATTTTCTTGTTTTTTAGGCTAGGTACGGTGAGGAGGCTAGGAGGATATACGGAGCAAGTTTCGATTGGAAACATGAACCAACCGATCCTCAAGCCGCGTATGCAAGTGGCGGATGAAAAGCCCACAGAAGGTGAGTTCGTAATTCATTTTATTGTTTTAAATTCAAGATATTCAAGATATTTTAGTTACATATTACTGATTTTTTTATAGGGTTGCAAAATTCGACGGAGTTGTCAACTCGAGGGCGGCGAAACCTGCAAGAGGCAGCTCCACAAAGGCTTCGTCGGCGGGCCTGAGTCGCCGTGTCTTGTAGATGGATACTCTCGTCCGTTAGGTCGAGGAGGGCAAGGCGGAGATGGAGATGGCGAAGGCGGCAATGCAGGCCACCATCTCCTACCAGCAAGCCTGCATGGAGTAGATGCGGGAGGCAATGGAGATGCAGAGGCAGGCAATGACGGTAAGTTAAAGTAATTTAAATTCACCGCATTCTTAATAATATGTAATAACTTGTAATGTTTGCAATGACAGAGTTTCTTTCAAGGCCATAGAGTCCAGGGGTTGCACCTCGAGCTACCTCCACTGCCACCGCCAGTTCCACCGCCAGAAATGCAAGTACCGCCGCCAGTGCACACTTCTCCGGGTTTTCGTGTAATTAAAAGCATTCTTACTTATTCTTAATTCATTAAATATAGGCAAATATAATTCAACTTAGCTATTGTAGTCTTACTTAGTCTTAAATAATAAAACATAGCAAATCTAACGCAAATTATTTAAAGTAAGTTCAATATGATCAATTCTAGCTTGTTTAATCAATTCTTGTCAAAAACGAAGTTCCAAACTAACCAATATATCAAACAACTTCTATGTGTTACAGGTATCAACAATGGAGGCTCAAACTCCGTCACCGTCTATATCGGCGCCTGGACTGACGCGTGGCTAGGACGTTAGCGGCACGAGAGGTAGCTATAATTGATGGATGGAGATGCATTTGTCTTTGTTTTGTGTTCTTGTGTTGTGATGGATCGAGATATTATTTGAATTGTGTTGTTATTGTGTTTTTAGATGATATTGTGTTTCTGGTCATCGAGCCGAGCAGAATGTTTTTTTTTTAAAAAAAACGTATTTGCGACGGCTTTTATACAACACTGTCGCAAATAAGACTTTTGACCGTCATAAATTAACCTATATTATTTGCGACTGTCAATGCAAGCCGTCGCAAATAGGACTTGTATTATTTATGACAACCACCGCAAGCCGTTGCTAATACACTATGTAAGAAAGCCAAATAGGAGACCAAGATGGCGACGCGCTCAAAGGCGGCATCTGTGATAATGTTAAGCGAGACGTGCCGGCTTCAGCGAGGATCTGACATGGCTCGGCTGAAAGTACAAGGAGACCTGTTAAAATAAAGCCCGTCTAAGTTAAATTTGTATCCGAGACACACCATCCTCTCTGACAAGCGGGAGACGCGCTTCATACACAACACGTCTCCAATATGCGCAAGAAATGAGACGCACTCTACACAAAGCCCGTCTCCTTTGTCTTCGCTTACAGACTCTCATCGCCAAAAGTTTAATTCATTCCGTCATTCATTCACAGTTGAACACATATAAAACAGATGAACACACAAAATATTCATCATAGAGATGAACACAGATATTCATTAACAAATATATTACAAAACACAAGAATAAAGTACAAGACACAAGAAAATAAAAACAACATCAACTAAAAAACAACAATAGAAAACCTAAATCCTACTCCCCCTCCTCCTCCTCCGGCTGCTCCTCCGGTTGCTCCGGCTGGTCCGGATCCGGCAGTGCAACCTCACGACCGAGATTCCTCGCCATCGCCGCCACCAGGATAATGCGGCCCTCGACGCTGAGCACCTCGGCCATCGTCTCAAGCAGCCTCTGTAACCAGTCAAACAACCTGTCGAACAACATCTAGAGAAGCTCTTTGTTGTGCCTCTCGGGGGAGCGGCAACAGTGTTTCTTGCAAGGTGGCTCCCTCGACGGGCTTGGCGGCAGAAAGTTGGCCATGGTGGATTGTCTGTGCTGAGAAGACGAACGAAGAGAAGAGACTGATGGTGCCTTTTATATGTCTATGCAGAGAAGAAAAATGGAGACGCGCTTTTAGAAAGAGCGCATCCCCGATTCCACACGTCACCTTTAGATTCGTGATTTTCTCCATTTTGCTTCAGTTCACTATTGATATCACACATCACTGAACTTAGAGCACATTCACTTGATAACTAAATCATTCACTTCTCCAGAAAATAATCAAATCCTTCCTTATGATACCTAAGGAACACGATGAACACACCACACATTCATTCATTCACACAGTTGAAGAACACACAAGATAATATTCAATGACATAGATGAACAAAGATAGATTTCATTCATTAACAATATTTACAAAACCGAAGCAACTAAAAACAACAAAGAAAAACTAAATCCTACTCATACTCCTCCTCCTACTCCTCCGGATCCTCCTCCTCCTCCTCCTCCTCCTCCTTCGGCGGTGACACCGGCGCTGGTGCAACAGGAGCCTGGGCCAGCTGCGCCGGCTGCACCGGCTGCACTGGTGGTGCAACCCTGAGAACAAGGTTGCTCTCCGTTGCCTCCACCAGGTTTCTGCGGCCCTCGGGGCCAAGCACCTGGGCCATCGTCTCGAATAGAATGTCGAGAAGATTGTCTACCCCCATGAGGGCGAAGAGGTATTGACTGATGGTACCCATTCCAGTAAATTGGGGAAGGGTACCAAGACCCTTCTCCAGTATGAACTATGAAATGTATGAACTATGAAATTAGTTTAGAGGGCATGCAATCTATGAATTACGAGATTCATTGAGTTGCAAATTATCTCTAGATTGCAATGTCATTGCGTTTGTTTATCCCTGAATTCCAATTAATCCATTAATTGCACTGTCATTGCGTTTGTTTATACCTGCAATGGATAAGGAGTGCATTAGAGACACAATTTAGAAAGGTGCATCTCAGATATTTGAGATCTGGCAAAAGGGAGACGCGTCACACTCGGGCACGTCTCTGATTTGTGCCGAAAACTTTTGTCCCACATCGGAAAGCTTAGTACGTTGCAACGATTGTATAAGGCATTACACACAATTGCCTGTTGGACACGTCAGAATGTCCTAGATGTTGTTCCTGGCTTCAACACACCGTGGTGCATCCAGGACACTCCAGCGTGTCCGGGGCCACAAAATAATGCGAGACGCACCTTACATTGGCAGAGACGCGTCTTACCAGGGATCGTCTTCGATTTACGCCGATGATCTTTTGTCCCCCCTCAAAAAGTTGAGCGCAGTGCAACAGTTATATAAGGCATTGCACACAGTTGCCAGTGGTACATACCCGCATGCGAAAGATATTCCATGCTTCAGCACACCGTGGCTCGTCTTTTGCATGTGGGAAAATGCCCTGATGCGAAAGATGATAATGCAATACGTGCGTTATATATGTGCGTCTCTGAGTTTTATTTTAAACCTCGCGAGCTCTATTTTGGCAAAAATTTTCTCGCGCTCTCTCGACGAAAGGATGCTAAAATGAGAGACGGGTGTTATAAAGGCTTATCTCCGAGTTCTGCTATTTTTATCCATCGCGTGCTCTCTCCCAACATTCCGCGAAAATTTATAGCTCTCGCGCGCTCTCTCGATCTAGAAACCGCAGCTCCTGCGCACGCTGCCGCCATCCCGTCATTGTCAACGTCGCGATGCCGCCATCGACCCCGATCCTGCCGTCAACCCCTGACATTGGCGTCATTAGAGAGTTGAACACGCTGGAGCACGCCGGCTCGTATCCTGTCTAAAAGTGCATCTAGGCATCCCTTGTGGGTTTTGGTTGATTTATGACAAGCAAATGAGATCCTAACTAAATTGTTGAGATAAGCGCAAGTTTTTAATGAAATTGTGAAGATAGCGCAAAAAGAAGGGAGAGTGAGAAATCAAGTTGAAAGGAGCTCAAGCAATGATTAAAATACTTTTTGTGTATGGAGTGTGTTGGAGAAATACAACCCGAGAGCTCAAGCAAATTTTTAATCACTCTCACTGCACAAAGTGATACAGGTCCGGACTAGTCCGATGTATCTCAGACTAGTCTGATTTCTCTTTGTTCAAGATCAGACAAGTCCTCCTAGAGCGGACTTGTTTGCACAATCTACTTTCCACAGACCGGACTAGTCCGATATCACCACGAACTAGTCCGATATCTCTCTGACTAAGATCGGACTAGTCCTCCCTAGTGCGGACTAGTCCTCAGCACTTCATAGTTTGCACGAAGTCGGACAAGTCCGATATCACAACGGACTAGTTCGATATCTTTCTGACCTAAATCGGACAAGTCTGATATCTGCACGGATTAGATCGAAAAACCTTCTGACTTAAATCGGACAAGTCCTCCAAGTGCAGACTTGTCCTAAATTCACCAAGGGTTTCACCCAACCAGACTAGTCCGATATGTGTCGGACTAGTACGAACATTTCCAGAGACAAAACTGGACTAATCCACACCTGGCCGGACATGTCTGATAATTTGGGACACTTAGGGTTTCCAAAAGGCCGCACACTGGACTATTCCAGAGTCCACCACGGACTAGTCCGGACTTTGAAAATCATAATGATAATCTTTGGAAACCCTAGTATAAATAGAGGTGCACAGCCCCTAATCAATAACTCTCGACCCCCTACGCCGTCACGCCCTCCAAGAGCCTAGATAACACGTCTCTCCACACAATCCAACGCAATAAAGATCAAAACCTTGAGGATTAACTTTAGATCAAAGGAGAGACACAATTCTTCACGTTTTGAGATATTAAGTTTGATTCTCTCGCACACTCTTGTCCTTTATTGTATATAATTTTAGTGTGTTGGTGGTGTATTCAGTTGTAAATCTTGGGGAGCCCTCAACTTGTGAGAAGGCCCCTTGAACTTGGTGATTTGCCCTTTGTGATTAGTGGAAGAGAATCGGCCTCCATGGCGATTCGACGAGGGTAGGGTTGGTGAAGACCCAGTCCTTACGTGGGCTCCTCAACGTGGATGTAGGTTGCCTTCGTGGGAACCGAACTACGGGATAAAAATCTTGTGTCTTAACTTTGTGCTTATTGTTCATTGCATCTAGGGTTTAATTGATCTTAGTCAAATTACATCAAAACTTGAAACTAAGGTTACCTTATGCTATCTACGGTTTAATTGAAGCAACATACTCTAGTTACATCTTAATTTCTGCTGGGTAGAGTACTTGGATCGAGATCGTCGATCAAACTTGATCGATCTAGTCCGCACGCACTGGACTAGTCTAATTTATTGGTATTTGATCAAGTTGTTGAGTGTTGTAGGTTCCAATAAAAATTCAAAAAGGCCTATTCACCCCCCTCTAGGCCACATTCAATTGGTACCAGAGCAGGTTTCTTCAAAAAGATACTAATCGCTCAAAGAAAATGTAGGACATGAAGGATGTGCACAAGAGCCTCAACCAAGAGAAGGTTGAAGATGAAAAGGCTCAGAAATTGGAGAAGCTCCTCGACGCCATTCAGGACTTCGAGGATGATGATGAGGAGATGTTTGAACTCAAGGCGCTCCTAAGGAAGAAAGCTCTCTCCAAAGGAATGATGAAGATCGAAGATGAAAAGAAGAAGAAGGGGAGTAGTCACACTGACTACTCCCGATATCCTTTTAACTAAGATCGCTTAAATTCTAACAACAACCATTACTTGTCAATCCCTCTAGGAAAAGCCCCATACCTTGATGGCAATGATTATTCAATGTGGAGGCAAAATATGAAAATGCATTTGATCTCACTTAACCCCAGCTTGTGGCATATAGTGTGTACAAAAATAGATATTCCGGACGACGATGAAGAGCTCACACCAAGTCAAAAGCAAGCAATTCATCGAAATGCTCAAGCTGCAGCAGTCATCACATCTTCATTGAGTAGAGATAAGTTCACAAAAGTGGATAGACTCGAGATTGCAAAAGAAATATGGGACACACTACAAACTGCACATGAAGGTGATCATCATGTGCGAGAAGCTAAAATCAAAATGATCGAAGGCGAATTGGGAAGATTCGCCATAGAAGAAGATGAGTCACCGCGGGACATGTATAGCCGGTTGAAGACTCTCATCAACAAGGTTTGAGCATATGGAAGGAAAAATTGTAACGATCACGAGGTGGTGAAGTTCATTCTTAGAGCTTTCATGCCTCACAATGTCACCTTGTGCTCGATGACTAGAGAAAGCCCTGGATACAAGAAAATGACCTCGGACGATTTGTTTGGAAAGATCATCAATTCGAGATGATGGAGAAGCAAGCAAAACATGTCAAGGAGATTGCCGATCTCACCTTGGCAAAGAGGAAGGGGGTTGCCTTGATGTCCACTTGCAAGCCCTTGTCAAAAGAAGCTTGAGAGACTCAAGAAGAAGAAGACAGTGATGATGAGAGCAGCAACATAGATGAAGAAGACATGATCCTTTTTATGAAGAAACTCAAAAGGATGATGAAAAGAAGACAAGGGGGTAGTTCAAATGAGATAAAACACAAATACAAGTCAAGACCGAAGTTGAGGCGAGCTTGCTATAAATATGGCGAATATGACCATTTTATAGTTCATTGCCCGTATGAAGAAAACAAGAAGAAAACCAAGGAAACAAAGCCTCAACCCAAGAAGTTCTTCAAGAAGATAAAGCAAGTTGGACAGGCACACCTAGGAAAGGAGTGGGACTCAAATGATGAGTCCTCGTCCGAAGAGGAAGAGGATATGGCTAGCATAGCCATCAAGAAGACGACCAAGAAATCGACCCTCTTCCCAACTATCGGTGCATGGAAGGACAATGACACATGTCTCATGGCGAAGGAAGGTAAAAGGAAGGTAACAACTAAATCTTCCTCCTCGCATTCTTACTCTAGCGATAGTGATGCTTATAGTGATAATGATGATATGCTTGTTGGCCTAGATAAGAAAACTGCTGCAAAAATGAAATTCATAATGGATAAACTTATTGATAAGGAGGAGCTTGTTGATCGCCAAGAAGATATGATCATCATTAAAAAGGAGTATCTTAAGATCAAAAAGCTCCTTGAACATGAGCGAAGCAAGTCACTAGCTTGAGTTAGCTTCAAGCAAGGAAGCTTGCTTGAAGTTAAGCGACTCAAATGTAATCATCAAGGATGAACTTTCTAACTTGACCAAAGTTAAAAAGATCCTTGAGGTGCAAGTTGAGTCACTCAAGCAAAGTGAACCTTCATCCTCTACAAGTTCACCTTCTCAACACTTAAAATCTAAAACTACTATTACTTGTGGATGTGCTAAAATTGACACTAACTTGAAGGACAAGTCGAACTTGACAAAGGACAAGCATCCTTCCAGTAATGGCATATTTGACAAGGAGAAGATCAAGTATGCACGCAGTGCATACTTGGCCACAAAGCCTCCTAATGTCAAATATGGCATTGGGTATTCTTATGGTGAAAAGCAAAATGCTAGAAGCCACAAGAATAACAAGGAGCGCATTGCTTTTGTCAAGGGAAACTCCCCTCAAACTAGAAAGGCTAATAATGTTGACAAGTCCAAACATGTTAATACATATGAGCAACAACTTTTGTTTAGAACCTTTGATGCATCATATGTACTCATGAAAAGTAACTTTGGTAGAGTTTGTGCTAAATATGTTGGGCCACGACATGGGAATGACAAGTCTCATGTGTGGGTGCCCAAATAACTTGTAACAAACCTCAAAGGACCCAAGCAAGCTTTGGTACATAAAACCAAGGCATAACTTGTTTTTGCAGGCCTATTCCCCTGGTGGATCGAAATGGGTGCCAGATAGTGGATGCACCAACCACATGGCCGGAGAAAGAAGGATGATTGTTGAGTATGAAGAAAATGAAGATCCAAGCGAGGGTATCTATTTTGGAGACAATAGTCAAAGAAGGGTGCTCGGTACCGGTAAAATTGCAATATCATCTCAACACACGCTTTCTCATGTTTTGCATGTCGACTCCTTAGATTATAACCTTCTGTCCATATCTCAATTATGTGACAAGGGTTATAATTGCTTGTTTACTAATGAGGGTGTGACCGTCTCCAGAAGGAGTGATGACTCGGTTGCATTCAAGGGTGTGTTGAAGGGAAAGCTTTATCTTGTTGACTTCAACAAAGATAAAGCCGAACTTGACACATGTTTGATTGCAAAGACCAACATGAGTTGGCTGTAGCATAGATGGCTAGCACATGTTAGTATGAGGAATCTTCAAAAACTCCTTAAGGGCGATCACATCCGAGGTTTGAAGGATGTTGTTTTTGAGCAAGGCAGGCCTTGTAGCGCGTGCCAAGCTGGGAAGCAAGTAGAAGCACCTCATCCCGCGAAGAATGCCATGACAATGACAAGACCACTCGAGCTGCTTCACATGGATCTGTTTGGTCCAATTGCTTACATAAGCATCGGCGGTAACAAATACAGCTTAGTAATTTTTGATGATTTTTTGTGCTTCACGTGGGTTTTCTTTTTTCATGATAAGAAAGAAACGCAAGGAACCCTCAAGAAGTTTCTCAAGCGTGCCCAAAATGAGTTCTCATTGAAGATCAAGAATATACGAAGTGACAATGGCACGGAGTTCAAGAACACCCAAGTTGAGGAGTACCTAGACGAAGAAGGGATAAATCATGAATTCTCCGCACCGTATTCCCCTCAACAAAATGGAGTAGCAGAAATAAAGAATGGAACCCTCATAGAGATGGCAATCACAATGCTTGATGAGTACAAGACTTTGGATTGGTTTTGGGCGGAAGCGGTTAACACCGCTTGTCACACCATAAACCGACTCTATCTTCATCGACTTCTCAAGAAAACGTCATATGAGATACTCACCGGTAACAAGACAAATATTTCCTATTTTTGAGTTTTCAGTTCTAAGTGTTATATTTTGAACAAGAAGCCTAGGACTTCAAAGTTCGCTTCAAAGTTTGATGAAGGTTTCTTGCTTGGCTATGATTCAAACTCTTATGCCTATCGTGTCTTTAACAAGGTCTCCGGACTTGTTGAAGTAGCACATTACGTAGTGTTCGATGAAACTAACGGCTCTCAAGAAGAGCAAGTTGATCCATGTGTGCTAGATAGAGAAGAAGCTCCATCTCAAACATTGAGAAGGATGGCGTTGGGCGATGTTCGACCACAAGCGCCACCTCCAAATGCGAATGATGAAGATGAACCACAAGTGGAGATAAATTATCAAGGGGGAGCTTCTACACAAGATCAACCTCAATAAGACGAAGATGATCAACACACCAATGAGGGCAACCATCTAGGACGAGTAGAAGATGACCATGAAGATTCAAGACCACAAGTGCCACACCCAAGAGTACACCAATGCGTCCAAAGAGATCACCCCGTCGACAACATAATCAGTGACATCCAAAAGGGAGTAACTACTAGATCTCAAATTGCTAATTTTTGTGAACATTACTCTTTTGTATCCTTTTTGGAACCGCGCAGGATTGAGGATGCATTGAAAGATCCAGATTGGGTGGTGGCAATGCAAGAAGAACTTAGCAACTTCAAACGGAACGAGGTGTGGGAACTCGTCAAAAGACCCAAGTTCAACGTCGTCGGCACCAAATGGGTCTTTCGCAACAAGCAAGACGAACACGGGTGTTGACAAGGAACAAGGCGCGACTTGTGGCCAAAGGGTATTCACAAGTCGAAAGTTTTGATTTTGACAAAACTTTTGCTCCCGTAGCTAGGTTTGAATCAATTAGAATATTACTTCCTTATGCTACACACCATGATTTAAAGCTCTATCAAATGGATGTGAAAAGCGCATTCCTCAATGGACCAATAAGGAGGATGTGTACGTGGAGCAACTCCCCGGATTCGAAGATCAAGAGTTCCCCGACCACGTCTTCAAACTGCGTAAGTCTCTCTACGGCCTCAAAGAAGCTCCTAGAGCTTGGTATGATTGTCTTAGAGATTTCCTAATTGAAAATGGTTTTAAAATAGGTAAAGAAGATTATACGTTGTTTACAAAGCACTTTGACAATGATCTTTTTATTTGTCAAATTTATGTTGATGACATTATCTTTGGTTCAACTAACTAATCCTTTTGTGAAGAATTTAGTAAGATTATGACAGATAGGTTCGAGATGTCCATGATGGGAGAGCTGAAATACTTCTTGGGATTCCAAGTGAGGCAACAAAAAGAAGGGACGTTCATAATCCAAACCAAGTATGCTCAAGACATAGTCAAGAAGTTTGGAATGGACAATGCGAAGCCAATAAAGACTCCCATGGCAACAAACGGACACTTGGACCTAAATGAAGACGGACCAAACGTGGATCAAAATGTATATCGTTCCATGATTGGATCCCTACTTTACTTATGGGCATCTAGGCCTGATATTATGTTGAGTGTGTGCTTCTGTGCAAGATTTCAAGCGAATCCTAAAGAGTGTCATTTGACCGCTGTCAAGAGAATCTTGCGATATTTAGTTCATACACCCAACCTAGGCCTTTGGTATACTAGAGGTTCCTAATTCAATCTCATTGGATACTCTGATGGAGATTATGCCGGATGCAAAGTAGATAAAAAAGTACCTCCGATACATGCCAATTCTTAGGTAGATCCCTAGTTTCTTGGTCCTCCAAGAAAGAAAACTCCATCGCCTTATCCACGGCCGAAGCGAAGTATGTTGCAGCTGGGAGTTGTTGTGCACAACTCCTTTGGATGCAAAAAACTCTAAGGGATTACGGTTATAATATGAGCCGTATTCCACTCCTTTGTGATAATCAAAGTGCCATTAAAATTGCCCATAATCCCATTGAGCACTCTAGGACCAAACACATAGACATTCAGCATCAATTTTTGAGAGACCACTCTATGAAAGGAGACATAACCATTTCCCATGTCAACACTGAAAAACAACTAGTCGATATTTTTACCAAGCCACTTGATGAAAAACATTTTTGCGAGCTCTGAAATGAACTAAATAAACTAGATGCTCGGAACGTGACTTGAAAACTTGCATACATGTATGGCTTATTCAAAATCCTTTGATTTTGTTATGAAAATCATCTCTCTCTATTTTCTCTGAAAAACTATTTCAATTACTTGATCTTGGTGAATGATGGTCATAGCTTGAATATTGTATGTTTACTAATCATATTCTTCAAGATTATTGTGTGTTTTGCCCCCTATTTTTCTTAGTAAGAACCTTCGAATATATATGAATGGGCTAATTATATCTGTTCTGGTGACCACGGACTAGTCCGTGGTTATCCGGATAGTACGCACATTGCAGACTAGTCCGCAGAGTGTCCGATAGTCCGGACTAGTCCGGTCGACCACATACTAGTCCGATTTTTCGACTCCATAACCCTAGGCACCGCCAAAACCTAATCTTCTTCATCCTCAAAACTCACCTCACGTTCTCTCTCTTCCCTCAAGTGCTCCCAAGTCGATTCCATGGTTCCTCCATATAATCCCCTCAAATTTCACTGGGAATTGATCTCCATTGCAAGGGGATTGAAGACCACGGACTTTTCCGCATCTGCAACTCCTCCATCCTCAAGAATCAAAGTTTTTTGGTAAATTTCCTCCCAAACCCTAGAAACTTTGATTTCCTTCGTATTGAATCAAATAGCTCAGTTCCTTCCAGTTAATTCAAGACTCCTTGTTGTATTACATCCTACTAGATCTACTTTTGCATTGAGAAACACCATTGACTCTCTAGTTAGGGTTTGAGAAGTTGAACACCGGACTAGTCCGGTCCCTGTTCGAACAAGTCCGGTTCTCTGGACTAGTCCACACTTGAGGACCGGATAAGTCCGATTTTTAGCAGAACTCGACCCTAAATTCCTTTACTCAATGCGTTTCCTATTCATCGATTCTCATCAATGCATTGTATAATCCCCTTCCCAGGACTATGTCGAGCTCCAATGATGAGATTTCCGACTATGAGGCGGAGATGGACTGAGATTCTTTGCTTCGGTCCTTGACTGGCCAAGGCAAGAAGCAACAAGAGCGTCCCTCTGAGCCGGCACCTACTCCACCTCAGGTGCGGCGCAAGGTCGTGGCCAAGAAGCGGGCATCCAAAGGAAAGGATGCAGCTGGCCCTAGCTTGGCAGCTCCTCGCCAAGCCAAGGGCAAAGGGAAAGGGATCGCCACCGGTCCCACTGGCCCCTTCAGATGAGTGCTTCGAGGCAGGGGACCAGAGACCCCACTGAAGAAAGGTTCATTGGCAAAGGAAGTAATGTTGCTGCGAAGCTCATGAACATTGATTACTACAGTAGGTCCAAAAAAGCAGCTGATCCAAGATTCTGGAGCAACTTCCACGAGAACTACTACAGTTCCGTGTATCTCACTATGAAGACTCCAGTGGTCCGAAGCCAGTGGATCGATTGGACCCACTTTGAGAGGATGATCTACCTTTGATGAATTGATACAAGCAGTGGAGAGGCATGGGCTCAAAGACTTGTTTGCTTTCAGGTGCGACTGGTATGATGAAGTTATAGCCCAATTCTATGCTACCTGCTATTTTGCTAGTGATGAAGAGGAGAGGGTGACTTGGATGACTCATGAATCCAAGTACACCATTACTTATGATGAGTTTGCAAGACTGCTTCACCTAGAAGACAGTGGCAACAATGAGCTAACCATCCACAACAATGGCGATTGGAGAAGGATAAGATGGAGTTTCTCTATGACACTCGCCTGAAGTACAATCCTCCATCGACCAAGAACATGAAGCCCTTCTTCATGGTTCTTAATAGGGTGTTGAGGAAGACCATAGCTCCAAACGATGGAGATGCAGGAAGTGTGCAAGGGTACTTGAGAACCTTAATGAAGGTGATAAGCAAGAACCGGAAGTTTGATATCTTCGACTATATCTGGAACGACATGGTGAACATCTCTAGCACCCCTAACCGTTCCTGTGGCTATGCTCCTACATCATGTTCATGATAGAAAAAGTCACGGGAATCGAGTTTGCGAAGGATGTTGAGCACACTCCACTAAGGCCCTAGAAGCCTTCCCAAGCCACACTCCCAGCTGCTCCATCCCCTGCATCTAGTGAGGAGGCTCCTAGGAGGGCCCAAGCTGAAACAAGACCCAACCCCCATCCAGTACAGGAGCTACTACATCCAAGAAGGGGTCCCCCACTGGTATTTTAAAGTACTTGGCTGCCATCTTTGGCTCTTGCAAGATGGCTGAAGTGAAAATCCATAAATTGAACAAGGAAAGGAAGGAGGATATGCGATACATAAAGCAAAATGTCAAGCAATTCTGCCAGAAGCTGGAGATTGAGCCCATTGGATCTCCTGTCATCTCAAGGGACTCTCCCTCTGACTTCTCGAAGCTTCCACCCCTTTCACCTTCTGAATTGGACTATTTTGGCATTGGGGGCACTTGGAGTGCATCCGCTCCTCCTCCTCCTCAACATGAAGATGAAGACGATGAGAGGACCGGCAGCGAGGAATGAGCATCTAGATCCCTCCTCTCCTTCTTTTTGGTGCCTTGATGCCAAAGGGGGAGGGATCGAGGGGGGGTCACTAGGTCCTAGCTGTAGGTTGCAAGAGGAGAGCTCTATTTGTGATTCTTTTGGGTTGTAAAGCTTTATCTATGTTATTGGACATGTGGTGTGAAACTATAACTTTGTTATGGTTATGACTTGTGTGTTATGCTCTAAATTTGATATTTATTCTTGATAACCTTTATGTTGTCATGATTATGCCATTCATCTTATTCATATCAAGATTATTGTTCACACACATATAGTTTTGCATCCTACCATAAAGAGTGCACATATGTCTCATGTTTTCATTGCTTAATTTGTTCCAAACTCATATGTGCACCCTTTATGAAAATTCTGCACTTTTAATCATATTTGTGAAATCTCAATTGTTTGTCATCAATCACCAAAAAGGGGGAGAATGAAAGTGCATGTAGGAATCCCTTGTGGGTTTTGGTTGATTTATGACAAGCAAACGAGATCCTAACTAAATTGTTGAGATAAGCGTAGGTTTTTAATGAAATTGTGAAGAAAGCGCAAAAAGAAGGGAGAGTGAGAAATCAAGTTGAAAGGAGCTCGCGAAATGATTATAATACTTTTTGTGTATGGAGTGTGTTGGAGAAATACACCCGAAGAGCTCAAGCAAATTTTAATCACTCTCACTGCACAAAGTTATACAGGTCCGTACTAGTCGGATGTATCCCGAACTAGTCCGATTTCTCCCTGTCCAGGATTGGACAAGTCCTCCTAGAGCGGACTTGTGTGCACATTCCAGTTTCCATAGACCAGACTAGTCCGATATCACCACAGTCTAGTCCGATATCTCTCTGACTATGATCGGACTAGTCTCCCTAGTGCGGACTAGTCCTCAGCACTTCATAGTTTGCACAAAGTCAGACAAGTCCAATATCACAACGGACTAGTCCAATATCTTTTTGACCTAAATTGGACAAGTCCGATATCTGCACGGATTAGTCCGAAAAACCTTCTGACTTAAATCGGACAAGTCCTCCAAGTGCGGACTTGTCCTCAATTCACCAAGGGTTTCACTCAACCGGACTAGTCCGATATGTGCCGGACTAGTCCGAACATTTCCAGAGACAAAAACAGACTAATCCGCCCCTGGATGGACAAGTCCGATAATTCAGGACACTTGGGGTTTCCCACACGCCGCACAACGGACTAGTCCGAAGTCCACCACGGACTAGTCCAGACTTTTAAAACCCTAACGGTAACCTTTGGAAACTCTAGTTTAAATAGAGGTGCACAACCCCTAATCAATAACTCTCAACGCCCTGCGTCGTCACACCCTCCAAGAGCCTAGAAAACACGTCTCTCCACACAATCCAACGCAAGAAAGATCAAATCCTTGAGTATTAACTTTTGATCAAAGGAGAGACACAATTCTTCACGTTTTCAGCTCTTGGGTTTGATTCTCTTGCACACTTTTGTTCTTTATTGCATATAATTTGAGTTTGTTGGTGGTGTATTCAGTTGTAAATCTTGGGGAGCCCTCAACTTGTGAGAAGGCCCCTTGAACTTGATGATTTGCCCTTTGTGATTAGTGGAAGAGAATCGGGCTCCATGGCAATTCGACGAGGGTAGGGTTGGTGAAGACCCGGTCCTTTCATGGGCTCCTCAACGTGGATGTAGGTTGCCTTCGTGGAAATCGAACCATGGGATAAAAATCTTGTGTCTTCACTTTGTGCTTATTTTTTTATTGCATCTAGGGTTTAATTGAACTTAGTCAAATTATGTCAAAACTTGAAACTAAGGTTACCTTGTGCTATCTTCAGTTTAATTAAAGCAGCATACTCTAGTTACATCTTAATTTCCACTGCGTAGAGTACTTGGATCGAGATCATCAATCAAACTTGATAGATCTAGTCCGCATGCACTGGACTAGTCCACACAGTACCAGACTAGTCCAATTTATCGGTATTTGATCTAGTTGCTGAGTGTTGTAGGTTCCAACAAAAATTCAAAAAGGCCTATTAACCCCCCCTCTAGGCCACATTCACTGTCCTCAGAGCACACTACCGCCGTCCCTCTTTCTTAACTCTCTCTTCGTCATTGTCGCGCCACCACCGTCGACCCCTACCCCGCCGTCAACCCCGACCTTCGTCATCAAAGAGTTGAGCACGTTGGAGCACACCGCCTCGTCCCCTGTCCCTAGAGCACACCGCCGCCTCAACTCCGATCTCAATAATAGGTATGAGCACGCCACCAACTTTTTATATAAGTGGAAATGTTCTTCCTGTCCCCGGAGCACGCCGGCCTGCTATCATCAGATAGTTGAGGAACCACCACTTTGGCACCTCCGCCAGCTCATCCCAGAGCACGCCGCCGCATCCCCTGTCCCCGAAGCAAGTCGCTGCCTCGACCCTGCCCTCAGAGTCGATTTATTACGGTGATTTTATTGAATTTGAGGATGTCCAATGAAGGCTCATCGTTAATAAAGTCATTGATCCAAAAGGAGAATTTTAATTACGGTATATATTCATCTTCCTTGTTTATGTCCAATGTAGAAGTAATGTATTTGTTTTGACTATCAATGTATATAATGAATTTTGATTCACAAACTCTTGAAACTGCAGGAACTGTGGTTGACACTAGCATTTGCCATCCCAGTGAGTTTGATTTCTACCTCTGCAACCATGCTGGAATCAAGGTACCTCTGTGATAATTGGTGTTTCTCTAACGAGTTTTTAATATCAGGCTATAAATGCATCAGTGGAATGTAAATTGTTTTTTTTTCAGGAAACAAGCACACCAGGTCACTGCCATATCCTTTACCATGAGAATAATTTCTCTGCTGATGCTTTGCAGATGCTCACCAACTGCCTGTGCTACAAGTAATCTCGGTCCTCCAACAGGATTAGATGATGACAGTTATGATGTGTGTAATTAGTTACATTGTAATCATGATGAACTGTCTTTGTTATGTAATTAGTATACTTGATTACCACGATTGACATTTTGTTAATATTTGATTGGTCAATATAATTTAACGTGTGATCTTTTTGGCTATACAAATGTTCATGAACAGTATGTTAATATATGACCAGTATGTTGCTAACACAGGTAATACGGTTGCCAAATCCTGGCTAGCTCCAGGATGCAGCCGGCAATCAGGATAATCAGGGGTGGGGGCACCAAATAGGATACCCTGCATGTAAACAATCCGCAACAACGAGCTGTAGCAGAGAACATCTCGTATAACCTACATAAAGGAGACAAGCTATCATAAAGCCCATCTCAGATCAGTACAAAAATCTGCGACATGCTACAATATAGATCGTCTCGGATTAGTCATTATATCTGCGACATGCTTTGTTAGGGCTTGTCACGCATGTATACCGTAATGACCCCGTAAAGAACGTCTTTTATGACACAAAGAAAGGAGACGCGCTTCTTTTAAGCGTGTCTCACACTTAGGATGAACAGCGACACACCATAAGCACGTCTGATGACAATGTCATGTGAGACGCGACGAAGGAGACGCATAGTTTGTTCGTCTCCCTTCTTCATTAGGACACGTCTCAAGTGAGCCTTTTTTACATAGTGATAGGGAGTTAATTGCTACGGCCATCGCTAGCCATTGCAACTTGTCGGGCTCGGCCCATCCGCCGTGATGAGTAGGTTTAGGCCCGATGTTCCGACAGGTATGTCAATTGGGGTGGAGAACTCAACGTTGATGATTCGCAGCACTCGAGCGGTTCGAGTACCCCTGCAATTACTACACCACGGCTCCGTTGGTTATCAACTGTGCTGCACATGCTTGACCTCGCCAAGAAGGCTAATCCCTGCAAGTGCAACCGAGAACACGAGCAAGAGCGTCGAAGACACGATCTGAAATCGCGAAGTTGGGGTCTCACAAATCGTAGAACAGAGATATTATTGATCTAAGCAAAATCCACTGAATATGACCGGCGGCTGCAGTATTTATAGGCTAGGGTTCGACCAAAACACGATTAGACGCGTCCCTAATGGACTCTTACGGGATACAAGGCCCAAAGGCCCGATTCAGTGGCGCAGCACCGGACAGATATCTGGACTCGACTTGTTTCGACGATTCCTAATGACTCTGGAGGAATTTTGAGGTGGGACCAGAACCATTGGAAATTTTATGCTCTCCTATTTCCGTGCATATGTAGAACGTCGAAAACGAAGTCCGTATGCCTCCTGGGCGTCCGTTTTAAGGTGGACTGCTCCTAGACTCCGAGTTGAACTCGAGTCCGAGTTGTAAACTGTTTCCATCAACTTGTGGACGTCCCAGCTGGTTCTCCACGCTCCCAAGGCCTCTTTCCTTCACTTGTTGATCTTCTCCATTATTCCTACTAACAATTGAATCATCACATAGCAATCTATTCTCAAACTCACATGCAAAAGAAGTTAGGAACGAATTCACCTGCTGATTTATTAACCGTGCTCGTGCTCTTGTGATTGGTCCTTGCAGTTCAATGTACGTCTCCACTGTTGTGATGTCCTCATCATCCTCTCCATCTTGAATTGGAGTCGTCCTCGACTCAAGTTCATCTTCTTCTCCCTAGTACGGTTGCAAATCTGAAATGTTAAATGTAGGACTAACACCAAAATCAAGAGGCAATTCAAGCTTATATGCATTATCATTAATCTTTTCAACAATCTTAAAAGGACCAGCAGCTCGTGGCATAAGTTTAGATTTTCTCAAGTCGGGAAATCGCTCTTTTCTCAAATGTAACCACACCAAATCACCCAGTTCAAGTTTTACTTCTTTTCTATCTTTACTACCTGCAATCCTATACTTCTCATTCATCATTTCAATATTTTTCTTTGTAGTTTCATGCATCTTAAGAATGAATTCAGATCATTGTGTAGCATCCAAATTTATAGTTTCAGAAGGAGGCAAAGGTAGTAAATCAATAGGAGCATGGAGATTGAAACCATACACTACCTGTAATGGACTTACCTTTGTCGTGGAGTGAACGGATCTATTGTAAGCAAATTCTATATGTGGCAAACACTCCTCCCACAACTTCAAATTTGTTTTCCAGACAGCCCGCAACATATTGGATAAAGTACGATTAACTACCTCGGTCAGTCCATCCGTTTGTGGGTGACATGTAGTTGAAAACAGCAACTTGGTTCCCAATTTATACCACAAAGTTCTCCAAAAATGACTTAAAATTTTTGCATCACAATCAGAAACAATGGTATTTGTCACACCATGTAATCGAACAATTTCCGTCATAAATAAATCAGCAATGTGTGAGGCATTATCATTCTTATGACAAGGTATAAAGTGTGACATTTTGGAAAAATGATCATCAACTACAAAAATATTATCCCTCCCCCTCTTAGTCCTAGGCAATCCCAAAAAAAGTCCATAGAAATATCCTCCCAAGGTACACTAGGAACAGGAAGAGGCATATAAAGACCATGTAGGTTAAGGCGAGACTTAGCTTTGTTGCAAGTAGTGCATCATGACACGTAGCGCTCGACATCACGCCTCATCTTTGGCCAAAAGAAGTGTGTGTCCAGCACGTCTTCAGTTTTCTTCACTTTAAAATGTCCCATCAAACCTCCTCCATGTGCTTCCTGCAAAAGTAATAGACGAACGGAGCTAGCTGGAACACATAGCTTGTTAGCACGATAGAGGAGACCCTCTCGCAGCTCATATTTATTCCAAGTTCTTCCTTCTCTACAATTTTCAAAAGCATCTTTGAAGTCCAAATCAGTAGGATATAATGCTTTTATTGTTTCCAAACCAAAGATTTTATGATCAAGTTGGGACATCATGGTATAACGCCTAGATAATGCACCGGCAGTGATATTTTCCTTCTCTTTCTTATGCTTAATAATGTATGGAAACGACTCTATGAACTCAATCCATTTAGCATGTCGTTTATTAAGATTGGTTTGGCACTTAAGATACTTCAATGATTCATGATCGGAATGTATGAAAAACTCCTTAGACCAAAGATAATGTTGCCAAGTTTGTAGTACACGCACTAAGGCATACAATTCCTTATCATAAGTAGAATAATTCAGAGAAGGACCATGACGTTTTTCACTAAAGAAAGCAACGGGTTTACCTCCTTGTATGAGAATTTCTCCAATACCAATGCCGCTTGCATCACATTCTAGCTCAAAGGTCCTGTCAAAATCAGGAAGTTGTAGCAATGGTGCTTGTGTAAGCTTCGATTTGAGAGCATCAAAAGCTTGTTGCTGCTGTTCGCCCCATCAAAATGGCACTCCCTTCTTCGTTAGCTCATGTAGAGGTGCTGCAATGGTGCTGAAATCCCGCACAAAGCACCGATAAAAACCTGCAAGACCAAGAAAACTACGAACCCGTGTGACGGTTGTTGGGGCTGGCCAGCTGGTGATTGCTTCAATTTTTGCCTCATCCATCTCAATTCCCTGCAAGGAAACGACATTGCCAAGAAACGGAACTCGATTGGTGCAAAAGACGCACTTTTCGAGGTTACCAAACAAACGTGCATCTCTCAAAACAGTAAAAACAGCACGTAAATGATCAAGATGTTCATCATATGACTTGCTTTAAATGAGGATATCTTCGAAGTAAACCACCACAAATTGTCCAATGAAAGCACATAAAACCTCGTTCATTAATCGCATAAAGGTGCTGGGTGCATTAGTTAAACCAAAAGGCATGAATAACCACTCATAAAGTCCAAACTTGGTTTTAAATGCAGTTTTCCATTCATCTCCTAGTGCCATTCTAATTTAGTGGTAACCACTACGCAAGTCAATTTTTGTGAAGATGATAGCACCACTCAATTCATCAAGCATGTCATCTAAGCGAGGAATAGGATAACGATATCGAATGATGATGTTATTAATCGCTCGACAATCAACACACATGCGCCAAGTACCATCTTTCTTAGGAACCAAAAGAACAGGAATGGAACAAGGGCTAAGGCTTTCATGAATGTACCCGCGGTCCAAAAGATCATGAACTTGTCGCTGAATTTCCTTAGTTTCCTGTGGATTCGCCCTGTATGCTGCACGATTTGGCAAACTTGCTCCTGGAATCAAATCGATCTTGTGTTCAATGCCTCTCATTGGTGGTAAACCAGGGGGTATCTCAGAGGGAAATACATCATCAAACTCCTGCAAAAGGTTAGCAACAGCAGAGGCAATGCAATAGACAATTCATGAAGTGAAAATATGGCTTCTTTGCAAACTAAAGCATAGCACATCCCCTTAGCATCGAATAAATCAGCAAGTTCAGATTTAGTTGCGAGCAACGATGGTGATTTTAACTTAATAACTTGCTGTTTTTCAGATTCTAATTTTGTTGCTTTGCCATCATGGATTTTACTCTTCTCAAAATGCACAATTTTAGCAGGAGTCATGGGGAGCAAAGTGATTTTCTTGCCCTTATGCATGAGAGTATATTTATTGGTTCTACCATGATGAATAGCATCTGTATCCAATTCCCAAGGATGACCGAATAAAAGAGAACAAGCATCCATAGGAACAACATCAAAATCAACAAAATCATGGTATGAACCAATTGAAAAATGTATTCTCGCTGTTTGTGTTACCGGAACCTTACCGCTGTTGTTGAACCATTGAATGTGGTACGGATGAGGGTGTGCTCTTGTTGTCAAATCGAGTTTCTAGACGACGTCCGTGTTCACCAAGTTATTGCAGCTACCTCCATGAATTATAGTGTGTACACAGCAGTCCTTGACGACGAGAAACATGTGGAAGAGGTTGTGTCGTTGTAGCTTGTCGTCGTACTCCACTTTGGAGCACAAGGCACGCAGCACAATGATGCTCCTATAGTTCTCTGTCGCCGCTGTACCAAGTACCTCTTCCTTGGTGTGTTCGTCATTTGGATCTGTAAAGTCAGTAACAAGAGAATATTCATCTTCAACATCCGAAGTACTATCATACCCGCCATCATCGCGTGCTATGTATGCTCATTTGCTCGGGCAATCTCTCATCATATGACCATGTCCCTAACAGCGGTGACACTTAATGTCGGAAGTACGACCCGTAGAAGGAGTGGACGACGAAGGCTTGAATGATGTCGCCTTGCTGCCTTCCGGCGTGCGAGAAGGTGGAGCAACAGGTAAAGTTCGTTGGCCGCCATTGGATGGTGTAGTCGCTGCACGGTTGGTCAAAGATGGTGCTGTTTTTGATGGTGTAGTCGCTGCACGCAGCGTGAAGTTGCTCCTCGTGCGTTGTTGCTGTTGTTGTCGGCCCTGCAATTTTTTTTCTGCCAACATAGCAACCTGAAACAATCTGTTAACAGTATCATATTCCTTGTAATCAACAATGTCCTGAATTTCACGCCTCAACCCCCCATAGAAACGAGCTATTTTATCATCCATGTCCTCTACTACCCCACAACGCAGCATACCCTTTTGTAGCTCTTGATAATACTCCTCTACAGACATGTTACCTTGGTCTAAGCGCTGCAACTTTTTGTGAAGGTCCCGCTGAAAAGATGGAGGAGCAAATCGAACATGCATAGCTTCCTTTAGTCTATCCCATGTTGGAGGATCAGTTCTAGTTTTAACAAGTCCATTCCACCATATGATAGCAAAGTCCTTAAACTCAATAGTGGCTTGACAAACTCTATGTTGTTCAGGAACAAGATGGGAATTAAATTTTTGCTCTACTGTCATCTCCCAATCAAGATAAGCCTCAGCATCATAAGCACCAAAAAAAGAGGGTATAGTAAATTTCACTTTAGCAAAAGGATCATCAGGAGGACTATTATAATTGTTATGATTATTACCTCCCATACATCGACGATAAAGTGGCAGTCTTGGCTGATTATTGTGATCTTCCAGTTCATCATAAGCATTGTCTTCTTGTCTTCCAACGAGAGGCAACTGAGCCTCAAAAGTATTCATCCGAAGAGCAAGGTCATCAAGTTGGCGAGTCAAGTTCGCCAATGACTCCTCCGTTGTTGCGTTGTATTTGGCGAACATATCTGTCATGGTCTTCATCATATCACGTAACTTAGCATGTTGAACACATTCGTCATCATTGTCTTCTCCTGCCATTGTTAGTAGGAAACAAAAGACAAGAAAAAAGATGTTATCCATATCAACTATAGTGACAATGTGAATGGTGAAAGAAAACAATCTCTCTTGCTCAAGCGTCTTACCACGCTCTTACAAGTGTTCTTACCGACACAGCAGGTGGTGTGGACGGTGAGATAAACCAATGAAGTGTGGGGTGATTGCAAAGGTACCTGTTATGCTCAAGAGAAAGGTTGAGCTTGTATAGCACAATATGGTGGCTAATAAGCAGGAAATCGTTAACAGGTAAACAAAGTTGAATAAGTATTCAATGCAGGAAACTGTTGCTGGTCAACCAAGTTCTCTAGGGCCTAGCACAACACAAGGAAGTAGCAAGGCAAAAGGAAGACATAATGATATAACCAACAATCACAGCACAAGTAGTATAGGCCAATTGCTTTAATATGCGTGCTCTTCACTATTTTTTTTCTTTTTTGTAATATTTTTTGATATTTTTTCTTTACTCAGGGGCACAAAGATATGAAGCACACAAATTTGCAGCTCAATTGGATGTAATATGCGGCCTATAGAAAATCAAGAAGATTCTTTAAAACTCATGCTGAAACTTCGGAGGCCGGATAGCCTATCTTCTGAGGGGAATTTGGGCAATCTAATTTTGCTGAACGCGGCTACACGGCAGAAAATCAGATGCAAAATTTTGAGTAGAAGAATTTGAAAAAAAAAATCGCCCAATTTCGAGTTCGTATGCGAAAGTTATGGCCGTTTTAAGGTAGGCTATCTGAGTTACGTTTTTTTGGATGTTGATTCCAACTTGGTTTGAGAACAGAACTCACAATCGGATATGAAAATGATCGGGAATTTGCAAAACAACTAATGGGGTGGTGTGTGATGATTCAAAGATGAGTGGCACAAAGGTTTGTCACGTAATCTAGGGCTGGCGATGCAGGAGTTCACGCAAGGCGGCTAGCTAGGACAAACCGATGAACGTGGTAGATCGGTTTGTTATTTAGGGATTGTGGAATAGGCGTCGAACAGAAAGAAAACAAGGACGAAATACGATAACTAGGACCCAAAACACAAAGCTAAACCAGCAACAAGACTCGACCACACGAATACAAACTCAACAATGCAAACCGAAAAACGAAACTGCAGGCACTATAGTCTGGGAAGCGATAAAAACGATCTAATTTTTTTTTGGCTTTTCTGTGGACTCTAGGTACGAAACAAATCGATCTAATGGAAGGAAAACAAAGATACCTCATGGACAACCTGGAAATCTGATACCAATTGATGAGTAGGTTTAGGCCCGATCTTTCGAAAGGTATGTCGATTGAGGTGGAGAACTCGACGTTGATTATCCGCGGTACTCGAGCGGTTCAAGTATCCCTGCAATCACTACAACACGGCTCCGTTGGTTATCAACCATGCTGCACACGCTTGAACTCGCCATAAGGCTAATCCCTGTAAGTGCAACCGAGAACACGAGCAAGAACGTCGAAGACACGATCTGAAATCGCGAAGTTGGGGTCTCACAAATAGTAGAACGGCGATATTATTGATCTAAGCAAAAACCACCAAATATGACCGGCGACTGTAGTATTTTTAGGCTAGGGTTCGACCAAAACACGATTAGAAGTGTCCCTAATGGACTCTTACGGGATACAAGGCCCAAAGGCCCGATTCGGTGGCGTGGCACCGGACAGATATCTGGACTCGACTTGTTTCAACAATTCTCAATGACCCCAGAGGAATTTTGATGTGGGACTAGAACCATTGGAAAGTTTATTCTCTCCTCTTTCTGTGCATATGTAGAACGTCGAGCACGGAGTCCATATGCCTCCTGGGCGTCCGTTTTAAGGTGGATTGCTCCTGGACTCCGAGTTGACTCGAGTCCGAGTTGTAAACTGTTTCCATCAACTTGTGGACATCCCAACTGGTTCTCCACGCTCCCAAGGCCTCTTTCCTTCACTTTTTGATCTTCTCCATTATTCCTAATAACAATTAAATCATCACATAGCAATCTATTCTCAAACTCACATGCAAAAGAAGTTAGAAACGAATTCACCTGCTGATTTATTAACCGTGATCGTGCTCTTGTGATTGGTCCTTGCAGTTCATTGTACGTCTCCCCTGTTGTGATGTCCTCATCACGCCGGGTCCGGACTCTTGTTTGCGATGGCCGTCGCAAGCGTTCGCAAATAAGCTTATTTGCGATGGTGGTCACCACAAATAAGTTAAATTGCGACAAACCTCGAGCGACCGCCGACAACCATCGCAAAAAAGGAAAATCGTCGCAAATAGCTTATTTGCGTCGGCTTTTTGCTTATTTGTGATGGTCCAGACCATCGCAAATCGTCGAGGTTCTTGTAGTGCATGCCTCTTCACCCATTTCCCTATTTATAAGGTTGTGTAAATAACTAGAATACAAATTTAATTGGAGAATTCTAGCTTGATAAAGCATAATTGCTACGCATGAACCCTTAAATTGAATTCTGGCTCGAATTACTTTTAGCTACTCTGTACTGTAGCCGTCTAATTAGTTTTTGAAATTTCGTTGCATTCTGAATTCTTTAGCATTCTAATAGCCTATCGACTCCAATTATGCATTTAAAAATCATGTGTTTCTATAGCGGTCCTGTGCAATATAGGTGGATGTATCACATTGAAAGAGCGCTACGATATCTGAAACCAATGGTTGGCAACAGGGCAAGGGTGGAAGGGTGCATCGCTGAAGCATATGCTCTTAAGGAAGTTGGATACTTTTCAAGTGTCTACTTTGCGGAAGAAAACTATATCAATACTTTGGCGATGCGGTACAATGTGGATGAAACACCCCCTCTAAGCGACCTTTCCATTTTTCAAACGAGAGGCGCCACCGTTGGTGGCTACACGACCTACGTGCTATCCGAACAGGAAAGGACTGTTGCTTTACTCTACATGTATGCAAATATAGAAGGCATGCAGGAATACTTTGAGTAAGTGTTTCTCCTATGTTTATGCTAATCTACATATTTTGCTACATGTACTCTAAAATATGTTTTTTCATGTTCAGCGAGTTCCACAGACAATATTGGCCACATAGGCATTAACCTACGGCCAAACAAGTAGAAGCGATGCGAAAGGAAGGAATAAATGGGGGGCAGAGTTTTCTATCTTGGTTTCGAGAATATGTAATATTCTCTCGTCTTCTATGTCTTATAAATCACTATTATTAAAGAAGTATTATGTAATATTCTCTCGTCTTTTATAACAGTGTCGGACTCACAATGTCCATGAAGATTTGCGGCAGCTATCTTATGGATTGGTGAATGTTATAAGCTATGGTCGATATGACGTAAATGGCTTCCGATTCCGTACAACTCATTTTGAAGCTCATCGTCCTCTCGCGGCAACATCAAATTCCGGTATTGTGATGAGAGCAATGGACACTCAAGGGAATTTAACCGATTATTATGGTATCATTAACAAAATCCTTGAATTTACTTTTACCGGAAATAAGACCCTTCGAGTTGTCTTCTTTGACTGTGATTGGTTTGATCGTACTCATGGAACTCGAGAAAACCAATTTGGAATGGTGGAAGTGAAACATAAGGACCGACTACGAGGTTACGATACATTTGTTCTTGCGCATCAAGTTGAACAAGTGTATTATCTACCTTATCCATGCACGAAGCTCAGTGCTTGGTGGGTGGTATATAAGGTGAATCCTCGTGAGCGGCTATATACTCCTGGGGATGATGGTTACCATGATAGAGAAGACGTTGAAGAAGTGTACCAAGAAGAAGAGTTGCCAGATACTTTTATCGTCGAGCTTGGTGCAGGACTCGATCAATTAGTTGGAGATGTTGAAGACGTTGAAGATGTAGAGGCAGATGATACGCGAAAACGAAAATTAGAACAGGCCACGATGGAAGATCGTTGGGCTGGTTTAAGGAGTAGGGCACAGGCACATGACAATGATGTTGATGAATTTTGAAAGTGACTACAAGTAATGTTTTCTTGAAGATAGTAACATGAATTTTATATATTTTATTTGCATATTTACTAATTATCTAATTACAATAGGATGGCGTCAAAGAAGGGTAAGAAGGTGCCGCCGACGAGGGGGTTCTACCCCTCTAGACCTGAGGACGCTTTCGTTGGTGCCTCGTCGACTGGCAGCAGACGCTCTCAGCTGCTGGGGCACGTTCAGACCAGCTCTAGAGCTTCGTCACAGGTAAATGTCACTCGTTTTTGACAAATTCTTTAAATTCAAATTCACACTAAACTTACTTATGAATCATTTGAATGTTGTAGTCCTCACCGGCTGACTCAGAGGCTGCGACGCCTTCGGTGAGCCAGCCCTCGGCCAGCCAGCTGTCGGCGAGGCAGCCCTCGGCGAGCCAGCCCTCGGCCAGCCAGCCCCCGGCTGGCGATGAGTTTGTTCCTGAGGCCTTTGACTCGGCTGGTGAGGAACCATCTGGGTCACCTGACGTGGTGCCCCAGCAGACGCGGAGAAGGAGGGGGACTCACTTTGTCAGTCCTCCCGCGGTCCCTTCACAGAGGATCGTGATTCGTCCAGTCAGAGACAGGTAACAAAAATTATAGTTTTCAATTTTAGTTTCTTTTGATTACTTAAGTAATGAATGAATGAATAAATATCTTACAGGGCTTGGGACGACTTGTCTTTCACCGGTGAGAGACACCACAGACCAGTGAACGGTGTCCTTGGGTCCATAGTGCGTTTGCACTATCATGGGGTCATCGACGGGGTGCCTGCTCTTTCGTGGGAGGACTACGCACACGTCCATCACCAGGAGCACGACAACCTTCAGGAGGCTGTATGGGCCGATTTTATGGTAAGTATGTTAAAAAAGTTTCTAAGTTACAACTCTTAAACTCTTTTAGTGAACATCTCTTCAATATATTCTTTATCGCAGGCAAGATATACTTTAGAGGACCCGAACGACCGTCGCATGTTTGAGGATGCGAGGCGAGTGTTTCACTTCAACGCTGCCAAGGCACTTCGACAAGCTTTGTCGAACGCCCGTGTTCAAATTATTAATGAGCACTTGAAGGTGAACCAGCAGCACGTGTTACACTTCCGGCAAGAGAGCGAGAGGCGCCTGACGGAGGAGGAGTACGCGCAGGTACGTGGAGTGTAGTAAGTATTTTTTTCTGATAATTTCCTCGATGGTACTTTTAACGACTTCCAACTATGTGCAGGGCCACGTGAGCTGGTTGTAGGGTCGGACCGATGCATTTCGGGCCCTTTGTCGCTACTGGGCTAGCGACGAGTTTAAAGCTAAGTCTGAGAAGGCTCGAGACTTCAGAGGGGTGGAGGGGAAGAGCAGGCACGGGCAAGATAACCACTTGCGTTTAGCTAAACGCATGGTAAGTGTGTGTAACTTATGTTTATATATTAATAATATATTGTTTGTACTAACACGTATTGATAGGAGCGCAAGACGGGGGTGCCGCCTACCCCTGCTGAGGTCTGGAAGAGAGGTCACAGGGACCCTTCTCAGCCGATGGGGTGCAGTCAGGCTGCAGCCGAGCGGTTGGTAAGTTTAGAAATCATTCATATTAAATATAACTATATAGATTGTTTAACTTACACGGTTTTATTGTTTTGCAGGCTAAGTACGGGGAGGAGGCTAGGAAGATACACGGCGAGGATTTCGATTGGGAACGTCAACCGATCGATCCTCAAGCCGCGTATGCAACCGGTGGTGGAAAAGCACACGAAAGGTGAGTTTATAAGTCATTTTATCATTTTCAATTCAAACTATTCAAGATATTTCAATTTCATATTACTGACTCTCTTTTTTATAGGCTCGCCATATTCGACGGAGTTGTCGACTCGAGGGCGGGGAGACCTGCGAGAGGCAGCTCCATGCAGGCTTCGGGCACAGGAGGTCGCCGTGTATCGCAGAGGGACATTGAGATGCAGTCCCTCTGAGAAACTGTAGAAGAAAACAAATGGCGACATGAGGAGGAAAGGAGGGAGGCGGAACGCCAAAGGATCGCGATGGAGGCCACGATCCAAACCCAGGCAGCAGCGTTGGCGCAGATGCGGGAAGCAATTGAGGTAGCAAAATAAAAACTAAAATTCTCATTAATTCAGCGTAAATGACTTACTAATAGGTAGCATTTAATGTTTGCAATGACAGGCCATCGCTCGGGCGCAAGGTCTGGGAATCCAGCTACCGGTACTACCACCGGTCCTTCCAGGCGATCCTTCTTCAGCGGGTCAGGTAAGTTTCTATGTAATCCTTCTTCTCTAGCGTAATAAGATCGAGATAGATGAAAGAGAGAGATAGTTAGATAGGAGAAAATGATTGAGATAGAAGAAAGATAGAGATAGAAGAAAGGGAGACAGAAGAAAGAGTGAAAGATAGATAGAGTAGGATGGGAATGAAGAGAGAGAGTAAGATGTAGATGGAGATAGAGAGAGGGGAAGATAGAGGGAGGGAGATGTAGATGGAGATAGAGGGAGGAAGATAGAGGGAAAAGGATAGCAATAGAGAGATAGAGTGAGAAAGAAAGATAGAGTGAGAGACAAAGAGAGAAATGAAAAGAGAAGAAGAGAGGGGGATTTAGATGAAGATAGAGGGAGAGGAAGGGAGGGAGAGAGATGTTGATGCATTTATATTCTAACTCTAAGTTTCATTAATTGCAGGGATCCGCGACGGCTGCACAAACGCCGTCGCTGTCGCTACCGCCGCCTGGAATGAGGCGCGACGAGGACTTCGACTTCGGAGGTGGCTCCGAAGGTGGCTACGGAGGTCAAACCGGCGAGTGAGCCCATGTTTAGTTTGTTGATGTTGATGCGATGTTGGTACGATGTGTTTTGAAACTGTTGTGATGTGATGTGTTCTGTGAATCTGTTCTGTGAATCTGGCCATCGAGCCGGTTAGTGTTTTCTGTTTAAAAAAAATAAAAAACCTTATTTGCGACGGCTTTTTATACAGTACCGTCGCAAATAAGGTACAAAGTCGTCGCAAATAAGCCACTGCTATTTGCGACGACCTGGCCGTCGTAAATAAGTTTAAATTGCGACGGCCCAGCCGTCGCAAATAGCAGAGTGGGTCCCAGAGGAGGACATGTGGGCCATGCCCACTGAACTTATTTGCGACGGCCCGGCCGTCGCAAATAGAAGCACTTAATTACGACGGCCTGACCGTCGCAAATAAGCTTTAATTGCGACAGCCCGACCGTCGCAAATAATATTGCGGGGGCCACCGGCCCGCGGCAATAACATGCGACGGCCAATCCTAGCTGTCGCAATTAATCTTATTTGCGACGGTGGCCGTCGCAAATAAGCTTAATTGCGATGATTTAGTTGCGATGGCTAAAAACCGTCGCAAATAAGGAAAGCCGTCGCAAATAGCTTATTTGCGACGGCATATGGCTTATTTGCGACGGCCTTGGCCGTCGCAAATCGTCGGGATTCCTGTAGTGCTTGTAGAAGTAAGGCCCCTATGGCAAAGTTCTATGGAGTTATTTCTCAAAGCAGAATCAGAGAAGTTGTGTCAAACACTATTTTTCAGAGAAGTGATCGTTGACTGATTCTGTCAAGTAATTCTTCGAAATAAACAAAGCAGCTGAGAGCTGAAAAATATAGTTTCTACTAATTGTATGAAGTAGTTCTTAGTCTAGATTTTCAGAGTTTAATACAGATAACCATAGAGAATCACTCCACCAGAGATCCCGAAAGAATAAGGTTGTGGAGCTCTACCAAAGAAGCCCTAAGATTGTATTTTTCTAAAAATGACATGTGTTCTCAACGGAGTCATTGATTTAATAAAATAAATATTTATGGTAAAAACTGAACCATTCCATTGGCGAGAACCAGAAAGGCTCAAACCTCACCTTGGGCTGTCGTACGGAAGTAACCATCATTTCTTTTTTAACACAATACAGATGTCGATACTTATATACACATACGATCAATATTACAATATATATGAACAAACACACACACTCTACCCCTATGAGCATATTCGAGAGACTTGGTCAATTGATCTGAGATTTATGAAGTCACCACACGTGTCTTGATGTTGACGGGAACATTTTCTATCATTGAAAGAATAATTAGTTGTAAATCCAACACCTGTAACGAGTACAGAATTTAAACTTGGCTGGACCAGTTTCACCACTAGAAATCTAAACAGCACAGTTACGATAAGTATGTGTCGAAGTGTATCAACGACACTTTTCTGAGACTACTAAATGTAGACTACGTAGGTTCTTGTATTGGTTTGGACGCGTGGAGATCAGAAACAAGATGATGACACGGGAGATTTACGTAGTTCGCCATCTGAGCGTAATAACCTACTCCACAGTATGTGTGTTGTTGTATTGAGTAAGTCTATAGCACTAGTATGCATCTGAGCTTGGATCAGATTAGCTTAGATGTCTCTGTACCTTGCGGCGTAGTCTTTTTATAGTCTAAGGACTGGCCGTTACAACATTTGTCTGGCCCGACATGTGGCCCTAATGTATTCAATAACCTAATACACAGTCTATGAGTATTAAGCGTGATTAATAGGGTGATAACGTGCCTTAATTGCTGCGTTACTCCTATTAACTGTCCATTGATCGTATGTCATTAATATATCATTAATGACACGTAATCACGTCTTGTAACTGCCGCTTTAACTGTCCCTTGAATGTCTGTGCTGTTTGAGATCCGTCAATGTCTTTGTTGGTGTTGTAGGCCCGGAGGCTCCACACATGGGAGGTACCACTGTACACGTGGCGGCATCGGAGCTCTCCTCTGCTAGGGGTTAGGTCCGGGATCTTTATACACGTGTCCTCCCCAGAGCTTCCCTATGTTAGGAGTTTAGCTCCGGTCTAACATTACACGTGGCAGTCCTAGAGGTACCCATATGAGGGAGGCGGGTCCAGTGCCGTGTACATATAGGGCCTGAGGGAACCTTCAAATCTGTCAGGTGGAACTATCTTGCACTTCTTGCGGTATCATGGGGTACCCGGTACGCATAGTACCGATAGTGGCCCCCGAACTCACCTCTGGGAGAAACCTTTTGGGTTATTATTCTACCGGAGGTGGAGCCTTCCTTGATTCCCGCGCTATAACTTCAAAGGCCTTCTGCTGTGCCGTTGGGGTGACGGTTTGGGGTTAAACCATCGCCGCGTGGCTTGACTTGAATGAGGCAGATGAGATCTTTGAGTGCGGATCTCACGCAATTGAAGGTCGCCGGTTCCCAATACGAAAACCGTATCGGTTCCAAGCGCCTTGTGAGGTTACCGCCTTTGGGTTTCCCGTCACCCATCATGACAAGGTTCGTCTAGGGTAATAACCTCGACCTCTTCGTCAGGGTGGCCTCCGGCCCATTCATCATTGACGGGGTAGGTTCTTTGTAGTGTGGACTTGCTTTCGTTGCGGTTTCCATCCAAGCGTCGTGGGGGCTTACTTAAGAAGGAAAGAACGCACCATTTGAGGACTCTTTACGCTCTCGATCAAACTCGCGTTCAGAGCCTCACAAACCTTGCCTAGCTTTCTCCTCTTTTGCTACACTTTGCTACGATGGAGTTAGGTCTTTCCAAGAGCCGCATCCAAAGCACGGACGATCAGATGAAAGTCCAGACCTTCATGGGATGGTCCAGCGACTCCTTCAACCACCTGGTCCGTGCCGGCAAGCTCCCCTGCAAGAAGGAGCGCCGTGTGGAGATGGTGTACTTTTCGGTATACGCGATGGTAGGACTGATCCCACCATTCTGGAGCTTCATCCTAATGCTGCTGGACTTCTACGACCTCCGACTGCATCACCTTGGCCCGCACTCCTTTCTGTTCGTGGCCACTTTTGACCACTTCTGCGAGATGTGGGCGGGCGTGCCTTCCTGCGTCGACTTATTCTGGACCTTCTTCATAGCCCATTCCACCGGCAAAGGGACTAAGTTGATTGGCTTCTATTACTTCGTGAAGCGCAAGAACTGTCCCTTCAAGTACCTGAAGTCATTCCCCTCCGGCAAGTGGTATGATTGGAAGAAGGACTGGGTCATTATTACAGTTGATGAGCATGACATGTTGGAGTTGCCCCGAGGACTCCCCAACGTCGACACCGATGCCTAGAATGTAGTTCCGAAGCTGTCGAATGCATTCAACCCTGTCCACCAGGATCCGAGAGTGTGTGGAGGGTGGAGTACCCCTAGATGGTCTTCGGGATTTTTTTGGTGAACAGGTGGGCTCTACTGAGGAGGAGGGAGAAGATCGTCTGGGCTTTCAACAGTGTTATGGATGACGACCGGATTGAAACCGGTTTGAAATCCAACTTGGATGACGAAGCTTTGAAGCTCCATCTCAAGAAATTTCAGCATGGGCTTGTCGACGAAGACGCCTTAGCTCTGCCGACTGCTTTCCTGCCCTTAAACATGATTCTAGAGATCAGCAGGGAGCTCCGGAGGAAGATGCCTGCGCTAGATGAGCTTGGCGAGGTGGAAAAATGTCGGACCTCCAGGGTTGTAATCCCCGGAGCTTCCGAGGAGGCGGTCGCCCCTGCCCTGAGCCAGAGGGTTGAAGACATTGGCAAGGGCAAGGGAAAGGGCAAGGAGCCAACCGAATCTTCCGGCCGGAAGAGGAAACTGAAGCTTGCTGATGGGAGGTCCGTCAGGCCTGCTCTATCCACAACAGCCCCATCTCCCCGGCGAGGGAGATCTTCTGCGGCAACACCTCCCGGTGCCAACGAGGGGCTCCAGGTCTGGAGGTTCTTCCCGGCCAAGGGCGACCTCTGCTGGGGCAAAACCAACGACGACGGCAGGCTTCGGGCAACGTTCCGGAGCTCCCTCCGTGCCAACCATGACAAGCTCCGGCTCCGAGCCTCTGGTGAAGAGGTTCCTCGCAGATTGGAGCGGTAGCTTCCTAAGGTGAGCTTTGCTTTTTCACCTTGATTTTCCACTCTTATTTTTGTCATGTTTTGAATCTCACAATTTTTTGATTGCAGGACATCAAAGTCGGGGTCTAAAGCTCTGGCCTCTATCGCAACTGCCAAAGCACAGACGGAAAGTCTGCTTCAACCCCCGTGCCTCCTCAAGTGATGGCTGAGGTCACAGCAGCTCTGATGCCAGCTGTCATGGATCTGGATTCAGAGTCGTCGCCAACGACTCCCATGGTAGCGTCGGACCACGGGGAAGAAATTGAAGATGCACCGCCGGCAACAGCGTTGGAGGCTGAAGCTTCAGTGCGGGAGTTGGAGATGCCGGAAGCTCCGGTGTCTGAGCTAGAGATTACCAGGGCTCTAGTTCTTGCACGAGAAGTAGTTGCGGGGCTGGTGGTGCCAGAAGCTTCGGTCCTTGAATCGGAAGTCGTTGATGCCTTGTCCGTTGAGCCGGACATTATCGAAGCTCCGGTCGCTGAGCCGGAGGTAGTCGAAGCTCTGGCCCACGGGCCAGAAGTTATTGAAGGTCCGGTTGTTGAATCGGAGATAACTGAACCTCCGGCTACAGAGCCGGAGTTGGCTGATGTACCGGCACCTTAGTCAGTGATAGAAATGACTTCGGGTGAAGCCCCGACGACCACCCTAGAAGTAACTACTCCGGAGGTTCCCACGCCCGAGGCAGAGCGCCATGAAGAGGCGAAGTCATACTCTTCTCCCGCGGAGCCAACAACTAAAATTCCTGCAGTAGGACCTTCAACGTTGGCCACAGAGGTAGGAGTTCCCCCAGCGGGTTTTTCCTCTGCTGCAGCCGAAGAGCTTCCGGAGGGCGGCCCTAGTGACGCAGGAGCTGAGGGTACCTCACTTGTAGAGTGGGACCCTATTTTTATTATGGAGAATTCTCTGGAACCGGCAGAGATGACCCCAGCAGGTCCGGAGCCTATCCCCTTGGCGTTGTCCATAGACAATGCCTGCTCGAGCCTCCGAGAAGTTCAACTCGCCTTTGATCATGAGAGCAAGGTCCTTGAGGAGGAGCGCCACACCTTGAGGCGTTGGCGCAACAGGCTCCATTTTGAGACCAGGCTTTCTCAAACGAGGCTTGCTGATTAGAAGGAGTGGTTCAAGAGGGAAACGACCCGGATGGAATACTGGGGCAAGCTGCTGGAAGAGAAGGAAGCCGCCATCAGGGCGATCGATGCTAATTCTCGGGATATCCTTGAACAAGCCAAGGAAAGGCGTGATGTTGCCGATGAGCATCACGAAAGCCTCAATGAATTAAACGAGGTCCTCCTGAAGCATCGAGTAGACCTTGATGCAAGAGAAGAGAACCTCCTGGAACAGTAGGAGGATGTTTTGAAGAGAGAGGAGCTTATCCAGAAATTGACTCTGGATGAGCAAAATTTTGCAGATCGCACTAAGAAGTTGGATCTGTGGAGCACGGAAGAAAAGGAGAAGTACTGGAAGCTAGGGCAGGAGCTCTCGAAAAGAGAGACCGATATTGCCACCAGAGAAGGGAAAGTGAGGGGCAGGGAGAAGGACCTGGCCGAACGGTGGAACCGTATCCACCTCCGGGAGACGGAGCTAACCAACCGTGAAAAGCAAGTTGCTGAGAATATGCAGCAACATGCCAAAGCGGTTGAGCGCCTCGCTCGGGAGAGTTCGGAGCTAGCGGCCGCCCGGAGGTCACTAGAGGAGTTGCAGAGCTCGAGGGCGACTGAATCCTTGATGCTGTGAGATTTTCTGGGACGTGCGGACAGGGCCCTTGTTCCTCTTGGCTTCATCGCTGATCAACTGGAGATAGAGGGGATATCTCTAGCCAAAAACGTCGCCGAATATGTCTTGGCGTGTTACAAAAGCCGAGACCCCCAATTTTCTCTTGATCCAGTCATTGAAGGACTCATTGTTAAAGAGGAGGACGCCGCCAGAGCTAGTGGCCAAGAGGCTGCTGAGAAGGTTGCTTCGTTTTGCCACAGGACTTAGATCCTCCAGTAGCTAGGTCTTTTCCTTTTGCCCTTTGCTGTAATACAATTTTTGTAATCCAATACTTTGAATTAATGAAATCCACTCTTTCTGCTATGAATTTCACTTGGTCTTCAATATATTGTGCTCTGCCTTGTTGGCCCCCTGGTAGATGTGCACAATTTGGTTGCGAACATATACCAAAAGGCTTTAACAGTATGTTGATGACTTGAGCGCTTCGAGTTTGTGGATTTTAGGTCCGAAGTCTTTAAATCCGATACTTCCGGAAACCCTTTGTTGCGTCGATGGCGGGCCCCCCTAGGGTTGTCAGAGTTTGATAGCTCCGACTGCACCCACTATTAGCGTGTAAAACGTCTGCGGCGGGCCCCCTAGGTTTGTAGGAGCTTGGTAGCTCCGGCAGCACCCGCTATCAACGTGTAAAACATCGATAGCGGGCCCCTTGGAGGTTGTCAGAGCTTGATAGCTCCAGCATTGTCAACCATCGCTGTGTCTTTCCTGTACATTAAAGACAAAAAAGAGTAAAATTTGTGCTCTTGTCTATAAATTATTTGTGACTTATCGTTCTTGTTTTAGTTTTAGATCCGAATAAACTCAATATGATAACAAGCATATTGATGCAATCTTTTCGGACCCGCATGCTTTTTTAGTACTCACCCTACTGATGCTTGCCGGGGTGTAGGTAGAGTGGCGTACTTAGGGTGCAGGACCAAGATAAGTCGATAGCGCACTCTGGACCTATGTTGGCTTGGCGTTCAGGCAAGTAGACTATGCAACAATGTTCAGATCCAAAAAGACCAACAATATAACTTGTAACGTATATGAATAACTTGGACTAAAACTTAAAAAGAATTGCACACTTCATTATAGACAAGAAGGATAAAAATAATTCAAAATATTGAGCCTTGTACAAAAATAATGCACGTGGAGCCTGTTTTCACACAATAGTGTCTTTCATTATAGGTCCAGATTACAGGGGAGACAAGGACAAACTTAGGGTACAAGTCCATGCTAAGTGTGTTATACATCCTGTACTAGCCCAGGGCAGGTAGTTACACTTTTAGTACTGTGACTGTATCAAGTGTTACTTGAACTTTCCGGACCCTCTCGGAGGGGTCCGGATGTTCTCCCGAAGGACCTACCCAGTTTTGTATATTGACTCTATAACATACATTGTGTGTAATTACAGACTCACCTCCGTGATTCTAAGTAGAAAACTTACGGAGGTGCTCGATAATCCAAGGATTAGGAAGAGGAGTCCCATCCTCAGTTGCCAAGCGAACACATCCGGGACGGGATACTTTGATCACTCGGAAGGGACCTTCCTAGTCGGGGGAAAGTTTGTTCATCCCTTCGCGAGTTAGTATCTTCCATAACACTAGATCGCCTTCCTTGAGCTGGCGATTGTGCACATGCCTTTGATGATAGCGCCGGAGCGCCTGGCTATAGCGTGCATTCCAAACAACTGCTTGGCACCTTCCCTCATCGACGAGGTCAAGGTCTTCATGCCAGAGCTGGTCCTGTGCGGCTTCGTCGAAGGTCCGGACCCGAAGCGACCCCATGGTGATCTCCGGAGGAAGGACCACTTCAGCTCCGTACACCAAGAAGAAAGGTGTCTCTCCAATTGACCGGTTAGGTGTTGTCCTGTTCGCACACAATGTAGACGGAAGCTCTTCAATCCAGTTGGCTCCATGCTTTTAGGTGCTCATATGTGCATGTCTTGAGTCCTTTTAATATTTCTGCATTTGCTCTTTCGGCTTGGCCATTTCTTGCTGGGTGAGCTACTGATACGTAGATGACTTGTATGTCAAGATCTTCACAATATTCTTGAAACGCAGCACTAATTGGGTTCCGTTGTTAGTTATGACTTTGTTTGGAACTCCAAATCTGCATATAATGGACTTCAAGAACTTAATTGCTGATTGTTTGTTGATTGTCACAACTGGATTACCTTTCGGCTACTTGGTGAACTTGTCGATGGTGACGTACAGGAACCTGTAACCTCTGACGGCTTTTGGGAATGGTCCCAGGATGTCTATACCCCACACAGTGAATGGCCATGTTGGAGGTATCATTTGCAGTGATTGAGCAGGTGTGTGAATTTGTTTTGTGTGAAACTGGCATGCTTAACATTTCTTCACTAGCTCAACTGCATCCTAGAGTGTTGTAGGCCAGTAAAAGCCATACCGGAAGGCTTTACCAACCAACATGTGGGAAGATGCGTGGTTCCCTCACTCGCCTCCATTGATTTCCGTGAGAAGTTTGTGGCCTTCTTCCCTTGCAGTGCACTGCATTAGGACGCTGTTGGCACTACGCCGGTAGAGATCCCCTTCTACCAGTGTGTATCTTTTAGCCAACCCAATGATCCGGTCAGCGGATACACCGTCTTCAGGAAGGATGTTGTCTTTCAAGTAGCTCCGGTTCTCCGAGATCCATGCACCGGAGTTAACTTGAGCTTATGAGTCTTGCGTGCTGGGATGCTCGAAGCTTTCTGCAGCACCTACGACCCTTGGTGGACGCCATGGTAACATGGCCACTGGGACCGCCAATTTTGAGGTGCTGGTCTCGCCCCCTTCGCTCAGTTCCGTAGGCTGAGTTGTTGGTCTTGGTAACCTCCGGACGAAGATTCTGTTGGGAGCCGGAGCTCCAGTTGAAGCCTTCGTCGAGAGTCCATCAGCTTCAGCGTTGTGAAGGCGCTGAACATGGTTGAGATCAAGACTTTGAAGTCCTTCTTGAGTTTCTAGACTTCAAGGAGATAAGCGGCTAGTTGGGGATTGTTGCAGCAACATTCATCTTTGACTTGTTTTATGATGAGCTGCGAATCTCTATTCACCAACAGCTGTTTGACATCGTAGGATAGTGCTACCTTGAGCCCATAGATGAGAGCTTCATACTCCGCCATGTTGTTGGTTGCCTTGCAGTCAAGGTGAACCATGTATTTGACCTTCTCCCCGGTCGGAGCGAGGAGAAGGATTCTAGCTCTGGCCCCCTGCTTTGCACGGAGTTGTCGAAGTAGAGGGTCCGGTGAGGTTCGGTGAATATCGGGACCTTGGGTTCCGGCTTCTGTTCACTGGGGACCCTAGGGTTTGATGGAGAGGGAGTCCATTCCGTCACGAAATCAGCCAAAGCTTGACTCTTGATTGCTTTTCTTGACACAAATTTGACATCAAACTCGGCCAGCTTCGCTGCCCACTTTGCAATGTTCCTAGTAGAATTAGGGTTATGCAAAATAGCACGCAGTGGATAGGAATTTACCACTTGTCAAAATGTTTGAAACGACACTTCCCCTGGACCTGCTAAGAAGCAGGCCGCGAAGGTTGTTGTTATGGTTGGGGTACGCAGAGATCAAGATCAAGATGATGACACCAGAGATTTACAAGGTTCGGGCCGCCTGAGCGTAACACCTTACTCCACGGGGTTTGTGTTGTTGTATTGTGTGAGTCTGTTGCTTTGTATGTCCATTAGCTAGGATCACCCCAGATGAGATGTCCTTGGGTACGTGCTGCACAACCCTTTTATAATACTAAGGACTGGCCGATACAAAGCTTGTCTGGCCCGACATATGGCTGTGGCGTATTTAATGGCCTAATACACTATCTAAAGGGTATGAAGCGTGATTAATAGTGTGATAATGTGCCTTAATGGCTGTGTTACCCTTATTAACAGTGCTCCGATCGCGTGTCATTAATACAACATTAATGACACGTAATTAAATCTTGTAACTGCCGCTTTAATCACCCTTGATTGTTCGTGTTGAAGGAGATATGCGAGTGTATACATCGATGAAAGTCCGGAGGCTCCACACGTGGAAGCTCCGGAGCTTTCAATTATGGGAGATTAAGTCCAAGGCTGTTGTACACGTGTTGATACCGGAGCTCCTCTGTACTGGGGGTTAGGTCCGGGGTCGTTGTACACGTGCTGTCAACGAAGCTTTTTTGTTGGGAGCTTAGTTCCGGTTTTCCTTTACACGTGTTGACCCAGGAGCTACCCATATGAGAGGAGCGGGTCCGGTGCAATGTGACATGTGGGGCCAAGGAGACCTTCAACTCTGATAGGTAGAACTCCCTTGTACTCTTCACGGTACTAAGGGATACCCGATACATAGGGTATCGACAGTAGCCCCCAAGCCCACCTATGGGAGAAACCCTTTAGGCTAAGTTATTCTAGCGGAGGTGGGGCCATTCACGATTCCCGCGCTTCAATTTCAAGAGTCTAATATGCTGTTGGAGCGATGGTCTGGGAGTGAACCATTGATGCGTGGCTTTTTATGAATGCGGCAGATAAGATCTTTGTGTGATGATCTCACGCAATTGAAGGTCGCCAGTTCCCAATACGAGAACCGTATCGGTTCTGTGCGCCCTGTCAGGGTGCCGCCATCGAGTTTCCCGCCACTCATAATGACAACGGTTCGCCTTTGGAAAGAACCTCGGTCTCTTCGTCGGGGTGGCCCCAGGCCCACTCGTCAATGATGGGGTAGACTTTTGAAAAGCGCCTTCATCCTCACTGTGGTTTCCATCCAAGCGTCGCGGAGGATTTCTTAAGAGGGAAAGTGCGCATGGTTTGAGGACTCTTTACGCTTTCGATCAAATTTGCGCTTAGAGCCTCCCAAACTCCGCCTAACTTCCCTTCCTTTGCTCTGCTTTGCCGCGATGGAGTTGGGTCTCCCCAAGCGCTGCCTCAAGAGTGATGATGATCTAAAGAAGGTCCGAACCTATATGGGATGGTCCAACGACTCCTTCAACCACATGGTTCGCGCTGACAAGCTCCTGTTCAAGAAGGAGCGCAGTGGTGACATGGTGTACTTCTCAGCGTACACCATGGTGGGATTCATTCCACCTTTCTCTACTTTTCTTTTGATGCTGCTGGACTTTTATGGTCTGCAGCTGTATCACCTTGGCCCCCATTCTCTTCTTCTTGTGGCGACGTTCGTCCACTTTTGCGAGATGTGGGTTTGTATTCCCCCCTGCGTCGAGCTATTCCGCACCTTCTTCACCATCCACACCACCGGCAAGGGGACTGAGCTTTTTGGCTTCTACTATTTCGTGAAGCGCAAGAACCGCCCCTTCAAATACTTGAAGTCATTTCCTTCCGGCAAATGGGACGACTGGAAGAAAGATTGGATCATCATTACAGTGGAGGAGCACGAGAAGTTGGAGCTACCCGAAGGTCTTCCCAACGTTGACACCGAAGCCTGGAGTGTAGTTCTGGTGCTGTCAGATGCGTTCAACCCCTTCTTGACTAGGATCCGCAAATGCGTGGAGGCTGGAGTGACTCCTCAGATGGTCTTATGCAACTTCCTGGTCAATAGGTGGGCTCTGCCGAGGAAGAGGGAGAAGCTCGTGTGGGCCCTCAACAGCGTGATGGATGACGACCGGATTAAAACCGGTCTGAAATCCATCATGAATGACGAAGCTTTGGAGCTTCATATTAAGAAATTCCAGCATGAAATAAATGTCAGACGATGACTTAGTTCTGCTGGCAGCTTTCCTCTCTCTGAACATGGAGGCACAATTCAGTAGGGTGCTCCGGAGGAGGATGCCGGTGCTTGACGACCTTGGTGAGGTAGAAAGGCATCCGACCACCAGGTTGGTGCTCCTCGGAGCTTCCGAGGGTGGTCCTGCCTCCGCCCCAAGCTGGAGGGTTGAAGATATCAGCAAGAGCAAGGGTAAAGAGCCAGCTGAGCCCTCCAGCTGTAAGCGAAAGTTGAAGCACGCCGATGGGAGGTCCGTCAGACCTGCTCCTTCTACCATGGCTCCTTCTCCCCGGAGGGGGAGGTCTTCTGCAGCTAACCCCTGCTCCGGTGCAAGCGTCTTCAAGAGGCGTCAGCTCCAGGCAATCAACCCCGGCCTAGTGTTGGCTAAAAGCTCCAGGCCTGGTTGTTCTTCCCAGCCAAGAGAGACCCCGACAAAAAGGACTCCAGCTGCTGCGAGTGATCCTCAACTGAGGTCCGAAGCCGTTGTCTCACCAGACTTGGTGGGCTCTAGCTCCAGGCCTCAGAAGAAGAGGTTCTGAGGCGACTGTGGTGGTAACATCCCTAGGTAAGAGTTGATTGCTCACCTTAATATGCTAGTCCTATTTTTTATGTGTCCTTAATCTTCTCTTCCCTTTATTTCTAAGGTGTCAAAGAAGGGGTCAGGAACTTTAGTGCCTGTCGCAGCAGTCGGGGCTGCACCTGCCGAAGCTCCAGCTTCAAGCACTGAGCCTCCTCCTCAAGTGGAGTCAGAAGTTGCGACAGCTCCGGCGCCAGCTATCGTGGACTTGGACTCGGAGTCCTCACCCGAAGCTCCTGTGGTAGCGCCAGACAACAGGGGAGAAGTCGAAGATGCACACATGGCAACGGCGGCGGAGGCTAATGCTCCAGCACCGGTGATGCCAGAAGTTCTAGCTTTTGAGCTGGAAGTCGTCGAAGCCCTGGCCACTGAGCCAGTGGTAATTGAAGCCCTGGCCGTTGAGCCGAAACTCACTGAAGCTCCGACCCTTGTGCCAGAAGCGGTTGAATGTCTGGCGGTTGAGCCGAAGACACTTGAAGCTCTGGTCATTGAACCGGAGGAAGCTGCTGTGTCGGCACCAGAGCCGGCGGCGTTAGAGGCCCCTGATGAAGCCCCTACCATTGCTCCGGAGGTAGCCGAACCAGAGCCGAAGCTGCATAAAGAGGTGGCGGCATGTCCTTCGCCTTCGGAGCCAGCAACTGAAAGCCAGAAGGCAGCACCTTCAGCTTTTGCTTCGGTGGTGGAAATTCCCCTAGTGGGTTCCTCTTCTACTGCTGCTGAAGGGCTCCCAGGGAGCGGTCCCAATGCCGTAGAAGCTCAAGGGTCCTCTCTCGTAGAGTGGGACCCTATTTTTGTAATGGAGAACCCTCTGGAGCCTGTAGAGATGGTCCCAGCAGGTTCGAAGCCTACCCCTCTAGCGTTGTCCATAGACAACACATGCTCCAGCCCCCGACAAGTCCAACTAGCCTTCAATCACAAGAGCAAAGCCCTGGAGGAGGAGCAAAACACCTTGAGGCGTTGGCGCAACAGACTCCATTTTGAAACCAGGCTTGCTCCGACGAGGATAGCTGACCAGAAGGAATGGATAAAGACGGAGAAGGCCCAGTTAGAGTACTGGGATAAGCTGCTTGAGGAGAAGGAGGCTGCCATCTGGGCGCTCGACGCTAACTCTAGTGAAATCCTTGAGCAGGCCAAGGAGAGGCGTGATTCACAAAAGCCTCAATGACTTGAACGAGGTTCCACTGAAGCGTCAGGCGGACCTAGAGGCAAAGGAAGAAAAGCTCCTGGAGAAGCAGGAGGATGTCATGAAAAGAGAGGCAGAAGTCACCCAGAAGTTAACTCTGGGTGAACAGAATTTGGCAGATCGCTCAAAGAAGTTTGAGCAGAGGAGTGAAGATGAAAGGAAGAAGTACTAGAAGATGGGGCAGGAGCTCTCAAAAAGAGAAGCTGACGTTGCCACCAGGGAAGGGAAGGTGAGGGGCAGGGAGGAAGACCTGGCGGAGAGGCCAAACCGCATCCACCTCCAGAAGTCGGAGCCTACCGACCGCGAGAAGCAGGTTGCTGGAAGTATGCAGCAACATTCCAAAGTGGTGGAACGCCTTGCTCGGGAGAGTTCGGAGCTAGCACCACCCCCAGAGGTCACTGGAAGAGCTGCAGAGCTCAAAGGCAACCGAGTCCTTGATGGTATGGGACTTCTTGGGACGTGCAGACAGGGCCCTTGTGCCTCTTGGTTTCAGTCCAGTACGCCCGGAGGACCCAGTGCAGGAGCTGGACCAGACACTAGTGGCACTTGGCTCTGCTGGCAGCAAACTCGACGCGATGGGTAATGTCATCGCCGATTAGCTGGAGATGGAGGGCAAATCTTTGGCCAAGAACGTCCCCTAGTATGTCTCGGCGTGTTACAAAAGACGAGACCCCAGTTCTTTCTTGATCCGGTGTTTGAAGGAATCATCACCGAGGGAGAGGGTGCCGCCAGAGCTAGTGTCCAAGAAGCTGCTGAGAAGGTTACTTCGTTTTTCCACAGGACATAGATCCTCTAGTGGCTAGAAATTTTCTCCTTTTGCCCCTTGTAACCCCAATTTTTTAACCAAGTACTTTTGATTAATGAAATCCTCCTTTCTATCATAAACTTCACTTTGTCTTCAATATACTATGCTGTATCTTGTTGGCCCCCTGGTACATGTGTACAATTGAAGTGTGTACATGTACCAAAGGTTGTGGCAGTATGTTGATGAATTGTATGCTTCACACTTGTAGATTTGAGGTCTGAAGTCTTCAATTCTGAGGTGTCAAAGGCTGGCCCCCCGGGATTGGTGGAGCTTGGTAGCTTTGACAATTCCCAATGTCAACATATAAACATTGACGATCAGAGCTTGGTATCTCCTGATGTCGTCGCACGAATAGTTGAATTTATGCCTCTAGGGGTTGTCAGAACTTTATAGCTCCGACGTCACCTACTGTCAACATATTAAACGTTGACAGCGGGCCCCCTTGGAGGATGTCGGAGCTTAGTAGCTCCGGCGTCATCCACCATCACTATGAATTTCTGTTTTTCCTGCATATTAAATACAACAAAAGAGTAAAATTCGTCCTCTTGTCTATAAATTGTTTGTGACTTATCATTCTTATTTGAGTTTTAAATCCGAAGAAACTCGATATGGTAACAAGTATATTGATGTAATCTTTCTGAACCCATATGCTTTTCTAGTACTCACCCTATTGAGGCCTGCCGGAGTGTAGGTAGAGTGGCGTACTTAGGGTGCAGGACCAGGCTAAGTCGATACCACACTCCGGACCTATGTTGGATTGCGTTCAGGCAAGTAGACTATTCAGCATGTTATGATTCAGAGAGACCAACAATATAACTTGTAACACATATGAATAACTTGGACAAAAACTAAAAAAGAATCGCACAACTTTATTATAGACAAGAAGGGTAAAAATAATAATTTGATATATCGAGCCTTGTACAAAAATAAATGCACGTGGAGTCTGTTTTTACACAACAATGTCTTTCATTATAGGTCTGGATTACAGGGGAGACAAGGGCACACTTAGGGTGTGGGACCGAGCTAAGTGCGCTATACATCTTGTACCAACCTATGGTAGGTAGTTACACTTTTAGTGCAGTGACTGTAGTGTACTTGAACCTCCCGGGCCCTCTCTGAGGGGTCCGGATGTTCCCCGGAGGTCCTACCCCTGTCTGTTTATCGACTCTATAACATACATCATGTGTAATTACAGGCTCACCTCCGTGATTCTAAGCATAAAACTTACGGAGGTGCTCAATGTTCCAAGGATTAGGGAGCGGAATCCCATCCTCAATTGCCAAGCAAACGCATCCAGGACGGGATACTTTGATCACTCGGAATGGACCTTCCCAGCTGGGAGAAAGTTTGTTCATTCCTTCTCGAGTTAGTATCAACCGAAGCACCAGATCACCTTCCTAGAGCTATCGGTTGCGCACATACCTTTGATGATAGCGTCGGAGCGCTTGGCGATAACGTGCATTCTGAACAGCTGCTTGGCACCTTCCCTCATCGACGAGGTCAAGGTCTTCACACCGGAGCTGGTACTGCGTGGCTTCGTCAAAGGTTCGGACCCGGAGGGACCCCAAGGTGATCTCCGGAGGAAGGACAGCTTCAACTCCGTACACCAAGAAGAATGGAGTCTCTCCAGTTGACCAGTTAGGTGTTGTCATGTTCGCCCATAGTGTGGATGGAAGCTCTTCAATCCAATTGGCTCCATGCTTTTTTAGGAGCTCGTACGTGCACGTCTTGAGTCCCTTTAATATTTCTGCATTTGCTCTCTCAGCTTGTCCATTACTTGTTGGGTGAGCTACATAAGTGTAGCTAAGTTGAATGCCGAGATCTTCGCAATATTCTTGAAATGCAGCACTTGTAAATTGAGTTCTATTATCAGTTATGACTTTGTTCGGAACTCCAAATCTGCATATAATGGACTTCAAGAACTTGATTGCTGATTGCTTGTTGATTGTCACAACTGGAGTTGCTTCCGGCCACTTAGTGAACTTGTCGATGGCGACATATAGGAACCTGTAACCCCCAATAGCTTTTGGGAAAGGTCCCAAGATGTCCATGCCCCACACAGTGAATGGCCATGTAGGAGGTATCATTTGTAGCGATTAAGCCGGTGTGTGAATCTGTTTTGCGTGGAACTGTTACACTTCACATTTTCACTAGCTCAACCGCATCCTGAAGTGATGTAGGCCAGTAAAAGCCATGCCGAAAAGCATTACCAACCAGTGTGCGGGAAGAAGCATGGTTCCCACACTCGCCTCCATGGATCTCTACGAGGAGCTCACAACCTTCTTCCCTTGTAATGCACCGCATTAGGATGCCATTGGCTCCGCGTCGGTAGAGATCCCCTTCTACCAACGTGTATCTTTTAGCCAATCTGACAATCTAATCAGCGGATACACTGTCTTCAGGAAGGATATTGTCTTTCAAGTAGGTCTGGATCTCTGAGATCCATGCATCGGAGCTTACTTGAGCTTCTGAGTCTTGCGTGCTGGGTTGCTCGGAGCTTCCGACAGCACCTATGACCCTTGGTGGATGCCATGATAGTAGGGCCACCGGGACTGCCAGCTTCGAGGTGGTCTCGCCCCCTTCGCTTAGTTCGGCAGGCTGAGCTGTTTGTTTTGACAACCTCCAGACGAAGATTCCGTGAGGAGCCGGAGCTCCGATTGAGGCTTTCGTCGAGAGTTCATCGGCTTCAGCATTATGAAGACACTGAACATGACGGAGATCTAGGACTTCGAAGTCCTTCTGAAGCCTCTGGATTTCAAGGAGATAAGCAGCTAATTGAGGATTGTTGCAGGAGCATTCAACTTTGACTTGTTTTATGATGAGTTGTGAATCTCCCTTCACTAACAGCTGTTTTACACCATAAGATAGTGCCACCTTGAGTCCGTAGATGAGAGCTTCATACTCCGCCATGTTGTTGGTTGCCTTGAAATCAAGGTGTACCATGTACTTGACCTTATCCCCAGTCGGAGTCGGGAGAAGGATTCCAGCTCCGGCCCCCTGCTTTTGCACGGAACCGTCGAAGTAGAGGGTCCGGTGAGGCTCGGTGAATACCAAAACTTTGGGTTCTGGTTTCTGTTCACTGTGGCCCCCAGGGTTTGATGGAGAGGGGGTCCACTCCGCCACGAAGTCAGCCAAGGCTTGACTTTTGATTGCTTGTCTTGACACAAATTCTAGATCGAATTCGGCTAGTTCCGCTGCCCACTTTGCAATGTTCCTAGTGGAATTAGGGTTATGCAAAATAGCACGTAGTGGAAAAGAAGTCACCACTGAATTTTTGTGGGCTTGGAAGTAGTGACAAAGCTTCCTTGAGGCAATAAGAACTGCTTAAAGCAGTTTATGCACCTCAATGTATCTTGTCTTGGCATCGTGGAGTACTTCACTCATGAAGTACACAGGGCGTTGGATGGTCCGGACCCTTTCAGAAGGACCCAATGCTTCTTCTCCATGGACCCGGACCTTGTTGGAGGGTTCCGGACCTTCAGGCTGTGTTACTTGGACCCTCCCGGAGTGGTCCAAAACTCCTTCTTGTTCAAACCGGACCTCGCTAGGAGGATCCATATCATCTTGGTCATCCAGGTGAACATCCTGAAACGAATGAAGTTGATCTCCTAGCATTTCGTTTTGAGGTTCCATGTGTGGGAGCTGAGATCCAATCACGTATTCAGATGATTCCGTACCCTTCCGGAGGGGTTTGGACTCCTAGGTTGGATGTGGCTCCGGTCTTTCCGCAACCAGGACCATACTGACAACTTCGCTGGTTCCCGAAATGTGAAGCAGTAAAGGCTCACCAGGATTACGGGCTACCAATATCAGTAGTGTGGTGAGGAGCTGTTTTAGCTCTCGAAACGCGTTTTCTGCTTCTTTAGACCAATGAAATGGTCCAGACTTTATCAAGAGTTTGAAGAAGGGTAGCGCCTATCCTGCCAGTCTTGAGATAAACCAGTTAGCTTCTGGAAATCTTTAATGCGGGCTGGGGGCCGCATATCCTCTATAGCCTTGATCTTCGCCGGATTTGCTTAAATTCCTCGGTGAGTCACCAAGAACACCAGAAGCTTCCCAGAGCTAACCCCGAAGACACACTTGTCTGGGTTTAGCTTGGTGCCGTGGTGCGCAGTTTGTCGAAGACGGCTTGTAAGTTGTCAAGGAGTGACTCCTTGTTTTTTATATTCACAACGATGTCATCGACATACACCTCCACCAAGTCTCTAATTGGCTCTCCAAATGTCTTGTACAAAGCTCACACAAATGTTGAAGTAGCATTTTTGAGACCAAATGGCATGACAGTATAACAGTACAATCCACCTACTATTATGAAGACAGTATGCTCTTCATCTTCCTTAGACATTTGGATTTGACGATATCCAGAATATGCATCTAAGAAACACAATAGCTCACACTCAGAGGTGGAGTCCACTATCTGATCTATTCTAGCTAGTGGAAATGGATCCTTTGGACATGCCTTTTTTAAGGTGGTGTAGTCGATACACATCCGAAGCTTCCCACTAGCCTTGGGTACAACAACTGGGTTTGCCAGCCATTTTGGATGGAAGATTTCCCGAATGAATCCAACTTCGAGCAACTTCTTGATTTCCTATCCGATGAAGTTTTGTCGCTCGATTGATTGCTTCCGGGGCTTCTGGTGTACAGGCCGTGCGTCTGGGTAAATCTTCAGATTGAGCTCAATCACCTCCCTAGGGATCCCAGACATTTGTGATGGTTGGCAGGCAAACACGTCAACATTAGCCCGGGGGAAAGTGATGAGTACGAGTTCCTATTTGTTGTTCAGACCCCCTCGATATATGGGTAGACTGAGCAACATCGGAACCAATTTGGACGACCTTGATGGGAACGTCGGTGTCACCGCTTGGTTTCACACGGGGTGCGGAGGTAGAGACTTTATGACGAATGCTCGGAGGGTTCAGAGTTGGCTCCTTACCGGATGCTCCCTCTTGCGCTGTGGTAAGTGTTGACGGCTCCTAAGATATACTAACAAATCATCCCTGGCAACGATCCAGAAATGCTTGTTGGTATTTATTATGCACCATTAACTAAACATCTCCAACTGATGTGTCAGAAATGCTTGTTAATGGTTCTATTGGATCACATAGTGAATTCCGCAAGTGCACGGAGGTATCATTGTAGCATTTCCCCTTTAGAGTATTCCCAAGGGTGTCATTTATTTGATCCCAAAGGAAGGCGGGGTAGAGATATAACAATCATCAAGTGGAAAGGGTAGAAAGGTCTAGATAATAATATAGTAAGGATGGATAAAATAATAATGGAGGTTGTGTGACACACATAATAGCTTGCAAGTCTAAGGGGGATAAGAGGGTCCTAGAGGTTAGTTAAGGTTGAGAGTTATGGAGGTACTCCTACTATGCTCTATTGTACATATACATAGTCTAAACTAATTATTCATAAGCTAGATCAATAGTGAATACTTATGCTATGTGGTTCAACACATCGGTCACAGGCTTACCCCTAGCAATACTAGGGCGACTCCCGCCAAGAGCCTGTGGCATAGACGAATGTGGAGGATTACAAAGGACAGATAGGGCTGTCACCACCTACTGCCTATCTCTTCAATCTGTGGGTCTACGAGACATCCAACGCTACTTAGCTATCCTAGCACCATGCTAGCATATTAAGTAATTACCTTAAGATCCTAGGCACAATCCATCCTAAGGCAATGAATTGAATCATCATTGAACCAATGTTGATACACAACATAATTATCCATACTAACCTTGTTATGTTATAATTAACTAGACTATAGTGGGGGTCTTTAGGTTCTATGATAATGAGATATGTTCATGATGAAATAGTCATAGAAGCTATACCTTCCACATACATGGACTCCACAATCAAACAAGAAATGCTTTGCCCAAGTATATGTATAAGTAGAGACTAAAGATACTATCTTTATTATGTATAAAGTCACAGATACAAGAAAGAATACATGAGCCATACCTTTCCCAATGTAGGATTGGGAAGAGAGAGACTCCTTACTCCTTTCCCAATTTGGACTTGGGACTAGAGACTCTCCTCTCTACAACCTAACTCCTCTAAGACTATGGATGATAGTGTATACAATAGAGATGAAGCTCAAGTGGTGTGTGTTGAAGTGAGGGGTAGGGGGTCCTATTTATACTAGTGTTGAGGTCGGTTCCCACAACCAAAAGCGCGCAAATCAGTCACCATTGACTCCAAGGAGCCAGGAGGAGCCAACACGTGGAGGCTGATCGAGTTTGGTGCAGAGACCAGGTCGGCCGACCCCCTGGTTCGGCCGACCTGGTCATTGCACCGTTTCTCGTGTGCTTTCTCCAGGTGGCTGCAAGGTGGGTCCCATTGATGTATATGGGTGATACACCGTTGGATCTCCTCGGATAATTCTGTTTGTGGGCCATTTGATCCATGGGATGCCACGTGTCGTCGCCTGATTGGCTGGGATGATATTTTATAGGATTGGTCCCTCTACATTTCCTCATTTCCTGCATAAAATGATGCATACACATATTTCTCCAAGTCCAAGTGGAATTGGGTTAGATAGAAAGGTTATGTGTGCAAGAAATGATCAATCCTTCACATAATTGAGTTAAATTGACGGATGAAATTGGTATGTAACAACCATCAACAAACTCCCCCAAGCTTATCCTTTGCTCATCCTGAGCAAAGTCAAGACTTTAGGTTGATGATCAGGAGTTGCTATAATGTATTATTTTTGGAAGTATCTAATGAACAACAAGATACTCTACCTAGTATTGCAGAAATTGGCCATGATACTCTACCTTTCTTAGGTTATCATGTGGCTTATTCTTTTTCATATTCATGAGTAGTTGAAAGGTAGAATAGCAAATGGAGCAAACATAGCCTAGAAATCAAGTTCCACTTAAATACCGGAGAATTCAATTTAGATATTAAGTACCTCAATTTGATTCTCTCACTCACTCCTTTGTGGATAGTGAAAATATTTCCTCACCTGTAACACCCTCATTTTCATGCATCATGCCTTGCATTCACTCATATACATGTTTAACATTAACCCATAACAAGAGGAACAAGTTTAAAATTGATTTGGAGCAAAACCGCACTTAAAAATGTAGGAAAGTGCAGACTAGTTCGGTTTTGCTGAGGACTAGTCCGATTTCTCTCTGTCTAAAAATGGACTTGTCCGTTTTTGCTGTGGATTAGTCCGATATTTGCCCCTAGAAAACTTCGGACTTGTCCGATCTTGTGCGGACTAGTCCGATGTTCCATGAATCCTTGAAAATTTGCTAAGCCCCTGGACTTTTTCGGACTAGTCCGGTGTCCCAGCGGACTTGTCCGTTTTCCTTTCTGACTAAGATCGAACTTGTCCGATTTTAGGCCAGACTTGTCCGATTTTCTCTCTGGACGACTTCGGACTAGTCCGGTCTTGTTCGGACTTGTCCGATATTTCGTGACTCCGAGATTGACATTTTGTTTTACGACTTGTTTCTTGGGTTTCACGTCAAGTGGGCCTAGGGACGTCGTGCCCAACTCTTTTAGAGCCCATGTGGGACTCTAAACCGGCCTCTACTCATCCCAAAACTCGAAATCCATCTAACCCTAGCCTCCACGTCTATATAAACAACCCCACCCCTTGGTTTGACATCTATTTGCCACTTTTCCACCCACCCAAACCCTAGTTCGTGGAGAGCCACCACCAAGGAGGAAGGAGAAGATCCCAAGCAAGGAGAAGAAGAGGAGGAAACGAAAGAAGATCAAGATCTCCACCAAGTTTCGTTCTTCATCACCAATTCATCCCCAAGTTCATCACCAACCCTAGATCATCAAGATCCAAGTGTTACCTCCAAGTTTCTTGGTTCATTGGAGTTCTAAACACCTGGTATACCTTCTATTCTCTTGTCCTTATGCGAATTGAACCCCTAATCTCCAAATTCACGTCGATCTAGAAAACCCTAATCTGCTGATCTCGCAAAGTGCGGACTTGTCTGGTCCCTAGCGGACTAGTCCGATCTTTCTGGTTAAATTGTGTTGAATTGGTTCTAAAATTTGATCTAATCGAATCCAAACCTGTATAAACTATTAGAACTAGTTAGTTATCATCAAAAGCAATCAAGTAACAAGTCCTACCTTGCATTTGCATCAATCATGCATGTCATGTCATATTGAGTAATATTTGTGCACTCTTTGATTGTGTTTCTTGTCTTTTATGTTTATTGTGTGGATTAGACGGATTTGCGCTAGAGAGTGCCGCGGAGGATCTACAGCATCAAGAGTTTGAAGGCTTTGACCCTAATCAACAGCAAGAGCAAGGCAAGTGTCCTTGAAGCATATTGATCCTGTTTTTAAAATAAATGTTTTGTTTACAAAACTGCATGCTTGTGTCAAATTGATGGGAAATCCTATGGTAGGAAGTTTACTAGATTTGCTAAACCACCCTTGTCACCTGGAATTTATGGTAGAGAGTCGGGAAGGGTTTTTACCTTTTTGCTTCGCTTAATCAACTGGGATGGGAAACAACTATATCACTCAATTTAATTATGCATGGATGAGATTATGGTTAACATGAACTGGTTAAATATGGTATGGTAATGGGTGATCTAAGCAAGCCTGGTATGTGGATGGGTTGGATGTTATGGTGGTTTGCTTGCTTTAGATCTAAGGACTGGTTCATGCGAGAATAAGCCAGGACTTCAGTGCCACCACGAGGCCAAGTATGGGTGCGGCGTAGCTGATTAATTAGGGCTTTGCTAGTGCTGTTTGGACCATTGTGGATGCTCGGGGAAGGGGTAATCGGATTGGGTTTGTTGATGATTGGTGGGACTACCCTGGGATCCGAATGGCTCAAGAGGGGGCCCTTGGTTGAAGATGTGCTCTGCGGGAGACATCGCCACCGGTGAAACCTCAGTGGGGTCTAAATAGGCTAGTAATCCCTTTGTAAAGGCTATTTTGTGATCTCTTGGCCACACACCGATGGAAGTGTGAGACGGCGTAATAGAGGTTTTAGTCATCGAAAGGTGATGAAATCACGAACACGTGGGTAAAGAGGTACAAACTCTGCAGAGTTAATTAAAACTATCATGATAGCCGTGCTCCCGGTTATGAGCACCTGGACAACTTCCATGATTAGAGGGAAATTGGAATTTGGGATGGTTATGGTTTGGTAATGGTTATGGATGGTTATGGATTAATCTCTGGTATTGAATATGGTTATTGGCAATGGTGAAATCTGGACTTATTGATGATGGTAATGAATTCAGTTTGGTATTATGGTATTACTCGTGATTATGTTGGGATTACTTCACATACTTATACTATATTGCTTTTCAAATGTTTTAATGTACTTTTCAGCACTTTACCATTATTATTGTCGTCATTTGAATCAGCCACATGTCATACTTTCCACACTTGCTGAGTACGACATGTACTCACTCTTGCAATCCCCCCCAATAGTTGCAGGTCAGGATTGGGAGTTTAATGGTGATAATGCGGAGTTCTAGGCCGTGTCTACCGTCAGCTTTGCCTGTGGTGTTGATTGGAGCTGCGCATACATACCCTGTTGCTTATGCTGCATAGTTGCTTAGTTGTTTAATTAGTTTATTTCCGCTGCATTAGTTAAACTTGTTAATAGTATTCATTAGAGCTTGTATTCGAGGATAATATAGTTGTGTAATAAAATTTGATAATTAATCTTGTTCTGTGGTAATTATATGTATATCGTTTGTGATTGCACTCGTATATGTGTGATGAACATCCTGGGCACACATATGCATTAGCTTGGTTCAGTTTTCGGAACCGGGCATCACAGATTGGTATCAGAGCCACAAGTTGACCGTAGGATGCAGCCTAGATAGAATGGACACTTTAGAGCACATAGGAGCACTCAGGAATCGATGTGTTCTCGTTTGAAGTGCTGTTTGCTATATATATTGCTTGCTTGTGTGCTTAATAGAGGATTTTTGGGATGCCTTAGCATTACCATGTCCACCTAGGCTAGTGTAGCTAGATGTTTAGTTCATATCCCTTGATGCATATAGTTGGGGACGTTTTCTAATTCTCATCTATTGCTTTTCTTCAGATGGTGAGGACTCGCAACCATAGGGATGGCAATGATGAGGAGGAGAACAATGGAGTGCCTCAGAACAACATCGGACAAGGATCTACTCAGGGAGCTATCAACATTGAGCAGCTATTGGCTATGCAAAACCAGCTCATTCAAACCATGATACAAACAATGGGACAGCTGCAGGCTGGCAATATCAACAATCAGCCCCACATGCCTCCACCGCTACCCCCACCTCTTCATATCCGATTGGGAGAGTTTATGAGGACTAGGCCGCCAACCTTTGCTCAAGCTGCTGACCCTATGGATGCGGACGATTGGCTCAAGTCCGTGGAGAAGAAGCTGGCTATTGTCCAATGCAGTGACCGGGAGAAGGTCTTGTTTGCTTCTCATCAACTAGTTGGAGCAGTTGCGGATTGGTGGGATTCTTATTGCAATGCTCATGAGAACCAAGAGAGAATTACTTGGGCCGAATTCAAGGAAAATTTTCGTTCTCATTACGTGCCCGAGGGTGTTATGATATTGAAGAGGCAAGAATTTGAGAATTTAAGGCAAGGAAGATCAAGTGTGAGTGAATATCTCAATAAATTCACTCAACTCTCAAGGTACGCGCCTGAGGATGTTAGTCGGGACAGCCGGAAGCAATACTTGTTCATGAGGGGTTTGAACAATGAGATCCAAGTACAATTGCTCAATTGTGACTATGCAAATTTCCAGAAGCTTGTGGACAAAGCAATTGTGGTTGAGAACAAGATCCGTGAGATGGAGCAAGAAATCAAGAGGAAGGCGCCATATCAAGGACAGCAACAAGGAAGTAATGTGCGCCCTTGCCTTGCGCCACCCAATGCGCCTTATTACAACTCCTCTATCCTGCTCAGCGCCCTGGTTATGCACCGCGCCCAACTCAGTTTGTGCAGCAGCGCCCTGTTATGAGAGCACCTAGGCCTCCAATGCCCTATGAGCCTCGTGCTAATTTTCCTCCTGCAAATGTTCAAAACCAAGCTCGTCCCAATAATTCTGGTGGAGTTAAGAGGTGCTATACTTGTGGAGAAGCTGGACACTTTGCGAATCAATGTCCTAAGTCAGGTCTTGGCCAAGGAAGCAATGCACCGAGGCAAAACCCAAGACCCAATGGAGGACAGCCACAAGGAAGCCGTGGACAGCAGAATTTTGCTCGTGGCAACGTGAACCATGTCTCTACGGAGGATGCTCAACAAGCGGATGATGTGGTCATTGGTATGTTTCTCGCCAACTCCAACCCCGCGACTATGTTATTTGATTCCGGAGCATCGCATTCATTCATTGCATCAAAGTATGTTGCCAAGTATAGTTTGCCTATCTCTCATATGAAGTTTACTCTATTGGTTAAGTCTCCTAGAGGAGAGATGAGGACAAATATAGTATGTCCAAAAGTAAGCCGTAGAATAAGGGGGGTAGACTTCTCCGCCAACCTCATTGTTTTAGATTCTCAAGGGTTGGATATTATACTTGGTATGGACTGGTTGAGGAAGCACAATGGAGTTATCGAATGTGCCACAAAGACGGTGAAGTTGACTAATGAAGAAGGGATCACCGTAGAATTTGAAGCAACCCAACATGCACCGAAGCAATTAGAGCTGAATCATATGGACGGTGTTGCAATTGAGGAGATTCCGGTGGTGTGTGAATTTTTGGATGTTTTTCCGGACGAGTTGCCAGGTATGCCACCCGATCGAGACATTGAGTTTGTTATTGATTTAATACCTGGAACTGCACCTATAGCTAAGAGGCCGTATAGGATGCCTCCTATGGAATTAGCGGAGCTCAAGAAGCAGATTCAAGAGCAATTAGAGAAGGGTTTCATTCGCCCTAGCTCTTCGCCTTGGGGAGCGCATGTTCTATTTGTGGACAAGAAGGATGGATCCCAAAGGATGTGCGTGGATTACCGAGCTCTCAACGAGGTAACAATCAAGAACAAGTACACCTTGCCACGCATAGAAGACTTGTTTGATCAGATGAAGGGTGCTTGTGTCTTCTCTAAGATTGACTTGAGGTCGGGATACTTTCAAATGAAGATTAGACCATCGGACATACCCAAGACAGCTTTTAGGACACGGTATGGATCTTATGTGTACACTGTGATGTCTTTTGGATTGACAAATGCACCTGCCTACTTTATGTACCTCATGAATAAAGTCTTCATGGAGTACTTAGATAAGTTCGTTGTGGTATTTATTGATGATATTATGATCTACTCGAAGGATGAGAAGGAACATGAGGAACACTTGAGGCTTACGCTGCAGAAATTGAGGGAGCATCAATTGTATGCCAAGTTCAACAAGTGCCAGTTTTGGTTGAAAGAGGTACCATTTTTGGGTCATATAATCTCAGGAGGAGGAGTATCGGTTGACCCCGGAAAAGTGAGAGACGTGTTGAAGTGGGAACCACCGCAAAACGTCAAGGAAATAAGGAGTTTTCTTGGGATGGCTGGATATTACCGTCGGTTTATTAAAGATTTTTCCAAGATAGCCAAGCCTATGACGGAGTTGCTAATGAAGGGAAAGGCGTTCCAATGGACTGAAGCTTGTCAAAACAGTTTTGAGGAGTTAAAGAAGAGGTTGACAACGGCCCCAGTTTTGGTATTGCCGGATGTAAGCAAGAGTTTCGACATCTATTGTGATGCATCAAGACAAGGGCTTGGATGTGTATTGATGCAAGAAGGTCAAGTGGTCGCCTATGCGTCGAGACAATTGAAGAAACATGAGCAGAATTACCCCACGCATGATCTTGAACTAGCAGCCGTGGTACATGCATTGAAGATTTGGAGACACTATATTCTTGGACATAGGTGTGAAATTTACACGGATCATAAGAGTTTGAAGTATATTTTCACACAAACGGATCTGAACTTGAGGCAACGAAGATGGTTAGAGCTCATCAAAGATTATGATTTGGGGATCAACTATCATCCGGGAAAAGCCAATGTAGTGGCCGATGCTTTGAGTACAAAGGGAGTAAGTCATCAACTCACGGTTCGAGAGTTACCATTCGAGTTATGTAAGGAGTTTGAACGGTTGAACCTTGGGTTTGTAAATGAGATGGAGATGATGGATTTAAACCCAACCTTGGAGCGAGAAATTCGAGAGGCACAAACCACAGATGAGGAGATCAAGGAAATCAAGGAAAGAACCGAAGAAGGGAGAGAATTCAGATTTGACAAGGATGAACATGGTACCTTATGGTTTGGAAAGAGAATCGTTGTGCCTAATGTAAAGCATATTCGGGAGACAATATTAAAGGAGGCACATGACTCGCCTTACTCGATTCACCCCGGATGTACGAAGATGTACAAGGACTTGAAGGCTTGCTATTGGTGGGATAGCATGAAAAAGAACATAGCTGAATATGTAGCATTATGTGATGTGTGCCAACGAGTCAAGGCGGAACATCAAAGGCCAGCCGGATTATTGCAACCGTTGAAGATTCCGGAATGGAAGTGGGAAGAAATTGGTATGGACTTCATAGTTGGGTTACCACATACTCAGTCCGGGTATGACTCAATTTGGGTAATTGTGGATCGCTTAACCAAGTCAGCTCATTTTGTCCCTGTGAAGACCAAGTATACAGCTGCACGATTGGCCGAAATATACATGGAGCATATTGTGTGTCGACATGGAGTCCCTAAGAAGATAGTCTCGGATAGAGGTTCTCAATTTACCTCCAGATTTTGGCAAAAATTGCATGAAGCTTTGGGAACGAGGTTGAATTTTAGTTCAGCATATCATCCTCAAACGGATGGACAAACCGAGAGGACCAATCAGATTTTGGAGGACATGTTAAGAACTTGTGCTTTAAAGCATGGGAAAAGTTGGGACAAAAGCTTGCCATACGCAGAATTTTCATACAACAATAGTTACCAAGCAAGCTTGAAAATGTCACCATATGAAGCGCTTTATGGGAGGAAGTGTAGGACACCTTTATTCTGGAATGAGGCAGGAGAAACTCAAGTATTTGGTCCGGATGTGTTGCAAGAAGCCGAAAAGCAAGTCAAAATAATTCGTGAAAACTTGAGGGCTGCACAATCAAGGCAAAAAGGCTATGCGGACAATAGGAGAAGGAAATTAGCCTTTGAAATAGGAGATTTTATTTACCTCAAGGTGTCACCAATGAGAGGTCATAAGAGGTTTAACATAAGAGGCAAGCTCGCACCTCGTTATATTGGACCATTCAAGATTTTGGACAAAAGAGGAGAAGTAGCATATAAGTTGGAGATGCCAGCTCATCTTTCAGACGTACATGATGTGTTTCATGTTTCCCAACTCAAGAAGTGTCTCAGGGTACCGGAAGATCAAGTGCCAATGGAAGAATTGGAACTAGAGGAAGATTTGACGTATACCGAGCAACCGGTCAAAATCTTGGAAACCAAGGAGAGAGTCACAAGGAACAAGGTTATTAGATGGTATAAGGTTCAATGGAAGCACCACACAGAAAAAGAAGCAACTTGGGAGCTAGAGGATGATATCAAGAAGGAATTTCCCTATCTCTTCTCTTCTGCGTCGAATCTCGAGGGCGAGATTCATTTTAAGGGGGGTAGGTTTGTAACACCCTCATTTTCATGCATCGTGCCTTGCATTCACTCATATACATGTTTAACATTAACCCATAGCAAGAGGAACAAGTTTAAAATTTATTTGGAGCAAAACCGCACTTAAAAATGTAGGAAAGTGCGGACTAGTCCGGTTTTGCTGAGGACTAGTCCGATTTCTCTCTGTCTAAAAACGGACTTGTTCGTTTTTGCTGCGGATTAGTCCGATATTTGCCCCTGGAAAACTTCGGACTTGTCCGATCTTGTGCGGACTAGTCCGATGTTCCATGAATCCTTGAAAATTTGCTAAGTCCCTGGACTTTTCCGGACTAGTCCGGTGTCCCAGCAGACTTGCCCGTTTTCCTTTCTGACTAAGATCGGACTTGTCCGATTTTAGGCCAGACTTGTCCGATTTTCTCTCTAGACGACTTCGGACTTGTCCGGACTTGTCCGATATTTCGTGACTCCGAGATTGACCTTTTGTTTTACGACTTGTTTCTTGGGTTTCACGTCAAGTGGGCCTAGGGACGTCGTGCCCAACTCTTTTAGAGCCCATGTGGGACTCTAAACCGGCCTCTACTCATCCCAAAACTCGAAATCCATCTAAACCTAGCCTCCACGTCTATATAAACAACCCCACCCCTTGGTTTGACATCTATTTGCCACTTTTCCACCCACCCAAACCCTAGTTCATGGAGAGCCACCACCAAGGAGGAAGGAGAAGATCCCAAGCAAGGAGAAGAAGAGGAGGAAACGAAAGAGGATCAAGATCTCCACCAAGTTTCGTTCTTCATCACCAATTCATCCCCAAGTTCATCACCAACCCTAGATCATCAAGATCCAAGTGTTACCTCCAAGTTTCTTGGTTCATTGGAGTTCTAAACACCTGGTATACCTTCTATTCTCTTGTCCTTATGCGAATTCAACCCCTAATCTCCAAATTCACGTCGATCTAGAAAACCCTAATCTGCTGATCTCGCAGAGTGCGGACTTGTCCGGTCCCTAGCGGACTAGTCTGATCTTTCTGGTTAAATTGTGTTGAATTGGTTCTAAAATTTGATCTAATCGAATCCAAACCTGTATAAACTTGTTAAAAGCTATTAGAACTAGTTAGTTATCATCAAAAGCAATCAAGTAACAAGTCCTACCTTGCATTTGCATCAATCATGCATGTCATGTCATATTGAGTAATATTTGTGCACTCTTTGATTGTGTTTCTTGTCTTGTATGTTTATTGTGTGGATTAGACGGATTTGCGCTAGAGAGTGCCGCAGAGGATCTACAGCATCAAGAGTTTGAAGGCTTTGACCCTAATCAACAGCAAGAGCAAGGCAAGTGTCCTTGAAGCATATTGATCCTGTTTTTAAAATAAATGTTTTGTTTACAAAACTGCATGCTTGTGTCAAATTGATGGGAAATCCTATGGTAGGAAGTTTACTAGATTTGCTAAACCACCCTTGTCACCTGGAATTTATGGTAGAGAGTCGGGAAGGGTTTTTACCTTTTTGCTTCGCTTAATCAACTGGGATGGGAAACAACTATATCACTCAATTTAATTATGCATGGATGAGATTATGGTTAACATGAACTGGTTAAATATGGTATGGTAATGGGTGATCTAAGCAAGCCTGGTATGTGGATGGGTTGGATGTTATGGTGGTTTGCTTGCTTTAGATCTAAGGACCGGTTCATGCGAGAATAAGCCAGGACTTCAGTGCCACCACGAGGCCAAGTATGGGTGCGGCATAGCTGATTAATTAGGGCTTTGCTAGTGCTGTTTGGACCATTGTGGATGCTCGGGGAAGGGGTAGTCGGATTGGGTTTGTTGATGATTGGTGGGACTACCCTGGGATCCGAATGGCTCAAGAGGGGGCCCTTAGTTGAAGATGTGCTCTGTGGGAGACATCGCCACCGGTGAAACCTCAGTGGGGTCTAAATAGGCTAGTAATCCCTTTGTAAAGGCTATTTTGTGATCTCTTGGCCACACACCGATGGAAGTGTGAGACGGCATAATAGAGGTTTTAGTCATCGAAAGGTGATGAAATCACGAACACGTGGGTAAAGAGGTACAAACTCTGCAGAGTTAATTAAAACTATCATGATAGATGTGCTCCCGGTTATGAGCACCTGGACAACTTCCATGATTAGAGGGAAATTGGAATTTGGGATGGTTATGGTTTTGTAATGGTTATGGATGGTTATGGATTAATCTCTGGTATTGAATATGGTTATTGGCAATGGTGAAATCTAGACTTATTGATGATGGTAATGAATTCAGTTTGGTATTATGGTATTACTCGTGATTATGTTGGGATTATTTCACATACTTATACTATATTGCTTTTCAAATGTTTTAATGTACTTTTCAGCACTTTACCATTATTATTGTCATCATTTGAATCAGCCACATGTCATACTTTCCACACTTGCTGAGTACGACATGTACTCACTCTTGCAATCCCCCCCAACAGTTGCAGGTCAGGATTGGGAGTTTAGTGGTGATAATGCGGAGTTCTAGGCCGTGTCTACCGTCAGCTTTGCCTGTGGTGTTGATTGGAGCTGCGCATACATACCCTGTCGCTTATGCTGCATAGTTGCTTAGTTGTTTAATTAGTTTATTTACGCTGCATTAGTTAAACTTGTTAATAGTATTCATTAGAGCTTGTATTCGAGGATAATATAGTTGTGTAATAAAATTTGATAATTAATCTTGTTCTGTGGTAATTATTTGTATATCGTTTGTGATTGCACTCGTATATGTGTGATGAACATCCTGGGCACACATATGCGTTAGCTTGGTTCAGTTTTCGGAACCGGGCGTCACATCACCAAAGCATTGTGCCTCTACTATTCCTACTCATTGAATATGGATTGTATGTGGACCTTGGTAAGGAAAGTAAGTAGGCATATTTGCACCACACATATTGCTAAGTCAAAAGAGTAAGCCTTAGGAGAATTCAAATCAAAACTTTTTGATTCAAGACTAGTGCATGTGTGATGGAGTGGAAGTGGATGTGGATACTTGAGATAACTCCTTTTTGGTATAATCTCTCTTTCTTTTGCAGGGATGAAACATGGCCACTTTTTTTTTCATGCTTATGAGGTAAGCATTTTTTTCATTTTCTTTTTGTAGCCATGTCTTCTACTCCCTTTCTTTGCAATGAATTTTGAAGAGAGTGCTAAACATGAATAAAATGGAGTTTCTCTTTTTGTTGTGGTATGGTGGATATGATGGACGTTTTGTTTACTTCTAGTGTAGAAGTATAGCATGTGCAAGTGAAGTCTTGAATTCAAAAAGAGTTGAATGATTTCTCACATAGGTCTATACTAGTTTGACTAGGCTCAATGTGAAAGCAAATAGCATATGCATAAGGTTTTGTCTATATATGAATATCATATGGCTTTGGTAGGTATTTCCAATCAAATGAGGGAAACTTAAATCTTTTTAGAATTTCTCCTTAAATCTAAGTTTTACTTTCAATCTAGGACTAGCATCCCTATTACTAATTCTAATCTTGCAACAACCTAGAATTAGATTAAGCTTTTGCTACCCACAACTTCCAAATTAAGGTAAAAGTATTTCAAACCAATGAAAGCAATATTCGGAGAGTAGCAAGTTGTAAACTAGAGACTTAGGAAAATAAAACAGAGCAACTATTCATCATTTCATCTATGTGAATTCTAAATCATTCTTATCGCACATCTTTATTTGATGAAAGTAAATCTAACCTATTATTTTTTTAAATGCAAGGTGGATGATGGATGGATGGAAAATAAATATGCAAGGCATGTGATACATGTTACCTCAAGTGGGCGTCCTCCCCCAAGCTTGTTCTTCAACTACCTCCGTGATAAGGGTTGAACCCTTGATGACGGAAGTACGCTGCAAGATCGGCTTGTTGTTGTTGTAGCGCCATGTTGAAGTTGGTGAATTGAGCATCCATGTGTTGTTGCCAATCCTAGGTACCTTGAACATGTGTGACGCCCGGTTCCGAAAATGAACCAAGCTAACGCATATGTGTGCCCAGGATGTTCATCACACATATACGAGTGCAATCACGAAAGGATATACAGAAAATTACCACAGCTCAAATTATTAAATAAGTACTCTTATTACACAATTCATTAAATCCTCGAATACAAGCTCTAATGAATATTAATGACAAGTTCAACTAATGCAGCGGAAATAAACTAATTAAACAACTAAGCTAACTAAGCAACTATGCAGCATAAGCGACAGGGTATGTATGCGCAGCTCCAATCAACACCACAGGCAAAGCTGACGGTAGACACGGCCTAGAATTCCGCATTATCGCCATTAAAATCCCAGTCTTGACCTGCAACTGTTGGGGTGGGGGATTGCAAGAGTGAGTACATGTCGTACTCAGCAAGTGTGGAAAGTATGACATGCGGCTGATTCAAATGACGACAATAATAATGGTAAAGTGCTGAAAAGTACGGTAAAACATTTGAAAAGCAATATATTATAAGTATGTGAAATAAACCCATCATAACCATAAATAATACCATAATACCAAACTGAATTCTTTACCATCATAAATAATTCCAGATTTCACCATCATCAATAACCATATTCAATACCAGAAATTAATCCATAACCATCCATAACCATAACCATTACCAAATTCCAATTTGCCTCTAATCATGGAAGTTGTCCAGGCGCTCATAACCGGGAGCACGGCTATCATGATAGTTTTAGTTAATACTCTGCAGAGTTTGTACCTCTTTACCCACGTGTTCGTGATTTCATCACCCTTCGGCGACTAAGAACCTCCCTTATGCCCATGACCCGTCGGTCACATTACACACTTCCGTTGGTGTGTGGCCAAGAGATCACAAAATAGCCTTTACAAAGGGATTACTAGCCTATTTAGACCCCACTGAGGTTTCACCGGTGGCGATGTCTCCCGCAGAGCACATCTTCAACCAAGGGCCCCCTCTTGAGCCATTCGGATCCCAGGGTAGTTCCACCAATCATCAACAAACCCAATCCAACTACCCCTTCCCCGAGCATCCACAATGGTCCAAACAGCACTAGCAAAGCCCTAATTAATCAGCTACGCCGCACCCATAACTTGGCCTCGTGGTGGCACTGTAGTCCTGGCTTATTCTCGCATGAACCGGTCCTTAGATCTAAAGCAAGCAAACCACCGTAACATCCAACCCATCCACATACCAGGCTTGCTTAGATCATCCATTACCATACCATGTTTAACCAATTCATGTTAACCATAATCTCATCCATGCATAATTAAATTGAGTGATATGGTTGTTTCCCATCCCAGTTGATTAAGCGAAGCAAAAAGGTAAAAACCCTTCCCGACTCTCTCTACCATAAATTCCAGGTGACAAAGGGTGGTCAAACAAAACTAGTAAACTTCCTACCATAGGATTCCCATCAAATTGACACAAGCATGCAGTTTGCAAACAAAACATTTATTTTAAAGATAGGATCAATATGCTTCAAGGACACTTGCCTTGCTCTTGCTGTTGATTAGGGTCAAAGCCTTCAAACTCTTGATGCTGTAGATCCTCCGCGGCACTTTCTAGCGCAAATCCGTCTAATCCACACAATAAACATACAAGACAAGAAACACAATCAAAGAGTGCACAAATATTACTCAATATGACATGCATGATTAATGCAATGCAAGGTAGAACTTGTTACTAGATTGCTTTTAATGATCACTAACTAGTTCTAATAGATTTTAACAAGTTTATACAGGTTTGGATTCGATTAGATCAAATTTTAGAATTAATTCAACACAATTTAACCAGAAAGATCGGACTAGTCCGCTTGGGACCGGACAAGTCCGCACTTGACGAGATCAGCAGATTAGGGTTTTCTAGATCGACGTAAATTCGGAGATTAGGGGTTGAATTCATGTAAGGAAAAGAGAATAGAAGGTATACCAGGTGTTTAGAACTCCAATGAACCAAGAAACTTGGAGGTAACACTTGGATCTTGATGATCTAGGGTTGGTGATGAACTTGGGGATGAATTGGTGGTGAAGGACGAAACTTGGTGGAGATCTTGATCCTCCTTCGTTTCCTCCTCTTCTTCTTCTTGTTTGGGATCTTCTCCTCCCTCCTTGATGGTGGCTCCCCACGAACTAGGGTTTGGGTGGGTGGAAAAGTGGCAAATAGATGTCAAACCAAGGGGTGGGGTTGTTTATATAGGGGTGGAGGCTAGGGTTAGATGGATTTCGAGTTTTGGGATGAGTAGAGGCCGGTTTAGAGTCCCACATGGGCCCTAAAAGAGCTGGGCACGACGTCCCTAGGCCCACTTGACGTGAGACCCAAGAAACAAGTCGTAAAACAAAAGGTCAATCTCGGAGTCACGAAATATCGGACAAGTCCGGACAGGACCGGACTAGTCCGAAGTCGTCCAGAGAGAAAATCGGACAAGTCTGGCCAAAAATCGGACAAGTCTGATCTTAGTCAGAAAGGAAAAACGGACAAGTCCGCTGGAACACCGGACTAGTCCGGAAAAGTCCAGGGACTTAGCAAATTTTCAAGGATTCATGGAATATCGGACTAGTCCGCACAAAATCGGACAAGTCCGAAAGTTTCCAGAGCCAAAATCGGACTAGTCCGCAGCAAAAACGGACAAGTCCGTTTTTAGTCAGAGAGAAATCGGACTAGTCCTCAGTAAAATCGGACTAGTCCGCACTTTCCTGCGTTTTAAGTGCGGTTTTGCTCCAAATCAATTTTAAATGCTCCGAATCGATTTTAAACTCGTTCCTCTTGTTGTGGGCTAATGTTAAACATGTATATGAGTGCATGTAGGGCATGATGCATGAAAATGAGGGTGTTACAAACCTACCCCCCTTAAAATGAATCTCGCCCTCGAGATTCGACGCGGAAGAGAAGAGATGGGGAAATTCCTTCTTGAGATCATCTTCTAACTCCCAAGTTGCTTCTTTTTCGGTATGGTGCTTCCATTGGACTTTACACCATCGAATCACCTTGTTCCTTGTGACTCTCTCCTTGGTTTCCAAGATTTTGACCGGTTGCTCAGCATACGTCAAATCTTCCTCTAGTTCCAATTCTTCCATTGGCACTTGTTCTTCCGGTAGTCTCAAACACTTCTTGAGCTGGGAAACATGAAACACATCATGTACATCTGAAAGATGAGCTGGCATCTCCAACTTATATGCTACTTCTCCTCTTTTGTCCAAAATCTTGAATGGTCCAATATAACGAGGTGCGAGCTTACCCCTTATGTTAAACCTCTTATGACCTCTCATTGGTGACACCTTGAGGTAAACAAAATCTCCTATTTCAAAGGCTAATTTCCTTCTCCTATTATCCGCATAGCCCTTTTGCCTTGATTGGGCAGTCCTCAAGTTTCCACGAATTATTTGGACTTGCTTTTCGGCTTCTTGCAACACGTCCGGACCAAATACTTGAGTTTCTCCTGCCTCATTCCAGAATAAGGGTGTCCTACACTTCCTCCCATAAAGCGCTTCATATGGCGACATTTTCAAGCTTGCTTGGTAACTATTGTTGTATGAAAATTCCGCGTATGGCAAGCTTTTGTCCCAACTTTTCCCATGCTTTAAAGCACAAGCTCTTAACATGTCCTCCAAAATCTGATTGGTCCTCTCGGTTTGTCCATCCGTTTGAGGATGATATGCTGAACTAAAATTCAACCTCGTTCCCAAAGCTTCATGCAATTTTTGCCAAAATCTGGAGGTAAATTGAGAACCTCTATCCGAGACTATCTTCTTAGGGACTCCATGTCGACACACAATATGCTCCATGTATATTTCGGCCAATCGTGCAGCTGTATACTTGGTCTTCACAGGGACAAAATGAGCTGACTTGGTTAAGCGATCCACAATTACCCAAATTGAGTCATACCCGGATTGAGTACGTGGTAACCCAACTATGAAGTCCATACCAACTTCTTCCCACTTCCATTCCGGAATCTTCAACGGTTGCAATAATCCGGCTGGCCTTTGATGTTCCGCCTTGACTCGTTGGCACACATCACATAATGCTACATATTCAGCTATGTCCTTTTTCATGCTATCCCACCAATAGCAAGTCTTCAAATCCTTGTACATCTTCGTACAACCAGGGTGAATTGAGTATGGCGAGTCATGTGCCTCCTTTAATATTGTTTCTCGAATATGCTTTACATTAGGCACAACAATTCTCTTTCCAATCCATAAGGTACCATGTTCGTCTTCATCAAATCTGAATTCTCTCCCTTCTTCGATTCTTTCCTTGATTACCTTGATCTCCTCATCTGTGGTCTGTGCTTCTCGAATTTCTTGCTCCAAGGTAGGATTTAACTCCATCATCTCCATCTCATTTACAAACCCGAGGTTCAACCGTTCAAACTCCTTACATAACTCGAATGGTAACTCTCGAACTGTAAGTTGGTGGCTTACTCCCTTTCTACTCAAAGCATCGGCCACTACATTGGCTTTTCCCGGATGATAGTTGATCCCCAAATCATAATCTTTGATGAGCTCCAACCATCTTCGTTGCCTCAAGTTCAGATCCGTTTGTGTGAAAATATACTTCAAACTCTTATGATCCGTGTAAATCTCACACCTATGTCCAAGAATATAGTGTCTCCAAACCTTCAATGCATGTACCACGGCTGCTAGTTCAAGATCATGCGTGGGGTAATTCTGCTCATGTTTCTTCAATTGTCTCGACGCATAGGCGACCACTTGACCTCCTTGCATCAATACACATCCAAGCCCTTGTCTTGATGCGTCACAATAAATGTCAAAACTCTTGCTTACATCTGGCAATACCAAAACTGGGGCTGTTGTCAACCTCTTCTTCAACTCCTCAAAACTATTCTGACAAGCTTCAGTCCATTGGAACGCCTTTCCCTTCATTAGCAACTCCGTCATAGGCTTGGCTATCTTGGAAAAATCCTTGATAAACCGACGGTAATATCCAGCCATCCCAAGGAAACTCCTTATTTCCTTGACGTTTTGCGGCGGATCCCACTTCAACACATCCCTCACTTTACCGGGGTCAACCGATACTCCTCCTCCGGAAATAATATGGCCTAAAAATGGCACCTCTTTCAACCAAAACTGGCACTTGTTGAACTTGGCATACAATTGATGCTCCCTCAATTTCTGCAGCGTAAGCCTCAAGTGTTCCTCATGTTCCTTCTCGTCCTTCGAGTAGATCATAATATCATCAATAAACACCACAACAAACTTATCTAAGTACTCCACGAAGACTTTATTCATGAGGTACATAAAGTAGGCAGGTGCATTTGTCAATCCAAAAGACATCACGGTGTACTCATAAGATCCATACCGTGTCCTAAAAGCTGTCTTGGGTATGTCCGATGGTCTAATCTTCATTTGAAAGTATCCCGACCTCAAGTCAATCTTAGAGAAGACACAAGCACCCTTCATCTGATCAAACAAGTCTTCTATGCGTGGCAAGGTGTACTTGTTCTTGATTGTTACCTCGTTGAGAGCTCGGTAATCCACGCACATCCTTTGGGATCCATCCTTCTTGTCCACAAATAGAACGGGCGCTCCCCAAGGTGAAGAGCTAGGGCGAATAAAACCCTTCTCTAATTGCTCTTGAATTTGTTTCTTGAGCTCCGCTAATTCCATAGGAGGCATTCTATACGGCCTCTTAGCTATAGGTGCAGTTCCAGGTATTAAATCAATAACAAACTCAATGTCTCGATCAGGTGGCATACCTGGCAACTCATCCGGAAACACATCCAAAAATTCACATACAACCGGAATCTCCTCAATTGCGGCACCGTCTATATGATTCAATTCCAATTGCTTCGGTGCGGTTTGAGATGCTTCAAATTCTACAGTTATCCCTTCCTCATTGGTCAACTTCACTGTCTTTGTGGCACATTCAATAACCCCATTGTGCTTCCTCAACCAATCCATACCAAGTATAATATCCAACCCTTGAGAATCTAAAACAATGAGGTTGGCGGAGAAGTCTACCCCCCTTATTCTAAGGCTTACTTTTGGACATACTATATTTGTCCTCATCTCTCCTCCAGGAGACTTAACCAACAGAGTAAACTTCATATGAGAGATAGGCAAACTATACTTGGCAACATACTTCGATGCAATGAATGAATGCGATGCTCCAGAATCAAATAACATAGTCGCGGGGTTGGAGTTGGCGAGAAACATACCAATGACCACGTCATCCGCTTGTTGAGCATCCTCCGTAGAGACATGGTTCACATTGCCACGAGCAAAATTTTGCTGTCCACGGCTTCCTTGTGGCTGTCCTCCATTAGGTCTTGGGTTTTGCTTCGATGCATTGCTTCCTTGACCAAGGCCCGACTTAGGACATTGATTCGCAAAGTGTCCAGCTTCTCCACAAGTATAACACTTCTTAACTCCACCAGAATTATTGGGACGAGCTTGGTTTTGAACATTGGCTCCAGGAAAATCAGCACGAGGTGCATAAGGCATCGGAGGCCTAGGTGCTTGCATGACAGGGCGCTGCTGCACAAACTGAGTTGGGCGCGGTGCATAACCAGGGCGCTGAGCAGGAATAGAGGAGCTGTAATGAGGCGCATTGGGCGGCGCAAAGCGAGGGCGCACATTACTTCCTTGTTGCTGTCCTTGATATGGCGCCTTCCTCTTGATTTCTTGCTCCATCTCACGGATCTTGTTCTCAACCACAATTGCTTTGTCCACAAGCTTCTGAAAATTGGTATAATCATAGTTGAGCAATTGCACTTGGATCGTATTGTTCAATCCCCTCATGAACAAGTATTGTTTCCGGCTGTCCCGACTAACATCCTCAGGCGCATATCTTGAGAGTTGAGTGAACTTATTGAGGTATTCACTCACGCTTGATCTTCCTTGTCTCAAGTTCTCAAATTCTTGCCTCTTCAAGAGCATAACACCTTCCGGCACATAGTGAGAACGAAAATTTTCCTTGAATTCGGCCCAAGTAATTCTCTCTTGGTTCTCATGAGCATTGCAATAAGAATCCCACCAATCTGCAGCTGCTCCAACTAGTTGATGAGAAGCGAACAAGACCTTCTCTCGGTCACTGCATTGGACAATGGCTAGCTTCTTCTCCACGGACTTGAGCCAATCATCAGCATCCATAGGGTCAGCAGCTTGAGCAAAGGTTGGCGGCCTAGTCCTCATGAACTCTCCCAATCGGTTATGAGGAGGCGGGGGTGGCGGTGGAGGCATGTGTGGCTGATTGTTGATATTGCCAGCCTGCAGCTGTCCCATAGTTTGTATCATGGTCTGCATGAGCTGGTTTTGCATGGCCAATAGCTGCTCGATGTTGATAGCTCCCTGAGTAGGTCCTTGCCCATTGTTGTTCTGAGGCACTCCATTGTTCTCCTCTTCATCATTGCCATCCCTCTGGTTGCGAGTCCTCACCATCTGAAGAAAAGCAGTAGGTAAGAATTAGAAAACGTCCCCACTATATGCATCAAGGGATATGAAACTAAACAACTAGCTACACTAGCCTAGGTGGACATGGCAATGCTAAAGCATCCCAAAATCCTCTATTAAGCACACAAGCAACCAATATATATAGCAAACAGCACTCCAAGCAAAAAAACATCGATTCCTGAGTGCTCCTATGTGCTCTAAAGTGTCCATTCTATCTAGGCTGCATCCTACGGTCAACTTGTGGCTCTGATACCAATCTGTGACGCCCGGTTCCGAAAATGAACCAAGCTAACGCATATGTGTGCCCAGGATGTTCATCACACATATACGAGTGCAATCACGAAAGGATATACAGAAAATTACCACAGCTCAAATTATTAAATAAGTACTCTTATTACACAATTCATTAAATCCTCGAATACAAGCTCTAATGAATATTAATGACAAGTTCAACTAATGCAGCGGAAATAAACTAATTAAACAACTAAGCTAACTAAGCAACTATGCAGCATAAGCGACAGGGTATGTATGCGCAGCTCCAATCAACACCACAGGCAAAGCTGACGGTAGACACGGCCTAGAATTCCGCATTATCGCCATTAAAATCCCAGTCTTGACCTGCAACTGTTGGGGTGGGGGATTGCAAGAGTGAGTACATGTCGTACTCAGCAAGTGTGGAAAGTATGACATGCGGCTGATTCAAATGACGACAATAATAATGGTAAAGTGCTGAAAAGTACGGTAAAACATTTGAAAAGCAATATATTATAAGTATGTGAAATAAACCCATCATAACCATAAATAATACCATAATACCAAACTGAATTCTTTACCATCATAAATAATTCCAGATTTCACCATCATCAATAACCATATTCAATACCAGAAATTAATCCATAACCATCCATAACCATAACCATTACCAAATTCCAATTTGCCTCTAATCATGGAAGTTGTCCAGGCGCTCATAACCAGGAGCACGGCTATCATGATAGTTTTAGTTAATACTCTGCAGAGTTTGTACCTCTTTACCCACGTGTTCGTGATTTCATCACCCTTCGGCGACTAAGAACCTCCCTTATGCCCATGACCCGTCGGTCACATTACACACTTCCGTTGGTGTGTGGCCAAGAGATCACAAAATAGCCTTTACAAAGGGATTACTAGCCTATTTAGACCCCACTGAGGTTTCACCGGTGGCGATGTCTCCCGCAGAGCACATCTTCAACCAAGGGCCCCCTCTTGAGCCATTCGGATCCCAAGGTAGTTCCACCAATCATCAACAAACCCAATCCAACTACCCCTTCCCCGAGCATCCACAATGGTCCAAACAGCACTAGCAAAGCCCTAATTAATCAGCTACGCCGCACCCATAACTTGGCCTCGTGGTGGCACTGTAGTCCTGGCTTATTCTCGCATGAACCGGTCCTTAGATCTAAAGCAAGCAAACCACCGTAACATCCAACCCATCCACATACCAGGCTTGCTTAGATCATCCATTACCATACCATGTTTAACCAATTCATGTTAACCATAATCTCATCCATGCATAATTAAATTGAGTGATATGGTTGTTTCCCATCCCAGTTGATTAAGCGAAGCAAAAAGGTAAAAACCCTTCCCGACTCTCTCTACCATAAATTCCAGGTGACAAAGGGTGGTCAAACAAAACTAGTAAACTTCCTACCATAGGATTCCCATCAAATTGACACAAGCATGCAGTTTGCAAACAAAACATTTATTTTAAAGATAGGATCAATATGCTTCAAGGACACTTGCCTTGCTCTTGCTGTTGATTAGGGTCAAAGCCTTCAAACTCTTGATGCTGTAGATCCTCCGCGTCACTTTCTAGCGCAAATCCGTCTAATCCACACAATAAACATACAAGACAAGAAACACAATCAAAGAGTGCACAAATATTACTCAATATGACATGCATGATTAATGCAATGCAAGGTAGAACTTGTTACTAGATTGCTTTTAATGATCACTAACTAGTTCTAATAGATTTTAACAAGTTTATACAGGTTTGGATTCGATTAGATCAAATTTTAGAATTAATTCAACACAATTTAACCAGAAAGATCGGACTAGTCCGCTTGGGACCGGACAAGTCCGCACTTGACGAGATCAGCAGATTAGGGTTTTCTAGATCGACGTAAATTCGGAGATTAGGGGTTGAATTCATGTAAGGAAAAGAGAATAGAAGGTATACCAGGTGTTTAGAACTCCAATGAACCAAGAAACTTGGAGGTAACACTTGGATCTTGATGATCTAGGGTTGGTGATGAACTTGGGGATGAATTGGTGGTGAAGGACGAAACTTGGTGGAGATCTTGATCCTCCTTCGTTTCCTCCTCTTCTTCTTCTTGTTTCGGATCTTCTCCTCCCTCCTTGATGGTGGCTCCCCACGAACTAGGGTTTGGGTGGGTGGAAAAGTGGCAAATAGATGTCAAACCAAGGGGTGGGGTTGTTTATATAGGGGTGGAGGCTAGGGTTAGATGGATTTCGAGTTTTGGGATGAGTAGAGGCCGGTTTAGAGTCCCACATGGGCCCTAAAAGAGCTGGGCACGACGTCCCTAGGCCCACTTGACGTGAGACCCAAGAAACAAGTCGTAAAACAAAAGGTCAATCTCGGAGTCACGAAATATCGGACAAGTCCGGACAGGACCGGACTAGTCCGAAGTCGTCCAGAGAGAAAATCGGACAAGTCTGGCCAAAAATCGGACAAGTCTGATCTTAGTCAGAAAGGAAAAACGGACAAGTCCGCTGGAACACCGGACTAGTCCGGAAAAGTCCAGGGACTTAGCAAATTTTCAAGGATTCATGGAATATCGGACTAGTCCGCACAAAATCGGACAAGTCCGAAAGTTTCCAGAGCCAAAATCGGACTAGTCCGCAGCAAAAACGGACAAGTCCGTTTTTAGTCAGAGAGAAATCGGACTAGTCCTCAGTAAAATCGGACTAGTCCGCACTTTCCTGCGTTTTAAGTGCGGTTTTGCTCCAAATCAATTTTAAATGCTCCGAATCGATTTTAAACTCGTTCCTCTTGTTGTGGGCTAATGTTAAACATGTATATGAGTGCATGTAGGGCATGATGCATGAAAATGAGGGTGTTACAACATGCTTTTGGAGTGTGCTGTAGATGTCACCCGTTCTCACTTCAAGTTCTCCAATACGTCTAGTGAGGTCCGTCATTCCTTGGCTATAGTCATGATGACTTATAGCAAAAAAGGAACGACGTCCTCTCATGGACGTTGGGGACAAGCTGCTAGAGCTTGAAGTGGATATGGGTGGATCCCTTTGCCATTCTTGCCAAGATGATCCCCCAGTCTCATATGCCGGAGGTTGAGTCCATCTGGGCGCATAACCCATTGCGTTCTCTTACTCTTAGTATTCATGGACCGGAGAGATTATTTGTGGCATGCCTGTGGTTGTAGCCCTCGCACGATTCCTTGTTACCCTGCTAGAGACATTACTTCTTCTTGCTTCCTCAAGGGGAAGAAGATTAATGGTTAGCCTCCAGCATTTGTACAAATGAAAATCCGGGTTAGGTAACTGAATTTAATTGGCAAAGCCGGGATAGAAAAATATCAAGGAGCCATCATGATCATGCTTAAGGGTATGTCCTTGCACTAAATAGTCTTCATCAATTAATTCTCTTTCAGCTTCAATATATTCAAATGAAGAGTATTTAAGTGCTCCTACCCTATCAGCAATATGAGTAATCAATGAAGTGCATTCATTTGGTCCTGATCTTGAAATTTAATCTAACCATTGTGTCATCATGGCTTTGACTGGAGCAACTTTTATCTTTTTAGTCGTGGCAAACAAAATTTTCATTTCATCATCTCGCACAACCCTAACATCTCCCCTAGGGAACATATTCATAGCCACCCATCTATGCATTAAGCGTAAGGTAGAGTTTTGGATGTGGCTATTCCTAGGAGCCCTACATGTGACCTCACTAGTTAGCTCATGCAAAAAACTTTGTTTGTTAAACTTAGGCAAATTGTCTAAATCTAGCAAACACTGTTTATGGAAGCATAGGATGCTACCTAGTTCTTTCCATAGGAGGTTGTATTCTTTTTGAAATAATCTAAAAGCAATACCATCAAATCCTATTCTTAGCGTGCAAAGGAATTGGATAGTAAGAAGGCGTGAACCTTTCTCCTCTATGTGAGCAAAGTCATCAAATGCAATTGCATGCCAAATGGAAAGAAATTCGTAGTCCATACCTATTTTGGAGATCAAATGTGGATCGTAAGCCTTAGTGTGGCGGAACTCACGATCTTGGAGAAGCATGTGTGCTTGATCTTCAACTTCGCTTCATATGTCGAGGTCGTTGTCATGAAGAAGTTGGTGTGGGTTGCTTTTCTCTTCCATGGGAGTGTCCTTACACACACTTCTCCTCCGTGGGCTTGTACCCATGGAAGAGAGGCGTGCACTAGAACCTTCACCATGGCTTGAGCTTGCAGTCTCCTTCCTCTTTCCAAACAACCTCTTCATGTCTTTTTGAGTTCAACAAGCAAGAACAAAACAAGGCGAGAAAAATCCGAAAAGAAGCGATGCTTGTAAAACAAAACTCTCAACAAATTTTCTCCTCTTGAAAGCTTAAGTGTAAAATGCAAATGCAAACAATGAAAATCTTTCTGGGGATGGATTTGAGCAAGAGTGTTGCAATGAAGAGCAAGAAAAACAAGTTGAGCTAGAGTGTGACTTGGGGAGGTGTAAAATGATGTGGTGTGTGAAGATAAGTGTTCCTCACGGCCACAATTTATAGGGTGCACCTTCCAATAGTCACTTGGGGTTCAAAAATGTTGTCGTTGGAGGAAGGGGAGCCAATTTGGCTCCACTCTCTGGTCGGCTGACCATGGGGCTCGACCGACCTGACAGGTGCCCCCTGGTTCCCCTTTTTGCAAATGGCTCCCCAACGGCTATAAAGTTAGTACGTTGGTGAAATGCCACATGTGCAGCTCAGAAAAAATTGTTTTCCAAATAAAAACCTTTTCTCAAATCCAATAAAAATTTTCTTTTGAAAAGAAAGAAAGAAAAACGATAGCTGAGAATATAAGATTCTCAACTTGATAGGAAAAATCAAATATGCAATGGGAAAAATCCAAATTGGGTGGAAAAAGTATGAAAGAAAAATAAAGTGGGATAACTACCAATTTAACCTATTGGCGTAGGTCTCACCACCGTCCGAGTCCTCCGTCCTCATTTCACAGCCGGGCCCGGAGGGATGGGCTCGGACGGCCTGTCTTGCTTCTTCCGCCATTCCTTCTTTGGCGGCTTGGTGGACTTGGGCCTTCGGGAAGGTCCAGATGATTCTGTCGCCTTTGGATATCAGCGTGGTCAAAACGACGGATTCTCCTCGTAGATTAATCTTCTCATGAATGCAATGAGTGAGTCCACCTTTGGAGGTGTGACTTCGACCTCTTTGATATGTTTATCATTCGGCCCATACTTGATTCGAATCATGGAGCATTATTCTGATTTTGGCCAAAAGATAAACCTTTCATCCTTGCCATTGATATGGAAGTGGATTTCTCTAGCTCCCACATCTATGCGAGCTTTTGCAGTGCTTAGAAATGGATGCCCAAGAATGAGTGGTGTATATTTCTCATTGTCCATGTCTAGTACCACAAAATCCATGGGTATGAAGCAGCTCTGGATCTTCACAGGGACGTCTTCAGCAATACCCGTTGTATAACGGACTGAAGAGTCAGCCAGTTGTAGCTGCATTGGTGTTGGAGTCAGCTCTGTGAAGTTCAGCTGGTCGAACACAACCTTGGGCATCACACTAACACTTGCTCCCAAATCACAAAGTGCCTTGTCAAAGTGGTGAGCCCCAATTGAGCATGAAATGGTAGTACATCCGGGGTCCTTCTGCCAGTTGCTCTCTCGTACGTAAATCATGTTGACATTATCCGTCGAGGGTTCTGGCTGGCCTGGCATCTTGCCATTCTCCATCGGAGGAATATCAGCTACCAACTGAGCCAACTGAGTCTCGAGCATCTTGTTGAAGCTCAGTTGATTCTTGAAGGCTGAGGATAGTCCTTCCATCTTTGCATTAATATTCTCTAGGGTCTTGTCATTAGCTGACAGCTTCTTGGATAGGGCATTGTTGATCTTGAGCTGGCTAATGGCAAGTTCTCTCAAGTTGGGCTGATTTCCAGGGTTGCCATTGTTGTTGTACCCTCCTTGAAAGAATGGGGGTTGTTGACCCCACCCTTGACCTCCTGGAAGATAGCCATTGTTGTTGTTGAAATTTCCGTTGTTGGCGAGGTATAGGGCATCATCACAATTTTATGGGCAATCATTGCCCATATGACCCGTGTTGCCACAGACTTCACACGTGATGTGAGAGTCTAGGGCATAGGCATTGCCAGACACTTCACCACTGGCTTGTCCATCGATTTTCTTCATTAGGAGGTCCAATCTTGCAGCGATTATGTCCACCTCCTTCAAGGTGTGCATGCCTCGCTGTCGGGTATGGATACGCTCATCATTCCATCCCATGTTGGACACCATCTTCTCAATAAGATTTTTAGCTTTTGGCACCGTCAATGAGAAGAAGACTCCTCCAGCAGCAGCATCCAAATGGTCACGAGCTGATGGGATTAGCCCATTATAGAAATTCTGAATAAGGAGCCAGTCATCCATCCCATAGTGGGGACAGGCTAGGATGTACTCCTGAAGCCTTTCCCATGCCTCAGGAATAGATTCCTTGGGCTCTTGCTGAAAGCTAGAAATCCTTCCACGTAGGGCATTGGTTTTGCCCAACGGGAAGAATTTGGCGAGGAATGCCGTAGAACACTTCTCCCAAGTGTCTACAGCACTTTGGTTCATGTAGAACCATAGTCACGCTCTCCCAAGGAGAGAGAACGGGAACAGTCTCAGACGGATCGCATCCGGAGACACGTCCTTGATCTTAAAAGTGCTGCAGATCTCGAGGATTTGTTGCAGGTGAGCACTTGCATCCTCGTTAGCCTTCCCACATAATGGGTTGGCTTGCACCATAGTGATAAGGCCAGTTTTGATCTCAAAGTTCACATCTCCCGTGTTACTGTGGGCCCAATAGGCACATTGTTAGCAGAGGGAGCTGAGAACTCACGAAGGGTCTTCTGAGCCATTTGCGTTTGGATTGTTGGTGCAGAAATGCTGGCTTGCTTTGTCGCTCGAATCTTCTGAGGAGTAACGACACGGGGTCGGTCTCTCAGAAGAGATTCGAGATCTTCAACAAAGTTTTCCGGCAGGCGGAAATCAGACATACACTACCCTGTTTTCACATTAAAAATGCGAAAACAAAGAATGGTTATCCTACTAAAGTCATACCCAGGGTTCTATCCTATTCACTCAGTCATGTTATATATCTATTTGCCTTCCCCAGCAACGGCTCCAGAAATTCTTGTTGACGGCTCCTAAGATATACTAACAAATCATCCCCGGCAACGGTGCCAGAAATGATTTTTGGTATTTCTTATGCACCATTAACTAAACATCTCCAACTGATGTGTCAGAAATGATTGTTAATGGTTCTATTGGATCGCAGAGTGAATTCCGCAAGCCAACGGAGGTATCATTGTAGCATTTCCCCTTTAGAGTTTCCCAAGGGTGTCATTTATTTGATCCCAAAGGAAGGAGGGTAGAGATATAACAATCATCAAGTGGAAAGGGTAGAATGGTCTAGGTAAGAATCTAGTAAGGATGGATAAAATAATAATTGAGGTAGTGTGACACACACAAAAGCTTGCAAGTCTAAGGGGGATAAGAGGGTCCTAGAGGTTAGTTAAGGTTGAGAGTTATGGAGGTACTCCTACTATGCTCTATTGTACATACACTAGTCTAAACTAATTATTCATAAGCTAGATCAATAGTGAATACTTATGCTATGTGGTTCAACACATCGGGCACGGGCTTACCCCTAGCAATACTAGGGCGACTCCCGCCAAGAGCCTATGGCATAGCCGAACGTGGATGATTACAAAGGACAGATAGGACTGTCACCACCCGCTGCCTACCTCTTTAATCTGTGGGTCTACGAGACATCCAATGCTACTTAGCTATCCTAGCACCATGCTAGCATATTAAGTAATTACCTTAAGAGCCTAGGCACAATCCATCCTAAGGCAATGAATTGAATCATCATTGAACCAATGTTGATACACAACATAATTATCCATACTAGCCTAGTTATGTTATAATTAACTAGACTATAGTGGGGGTCTATAGGTTCTATGATAATGAGATATGTTCATGATGAAATAGTCATAGAAGCTTTACCTTCCACATACATGGACTCCACAATCAAACAAGAAACAATTTGCCCAAGTATATGTATAAGTAGAGACTAAAGATACTATCTTTATTATGCATAAAGTCACAAATACAAGAAAGAATACATGAGCCATATCTTTCCCAATGTAGGATTGGGAAGAGAGAGACTCCTTACTCCTTTCCCAATTTGGACTTGGGACTAGAGACTCTCCTCTCTACAACCTAACTCCTCTAAGACTATGGATGATAGTGTATACAATAGAGATGAAGCTCAAGTGGTTTGTGTTGAAGTGAGGAGTAGGGGGTCCTATTTATACTAGTGTTGAGGTTGGTTCCCACAACCAAAAGCGCGCGAATCAGTCACCATTTACTCCAGGGAGCCAGGAAGAGCCAACACGTGGGGGCTGACTGAGTTTGGTGCAGAGACCAGGTCGGCCGAGCCCCTGGTTCGACCGACCTGGTCATTGCACCATTTCTAGTGTGCTTTCTCCAGGTGGCTGCCAGGTGGGTCCCATTGATGTATATGGGTGATACACTGTTGGATCTCCTCGGATACTTCTGTTTGTGGGCCATTTGATCCATGGGATGCTATGTGTCGTCGCCTGATTGGCTGGGATGATATTTTATAGGATTGGTCCCACTACATTTCCTCATTTCCTGCATAAAATGATGCATACACATATTTCTCCAAGTCCAAGTGGAATTGGGTTAGATAGAAAGGTGATGTGTGCAAGAAATGATCAATCCCTCACATAATTGAGTTAAATTGACAGATGAAATAGGTATATAACAGCCGTCAACAGTAAGCGCATAAAGTTCTTCTAGAGCAGTAACGCCTACGATGCGATCTCCGCAGATCTGGAGAATGCCCGTGGGTGTTGGTATCTTCAACACTAAGTAACTATAATGAGATGCGGCCATGAAGTTGTATAAAGCTGGCCTGCCCAGAATGGCATTAAACGACAAACTGATCTGTGCAACGTCAGACTAATTTCTCAGTTCTGTAGTTCTCCCGGGTCCCGAAGGTCACTGGGAGTGTGATGGAACCGAGAGAAGTGATGGTTCCTGGACCTACTCCAGAGAAAGGTTGGGATGGTCAAAGGTCCGAAGGCCGGAGCTGAAGCTTAACGAAATCTTTGAAGCTTATGAGGTTTAGCCCGGAACCTCGGTCCACCATTACATGGTGGATTTGAATATTGTTAATGGTGGGTGACACCATCAACGGGAGTTGGCCAGCTCCGGTCATATTTTGGGGGCGGTCCGAAGCATCAAAAATGATGGGAGTATCCATCCACTTCTGATGTGGCTCTGCCTTGGCAGTGGGAGATGCCACGGCCATGTCCCGCCGCATTATATTGAGGATGCGACGAGAGGTGATGTCCCAGGAACCACCATAGATGGTGTTCAGGGTCTTCCGGCGCTCGTTGTCAGAGACGTCAGAGTCGTTGTCGACAGTGTTGTAGACAGCTTTCAGGACCTTTTTGGGGTCCTAGAAACCTAGCTCCTCTTCGGCCGGAGCTGCGTTGACATTTTGTTTTCCTTCCCTTTGATAGAAAGGAGCTTCTTCCCGGTGCTTGTTATAGTGCTCGGCAAGGTTTTGGACCTCCCGGCACACTTCCAAGCTGTGTCGATTCGTCTTGTGAATCGGACACCATGCTTTGGAATTGTTGTTGTCTTCTGATGAAGGACGAGGTCGCTTCTCGGGGCGTGGCCCCCGGCTTCTAGGAACTACGACAGTAGCAGCGGCTGGTGCCACCGCCGATGACTTCTTTTTGTCGTTGGTCTTCTTCTTCTTTTTGCCACTACCGGAGATAGCGGCTTCAGTTTTGGAGGACTTTTGGTTGGCCTCCGGTACTGGTTTAGAGTGCATTTCACGGCCCTCCGCAGCACTAGCACATTTGTCGGCTAGGCTAAAGAGTTCCATGACGCTGGTAACTTCTTTAATGGACAACTTCTCCAGCATCTTCTTATCTCGAATACCCTGTCTGAATGCAATGATAACATAAGAGCTCGAGATTGAAGGAATAGTATTCCGTACTTGAGAAAACCGTTGGATGAAGGATTGCAGCGATTCCCCCGATGTCTGCTTTACAGCAAACAGATCCAATTCAGTGTCAGGCCAGGTGTAAGAACTCCCGAAGTTGGCAGTGAACTGCTGGCATAGCTCCGCCCAACTATTAATGGAGTCAGGTGGAAGACTCATAAACCAGGACCATGCAGTCCCAGTTAAAGCCACTGGGAAGTAATTGTCCATCATAGCCTTATCACCCCCTACTGCTAGTATGGCAGTGGAGTAGATTTGAAGGAATTCGGCGGGGTTGACAGTTTCGTTGAATTTTTCCGGCAAGTGAGGCCGAAACTTTTGTGGCCATCTGAACTTGCGCAAATGCATGGCCAGGGCAGAACAACCTCCTACTACTCCTTGAGGAGCAGGGTTGTCCCGAGCCTCTCGCCTCTCACAAGCACGCTCGATATGGACACGACCGTCCTGCTGCCAGTAACAGCGATCCACTTCCGACCGCAGATCATGAGTCAGAATCCTAGTGATGATATGGGTGCATCGCACCCCAGGGGGTGACGAAGTTGCTAGGATGCAACACGTCTCCTTTGTTGTGAGACTTGTGGACCAAGTCGGTCGGACAAGGTCCATCGTTGTGATGGTGCTCGCCCCGAAGGAGGAGGACATTGATTGCTGATGCTTGCAGCCGCAGCTACAACCAGATGGTCAACATCATCCCTCCACTGCTCCATAGCACCCTGGGGTGCACCTGGAGGCGGTGGGTGTTGTAGGAGAGCTCGCGCAGCAATGAGCGCATGCTCAGGATTGTTGTTTGTCGATGCAGTGATCGACGCAAATGCCCCATCTTGTTGACCAGCATTGTTTGCCAGAACAGATGGTGGCTGTGGTGCCATAGCGCCTGCTGGAACAACGGCAGGTGCTGGTGGTTGGGCATTTGAGGGATTACCTCTAGTAGGTTGTCCAGCGTGGTTGCCATTGGAGGATCCAACAGCTGAATTCACCATCTTGTGATCTCGGAACCGGGTTCCCCTACCTGGCGCGCCAAATGTCGAAGTGTTTGAAATGACACTTCCCCCAGACCCGCTAAGAAGCAGCCCGCGAAGGTTCTTGTTATGGTTGGGGTACGTAGAGATCAAGATCATGATGACACTAGAGATTTACGTGGTCCGGACCGCCTGAGCGTAACACACTACTCCACGGGGTTTGTGTTGTTGTATTGTGTGAGTCTGTTGCTTTGTATGCCCGTTAGCTAGGATCATCCCAGATGAGATATCCTTGGGTACCTGTGGCACAACCCTTTTATAGTTCTAAGTACTGACCGTTACAAAGCTTGCCTAGCCCGACATGTGGCTCTAGCGTATTTAATGGCCTAATACACTGTCTAAAGCCTTAAGCGTGATTAATAGTGTGATAATGTGCCTTAATGGTTGCGTTACCCCTATTAACAGTGCTCTAATCGCGTGTCATTAATACAACATTAACAACACGTTATTAAATCTTGTAACTGTCACTTTAATAACCCTTGATTGTTCGTGCTGAAGGAGATCTGCCAGTGTATAAGTTGATGAAAGTCTGGAGGCTCCACACGTGGAAGCTCCGGAGCTTTCCCTTACGGGAGGTTAGGTTCGGGGCTGCTGTACACGTGTCGGCACCGGAGCTCCTCTCTGCTGGGGGTTAGGTCTGGGGTCGTTGTACACGTGTTGTCACCGAAGCTTTCCTTCGTTGGGAGCTTAGTTCCGGTTTTCCGTTACATGTGTTGACCCAAGAGCTACCCATATGAGAGGAGTGGGTCCGGTGCAATGTGACATGTGGGGCCCGAGGTGACCTTCAACTCTGACAGGTAGAACTCTCTCTTACTCTTCGCGGTACTAAGGGGTACCTGGTACATAGGGTACCGACACCATTGATATCTTGTGGGCTTGGAAATAGTGACGAAGCTTCCTTGAGGCAATAAGGACCGCGTAAAGCATCTTATGCACCTCAATGTAGCGTGTCTTGACGTCGTGGAGTACATCGCTGATGAAGTACACTAGTCGTTGGATAGTCCGGACTCTTGTAGAAGAGTCCAGAGCTTCCTCTTCATCGACTTGGACCCTCCCTGAGGGGTGCGAGCCTTCTTGTTGAGCTTCCCGAACCCTCCCGGAGGGGTCCAGATCTTCTTCCTGTTCAACCCGGACATTTCCTGATGGGTTCGTATCTTCTTGAACAACGGTTAAAACTCCCTCAGATGAGAGAGGTTGATCTTCTAGCACTCTGTCTTGAAGATCTGTGTCTCGGGGCTGGGACCCAAACTTGCCTTCAAGTAGCTCCAGAACCTCCCGAAGGGGTCTAGGCTCCTGAACTGGATGTGGCTCCGGCCTTTCCGCGACCAGGACCATGCTCACAACTTCTGTAGTTGCAGAAATATAATGCAGTAAAGGCTCACCAGAATTTGGAGCTACCAAGATCGGTAGGGTGGTGAGGAGCTGCTTCAGCTCTTGAAATACCTTTTCTACTTCTTCATACCAATGAAATGGTCCGAACTTCCTCAAGAGTTTGAAGAAGAGTAGCGCCTCCTCTGCTAGTCTTGAGATGAATCGGCTGAGCACAGCTAGACACCTAGTTAACTTATGTACGTCTTTTATGCAGGCTGGGGGCCGCATATATTCTATAGCCTTGATCTTCGCCGGATTTGCCTCAATTCCTCGGTGAGTCACCAAGAAACCATGGAGTTTCCCAGAGCTAACCCCGAAGACACACTTGTCCGGATTCAGCTTGGTGCGCGTGATGCGCAGCTTGTCGAAGACGTCTTGCAAATTATCAAGGAGTGACTCCTTGTTCCTGATCTTCACGATGATGTCATCATCGTACACCTCCACCAAGTTTCTAATTAGCTCTCCAAATGTTTTGTACATAGCTCGCACAAAAGTTGAAGCAGCATTTTTAAGACCAAAGGGCATGACAGTATAACAATATAATCCATCTACTGTTATGAAGGCGGTATGCTCTTCATCTTCCTTAGATAATTGGATCTGATGATATCCAGAATATGCATCTAAGAAACACAATAGCTCACACCCGGAGGTGGAGTCCACTATCTGATCTATCCTAGGTAGTGTAAATGGATCTTTTGGGCATGCCTTATTTAAGGTGGTGTAGTCGATACACATCCGAAGCTCCCTACCGGCCTTGGGTACAACGATTTGGTTTGCCAGCCATTTTTGTTGAAAAACGCCCCACATGAAACCAGCTTTGAGCAACTTCTTAATCTCCTGTGGGATGAAGTTTTGATGCTCAATTGATTGCTTCTAGGGCTTTTGGTGTACAGGCCGTGCGTCAGGGTAAATCTTCAGATTGTGCTCAATCACCTCCCTAGGGATCCCAGGCATTTGCAATGGTTGCTAGGCAAACACATCAACATTCGCCCAGAGGAAAGTGATGAGTGCAAGTTCCTTTGTTATTCAGACCTCCCGATATACGGGTGGTCTGACCGGCATCAAAACCAATTTGGATGACTTTGACTGGAACGTCGATGTCGCCGCTTGGTTGCAAACGTGGTGCAGAGGTTGAGCCTCGATGATGAATGCTCGGAGATTTCGGAGCTTGCTCCTTACCGGATGCTTCCTCCTGCGCTGTAGCAAGCACGTGGAGTTCTTCCAATGCAGTGATTCCTACAGTGCGATCCCGCAGATCCGGAGAATGCCCGTAGGTGTTGGCATCTTTAACACCAAGTAGCCATAGTGGGCGACGGCCATGAACATGTATAAAGCAGGCATGCCCAGTCCCGAAGGTCACCGGGAGTGTGATGGAGCCGAGGGGGGTAACGGCCCCCGGACCTACCCCAGAAAAAGGTCGTGAGGGGCGGAGGTCCAAAGGTCGGAGCTGGAGCTTGACGAAGGCTTCAAAGCTTATGAGGTTTAGCCCTGCACCTCCGTCCACCAATACATGGTGGAGTTGAACATTGTTAATGGTCAGAGACACCATCAACGGGAGTTGGCCAGCTCCGATCATGTTACGAGGGCAGTCCAAAGCATCGAAAATGATGGGAGTGTCCATCCACTTCTGATGAGGTTCCGCCCTGGCGGTGGGAGCTGCAGCAGCCATGTCCCACCGCATTGTCCTCAGGATGCGGCGAGAGGTGATGTCCCATGAACCACCATAAATAGTGTTTAGGGTCTTCTGACGCTGGTTATCAGAGATGCCGGAGTCGTCATCAATGGTGTTATAGACAGCCTTCAAAACTTTCTTGGGGTCTTGAAAGCCTAGCTCCTCTTAAGCCAGAGCTTCATCAACTTTTTGTTTTCCTTCCCGCTGGCGGAAAGGAGCTTCTTCTCAGCGCTTGTTGTAGCGCTCGACAAGGTTCTGGAACTCTCGGCATTCTTCTAGACTGTGTTTGTCCGTCTTGTGGATCGGACATTACACTTTGGAGCCGCCACCGTCTTCTGATGATGGTCGAGGTCGTTTCTTGGGACATGGCCGCCGGCCACCCGAAGCTGCGGCAACCGCAGTAGTAGGTGCGCTGGCCGACGACTTCTTTTTGCCGTTGGACTTCTTTTTCTTTTTGCCACCTCCGGAAGTAGTGGCTTCTGTCTTGGAGGATTTCTTGTTGGCCTCCGGAGGTGTTTTGGAGTGCATCTCACGTCTTTCCGCAGCTTTAGCACATTTATCTGCTAAGCTGAAGAGTTCTGTGACACTGGTGACTTCTTTGGTTGCCAGTTTCTCCAACATCTTTTTGTATCGAACGCCCTGTCTGAATGCAATGATAACAGAAGCGCTCGAGATCAAGGGGATGGTATTGCATACCTATGAAAACCGCTAAATAAAGGATCGCAGCGATTCCCCCGTTGCTTGCTTCACAGCAAACAAGTCCAGTTCAGTGCCGGGCCAGGTGTAAGAACTCCCGAAGTTGGCAGTGAACTGTTGGCATAGTTACTCCCAACTATTGAAGGAGTCGGGTGGAAGACTCATGAACCAGGACCTTGCAGTCCCAGTCAGAGCCATTGGGAAGTAGTTGGCCATCACAGCCTCGTTGCCCCCCGCCGCAAGTATAGCAGTGGAGTAGATTTGAAGAAACTCGTCGGGGTTGACAGTCCCGTCGAATTTCTCCAGCAAATGAGACCGGAACTTCTGTGGCCATCTGACCATGCGTAGGTGCATGGCCAGGGCAAAACAGCCTCCTCCTACTCCCTCAGAAGCAGGGTTGTCCCGAGCTTCTCGTCTCTCACGAGCACCCTCAATATGGACGCGGTCGTCCTGCTGCCGGTAACGGCGATCAAGTTCCGACTGTAGGTAATGAGTCGGAATCCTGGTAATGGTGTAGGTGCGTCGTGCCCCGGAAGGCAGCGACATCACCTGCTGGGATGTAGCACGCCGTCGGTGCTGTGACACGTGAAGACCAAGTCTTCCAGACACGGTCCTACGTTGAGCTATTGCCTGCCCCGAAGGGGGAGGACCTTGGTTGCTGATGGCATCAGCCGCAGCTGCAACCAGATGCTGCACATCAGCGTGCCACTGCTCCATCCCTGAGGTGCTCCGGGCGCTGGTGGGCGCACCAATATAGTTCGCACATCAATTAGCGCATTCTCAAGGTTGTTGTTTGTCGTTGCCGTGACCGACACAAGTACCCCATCCTGCTTCCCAGCATTGTTTGCTGCGGCAGATGGTGGTGGTGGTGGCATGACACTCGCGGGGACAACAGCGCCCGCTGGCTGCTGCATGTTGGAGGGATTGTCTCTAGCAAGCTGTTCAGCATGGTTGCCGTTGGAGGATCCTGCGGTGGAGTTCACCATCTTTCGATCTTGGGCACCCCTTCCTGGCGCGCCAAAATGTTGAAGTGTATCAACGACACTTCCCCCGGTACTACTAAATGTAGACCGCAGAGGTTCTTGTATTGGTTTGGGCGCGCGGAGATCAGAAACAATACGATGACATGGGAGATTTACGTGGCTCGGGTCGCCTGAGCGTAATACCCTACTCCATGGGGTGTGTGTTGTTATATTGAGTAAGTCTGTAGCACTCGTATGCATCTGAGCTTGGATCAGATTAGCTTAGATGTCTCTGTACCTTGCAGTGCAGTCCTTTTATAGTCTAAGGACTGGCCGTTACAACATTCGCCTGGCCCGACATGTGGCCCTGTAGTATTCAATAACCTAATACACAGTCTATGAGTATTAAGCATGATTCATAGGGTGATAACGTGCCTTAATGGCTGCATTGTCTCTATTAACAGTCCATTAATCGTGTGTCATTAACATAGCATTAATGACACGTAATCACGTCTTGTAACTACCGCTTTAACTGTCCCATGAATGTCCGTGCTATTTGAGATCTGCCTATGTCTTTGTTGGTGTTGTAGGTCCATAGGCTCCACACTTGCTAGCTTCAGAGCTTCCCCTCGCGGGGGGATAGCTCCGGAACCGCTGTACATGTGGCAGCACCGGAGCTCCCCTCTGCTGGGGGTTCGGTCCGGGATCGTTATAAACGTGTCCTCCCCGAAGCTTCCCTATGTTAAGAGTTTAGCTTGGGTCTAAAATTACATGTGGCAGTCCCAGAGCTACCCATATGAGGGAGGCGGGTCCAGTGCCATGTGACATATAGGGCCCGAGGGAACCTTCAACTCTGATAGGTGGAACTCTCTTGCACTTCTTGCGGTATCATGGGGTACTCGGTACGCAAGGTACCGACAGCGTCTCCCAAGGGGAGAGCAACTTTGCAGCACCACAAGGTGTGATGCAACGCCCACACGGAGTCTTCGTCGATGGTGGAATCATGGCGAGAGGTACAACATCTAATGCCATGACAGACTCCAATGCGAGGGTGGAGTTGTCATTGGTCGGCGCGATGTCTCGACTCAGGTTGAAAGTTGAGCTAGAGGAGGCATGAGGCACAATTTTCTTGTGGGCCATGATATGAATGGGAGGAATAGGAGATGGATTTTTCTGGATGGTGCAAGGTTCCCCTCTCTATTCCCGTGTACAAATAAGCGGGAAAACTACGATAGCACTAGGAGTCTTGTCGGGATACATTGAGAGATTCTGCACAAGAAAACTGAACGTCGACGACGCGATGGAGATGTCGGCCGACCCTAGGGTTCGGCCGAACACCTATTTGCTCTGCTCCAGCTAGGTTTTTGTGGGTTGGCTTAATGGGCCCCATAGATAATTAATTTGTTGGGACCATTAATTGGATGCAGAGAATTGAGATAGAATTTAAAGAAATGGCGTAAGAGTCAATAAGATTCATCATGTCATTTTTTTCCTGTTCCTCCTCCTGGGATTCAAGAAATAATTTGAGTCGGACCATTCACTTTGAATAGCCTGTCATCATCACCTTGGAGTGTGATTGCTCCATGGAATGAGGTTTCTACTATAGTGAAGGGTCCTTCGCATTTACTTCTAAGCTTCCCATGTCCAAAGAGTACCCTAGAGTTGAAAAGTAAAACTTTATCTCCAGGTTTGAACTCTTTAGTTAGAATCCTCTTATTGTACCATCTCTTGGTTCTTTCCTTGTAGATTTTGGCACTATGGTACACCTTATATCTCCACTCTTCCAACTCAGGAATTTGCTTCAATCAGCGTTTTTTGGCTTCATGAAAGTCCATGTTCCACCACTTGATGGCCCAATAGGATCTATGTTCTAATTCTACAGGAAGATGGCAAGTCTTCCCATAGACAAGTTGGAATGGAGACGTGCTGATGGGGGTTTTGTAGGTAGTACAGTAGGCGCCCAATGCGTCGGGTAGCTTATGCTTCCATCCCGTTCCCATTTCCAAGACGGTCTTTTGCAGAATATTATTAATTTGCTTATTAGCTGTTTCTGCTTGACCACTTGTTTGTGGGTGGTATGGAGTAGCAATGTTATGCTGGACACCAAGCTCGCTCAAAAAGTTCCGGAAGGTCTTATCTATAAAATGAGGCCCTCCATCACTTATGACCATACGGGGAGTGCCAAAGCGTGGAAAGATGACCTCATAGAACATTTTCCTAGCTTGCTTTAAATTAGTATTTTTGCATGGCAAGGCTTCTACCCATTTTGACACATAATCTACAACCACCAGGATATACTCGCGATCATAGGACCTAGGGAAAAGTCCCATGAAATCAATACCCCACACATCAAATAATTCCACTTGGAGAATATATGTTAGGGGCATCACATTGCGAGTGGAAATTCCTCCACGCTTCTGGCATTTCTAACATCTGCGACTGAATTCTTTTGTGTCTTCATACATAGAAGGCCAATAGAATCCACTTTGCCAAATATTTGCCTGCGTACAGTAAACACCGTGATGGCCACCATAGGGGCTAGCATGGCATTTCTCAATAATCTTGGTGCCTTCAATTGACAGGACGCACCTTGTAACAAGGCCATGGGCACAAACTCGATAGAGGTATGGATCATCCCAAAGGTGTCTACGACTCTCATAAATGGGTTTCTTTTTGTTTTCCCCTAGTGGTATGTATCATGTGACCGTGAAGTTCATGATATCTGCATACCAAGGGTGAGAGTCAGTCACGTTGAGAAGCATATCATCTCGTAGAAAGTTATTGATAGGAATGTCCATGGTTTGACTGACTTCCATACGCGAGAGATGATCTGCCACAAAATTCTCTACTCCTTTCTTATCCTTGATTTCTAAGTCAAACTATTGGAGTAGAAGAATCCAATGGATTAGCCTTGGTTTAGCATCCTTTTTGTTGAGCAAGTACTTCAAGGCAGCATGGTCTGTGTAGACTATGACCTTGGCTCCAATCAAATAAGACCTAAACTTATCGATAGTAAAAACTAAATCCAAGAGCTCTTTTTTAGTTGTGGCATAATTGAGTTGAGCTCCTGTCAGAGTTTCGCTAGCGTAGGCTATTGCATGATGCTTCTTAGCATTGGTTTGGCCTAGGACCACACCAACAGCAAAATCACTAGCATCACACATGATTTTGAATGGCAGTGTCCAATCGGGAGGTTGAATGATTCGAGCTGAGATGAGTGCCTTTTGAGTGAATCAAATGATTTAGGACATTCATCATCAAAATAAAAGGGATCTTCCTTAGATAGTAGGTTAGTGAGGGGTCTAACGACTTTTGAGAAATCTTTGATGAATCGCCGGTAGAACCCCGCGTGACCTAAAAAGATGCAGATTCCCTTAACATTGATAGGAGGTGGATGTTTTCTGATGACTTCAATCTTTGCTTTGTCCACCTCTATCTCTCTTTCATACACTACGTGTCTAAGAACGATGCCTTCGCGGACCATGAAATGGCACCTTTCCCAATTAAGTACAAGGTCCTCTTGGCATCTTTGTAAGACCTTGTCTAAGTTTTCAAGACAACGATGAGAAGTTTTTCCATAGACGGAGAAATCGTCCACGACAACTTCCATGATCTCCTTAATCATGTTGGAAAAGATAGAAATCACGCATCTTTGAAAAGAGGCAGGAGCATTACACAGTCCAAAGGACATACGCCGGTAGGCATAAGTCCTGTAAGGACATGTAAATGTGGTCTTACTTTGATTGTCGAGATGGATTGGGATTTGATGATAACCTGAATACCCATCAAGGAAACAAAATTAGGAGTGTTTTGCCAACTGTTCTAACATCTCATCAATGAAGGGCAGTGGAAAATGATCCTTCCTTGTAGCCTTGTTAAGTTTTCGGTAAGCGATACACATCCTCCATCCCGTGATGGTTCATTGAGGAATTAATTAATTCTTCTCATTTTGAACAACTGTCATACCTCCCTTCTTAGGCATTACTTGAACTGGCTGACCCATTCACTATGGGGAACAAACTAGATAATCCTGACATGCAACAGTTTCAAGATTTCCTTCTTGACAACTTCCCTCATTGCATTATTCAATCACCTTTGAGGTCCCGCTGATGGGACACTCTCGGGGTCAATAGGAATGCGATGGGTGCATAATGCTGGACTAATCCCCTTGAGATCCTTTGGTGAATAGTCAACATAGCTTTGTGCTTTTCTAGCATGGTTATGAGTTTGAGTGTCTCATCATATAAAAGCTTTTCACTTATGATGATAGGGGCTTCCAAATTGCCGTTTAGAAAGGCATAACGTATGCCTGGGGGTAGTATTTTTAACTCAACAGGAGGTTTTGGGAAGAACTCTTCTTTTGGCAATTCAATTGCGTCCTGAAATTCATCCTCCTCTTGGATTAAATCTTCTCCTTCAATGTCAGGGGGTGCTAAGAATTGAATAGTCCTAACCTCCTCTATTGGTTCATCTTGGATGGGAGATTCTGTGGGTGTGCTCTTGGAACACAAGATAGGAATATATAATTTTCTCCCTCCAACACTACGTAAGAAAAGCTCATCCGAGACGTGCTCGAACGAAGAAGGGAGACGAACAAACTATGTGTCTCCGTCGTCGTGTCTCACATTACGTTGTCATCAGAGATGTGCGGCAATCGCGTCACCGATAAGCCAAAGTGCGAGACATGCTCAAAGGTAGCATGTCTCCTTTCTTTGTGTCATAACAGACGATCTTTACGATGTCATTGGAGACATGATTCGTGCGCGTCGCCCATCAACATACATGGGAGACAAGCACTAACATAGCGCATCGCAGGTTTATTGACTGATCCAAGACACTCTTTATTGAAGTGTGTCGCAGGTTTGTTTACTGATCTGAGACGGGCTTTAAGGAAGCTTGTATTCTTTACTTAGGTAATCCAAGACATTCTCTATTATAGCTCATCGTGGATTGTTTACAGGCAGGGTCTCATATTAGGTGCCCCCTACCCTTGATTACCTTGGTTGCCGGCTACATCCTGTAATGAAAATTGTTCCGATCAGTGACTTCATTGACAATGAGCCTTCATAGCCTCTAATGCTCCGACTAAGACATCCTCAAATTCAATAAAATCACTGAAATCATATAAAACATTATCAAATTGCAGTCACATTTGCTTAAATAGTCACATAAGGGAGCAAATATCTGAAGGCTTAGGAACAAATTGGTATACAAATGTAATATACACAGGAACTGTTAGTGAATGGAGAACCGAGCTTACTTGTAGCACAAGCAGTTGGTGAGCATCTGCAAAGCATTAGCAAAGAAATTATTCTCATTATAAAGGACATGGTAGTGAGCTGGTGTGCTTTTCCCCTGAAAACAAACAATTTACATTCCACTGATGCATTAATAGCCTGATATCAAAAACTCATGAGAGAAACATCAATTATCGCATAAGTACCTTGATTCCAGCATGGCTGCAAAGATAGAAATCAAACTCACTGGGATGGCAAATGCTAGTGTCAACCACAATTCCTATAGTTTCAAGGGTTTGCGAATCAGAATTCATTATATACAACATTACTTCTGCATTGGACATAAACAAGGAAGATGAATGTATACCATAATGAAAATTCTCCCTTTGGGTCAATAACTTCATTAACGATGATCCTCCATTGGACATCCTCAAATTCAATAAAATCACTGAAATGGACGCTCTTAGGGCAGGGTCGAGGTGGCGGCATGCTCCGGAGACCGGGGACAAGTCGGCGGCGTGCTCCGGGATGAGCTGGCGAAGGGTCGGAGCAGCGGTTCCTCAACACTCTGATAACAGCAGGCTGGTGTACTCCGGGCATAGGGAGAACATTTGCACCTATGTGAAGGTGGCGATGTGCTCATACCGAGTCGAGGCGGTGGCGTGCTCCGGGGACATGGGACGAGGTGGTGTGTCCTAGCGTGCTTAACTCTCTGATGACGAAGGTCGGGGTCAACGGCAGCAGCGCGACTGTCGAAGATCATAAATGACACTTCCCCTGAACCTGCTTAGAGAGCAGCCCGCGGAGGTTCTTTTGATTCACGAGGGCTACTCCCAGGAGATCGAACGCAGCACGATGATGAACACAGAGGGTTTACGTGGTTCGGGCCGCCGGAGCGTAACACCCTACGTCCACGGGAGTGTTTGTGTATTGCCTTGCTTGAGCGTGTATGAGTCTTTGTTTAATTTTCCGATCCCCTGCGAAGGTCGTCTGCAGAGTACTTTTATAGTTCAAGGACTCTGCAGTCACAAGGTGGGCCCCAAGACCCGATAGGTGGTCCCGGGGAGAGCCAAATCCTATACAAGATCTAGGATTAATTGCTATCTACTTCCCTTTGTCAGGGGTATCAATGCGCCGTCCCGTTGTGTCGTGCGCCAGGGCTACACATAGTTGGTGATGATGGTAGTGCACGTCCCGTCCGTCTTGTCCTCGCGGCCCATTCGTCCGTCTTGCGGCGTGGGTCTGTGCCGGCTACTCGGACAAGACAGGACACTGGAGCCTTGACCTTCGCATGCGCAACTCAGCTTGCCTGGGGAAGGCGCGCGTACTTAATGCCTGTCTGAGCAGCGCACGCCTTTCTTTACTGTGGCTTCCTACCGCACTGAGTCGGCCGTCCGCCACGTGGTTGCGCCGGAGCCCGCCTCTGTGGGGAGTCGAGCACTTGACGGAACAGGTCACGTGGTGCACCCGGAGCCCACCCCTATGGAGGGGTGGAGGCTCAGCCCTGCAGGCCACGTGGTAGTTCTGGTGCCTTTCTCTGCGAGGACGCGGGCCTGGTCCCAAGGTCCCGATCTACCGCGTGGCGGCTCCGGAGCCCACCTCAGCGAGGAGGCGAGGGTCCAGCTCTGCCGGCCACGTGGCAGCCCGGGAGCCCGCCCCGGTGGGGAGGTAGGATCTGGTCCTTCCCACCACGACGTGGCAGCCTCGGATTCTGCCTCCAAGTAGAGGCTGAGTCCTTAGCCATTTTCTCCTTGTGCGCGGGGGCACCCGGTCTTGAGGGTACCGACAGCGACAATGACAAAGAGCGAGTTGAGGAAGAGGGACGACGGTGGCATGCTCAAGAGCTGCGGTTTCTAGGTCGAGAGAGCACACGACAACAAACAAATTTTGCCAAGTGTTGGAGAGAGAGCGCGAGAGATAAAAATAGCAAAACTCGGAGACAGGCCTCTCTAACACGTGTCTCTCATTTCAGCGTCTCCCTTTGGTCGAGAGAGCGCGAGTAAGTTTTGCGCGAATTTTTTTGCCAGAGAGCACGCGAGAGCTAAAAATAGGTCAAAATTCGTAGACGTTCATATATAATGCACATCTCACATTATTTTGTGGCCAAACGGGCAAGCCGCATGCGAAAGATGTTGTTCCCGCGAACAACATCTTTCACATGCAGACTTGTCCAAATGGAAATTTTGCGCAATGACTTATATGATCGTTGCAATGCGCTCAGATTTCTGAAGTGGGACAAAAGATCTTCGACGTGAATCAGAGATGCGCTCAAGTAAGGCGTGTCTCGCATTATTTCTTTGCCGAACGGGCTCTCGGTTTGCCAAAAAGATGTGCCATAGTGTGCTGAAGCTAGAAACAACATTTATTGGCATTCAGGCATGTCCCACTGACATCTGTGCGCAATTCCTTATATGATCATTGCAATGCGCACAACTTTCCAAGGTGGGACAAAAGATCTTTGGCACGAATCAAAAATGTGCCCGAGTAAGGTGCATCACCCTTTTGCCGGACCATAGAAATCGGAGACACGCCTTTTTAAAGTTCTCCTCTCATGCACTCGTCTCCCTATTGCCACTCGCACAACATCGTCAGTGTCAGTTGCCACTCGCACATTACCATGAGCAGCCGTTGTAGGGATAAACAAACACAATGACATTGCAATTCAGAGACAATTTTCAGCTCAATGAATTTCATAGTTCATACACATTGCGTGCCCTCTAAACTAGTTTTGAATCTAAACTTATTCCTAAACCTCCTATCGATCAATCTAAACTGTACCGTCCAACTTGCTCCCGAACACGTCTCTTATATTCCGCTGGATCCTAAAAATATTGACATTCTTTAAATTAACAAATGTCGAATGAGGAATGAATAACCTACGTTGGTCACTAACACAAAGTGATTAACCTTGATAAGTAGCAACCATTTTCAACATCGGGCGCATTTGACTGATGAAGCAAACGCAAAACTTCAAGTAGTATAGTTTTGATTGTAAAACTAGTCCACCACCCCTACGAAATATCAATTTAAGCAACATAAGAAACCAGTTCAAATACGTTCGACAACAATTACTAATTATATGAGCAAAATAAGTCTATCTTACAGTCTCTCGATCAAGAATCTCAATGTAGAGTGCTCCTGAGCGATGGACATTTAGGTGGAAGAAACCACATGTAAAGGCGCATCTTGGAGGCACCAACTGATAGTCCTCCAAGAAGGTGATTGTCAGGGGGTAGTAACAACCTTCCTAGTCAGGCTACAAAGGAAATTAATTAATATGAGGATGATGGTTATACTCATATGATTGTGCTTGTTCTTCATAACTTACCCCTTCTTTACCAGGGATGATGCACTACCACTTCAATAAATTTCCCGATTCAGGCTTCACAGAGAAATTGAAAATACCAAAAACAAACAAGATGGAAAAACAAAACAACTCTTGAGTTCATCAGTCGATTGCAGATCTACATATATACAACCATGCGACCGGTGTGCCATATGTACATACATGGGGATGGTTCTTGTGCCACGCCAAGCGCTCCTCCTTCAGTCGGCTATGCGCCAAGCCCATATCTAACCCATCCATGAACAGTGACGACGACGACGAGGACGGCGACGACCATGACGACGCTGATGACGGACAGAGGCGGCAGTCGCACTAGAGTTGGTTGATTAGTAAAGGAGCATTGGTCTTTGTAAAGGAGCACCGGAGGCGAAGAGACGAGCGAGATAAATTAAAGACGCGCGAGAGACTAAAGCAACAAGAGCGCTATATGAAAGTGCATCTTCCATTGTTGAAAGAGAGACGTGCAGTACAAGGACTACGGAGAACATAATTTCAGTGGCTGTGTGCGGAGACACGTGCGACCGGCGTGCGCGACGTTTTGTTTCCCTGAGGCAGTATCGATGCATCCCATCGTTCCATCAGTGTGCAGGAAACCAACCACTCCATCGGCGACTCCGCACAGACCTTATATAAGACGCGTTATCACCCATCAGTTCTCCACAAGCACGTCGCTCATATGTTTCTTCTTCTTCGTCTTCTCCGCAATGATGACCCACCACCACCATGGCCAACGTTCCACTTCTAAGCCCGCCGAGGGAGCCACCGTGCAAGAAACTGTGCTGCACCTCCCCTGAGAGGTTCAACACCGAGCAGCGCCTCCTTATGGCGCAAGAGGCATACAACAATACGTCTCGCGCCATGAGTTCCTTGGGTCTGGGTACCCGTCCATAGTTTACTAGAAGGGGTACCCTCGGCCACTACCTCTACGCACTCACAGGGGTGGCCGATCATCTCGACATTTTCTTCGAGACAATGGCCCAGGTGCTCGACGCTGAGGGCCATAGAAACCTGGTGGTGGTGACGGAGAGCAACCTCGATCTCGGGGTTGCACCGCCGGTGCAGCCGGAGAACCAGTGCAGCCGGAGCAACAGGAACAGCTGGCCCAGGCTCCTGTTGCACCGGCGCCGGAGTCGCCGCTGCCGGAGGAGGATTTAGTTTTCCTTTGTTGTTTTTAGTTGATGTTTTTTTATTGTGTCTTGTACTTTTTCTTATGTTTTGTAATATATTATGTTAATGAATGAAATTTATCTATGTTCAACTATGTGTTCCACTGTTGTCAATGAATATTTTCTTGTGTGTTCAATTGTGTGAATGAATGAACGTGTGTTGTGTTCATTTTGTGGACAGTGAACTGTGTGAAAGCATTTGCAAACATGAAGAATATTGATTATTTTATGGACAATTGAATGATTTAGTTATCAAGTGAATGTGCTCTAAGTTCAGTGATTTGTGATATCAACAGTGAACGGAAGCAAAATGGAGAAAATCACAAAGACATACGAGACATGGGTAATAGGAGACGCGCTTTTTGTAAGAGCGCATCTCCCTTTTAGCAGAGGAGAGGGAGACGTCAAGCATCGACGACGTACTTCGATGATAAGCGCGTCTCCATTTTGTGTCTCCACACAGACCTTATATAAGGCGCCATCAATCTCTCATCTTCTCTTCGTTCGTCTTCGTCTTCTATGTGTAGACAACCCATCATGGCTAATGTTCTGCCGTCAAGCCCACCGAGGGAGCCATCCTACAAGAAACGGTGTTTCCGCTCCCCCGAGAGGCTCAACAACGAGCTGCTTGTGATGCTATTTGATAGGCTGTTCAACCGGTTCTGGAGGCTGATCGAGATGATGGCCGAGGTGCTCTGCACCGAGAGCCGCAGTATCCTGGTAGCGGCGATGGCAAGGAACCTCGGTTGCGGGATTGCACCATTGGATCTGGACTAGCCAAAGCAATCGGCGGAGCAGCCGGCCAGGGCTCCCGTTGCACCGGCACCAGATGGCCGCCGAAGGAGGAGGAGGAGGGGGGGGAGGAGGAGTAGGATTTAGGTTTTCTTTTGTTGTTTTTAGTTGATGTTATTTTTTATTTTCCTGTGTCTTGTACTATTTTCTTGTGTTTGTAATATATTGTTAATGAATGTATGTGTTATATGTATTCATCTGTGTGATGAGTATCTTGTATGTTCATGTCTGTCTGTAACTGAAGACAAAGGAGACATGGTTTTTGTAAAGCCATTCTCATTTTTTTCGCAAAAAGGAGACGCACTTTGTCAGAAGCGCATCTTTCGTTTGTCAGAGAGGAGGGCACGTCGCGGATACCTACTTAACTGAGACGGGTTGTATTGTAACTCGTCTCCTTGTACGTTCAACCGAGCCATGTCAAATCCTCGCTGAAGCGGGCACGTCTCGCTTAACCATATCAGAGATGCCCTCCTTTGAGCGCGTCACCCATCTTTGTCTCCTATTTGGGTTTCTTACGTAGTGCAAGTTTGACATTGAGTTTTCTTCCATAGGAATTTCCGTGACAAATTTCTCAATGGGAATCCCAATCATAATATCAAAATCTTGGATTTTGAACACATGGAAGTCTAGGATAGCCTCAATATCTTTGTGTCTTAAAGACACCTATTGCAAAACCCCACATCCTTCAAGGATGCTTCCGAAAGAATCTCAGAAGGAGTTGCTTGTTGGCGCCAACGGCACATCACCTAGAATGGCGAGAGCACAAGAATCGGAAATGAGATTAGCTCCATCAGTGGGGTTCTATAGGACCCTTATTGGTGTCCCTCTAATGAAACATAGAATGGTTGCCAAGGGTGAGGTCATTAAAGGGATTTTGGGTGACTGCTCAACTTCCGTTGTCCATTCCCTACTTAGAATAGAGGTTAACTCCTTCACCGTCTATTGGACGAACACTCCGTCAGGTTGGTCAGGTGGAGTAAGTTGCAATGATGGTTCCCTATGGCAGCAGTACTTCGAGGTATTTCCAAAATCTTCAAAATTTTCTTCCTCGAAGTAAAAGGGAAACTTTGAAGGTTGAATTTCTTCTTCCATTGTAGTTTCTGGTTTGGGGGAGGATTCCTCCAGCATGGTTTGAGATAAGCAAGGAATGGGTTCATCCTTGTCCATTGGTTTATCCTCTGTTGTTGACACAACTTCCTCTTAAGGAGGCTCATTAAGACCCATAATGAAAGACGAATTTTCTATAATTCTATCCAGAAGATCTTTGCCTCATTCCGACGTCTTATGGAGAAAAGATCCTCCAGCCGTAATGTCAAGATGTTGCAAAAGCAACGGATATGGGATGGACAAATCTGGCCCAGAATTTCTCAAAAGAGAAAATCTATCCCAAGCTGCACCTATGGATTCTTCTCCATCTTCTAGAAGCATAGTACTTCCTTTTGTAAGGAAGCAATTTGAGAAATTGGAAAGAAAGCAAGACAAAATTTGTCCTGTAATTCATTCCAATTTTTGTTTGTCTTCCCAACATTGTGGTCGTACCATTGTTTGGCTTTTTCCTTGAGGGAGAAAGGAAACAACTTCCATTTGAGAGTTTCCTATGGCATACCCTTGATTAGAAGGAATGAACACTGTTGTTCAAACTCTTGTAGATGGTGGTAAGGATTTTTACAATCCGTTCTTAAGAAGGATTGTTCCCGAACCATGGCTATAAAGCCAAAGCGAAGTTCATAGCTAGTAGAGAAAATGGGTTCCGTCGAAGGCGGTGGCTCACAGAACTTGCCCTTTGGGGCAAAATATGAAAGAATGGTGGGTTGCTCCATATATGTGGTGGTGGTAAGAAAAGGAAAGATAAAATAAGAAGATAGATACGAGGGTGAACAAGGTTCGAAGATTAATAGCAACCGTTCCCCGGCAACGGTGCCAGAAATGCTTGTTGACATTTCTTACATCACAGATAAAAATGCGCAAGCGCACGAAAACTATCGTGTAGCACTTCCCCTTAAGAGAGTATTCCCAAGGGTATCGAATTCAAAGAACGTGTGCGCTAATCTTACGAACTAATTCACCCAAGGACACAAAGTTGTTTGGTAGGCAAGGAACAAAGAGAAATTAAATGTATTGATTCTAATTCAAAGGAATTTGTGATAGCTGCTTGCTTGGGGCATGAGTTTACCCCTAGCAACACTAGAATGACTCCCGCCAAGAGCATATGGCATAGCTGAACGTGGAGGATTACTAAGGACATATAGGGCTGTCACCACCTACTGCCTACCTCTTCAATCTGTGGGTCTACGAAATATTCACTGTTGATTTCTAACTTAAGTATGTTCTAAATCACTACTCTAGTTGTTTCAAACAAAAAGCCACAACTAGAGACTCTAATAAATTAAAGCAATGAACCCACAAGTAACTACTTGTGCAAACTGTAGGATCGAAGAGCACGTGAAAAGCTACCGGGGGGGGGGGGGGGAGAGGTGGATGGTAGATTAAAACTTTTTCAGCGGCAGCAATGAAACCCCTCGACAAAAAAATGATCTGTTAAAGAAATCATGTGTGAGACTAATTTAATCGTGTTTCACCGTGAACAAAGTGATATATATCAGAGATAATCAAGTCACGAAGATGACACAACAAAAATCACTCAAATCCGTTGAGAGAAAATCAAGTTACGATCGAAAGATCGGACAAAGGTCAATCTGTTCTACCGAGTAAAAAACAGATCTGCAATACTGCAAAGAAACTCGTGTAGATCAAAAACCACAAATCCAATAACCGTGCAATATTGACATATGATAGATAATCAAGTTGTGAAGACAACCCGAAAAGAATCATGCCAATTGGGTCTTTAAAACTCAAGTTATCATAAAACCACCTAAGAAAGGTAGTGCTGTGCAGAAACTCGACGAGAAAGACTTGAAGAAACAAGTCGGATGAACAAGGCACAAAAGTTCCTTTAAACTATGATATTTATTCAATGGAACACAAGAGGAACAGCCCCAAAGTCGCGCACCACGAGCTCTGGCCTCCCTTGCTTATATAACCAGCCATGAGGCCAACCCAAACCAAACTAGGACTCTAATCCTACTCAATTCACGAATCAAAACTTTCCATAACTGCTCAAGACTCTTCTATACGCAGATAGAAGCAATCTTAAAACTTCCAAACACATTGAGAACGTATCCCACATTCCTAAAAAAACCCAAATTCGTGACCCACACGAAATCCTAACATAACCAACTAAAAACTTTCCATATTTGAGTCAAACCCGACTCAGCCGCACTCTGAGTCCATAACCTAGTCGGTTGGATCTTTCCGACCAATTCATTACGTCCACATCTCTTCATCACGCCTCAGAACCATGTAGCCACGTCCATGCACTCCTTGCACACGTGAAAACATCTTCCAACGACGTCCACGATACCTTCATATGCATTGTTCTTTATTCATACATGCTGCGCAACCTCCCGATCAACTGAACCACAATTCCTCTCGAACTTGGTTCTTGAACCTCATCTTTTCCCTAAGACTAGTTCAATGGATCTCGTCACCAGCCATGTCTTGAACTCAAGCAACACCTGCACATGAACAAACAACCAATCCGTACGAGCCCAAGTCCGAGACTTGACTCTCGTTAGTTCTAAAACTACAACATCTTACGTGAGCACCTCACATAAGCATGTTGCAAACCATAGCAAAATGATATCAACCATATCAACCACAATGCACCAAAAAATTAGCAAATGAATATTAAGCAATCTTTCCAACAATGTAAAGCAAGTTCGATACATTTCACAGTAAAAGTTGGACCATTGCGATCAAGCTCCGAATCTTGCCAAAGAAAACCGGAGGATGAGCCGGAGCTTACCAAAGCTAGTACAACCTAGCTCTAGAGCTTATCAAAGCTAGTACAACCTAGCACCAGAGCTTGCCAAAGCTAGTCGAAACTAGTCAACCCAAAAGCCGGAGCTAGAAAAACATGTCGGAGCAAACCAACATAAGTCGGACCTATCAAAACATATCAAATCTTAACAAAGACATGTCGGAGCTATCAAAGACATGTCGGAGCTAAAAACAGCTCACCGGAGCTACCCAAAAACATGTTGGACCTTGACAAAGCAAGTCAGACCTATTGTCAGACCTTGTAGAACCTCGGAGCTAGAGTCGATCCTTGCTAAATAGGGCATTTTAGTAGAATTTTAAAACATATATCATTAAAGCCAATGTATTTAGCACATAGGTCTCGCAATCTCCCCCTTGATGAATGCATTGTCAACACCACTTAAAATCCGAACATTGGCTTATTCACATTAAAAAATTTTGAAAACAATTTGTCCCCCTTTGGCAACACCACATAAACAATTTTTTCTTTTGAGAAAAATCATGCCAAAAACACTTGTGTAATCAATTTCTCCCCCTTGCGTACTTCTCTTAAAAATTCACATATTTTCTCTCCCCCTTTGACAATGTATTTAGCAAGATTCAAAAGAGAAATTTTAATTGTTATGAGCATATTATAACATATACATTTAAAACAAAGCTCATCCAAGTCATACTATCAAGTAACTTACACTATCACAACAATGAGATACATAAAGTAGTGTAAGCCATGCTAGAGATCAAATGTAATTTTCAATTTAAGCAAGTCATGATCTCACAAACTTAACTATTTCAAAACCTGAAAGCATGACACTTGTTGCTGCATTTTATTATTTTTCAAAGCACAAATTTAGATCATATGATATTTGCAAGAGATTATATGCGCATCTGCCTTATTCTAACAAACCAAGCCAAGCCTATGTCATTTGACAATCAGAAGCTTAAGGACATGGTTTTAGTCATACACAACTTCTTCCAAGTTCATATCTAAGTGCAATGATAAGTCATCTCAAAAGAAGAATTGTGATGCATGCATATTCTCTTGATCTTTTCTTATTTTTTCATTTGAACATAAAAGCTCAACATGTGAGTTGAATACTTGATTAAGTCTTTATGATTAAAAGCACTTGTGAGCATGCAACAAGTTCAAAACAACAAGAAAGTTTCACCATGACCAGATTTAGTGTAAGTAATTATTCCAATTACTAGACATGGCAAAAACTACAAAATGTATAACACGAGTAATGTAGTAAGAACTTGTAGCATGTAAAAGGCATCACAAAGTCATATATGTATGAAATAATATGCTCATATTATTTTAATTTCAGATTCACACATAGACTTCCCAAGTTTCAAAACTCCCCCTCAATGTAAGCCATGAGGATGCATAACCCCTATTTCACTACGTATGAAACAAAAACAAGTGAAATCCAAAGGTTTTTTTTAAATGTCAGCCAATTGTTGTTCGGTATCTACATGGTGAAGCACAATGTTTCCTTTTTCAATATGATCATGGAGAAAGTGATACCTAATGTCAATGTGCTTAGTTCTAGAATGTTGCACGGGGTTTTTAGCAATGCAAATGGCACTTGTGTTATCACAAAACAGTGGAACACTATCTAGATCAACCCCATAGTCCTTAAGTGTTTGAACAATCCAAAGAATTTGTGAGCAAGCACTAGCAGCAGCTACATATTCAGATTCAACTGTGGATTGTGCAACGGAGTTTTGTTTTCTAGAGGACCAAGCAACAAGTGAATTACCAAGAAAATGACAAGCACCGGAAGTACTTTTCCTATCAATCCTACAACCCCCAAAATCAGCATCCGATTTCAAAGTAACGGTTGAGGAAGAAAGAAGAAAAATGCCAAATTATTGAGTTCCATGTAAGTACCTGAGAATCCTTTTGAGGGCTTAACAATGTGAAGCACGTGGGGAGGCTTGAAACTGTCCACAAAAACATACGCTGAATTGTATCTCCAATTTTAAGTCGTGAGGTACAAAAGTGATCCGATCATGCTTCTATATTCTTTTTGAACCACGGATTCACCATCTTCATCAAGTTCAAGTGTTGTTGCTGTTCCCATTGGTGTCTGAAGTGGCTTGCTTTTGTCCATGTGGAAGCGCCTTAGGAGGTCTTTTGTATACTACGTTTGATGCACAAAGGTAGCCTCCTTGGTTTGCTTGATTTGCAGCCCCAAAAAGTATGTGAGTTCTCCCATCATACTCATCTCAAATTCTGAACTCATCATAGCTGAGAACTTGGACACAAGATCATGAGAAGCACAACCAAAGATAATATCATCCACATACACTTGAACGAATAATGAGGCATTGCCATGCTTAAGAACAAAAAGAGTTTTATCAACCTTGCCCATGGTAAACCCTTTTTCAAGTAATAATGTTTTTAACCTATCATACCATGCTCTAGGGGCTTGTTTGAGACCATACAAGGCTTTGGACAGATTTTAAACATGATTAGGAAAATCTGGATTTTCAAAACCTGGTGGTTGTTTGACATAAACCTCCTCATCTATGTAGTCATTAAGAAAAGCTTTTAACATCCATTTGATATAGCTTAAAACCTTTATATGCAGCAAAAGCTAACAAAATTCTTATTGCTTCTAATCTAGCAACAGGAGCAAAAGTTTCATCAAAATTTAGACCTTCAACTTGAGTGAAACCTTGAGCAACCAACCTAGCCTTATTCCTAACCACAAACCCATCCCCACTTTGTTTATTTTTAAACACCCATTTAGTTCCAAATAATGTGTGACCTTGAGGTGGAGGTACAAGTTTCCAAACATTATTTCTTTCAAAATTTTCTAACTCTTCTTGCATGGCAATAATCCAAGATTCATTAGTGAGTGCATGTGATATATCTTTGGGTTCAAAAGAAGCAACAAAAGCAGAATGAGCATGAGAGTTTGGATCGCAAAACCTGCACTATGTGACTCGTTCGTGCAAGCTTCCAATAATTTGTTGTGGAGGATGACTTTTGAGAACTCAGAGTGGAGTGGACACTTCACAAGCTTCTTCTTCTTCATGTTCATCACGGATCGATGTGCTTGTGACTTGAGGAGGATCTGGACCCGCAATGTTTGAGCTAGCACCTGTGCTAGCTTCATCAAAAGACACTTCACAAGTCTCCACAATTTTGTTATTGTCAAGTAAAAGCACACGGTAGCCTCTAGTATGAGATGGATAACCAAGAAACATGCCATCAATTGATCTAGGTTAAAATTTATCAGGATTACCATGTTTCTTAACAAAGCCATTGCAACCAAACACCCGAAAATGTGTAACACTAGGTCTATGTCCAAACCGGAGCTCATATGGTGTTTTACCTACCTTAGCGCGCAAGAAAACACGATTTGAGACATAACAAGCAGTTGCAATCGCATCAGCCCAAAATTTCCTAGCAGTTTGATATTCATCAAGCATAGTCCTAGCCATCTCAACTAAGGTTCTATTCTTTCTTTCTACAACATCATTTTGTTGAGGTACATATGGTGAAGAAAATTGATGATCTATTCCATTTTCAGCACAAAGTGATCAAAAAAATGATTTTTGAATTCGGTTCCGTTATCACTTCTAATTGCTTTTAAAGATCCTGAGTGATCAATTGATAATCTAAGAAATAAAGTTCTAAAGTGACTAAAAGCTTCATTCTTAGATGCCATGAAGCAAACCCAAGAGTATCTAGAATAATCATCAACAATCACCAGAACATACAATTTACCTCCAAAGGATTGAACACGTGAGGGTCCTACGGTGTCAAGGTGCAAAAGTTGACCCGATTCAGTTGTCATGATAATTGTGAGTGTAGTATGTGAACCTACAACCATCTTAGCATGTCTACAAGAAGAGCACACAATTTCATTGTCCCCTTCACTACAGGAAAAGTGATCATTTGCGACGGCTAGATTTATTTGCGACGGCTAGCCATCGCAAATAGATTAAATTGCGACGACCCGCAACTGGCCATCGCAAATAACATTGCCGTCGCAAATAAAAGCTTATTTGCGATGGCCAACCCCAGGGCCGTCGTAAATAACAGCTTATTTGCGATGGCCAACCCTAGTACCGTCGCAACTAAGGCAGCCGTCGCAAATAAATGTTTGTTTGCGACGGCTGCTAAAAAGGCCGTCGCAAGTAACATTAATTGTGATGGTCGTAAGGTCGGGTCGTCGCAATTAAGAGGGTCGTTGCAAATAAGGGCATTTATCCCGACCCGACAGTTCATTCTCGTCCACTCAACTAACCAGCCCCGCCGCTGCCGGCCGCCCTGTCGCGCCCTGCCCTGTCGCCTGCCCGCCGTCGTCGCCCCGCCGCTGGCCCGCCGCCCCGTCGTCGCCGCCCCACCGCCGCCCTGGCTAGCCGCCCCCTGTCCGTCGCGCCCCCAGAGTCGCCGCCCCCAGCCTCGGCTCGCCGCGCCCACGCCGCCCCGGCCCGCCGCGCCCCCGCTGCGCCCCCGCCGCCCCCGGCCCCCGATGCCTCCGAGGTGAGCCAATGCTTTATCTTTTGCTTCGTGGTTCATTATTTTTGTCCATTTGGTTTGAGCTTGCGCCGGTGCTAGCAGTTGGCAATGTACTGTCTCTATTTTGGAGACTATACATAATGTCGGTCAGTTCTTAGTAGTTAGTACTAATTGTATTGCTAAGAATGCTTTGCTTAGCTGCGCGTGCGCGGGGCAAATTGGTGGATGAAAGGGACTCGAGGAGAACAACGGTTGCTGCTAGAAGATTCTTGATTCCTCATGGGCATATTTTTGGCTTATGAATAGGAAATGTGTACACGATTGGTTGGTTCGAACCAGTGTTTTTGAGGCGTCGCCTAGGCATCTAGTCGGTGAACCGTGGACGCCGCGAGCCCTCGCCTCACCTGGACAGGGCATGGCGCTCGCCTGGGATAGCTAGGCGTCCCCGTGGCGCCTAGGCGTCGTGCCTAGGCGGACGTCCAGGACGACATGCTCGTCGGGCGAGTCCGGGACAGAGGCGACATCTGGCTGGATCGAGCAGGGCGATGGCGGCCGGAGCAGGGAAGGAGAGATCGAGCGGAGGGAGGAAGAAAGACGGGCAACAGGGAGAAGAAGAAACATCAGAGGCGGCGGGGCGGAAGGGCAAGTGACGATAGGGTTGGGGCGGCGCAGGGGAAAACCATGTTGGAGTTGTTGGATTAAAAAGGACTGGCTGTACATTTTTTGGGCCAATTGGTCCTTAATTATATCCTAACCCTAGCTGCAGGCATGCGCCCTCCCTTTCCTCTCCCCGCAGCCGCGCGTCACTCCCCGACTCCGCCCGTTCCTCTCATGTCCGTGCCCGACTCCCCACCTTCGCCAAGGTCCGGCGGTGAATACGCCCTGCTCGCAGCTGGCGCTGTCGCAAATAACAGCTTATTTGCGATGGCCAACCCTAGTACCGTTGCAACTAAGGCAGCCGTCGGAAATAAATGTTTATTTGCGACGGCTGCTAAAAAGGCTGTCGCAAGTAACATTAATTGTGACGGCCGTAAGGTCGGGCCGTCGCAATTTAGAGGGTCGTTGCAAATAAGGGTCTTTATCCCGACCCGACAGTTCATTCTCGTCCACTCAACTCACCAGCCCCGCCGCTGCCCGCTGCCCTGCTGTGCCCTGCCATGTCGCCTGCCCGCCGTCGTCGCCCCGCCGCCGGCCCGCCGCCCCGCCGTCGCCGCCCCCTGTCTTTCGCGCCCCCGGAGTCGCCGCCCCCAGCCTCGGCTCGCCGCGCCCCCGCCGCCCCAGCCCGCCGCGCCCCCGGCATCGCCGCCGCCGGGCTCGCTGGCCACGGACCGCCGTGCCCCCGCCGCCCTCGGCCCCCGACGCCTCCGAGGTGAGCCAGTGCTTGATCTTTTGCTTTGTGGTTCATTATTTTTGTCCGTTTGGTTTGAGCTTGCGCCGGTGCTAGCGGTTGGCAACGTACTGTCTCTATTGTGGAGACTATACATAATGTCGGTCAGTTCTTAATAGTTAGTACTAATTGTGTTGCTAAGAATGCTTTGCTTAGCTGCGCGTGCGCGGGGCAAATTGGTGGATGAAAGGGACTCGAGGAGAACAACGGTTGCTGCTAGAAGATTCTTGATTCCTCGTGGGCATATTTTTGGCTTATGAATAGGAAATGTGTACACGATTGGTTGGTTCGAACCAGTGTTTTTGAGGCGTCGCCTAGGCGGCGCCTAGGCGTCCAGTCGGTGAACCGTGGACGCCGCAAGCCCTCGCCTTGCCTGGACATGGCGCTCGCCTGGGACAGCTAGGCGTCCCCGTGGCGCCTAGGCGTTGTGCCTAGGCGGACGTCCAGGGCGACATGCTCGTCGGGCGAGTCCGGGACAGAGGCGACATCTGGCTGGATCGAGCAGGGCGATGGCGGCCGGAGCAGGGAAGGAGAGATCGGGCAGAGGGAGGAAGAAAGATGGGCAATAGGGAGAAGAAGAAACATCAGAGGCGGCGGGGCGGACGGGCAAGTGACGATTAGGGTTGGGGCAGCGCAGGGGAAAACCATATTGGAGCTGTTGGATTAAAAAGGACTGGCTGTACATTTTTTGGGCCAATTGGGCCTTAATTATATCCCAACCCTAGCTGCAGGCCTGCGCCCTCCCTTTCTTCTCCCCGCAGCCGCGCGTCACTCCCCGACTCCGCCCGTTCCTCTCATGTCCGTGCCCGACTCCCCACCTCCGCCAAGGTCCGGCGGCGAATACGCCCTGCTCGCAGCTGCCAGATGCCTCCCGCCGCCTGCCCCTTCCCCCAGGCGCGCTCCTCTTCCCCTCCCCTTCTGCGCCTCTCTGGATTCCCGGCCGAAATCTCCATGTGTCTCCTTGCCTGGCCCTCGCCTAGGCACCCGCCTAGGCGCCTAGGCATCCCGGCGGCCGGCGGGCGCCTAGGCGTCCAGGCGTGGATTCACAACACTGGTTCGAACGACAAGTTGCATAGCATGTGTTAGCCAATGATGCGCTTCCATGTATTAGCCAGCCATGACTGGACCCAATATCATGCGATTTCTCTACTTCTAAAATCGTTGCAGCCATGACAAGTCTGTTTAGCTTATGCATTTTGGAGCCATGGAGCTTCGGGTGGCAGATCAGTTCTGTTTAGCTTACGCAGCCATGAATCGCTGGAGCTTGTTTAGGTTGAGCTGCCCCTTCCTGGGTGCTCCTGGTTTTGGCGTCCCCAGGAACCATAGTGGGGAGAGATGTCTGAGGATTTAGAGATGTCTCAGTAGATGCAGCACATGTCCTGTTTTTTCCCATTCTTTTTTCCATAGCCTTCATTCTTTCATTATTGGGTAGACAAGCTGAATCTTTGGGATTAGCAAGGAGGCAGGTGATCTTTGGGCTTTCCTAAAGCTGCAACTTAGGAAAGGAAAGCTCCAAGATCTGTCATCACCTAGCTAACTCCACTGCCCTGTATTGCGGATGCCTGCAAATGCATATGCCTACCTGACAGTGAGTCACAAATGCATAAGTTGTTGGCTTGCTGCGTACCTGGACAGCGAGCAGCCAATGTCTGCAATGCATAAGTTGTTTCCTAATTGCCTTGCTGCACATATTTGGAACTGGATGATTTGCTAGGTAGCATTCACTGGATAGCGTCTTCATAGTCTTCTGTTTCATGGGTCCAGATCAATAGTAAATAAAATGCTCCTTCCAAGTGATAAGGCTGTAGATATGGACCGATGGATGAGAGAGATAGAATAAGACTTGATTACCTGAACACTAGGATTCAGTTCTTTGAGTGTTCTAGCTATTTTTATCAAATCGGTCTTGACATAATGCATTTTCTTTACATTGCTCAGGTCCCCTCCCCACCGTGCACACTCAGATCCACTTAACTGCTCAGGTATGGCACCATCATTCTTCTCATATTGTATATGACAGATAGTACAATGCTTTTAGCTGTATATGACGACTTGTTGCTTTTATAGTAGCTTCTCTGATATGTATAATGTTCCAACCGTTTTTTATCAAACTTTTAATGATGTAACACATTTTCTTTAGATTTGCATCACCATGTTACTAGTTCAGTCTATGTCAAGTTTGTGATCTAGATGTTGCTACATGATTATGTTTTTTAGGTTTAGATAATTTTTTGTCATGCTTTGGTAAATATGTTTATTATGTAGGTTACTAGAATTAATAATTTTTTTCTCTTGTTCTTTTGATTGCATGAGTGTTTAGAATTAATAATTTTTTTCTATTCTGTTTAGTGTATGTTTGGACTTTAGCGCATTCATATAATGTTTCTGAGTGACTACTTAATATATATAAATAAAGGAGTTTTGGTCCGGCTCGGACCAACCCGGAAGGACACGACACGCAATAAGTGTGATCGTGCCGTGTAGACCATAGTAGTCAAGGCGACATGGAAGCGAACGGGTTGGCAAGGACGTCAATGACCCACGATTGCGTGGACGGTGGAAATGGATATGGAATTGTCATCTAAGACCAACTTTCCTCTCACTCTTTCTCTAGTTCTTTCCTCTCTCTTAAATGATCTGAAAATGAAAATGAGCAATGTAACCTATAGCAATGCATTACCCGTTTCGGATCGGCACGTCTCACATGCCATTGGCATGTGAGACGTGCATGTTCGGAATTGTCCCTTTTTAGACAGCCTCGGAGTGACCGAGGGGGCGTGGCTTGTGAAGAGACGTGGGTACGGATTTGGACGAGATTTCGGTGGCGTAACCCTGTTGTTCTCTGCTGCACCATTTTTGGGCGTGCAGTGGAGAACAACGGGGTTATGCTGCCGAAATTTCGTTCGAATCCGGATCACGCGTCTCGTCATGAGCACGCTCCGCTCAGTCACTCTTGGGTGGGTTTAGGATCTATCTACCTAGGTTGTAGGGCCGTGACATAACACAACAATACATTAACGACAATTTCTTTCGCGTTAAACTGCAGAGCCAAACATGGGTGAAGACCGCAGTTGGATGTATACTGGCTGGAAGAGCAGAACTGGTGGTCACTCCGATGAGTGGTTTATCAAGTTAGATCAATTTTTGGATTTAGCATTTTCGTTGTCAACGGAAGATATGGTGCGGTTCCCATGTACAAAATGCTGGAGCACCAAGTTTTTTAGAAGATTGGAGCTTTCGTTTCACTTATGTCAAAACGGTTTCACTCCACATTATGAAGTGTGGACCTTTCACGGCGAGACTAATTCTCGAGTCATAGCCAAAGTGGATGAGGATGATGATATAACAGAGGTTGATAGGATGGATGAGATGCTAGAAGCTCTGGAAGCGGAGGATCCTCTTACAAATGAGGTAGAGAAGTTCTTCGAGGAGCTGAAGAAATCACAGGAGCCGTTGCATCAACACACGGCTGTGACCGTACTTGCTTTCTTGACCATATTTATGGCAATTAAGTCCAAGTACTTTTTTTCCATCAACTGCTACAATGATCTCATGAAATTGATCTGCGATATCCTTCCACAACCTCACAAAGCGCCACTAGATATGTATCAGTCAAAGATCAAGATATCTGGTCTCGGTATGAAGTATGAGAAAATTGATGTGTGCCCAGACAACTGCATGCTATTCTGGAAAGAGCACGCCAATGAGAAGATGTGCTTGAAATGTGGTAAATCAAGGTATGTCGAAGTTGTTAATGACAATGGTGATAATGTGATGACAGATGTCGCACATAAGCAGCTTCGTTACTTGCCTGTGACACCTCGGTTGAAGCGGATGTTTCTTTCAAAAAGAACTGCAAGACACATGAGATGGCACAAAGAAGGTAAATGTGAGAACAAAGAATTCTTGACGCATCCGTCCGACGGTGATGCAGGGAAGGCGCTAGACCGTTTTGATCCAGACTTTTCTCGTGATGCGAAGAATGTTCGCATCGGATTAGCGACAGACGGATTCTCACCGTTCAGTACGAACGCCACGCCATACTCATGTTGGCCTGTCTTTGTCATTCCGTACAACCTGCCACCTGCTTTTTGTACGAAGAACGAGTTCATGTTTCTCATCCTCATTGTACTTGGACTTGATCATCCCGGGTCACGTCTCAACGTGATGTTAAAACCGTTGATCGAAGAATTGAAAGTCTTGTGGACAGGAGTCAAAGCGTACGACAGTTACAAGAAGCTGCTTATTTGTGGTCTGTCCATGATTTGCCGGCATACAGCATGTTTTCCGGATGGAGCACTCACGGTCGTCTGACATGTCCGATATGTGCTCCAGACACGGATTGCTTTCGACTAACTCATGGAGGCAAAATATCTTACTTCGATTGTCACAGACGTTGGCTGCCCTCGAATCATATATTTAGGCAGCAGAGGCATGTCTTTCGAAAGAACACTGTTGTTACTAAAGGACCACCGAAGCGTCTCAACGGGTCAGAAATTTCTGATATGTTGGACAAACTGGTGCCTGATGAAGGTCGTCCTAGATATTTTGTAGGTTATGGAGAGGAACACAATTGGAATCACATATGTGGACTTTGGGAGCTACCATATGTGAACTCGTTGATTCTAATGCACAACATTGATGTCATGCATCAGGAGCGTAATATGAGCGAAAGTATCATAAGCACTTGCATGGATATGCCTGGCAACGAAAGACAATTATAAAGCTAGACTAGATTTGGCAGAACTTTGTCACCGCCCAACTCTTGAAATCTCTGAAAGTGGTGGAAAGCCACGTGCTTCTTTCTGTCTTCGATCGAAAGAAAAGAAAGAAGTTATGAAATGGATGAAAACTTTGAAATTCCCAGATGGTTACGCAGCTAGCCTGAAATGAGCCGTAAATGTTAACACGGGAAACCTCACTGGGTTGAAGAGTCATGATTATCACATTATAATGGAAAGACTCCTACCTGTTATGTTCCGAGGCTATCTAGATGATGCGGTGTGGAAGGTTTTAGCTAAGATCAGCTATTTCTATAGATAGCTTTGTGCTAAAGAAATCAAGATCGGGATGATGGATAAGTTAGAGAAGGAGATACCCATACTTTTATGTAAGATGAAAAATTTTTTTCCACCGGGTTTCTTCAATCAATGCAACATCTGCTTATCCATCTTCCATTCGAAGCTAAAGTAAGCGGTCCTGTGCAATATAGGTGGATGTATCACATTGAAAGAGCGCTACAATATCTGAAACCAATGGTTGGCAACATGGCAAGGGTGGAAGGGTGCATCGCTGAAGCATATGCTCTTAAGGAAGTATGATACTTTTCAAGTGTCTACTTTGCGGAAGAAAACAATATCAATACTTCGGCGATGCAGTACAATGTGGATGAAACACCCCCTCTAAGCGACCTTTCCATTTTTCAAACGAGAGGCGCCACCGTTGGTAGCTACACGACCTACGTGCTATCCGAACATGAAAGGACTGTTGCTTTACTCTACATGTACGCAAATATAGAAGGCATGCAGGAATACTTTGAGTAAGTGTTTCTCCTACGTTTATGATAATCGACATATTTTGCTACACATGTACTCTAAAAGATGTTTTTTCATGTTCAGCGAGTTCCACAGACAATATTGGCCACATAGACATCAACCTACGGCCAAACAAGTAGAAGCGATGCAAAAGGAAGGAATAAATGGGGGGGGGCAGAGTTTTCTATCCTGGTTTCGAGAATATGTAATATTCTCTCGTCTTCTATGTATTATAAATTACTATTATTAAAGAAGTATTATTTTAACTCACGATCATTTATGACAGTGTCGAACTCACAATGTCCATGAAGATTTGCGGCAGCTATCTTGTGGATTGGTGAATGTTAGAAGCTATGGTCGATATGACGTAAATGGCTTCTGATTCCGTACAAATCATTTTTAAGCTCATCGTCCTCTCGGGACAACATCAAATTCCGGTGTTGTGACGAGAGCAATGGACACTCAAGGGAATTTAACTGTTTATTATGGGATCATTAACAAAATCCTTGAATTTACTTTTACCAGAAATAAGACCCTTCGAGTTGTCTTCTTTGACTGTGATTGGTTTGATCATACTCATGGAACTCGAGAAAACCAATTTGGAATGGTGGAAGTGAAACATAAGGACCGACTACGAGGTTACGATACATTTGTTCTTGCGCATCAAGTTGAACAAGTGTATTATCTACCTTATCCATGCACGAAGCTCAGTGCTTGGTGGGTGGTATATAAGGTGAATCCTCGTGAGCGGCTATATACTCCTGGGGATGATGGCTACCATAATAGCGAAGACGTTGAAGAAGTGTACAAAGAAGAAGAGTTGCCAGACACTTTTATCGTCGAGCTTGGTGTAGGACTCGATCAATTAGTTAGAGATGTTGAAGACGTTGAAGATGTAGAGGCAGATGATACGCGAAAACGAAAATTAGAACAGGCCACGATGGAAGATCGTTGGGCTGGTTTAAGGAGTAGGGCACAGGCACATGACAATGATGTTGATGAATTTTGAAAGTGACTACAAGTAATGTTTTCTTGAGGATAGTAGCATGAATTTTGTATATTTTATTTGCATATTTACTAATTATCTAATTACAACAGGATGGCGTCAAAGAAGGGTGAGAAGGTGCCGCCGACGAGGGGGTTCTACCCTTCTAGACCTGAGGACGCTTTCGTTGGTGCCTCGTCGACTGGCAGCAGACGCTCTCAGCTGCTGGGGCCTGTTCAGACCAGCTATAGAGCTTCGTCACAAGTAAATGTCACTCGTTTTTGACAAATTCTTTAAATTCAATTTCACATTAAACTTACTTAATAATCATTTGAATGTTGTAGTCCTCACCAACTGACTCAGAGGTTGCGGCGCCTTCGGTGAGCCAGCCCTCGGTTAGCCAGCCCTCGGCGAGCCAGCCCTCGGCCAGCCAGCCCCCGGCTGGCGATGAGTTTGTTCCTGAGGCATTTGACTCAGCTGATGAGGAGCCGTCTGGGTCACCTGACGTGGCGCCCCAGCAGACGCGGAGGACGAGGAGGACTCACTTTGTCAGTCCTTCCGCGGTCCCTTCACAAAGGATCTTGATTCGTCCAGTCGAAGACAGGTAATAAAAATTATAGTGTTCAATTTTAGTTTCTTTTGATTACTTAAGTAATAAATGAATAAATATCTTGTAGGGCTTGGGAGGACACGTCTTTCACCGGTGAGAGACACCACAGACCGCTGAACAGTGTCCTCAGGTCCATAGTGCGTTTGCACTATCCTGGGGTCATCGACAGGGTGCCTGCTCTTTCGTGGGAGGACTACGCACGCGTCCATCACCAGGAGCACGGCAACCTTCAGGAGGCCGTATGGGCCGATTTTATGGTAAGTATGTTAAAAAAGTTTCTAAGTTTCAACTCTTAAACTCTTTTAGTGAACATCTCTTCAATATATTCTTTATCACAGGCAAGATATACTTTAGAGGACCCGAACGACCATTGCCAGTTTGAGGATGCGAGGCGAGTGTTTCACTACAACGCTGCCAAGGCGCTTCGACAAGCTTGGTCGAACACCCGCGTTCAACTTGTTAATGAGCACTTGAAGGCGAACCAGCAGCCCGTGCTACACTTCCGGCAAGCAAGCGAGATGCACCTGGCGGAGGAGGAGTACGCGCAGGTACGTGGAGTGTAGTAAGTATTTTTCTTTGATAATTTCCTCGATGGTATTTTTAACGACTTCCAACTATGTGCTGGGCCACGTGAGATGGTTGCAGGGTCGGACCGAAGCATTTTGGGCCCTTTGTCACTACTGGGCTAGCGATGAGTTTAAAGCTAAGTCCGAGAAGGCTCGAGACTGCAGAGGGGTCGAGGGGAAGAGTAGGAATGGGCAAGATAACCACTTGCGTTCAGCTAAACGCATGGTAAGTGTGTGTAACTTATGTTTATATATTCATAATATATTGTTCGTACTAACATGTATTGATAGGAGCGCGAGACGGGGGTGCCGCCCACCCCTGCTGAGGTTTGGAAGAGAGGTCACAGGGACCCTTCTCAGCGGACGGGGTGCAGTCAGGCTGCAGCCGAGCGGTTGGTAAGTTTAGAAATCATTCATATTAAATATAACTATATAGATTGTTGAACTTACATAGTTTTCTTGTTTTGCAGGCTAAGTACGGAGAGGAGGCTAAGAAGATACACGGCGAGGATTTCGATTGGGAACGTCAACCAATCGATCCTCAAGCCGCGTATGCAACCGGTGGTGGAAAAGCACACGGAAGGTGAGTTTACAAGTCATTTTATCGTTTTCAATTCAAAGTATTCAAGATATTTCAATTTCATATTACTGACTCTCTTTTTTATAGGCTCGCCATATTCGACGGAGTTGTCGACTCGAGGGCGGGGAGACCTGCGAGAGGCAGCTCCACGCAGACTTCTTCGGTGGGCACGACTAGTCGTTGCGCCTCGCAGAGGGACATTGAGATGCAGTCCCTCTTCAGGCGACAGGAGGAGTCAGAACGCCAAAGGATCGCGATGGAGGCCACGATCCAAACCCAGGCAGCAGCGTTGGCGCAGATGCGGGAAGCAATGGAGGTAACAAAATAAAAACTAAAGTTCTCATTAATTCAGCGTAAATGACTTACTAATAGATAGCATTTAATGTTTGCAATGACAGGCCATGGCTCGGGGCAAGGTTTGGGGATCCAGCTACCGGTACTACCACCGGTCCTTCCAGGCGATCCTTCTTCAGCGGGTCAGGTAATTTTCTATGTAATCCTTCTTCTCCAGCGTAATAAGATTGAGATAGATGAAAGAGAGAGATAGTTAGATACAAGAAAATGATTGAGATAGAAGAAAGAGAGAGATAGAAGAAAGATAGAGACAGAAGAAAGAGTGATAGTTAGATAGAGTAGGAGGGGAATGAAGAGAGAGAGTAAGATGTAGATGGAGATAGAGAGAGGGGAAGATAGAGGGAGGGATATGTAGATGGAGATAGAGGGGGGAAGATAAAGGGAAAAAGATAGCAATAGAGAGATAGAGTGAGAGAGAAAGATAGAGTGAGAGACAAAGAGAGAAATGAAAAGAGAGAGGAAGAGAGGGGGATCTAGATGAAGATAGAGGGAGAGGAAGGGAGGGAGAGAGATGTTGATGCATTTATATTCTAACTCTAAGTTTCATTAATTGCAGGGATCCGCGACGGCTGCACAAACGCCGTCGCCGTCGCTACCGCTGCCTGGAATGAGGCGCGACGACGACTTCGACTTCGGAGGTGGCTACGGAGGTCAGATGGGCGAGTGAGCCCTTGTTTGCTTTGTTGATGACGATGTGAGATGTATCGGAACTTATTAGTTTGTGATTGTGATGATGTTTGTGTGTTATATAGTGTGTGATATATTGTATCTGTTCTGTAATTCTGGCCATCGAGCCGGGTAGTATTTTCTGTTTTTAAAAGAAAATAAAAAACCTTATTTGCGACGGCTTTTTATACAGGACCATTGTAAATAAGGATTAAGGCCGTCGCAACTAAGCCACTGCTATTTGCGACGGCCGGGCCGTCGCAAATAAGGGTTAATTGCAACGGCCCGGCCGTCGCAAATAGCGGCGTGGGTCCCGGAGGAGGACACATGGGCCCTGCCCACTGAACTTATTTGCGACGGCCCGGTCGTCGCAAATAGAGGCCCTTAATTGCGACAGCATGGCCATCGCAAATAAGCTTTAATTGCGACGGCCCGGCCGTCGCAAATACTGTGGCGGGGCCCACCGGCCCGCAGCAATAACTTGCGACGGCGCTGTTAGCCGTCGCAATTAGGCTTATTTGCGACGGCCAAAAACCGTCGCAAATAAGGAAAGCCATCGCAAATAGCTTATTTGCGACGGCATATATCTTATTTGCGACGGCCCTGGCCGTCGCAAATCGTCGAGTTTCCTGTAGTGCTTTAAGCTTAGGCAGCCCACGTATGCGATCAAGAGCACTAACACGCGTGAGATGATCAAAGCCTACGTGACCAAGTCTACGATGCCAAAAATATAAATATTTGGAATCATTAGCAACTAGACACCTATGCTTAGAGGAAGACATATCAAAATCAGCTTTAAAAACTCTTCCAAACCGTGACATGTTAAAAATAAGCTCACTGTTTGAATTTACAACTTTGCAGCAATTTTTAGTGAAAATAATTCTCAGATTTTCATCTAGCAGTTGAGAAACAGAAAGCAAGTTGTATTTCAAATTTTTAACAAGTGCCACATCCTTCAAATTGTAGTGATCATTTACTCTAACCGAACCCTTAGCAATTATAGGAGTTGAAGAATTATCAACAAAAGTAACATTCTCTACACGTGACACAAAAGTGAGGGAGGAAAACCATTCTTTGTTATCAGTCATGTGACGTGAGCAACCTGAATCCATAATCAAAATGTTCTCCTTCCTCAAGAATGTAACCTACATAGAAGCACAATATGTCGATGACTCAATACTGGGGGTTAGTACAAAGGCATTTAGGAATCTAGTTCTGAGTCACACGACGTCCAGCAGGAATAACACGCGAAAGCTGAGATAAAACAGCAGGTTTATGAGCCAAAGCTTGAGGATTTTTGTACCCAACTACTGTCCTACAAGATGTTACATGTGTAACACGGAAAACAGTAGGTATGGGAGCAAACTTTGCATGTTTTCGACTCATTACAGCAGGTTGCATGTTCCTATCATTTGGTTTAGCATGTGCAACAAATTTTGCATGAAAGTTATGAGATCTAGCAATCATTCTTTCCTTTTTCTGTTGTTTAGATAGTCTATAACAAAAATCTATGACATGACCATCTCTACCACACTAGGTACAATGAAATTTAACTTTGTGTTCATGTCTAGATGAGAAAGCAACATTTTTATTTGAAACCAAATGAGACAACACTCCTGCGGATTTGAAAACCACTTCTTTTTGTTTAGGAACTATTTGAATCAAACCACTTCCTAATGACTTTACAATTTCAGGTGGATGTGCCTTAGCATGAGCATGGGAATCAAAACCTAAACCAGTTTTATCATTGCAAGACTTGGAAGAATTCAGCAGCAAGTTTAGGTTCTTATTCCCATTACAAAACTGATCTAATGTCCTATGCATGTCATCAAGTTTATTGGACAGATCAAGGCAATTTTCACATGAACTTTTTCCTTTTAATTTGCAATTGGAACAATATTTAACTTCATGAGAATGTAAAGCATTGTTCAATATTGAAATATCATTAATAGCATCTTTTAGTTTCTTATCAAGATCATCACAAGTAGAACAATGCAAATCAATTGTAGAACAGCTAGCATGTTTCAAGTCTTTATCATTAAGTGCAGCAAGCTCTCTGTTCTTTTCAATGTCTAACTCAAGTTTATCAAGTGTGGAGGTGTGCGCACTTCTTAATGAGGACAATTGTTCATATATTAAATCACATGAGGAACAAGAATCATCACTAGGAATCAAGGATTTCAAACGATTAATTTCATATTCTGGTGGCTCAATTTTAATAGCATTGTCCCTAAGCTTTTTGTCCTTTTTATTAACTATAACAGTGGCACGAGAAATAGCATCAGACATATCTTCGCAAGTAGGACATACCTCTTCATTGTCGCTGTTGAGTTAAACCTCCTCCATACTTGATCTTGACTTGCCCGCCATGAAGCACAAGTTTGCCAAATCATCTTCATCTTCGTCACTTCTAGTGTCCACATTGCTTGAGCCAAGTTCTTGAAGTGCGGAGATAAAACTGCTCAACAATTGACGTCCTGTAAAACCCTTCTTTTTCTTCTTATCTTTTGCAGAGGAGTGATTCGTCCTTGTTTGCTTTTCATCCCGGGGAGTAGGACCTGAAAGGTTAGGGTAATATGAACGAAAATGTCCTGTCTTACCACATTCGAAACATCGTTGAGGTCCGGAGCTTCCTCTCCTTCTAGTTCTCACATTTTGTAATGCTTTTGAGAACCTAGTAGAGAGAAGTACTAGATCCTCCTCTGGAAACTCCTCAATCTATTGATGAGTTAGAGAGGAAAATAGAGCAAGTGTACCACAAGATGAAGATTGGCCGGAGCTAGGCATATCACGTTGAGAAACAAATGCAAGAGACTTGTTGGGGTTCTTACGTGAGATTATGTCAATTTCATGAGTTTTCAATTTAGAATATAGTACATCTAAAGTAAGTGTACTCATGATAGTATATTAATGAATAGATGTAACCTTCATCTCCCAAATTGACATGTCTAATGCACTTAGTAATTGCCTAGCATTCTCAGCATCTGAAAAATTAACATTGACACTACGCAAGTTGCTGAGAATTTTATTAAAGCGAGCAAACAGATCATCAATGGACTCACCGGGTTGGAAGCGCATGCATTCTTTCTTGAACATGTCCTGCATTACCTCCTTGACAGTGTTGGATCCTTCGTGGTAGTCACAAAGTGCTTTCCGCACATCGTATGCAGATCGGAGGTGTGCAACACGGTCGAAGTCGCTTTGAGTTAATCCTTGTGTGGTCAAGTTTCGAGCCTTGTTGTTGTTGTCGACATCTCTCAGATTTGTAGCTGTAACTTGATCGTTTGACGGCACTTCGTAAGGCTTGTATACCTTCTCCCATATTACGAAGCCTTGAGTCTGGATGAAGGCTTCTGTACGTGCCTTCCAAACCTGAGAATCAATACCACTAAAGGCACAAGGTTTTGCGGAGTATTTCTCCATGATGATTAGTCAGAACACATGAAAATCACAAATCTTAGAGCACCGTTGCTCTGATACCAATTGTAGGATCGAAGAGCACGTGAAAAGCTCCATAGGGGGGTGAATGGTAGACTAAAAATTTTTCAGCGGAAGCAATGAAAACCCCTCGGCAGAAAAATGATCTGTTAAATAAATCATGTGTGAGACTAATCTAAACATGTTTCACCATGAAAAAAGTGATAGATATCAGATAAAATCAAGTCACGAAGACTACACAACAATAATCACTCAAATCCGTTGAGAGAAACTCAAGTTACGATCGAAAGATCGGACAAAGGTCAATCTGTTCTACCGAGTAAAAAATAGATCTGCAATACTGCAAAGAAACTCGTGTAGATAAAAAACCACAAATCCAATGACCGTGAAATTTGGACAGATGATAGATAATAAAGTTGTGAAGAAAACCAAAAAATAATCACGTCAATTGGATCTGTAAAACTCGAGTTATGATAAAACTACCAAATAAAGGTAGTGTTGTTCAGAAACTCGACGAGAAATACTTGAAGAAACAAGTCGGATGAACAAGGCAAAAAAATTCCTTTAAACTACAATCTTTATTCAATCGAACACAACAGGAACAGCCACAAATTTTTGCACCACGAGCTCTGGCCTCCCTTGCTTATATAATCAGCCATGAGGCCAACCCAAACCAAACCAAACTAGGACTGTAATCATACTCAATTCACATATCGAAACTTTCCATAACTGCTCAAGACTCTTCTATACACAGATAGAAGCAACTTAAGACTTCCAAACACCTTAGGAACGTATACCACATTCCTAAAACAACTTAAATTTTTGACCCACATGAAATCCTAACATAACCAACTCAAAACCTTCATATTTGAGTCAAACCTGACTCAGCCGCAGCCTGAGTCCATAACCTAGTCGGTTGGACCTTTCAGACCAATTCTTTATGTCCACATCTCTTCATCACGCCTCGGAACCATGTAGCCCCGTCCATGCACTCCTTGCGCATGTGCAAACATCTTCCAACGACGTCCGCGATACCTTCATAGCATTGTTCTTGTGTCATACATGTTGCGCGACCTCCCAATCAACTCAACCACAATTCCTCCCGAACTTGGTTGATTTACCTCATCATTTCCCTTAGACTAGTTCAATGGATCCTGTCACCAGCCATGTCTTGAAATCAAGCAACACCTGCACATGAACAAACAACCAATCCGTATGAACCCAAGTCCGAGACTTGACTCTCGTTAGTTCTGAAACTACAACATCTTACGTGAGCACCTCACATAAGCATGTTGCAAACCATAGCAAAATGATATCAACCACATCAACCAAAAAGCACAAAAAACTTAGCAAATGAATACTAAGCAATCTTTCCAACAATGTAAAGCAAGTTCAAAACATTTCACAGTAAAAGTAGGAACATTGCGATCAAGCCCCAAATCTTGCCAAAGCTAACCGGAGCTTGAGCCAGAGCTTACCAAACCTAGTACAACCTAGCGCCGGAGCTTACCAAAGCTAGTACAACCTAGCGCCACAGCTTGCCAAAGCTATTCGGAACTAGTAAACCCAAAAGCCAGAGCTACAAAAACATTTCAGAGCTAACCAACATAAGTCGGACTTATCAAAACATATTGAAGCTTAAGAAAGACATGCCGGAGCTATCAAAGACATGCCGGAGCTAAAGACAGCTCACCGGAGCCACCCAAAAACATGTTGGACCTTGACAAAGCAAGTCAGACCTATTGTCGGACCTTGTAGAAGCTAGCAGATAGAGTCGATCCTTGCAAAAAAGGGTGTTTTGGTAGAATTTTAGAACTTATATCATAAAAGCCAATGTATTCAGCACATAGGTCCAACACAAACTTCATTGAATTGGAAATCAAACTTTAAATGAATTTACAAAGGCTTACTTTATTTTGAATCAAACCTTTTAGAGGTACAAGTGTAGAAGAGGACTTAACAAGCCCATGCCTCCTTCTCATAGACTCTTCACCACACTCTCTTTCTACTTGGCAGCCTCTGGGACTACTCTAAACCTTAGGAGTGGTATTCTATTCTCATCTTTTGGTTTGTGTGTGAAGTGAGGTGTGGGGTGCTATTTATAGGGGGAGAAGGGTCAGTTCCCGCCACCAAATGCGCGCGAATCAGTCACCATCATCATTAGGAAGCCGGGAGGAGCCAACACGTGGCGATTGACCAAGTTTGGCGCTAGGACCAAGTCGGCTGGCTAGGGGGGTCGGTCGACCTGGTCTTTGCACCCTACCGCGTGTGCTTTCTCCAGGTCACTGCCAGGTGGGTCCCATCCTTTGATATGGGTTCTACACCATTGGATGGCCTCGGATACTACTATTTGTGGGCCATTCGATCCATGTGATGACACGTGGTGTTGCCTGATTCGTCAAAATCTAATTTAATGGATTACTCCCTGCATGTCTTGGTAATTTTTGGGTTATAATTCACTTGCATACAAATAATCACCAACACTTGTGGAATTGGTTAGTTTTTAACCCTATTACTATGTTGGGTTTCTCTTTTGTGCTCATTGTGAGGTGAATTGACAGTCTAAATATGACACTTAAGGACCGTCAACAATTGCCTTAAATTCATATCCGTCTGCGTGAATATGTACTTGAGACTCTTGTGATTTGTGTAAATCTCACATCGATGTCCAAGAATGTAGTGCCTCCAAATCTTCAAGACATGCACCACGACTGCGAGTTCAAGGTCATGCGTAGGGTAATTCGACTCATGCTTCTTAAGCTACCTAGATGCATAAGCTACTACTTGGGCTTCTTGCATTAATATGGATCCAAGCCCTTGTCTTGAAGCATCACAATATATGTCGGAGCTTTTGCTCACATCTGGCAGTATCAATACCAGTGCGGTGGTCAGCCTCTTCTTTAACTCCTCAAAGTTGTCCTGACAAGCCTGGGTCCATTTGAGTGGCTTCACCTTTGTTAACAATTCAGTCATGAGCATCGTTATCTTAGAGAAATCCTTTATGAATCGCAGTAATACCAAACCATTCCTAGGAAACTCCGAATATGCTTACATTCTATGGGGGTTCCCACTTCCAAACATTTATTACTTTTCCTGGATCAACAGATACTCCTCCCTCAGACATAATGTGGCCTAAGACTGATATCTTTCTTAACTAGAATTGACACTTGTTAAAACTTGGCATACAACTGGTGTTCTCATAGTTTCTGCAATATCAGTTTTAAATGCTCTTCGTGCTCTTCTTCACTTCTTGAATATACCATGATATCATTGATGAACACTATGACTAACTGATCTAGGTACTCCATGAAGACTTTATTCATGAGGTACATGAAGTAGGCAGGCACATTTGTCAATCCGAATGACATAACGGTGTACTCATATAATCCATACCTTGTGCAAAAAGTTGTTTTGGGTATGTCCGCATGCCTAATATTCAGCAGGAAGTACCTTGATCGAAGGTCAATCTTAGAGAAAACTCAAGCTCCTTTCATCTGATCAAACAAATACTTTATGCGAGATAACGATTACTTATTCTTGATGGACACCTCGTTGAGAGACCTGTAGTCCACACACATCCTTTGAGATCTGTCCTTCTTATCTATGAAGAGCACTAGTGCTCCCCATGGTGATGAACTTGAGCGTATAATACCCTTCTCTAGCTACTCTTGAATCTGCTTCTTGAGCTCTACTAGTTCATTAGCAGGCATTATATATGGCCTCTTAGCTATAGATGTCGTTCAATATAATAAATCAATGAAAAACTCGATGTTACGATCAGGTGGCATACCTGACAACTCTTCCAGAAACACCTCTGGATACTCGCCAACAACAAGAATGTCCTTCAATGTCATAACTTCCACATGGTTCAGCATTGCCTTTCCGGTCATCGGTTGAATTTCCTTGAATTCTATAGTGACTCCCTCAACATTTGCCAATTGCACCGTTCTTGTGGCACACTGAAACACTCAATTATGCTTTCTTAGCCTGCCCATTCCATGTATTATGTACAGTCCTTGTCAATCCAGAACAATGAGACTGGCAAGGAAATTTACCCCCCGTATTTTAAGACTTACTTTTGGACATACTATATTTGTCCTCATATCCCGTCTAGGAGAACTAACCAGCATAGTGTACTTCATGTGAGATATAGGCATACTATACTTGACAACATACTTTGATAAGATAAATGAATGAGATGCTCCAGAATCAAATAATATAGTAGCAGGGTTGGAGTTTGCAAGGAATATCATCAGCTTCCTGAGCCTCCTCAGTAGAGACATGGTTCACCTTGCCACGAGCGAAATTTTGTGGTCATGGTTGCTCTGTGCTGCTCCTCCATTTATCCTAGGGTTCTGCCTTGGAGCATTGTTCATCTGTCCTTGACCTGACTTTTGGCACTGACTAGCAAAGTGTCCCACCTTACAACAAGTATAGCAGGTTTTGTTACCAGTAGCACCAGCAAAGTTGGGGTGAGGCTTGTGACACCTGGTTCTGAAAATAAACCAAGTGTAATGCAAATGTGTGCGCATGATGTTTAACACACATACACAAGTGATTCACAAACAATAAACAAAGTATAACCATGTCTCGAATAATAACACTAATAATAGTACCTTATTACAAACCAAATAGTCTTGAATACAATCTCTAAACAACTGCAGCGGAAAACACTAACCACTAATGACTCCAAACTCCACAGGCAAGTTTGACGGTAACATGGGCGCCTAGTACTCCTCAAAGACCTCCTAGTACTCCACTTGGTCGCCTGCATCTGAATTTGTTGGGGGATAGCAAGGGTGAGCACATGTCGTACTCAGCAAGTGTGGGAAAGTATGACATGTAGCTTAAACGAGGCATGATAATAAAATGGGCTAATTGCATAAAAGTACATTCAAAACAGTTAAAAATGAAATTATATCATCATTTAGTGAGGTCCTTACCAAAATAACCAAATAACATCAATTTCAAACTAAATAACCAATTCCAGCAATAATAATACATATTCAACTCATAACTGCTCAATACCTCATTTTCATCAATTTCATATTCCAAAGCCAATTATTGAACCAATATCAAAACCCAATTCAATTCCAGCCATTAAACCATATTAAGGTCCAAATTCTAATCATGTGAGGGTCGAGGTTGCTCATGACCGGGTGCCCGACTATCATGATAGTTTTAGACACACTCTGCAGAGGTTGTACCACTTTACTCACAAGTTCGTGATTTCATCACCTTTCGATGACTATGGAATCTCAATTATGCTGTCTCACACTTCCTTAGGTGTGTGGACAAGAGATAACAAAATAGCCTTTACAAAGTGATTACTAGCATATTAGAACTCACTGAGGTTTCACCGGTGGTGATTTCTCCAACTGAGCACATCCAATCGAGGGCCCCCTCTTGAGCCATTCGGATCCCAGGGTAGTCCCACCAATCTCTACAAACCCAATGTGACTACCCCTTCCCCGAGCATTCTTAATGGTCCAAATAGTACCGGCAAAACACTAATTAGTCAACTAAGCCACACCCATACTTTGCCCTATGGTGGCACTGTAAATCTTGGATGGTCGCTCCATGAACCGTCCTTAGATCTAAAGCAAGCAAAACCACCGAAATAGTCCAACCCATTCCACATTACCAACTTGCTTATATCCCTAGGCACCATGTTGCTAAAGGGTCATTATTATCGATTCTCATCGTTCATGTATTCAATTGTTCACAATTAAGCCATTTGATTGTTTCCCAAAGCCAATTGAGCATCGCGAAACAAAAAGTGCAAAATACCCTTTTCGACTCTCTACATAGTGTTCAAGCGACAAGGGTGGTCATACAAGACTAGTAAACTCCTACAATTGGGTTTTCCCATCAATTGACACAAGCACGCAATTTCGCAAACAAAAAGTTTAAAACCGGATCAATATGGTCAAAGACACTTGCCTTGCTCCTGAGCTTGATTTGGATCGAAGGCTTCAAAACTCTAGTTTTGCAGGTCCTCAAAAGCACTCTCTACAGCAATTCCTTCTGTCTCGAGCGACAAACACGCAAAGCACACGATTCAATCAAAGAATGCTCATATAGTACTCAATATGCCATGATATGCATGATTAATGCAATTGTGAGGTAACACTTGTTAATGAGTTGCTATTATTGTTTACTAACTAGTTACAACAACTTCTAACAAGTTTGAACAAGTTTGACTAGTCCGCCCTGGACAGAACTGCAATTTAGGGTTTTCTTGATCTGCGAGAATTTAAGTTGAATTTGCATGAAAACTTGAATGTAGAGGGTATACCAGGGCCAAAGATCAAGATTTGGGCATGAGACTCGACTCTTGGCGATTAGGGCTTGATTGAGGTGAGTTGATGAAGATTTTCGATGAAGAATGCCAATTGCCGAAAAGTCGATGGAGATTGATCTTGATCGGCCCTTCTCGCTCTTCTCCTCCTTCTTCTTGCTTCTAGACTTGATCTTGACGTCGGCACAAAGGAAAAAGTGGTAGGAAGGGTTTTCAATTGGGTGGAGAGGTGTGGGGTGTTGGGTTGTTTATATAGGGGTGGAGAGTTAGGGTTTTGGGGTGAATTCCAAGTAGAATTCGGTGGGGGACAAGTAGGGGCCGTGGTGGGGTCCACTTGGGCTCCTCTACGGTTGGGCACGAAGTTCTTGGGCCCAAATTAGGCAATTAACCAAAAACAAATTCGTGGAGAAATAATGGAATCCGAGTTGATTCCTGAAGGCCGGACAAGTCCGCAGTTGGGATCGGACTAGTTCGTTTGGTAACAGGGAAAAACCGGACGAGTTCGGGGAGCATCGGAGGCCTAACCGGACTAGTCCACAGATTGTGTCGGACAAGTTCGGACTCTAAAGAATATTGAATTTTCTGAATTAAATTGGGGACACCGGACTAGTCTGGAGTTATGGCCGGACAAGCCCGCACTTCTTAAGAAAACTAAATTTTCTGAACATAAAATAGGGATATCGGACTAGTCCGGTTCAGAGGCCGGACAAGTCTGCACCCTGACGGACTGAAATTATCTTATTAAGCCTAAATTTATTTTAATCTTGTTTTTTTACATGGCTTAATGTTAAACATGTATGAGGATGTATGCAATGCATTATGCATGAAAATGATGGCGTTACAAGGCTGATTTTGAGCATAGACGCCCATGTTGGGATGAGGCGCATGCAACAATTGTAAGCGGGGTGCTTGCATGGGAGGGCGTAGCTACGATGGCTGATTTGGGCAGGGTGGATTAGGTGGGCAAAAAGCAGGAGCAGATGAGATGTAATATGGTGCATTAGGTGGTGCATAGTGGGAGCGAACATTGCTTCCTTGTGGCTGTCACTGATACGACATCTCCCTCTTCCTGTCTTGTTCTATCTCACAGGCCTTTCTTTCCACCACAATAGCCTTGTCAACAAGCTTCAGGAAGTTTGCATAGTCACAGTTGAGCAGTAGAACTTGAATATCATTATTCAGACCCCTCATGAACAAGTATTGCTTCTTGCGGTCCGTGTTGATGTCCTCTGAAGCATACTTTGACAACTGTGTAAATTTATTAAGATACTCAGGCACACTCGTTCTTCCTTGCTCGAGACTCTCAAATTCTTGCCTCTTCAGTATCGTAACTCCTTTAGGCATATAGTGTGAGTGGAAACTCTCCTTGAATTCAGCCCAAGTGATTTTGTCTTGGTTAGCAAGATCATAGCAAAGAGCTTCCCACCAATCTTCGGTTGCTCCCACTAGCTGGTGTGATGCAAAAAAAAACTTCTCTCGTTCACTGCATTGAATAATAGTGAGCTTCTTCTCAACAGATTTCGGCCAATCATCAACTTCCATAGGATAATTGGCTTGAGCAAAAGTAGGTGGCCTAGTCCTCATAAACTCTCCCAACCGGTTATGAGGCGGCGGGGGTTGCGGCGGTGGCGGCGGTGCTACAAGAATTTGGTTTTGGTGGTTGTTGTTGGCTTGCAACTGTCCCAAAGTTTGCATCATTGTCTGCATGAGATGATTTTGCATAGCTATGAGGCGCACAATGTTGCTTGCATCAGCTCCAAGGTTGACATTCTCAGAAGCCTCCACATTGTCATCATCACCATTGGTGTTCCTTTGGTTGCGGGTTGCCCTTAGCATCTATGGGGAGGGTGGGAGAGTACGAGATGGAAGAATTTAGATTTGAAAGAATTCATAAGGCTCTATCTCTTTCAGATCTTCCTTCGTTGTGTTGGAGTGTTTATGTTCAACTTTCTTTGCAGGTGAGTTCACTTTCTCCTCCTCTTGGGCCGGGTCCTTTGGATCCTTGTTCGGCCTAAGCTTGCTTCCAAGAGGCGGCAAATGAGCTCTCTTACATGCTGTCATCTAGTGGTAGACATCTATAGAGAAAAACATGAAACATATATTTGAAAAGAGTGCAAATGTAAATATGAAATTGCAGCAGCCAAAAACAAGAGGATATGCAAAGCTCAAAAAGAAGAGAAAAAGGGGTGAAAACACAGCAGCAGCAGCAAAACCACACACTTTCCGACAAAAATATGATTAGTAGGAAAGCAAAATAGTGCAAAAACAAGTAAATTTGAAAAGGGAGAAGCCCTAAGTAGTCTGTGGTGTCCATTCCACCTAGGCTTGCATCCTACGATCAAACACGGCTCTGATACCAATTTATGACACCCAGTTTTGAGAATGAACCAAGTGAAGCGTATATGTGTGCCAAAGACATTCATTACACATACACGAGTGCATCACAAACAATACCCAAATTATAACCATGTCACGAATAGTATATAGTACCTTATTACAATAATCCAAATAGTCTCAAATTACAAACTCTAAACAATTTTGCAGCGGAAAAACTAAGCAACTAGCAACTCCATCTCCACAAGCATTTCACAGTAACATGCACACCTAGTACTCCTCGCGATCCTCAGGATACTCCCAAGTGTCTCCTATAGCTGAATTAATGTGATAATAGCAAGGGTGAGCACATGTCGTACTCAGCAAGTGTGGGAAAGTATGACATGTAGCTAAAACAAGGATGGTACAAATGATTCATTGAAGGAAAGCATATTTCATTTACAAAAGTTAAAATGCAACTTATGTTTACTAGGTGCGGTCAATCCCATCATAACCCAAGTAAACCAACATATACCATAACCAATTCCATCATTCACCATTCTCAACCATTAAATAACCAACCAACATAAATAACCATAACCTTCCACTTATTCATACTCAATTTATCATAGCCGAATACGTAACCCATTCCCAATTTCAATCAATATCCAATACTCAAGTCCATAACTCTAATCATATGAGGGTCCAGGTTGCTCATGACCGGAAGCACAACTATCATGATAGTTTACAAACTCTGCAGAGGTTGTAGCACTTTACTCGCAAGTCTGTCATTTCATCACCTTTTAATGACTAGGGAATCTCGGTTATGCCGTCTCACACTTTTGTAGGTGTGTGACCAAGAGATCACACAATAGCCTTTACGAAGGGATTACCAACATGCATGGACACACTAAGGTTTCACCGGAGGTGGTGTCTCACAACTGAGCACATCCATCCAAGGGCTCTCTCTTGTGCCGTTCAGATCCTAGGGCAATCCCGCCATAATTACAAACCCTACCAACTTCCATTCCCCTATCCTCCAAAATGATTTGAATAGTGCTGTCAATATACCTAATTAATTGGCTAAGCCATTCCCATAATGGTCTTGTGGTGGCACTGTCAAATCCTGGGTGGTCGCTCTACAATCCGGTCCTTAGATTTAAAGAATGCAAACCACCATACCATCCAACCCATTCTACATAACCGGGTTGCTTAGATCCCTAGGTTCTATATTGCTAAGAGTCATTACAATCATTTCACATGGTCCACATGGTCAAAAGTTCATAATAAAGTTATTTAGTTCTTCCCAATCCCAATTAAGCATTGTGAGGTAAAAATGTAAAATACCTTTCCTGACTCTCTACATTACAACTCGAGTGACAAGGCAGGACATAGAAGTCTAGGAAACTCCCATTCATGGGTTTCCCATCAATTTGACTCAAGCATGCAAGTTCGAAATAAAACATTTCAAAAATAGAATAAAAATGTTCATGGGCACTTGCCTTGCTCCGAGCTGGTTTGGATCAAGTGCTTCAAAGTTCTGATGTTGATGGTCCCCGTAAGTAAACTCTTGAGCATTTCCTTCTATTTTGCGTGACAGAAATGCAGAACAAACATTGCAATCAATAAATGCTCATATATTCAACAATATGTCATGGTATGCATGAGTGAGGCAATTATGGTATAATACATTTTATCAATTTAGTACTAGTGCTTACTAACTGGGTGCAACTAAGTTTTGCATGTCTACGGGGGGTTTGAGTCATTTTCGAAGAATTGGTTGAAGTTTCAGGGTTTTCTGGAATTCAGACACCAGACAAGTTCACACTAGGCCGGGTAAGTCCGCAATGGTCAGACAAGTCCGCTGCTGGACAAGACTAGTCCACAGTGCTGCATGATTTGGTGAACTTTCCTGCTAGGGCATGGTTGATTCGAGTAGGGGGTCAAACTTGATGTGGACAGTTGGATTTAAGGTATTTTTTGTGAGTGCAAAGGTTCAACATTCATACCTAGAGCGTGGCACGTGAATCTCCGACGCTTGTATCCGTTGATGGTGAAAGGTTGATGAAGAAGAACGCAACAACGATGACGATCTTGATAGTTCCTCCTTCTTATTCCTTCCTCCTCTCGTTCTCCTTCCTTCCCTTCCTTCTTCTTTCTTCCTTACGGTTAAAGCTTCCTCTCTCCAATGGCGGCTCAGAACGCAATGGCAGGTGGTGGGGGTTTTCTCACATGGGCAGGGGTTAGAGAAAGGATTTGGTTTCTTATATAGTGTGGAGAGGTGGGGGTTAGGGTGGAATCCTATTGGGACTCACTGGGGACGGGTGGGGGCCTTGGTGGGGTCCCACTCGGGATCCTTGGGGGTGGGGCATGACGTTCTTAGGTTTAAATACCCCAAACACCAATAAAACCGTTGTGGAGGAAAATTTGAATCCGATTCGAAACCCTAAATACCAAACTAGTCCATTTTATACCGGACAAGTCCGATTTCCCGATTTCCCTCTGAACGCACAACAAATTAGTTTGCGGTGGAACGGACAAGTCTGTTGTCCTATAGAGAAAAAGGGGTTTCAGACTAGATTGAAAACATCGAAACAAGTTTGATGTTTAGATAGTAGCATATTAGACTAGTATGCACAAAAACGGACAAGTCTGTTGCTTGGAAAAATCTGAATTAAGTCTGTGCAGGCTGGGGATACCAGACTAGTCCAGGGTTGGACCGGATAAGTCCGTTGTCTGAATCATTTTTACTTGCGCTAATTCTTCCAATTTCTTTTTTTCTTGTTCCTTTTTGTATTGTTTTATGTATATCATGTATGGGAACGAGTGCAATGCATGATGATGAAAAATGAGGGTGCTACAGAATCCAACGTACGAATCCCAAAGAATACCTTCTAAGCCAATCAGACGCCAACATGTGGCAGCACATGGATCAAACAGCCCACCTATAGGAGTATCCGAAGGCATCCAACAACGTAGTGCCTCGAAATGGTTAGAGGACCCACCTGTCAGTCACATGGAGGAAGCACACCGCGTTTGGGCCCCTGACCAGGTCGACCAACTTGGTGGCTTGGTCGACTTTGTAGTGGCACCAAACGCGGCTAACTTCCACGTGTCGACTCCCTGCGGTGAGCTAATAATGATGGTGACTGATTCCTGCGCTTTTGGTGGTGAGGATCACCTATACTCTGTGTACAAATAGGGGGGAGAGGCCTCACTTCACAACACACTCCACTCAAGCATTCTCTTTTGAATACACTAGTTCTCCTAGGTCCTTAGTGGATGTTAGGCTGTAGAGAGGAGCCTCTAGTCCCAAGTCCAAATGGTAAAGGTATAGCTCATGTATCTTTCTTTTCCTATTTGACTTTATGCATTATAACAATATTATTATTCGTCTCTCTTTATTCATATACTTGGGCAAAGCATTCCTTGTTTGATTGTAGAGTCCATGTATGTGCTAGGTGTAGATGTTATTATGGTCTAGTCATAATGCTCATATGATGTTATCATAAACATCATACACCACCACAATAGTCTATTAGGTAATAATATGACTATATTAATATGAATATGTTAGTGCTTGGATCCAACATTGATTTCAACGATGTTTAGGTTAGTCATTGCCTTAGGATGGTGCCTGTACATAGGATCTTAATGTATTTACTTAACATGTAAGCGTTATGCTTAGATAGTTAAGTAACATTGGATGCCTTGTGAACCCATGGGTTGTAGGGGTAGGCGGTAGATGGTGACAAGCATGTCCATTCTTTGTAATCCCCCATGTTCGGCTACGCCGCATGCTCGTGGCGGGAATCGTCCTGAGGGTAAACCCGAGCTGATGTGTTGTAGCACTAAGCCCTAGTATTCATCGTCAGCATACTCATGTGTACACTAATAAGCTATGTATATGAGTAATTAGAGCACAGTAGGAGCAGTCCCTTCTCGTAGCTTAACCCTCATTAGGACAACCTTACCACTTTGAGTAGATTGATTAGGTGTGTGTCATAGTACCCCTAAGTACCCCTTTTCTGATAGCTGCTTACTACCCTATACCTTGATCATAAGAATAGTGATTACTTTACTTCAACGCCTTTCTTTGGGCTATATACAATGGGCTAAATACAATACCCTTGGGAATACTCTTGGGTGAAATGCTACAATGGTTTTTTTTGTGTGCTTGCGGATCTCATCTCCTACTAGAGATGATTTGTGGTGCTAAGAAATATCAACAAGCATTTCTGGCACCGTTGCCAAGGAAGGCAAAGGAAGTAAAGGATAGCTATCATCTATGATTAAGTTGCGAGTACTAGTAGTTATTAAACAAGTTTACGCTTGCCGTGTTTTCTCTGTTGTGTGAAAACAGGGTAGTGTTTGGCTAGCCCTTTTCATGGGAAAGCCAATGAGGATGCAAGTGCTAACTTGCAAAATCTTCTTAAGGCGTTCCTTGACAAATCCTTCTCATTGGGCAACATCATTGCTCAAGACAGGAGGATTCTCCAGCTTCTAGTAGAAGCCAAAGGCATCTATCCCCAAAGCTTGGGGGAGGGTACAAGATTATATCTTGGATTGCCTCCAGTATGGGGTAAATATTTGGTTCATCACCAAACACTCCTACACCGGTTCACTTTGTCGACCCGTGATCTAATGCATGCTGAAGTTGGAGAAGACCTCTTCTCAATGATCATGAGAAGGATGAAGATTTAATTGATAAGATGGTAATCATCAAGTGGTGGATGAATGAATGCTTCAGTTCCGTTTGCATGGCATGCACACCTTTAACAAGGTGGACATTATACCCATGAAACTGGACCTCTCTTGGAAGAGCAAGAAGATCAAGCCATTGGAGATATGTTTGGTTGATCCAAGCCATGGATTTTCACATGATTTGTGAAATCCATGTCAACATAGGACACTTGGGGGTTTATTTTCCTAAGACCCATGAGGATCCTTCATTTTCAAACAACTCCAAAGGCCACCAGCAACAGGGAGGTCAAAAGTGGAATCAATACAATCAAAGAGGCTATGTGAATTTGAATTCCAATGAATTCAACTTCAACTATACTAGCTTGAAGTGTTTTGTCTGTGGCCAAGGAGAAATCAATGACAACATGAAGCAATTGGCCAATGACAAGACACTTTGAAAAGCATTCAAGATCCAAGGTCTTTTCAATCACTTGTTGGACCCTACACTTCGACCAAGCCCGTACAACTTTGGTCTATGCGACATTGTGGATAAAGCGTTTCTTGTTTGATTATGGAGTCCACATGTTGTTATGCCCAAGAAAGCCTCTTGATCCTAGATCAAGCATGGGTTGAATCAAAAGAATATCTTGAAGGTTGAAGTGAAACCCCCCATAAGTGGACATCCTTATTTTCCTTTATGACGAATGAGGAGACTCCATTATTTCATCCACGATGACATTCTAAGAAGACAGAGAAGCAAGGGCCATTCAAATGGCTTAAGTACACTAAGACGCCAAAAGAATAGTGGAAGTAGGACAAGCCTCACCAAGTCATAAAAGATTATCTTCAAGAAGGAAAAGTCATCGCAACATTAACAAGTCTCCATCAAGGCGACGATGAGGCCGGGACTACCACGTGCCCCATTTGTCCATATGGTAGCCAAATGAGGTTTGGCATGTCACTCAAGAGAAGTCATCCATGCCTTCATCTTTGGGCATGGACGACACATCATCACGCTAAACAGGACGGAGGTAAGTACAGCTCACCGGACTTCAAAAATTCAGTGAGTCCTTGCCAATAGGTTAATTAGTAGTTATCTCATATTTGACTTTCCAACTATTTGAATTTGTCATCAACCCTTTCATTTGCATTTGGCATGTTTGAATTTTCACACTTGCATGTTGGAAAGTAAAATTTCCAACCATCATAAAACTAAAATTTTTAATTAGGAATTAAATTTATATGGATATGAACTTTGGGCATAACCACTTCAATTCATCTTCCTAATTCGAACCAAAAAAGGTTTTCCTTGTTCCTCATTGCATTTATAAGTTGTTTCATGTTAGGCGAGACAATTTGACAAGGGGTTCAATTTGCTTTCTGGCTAACGTAACCTGTTTTTGAGTTATTTTCTTTGTTCTTGATTTTATTGCAGCCAGAAGGAAGTGTGTAAAGAGGTTGGAAAGCCTCATCAAGTTCAACGCACTATCGGGAGGATTCAAGCGCATAGCCCTCTACTGATCTAGTTTTGAGTTAATGGTGGAGGAATGCTCGAGATGATAGCCCGATGGAGGAGCAAGATGAAGCTCATTCAACTCCAACCTCGAGTCGGCAAAAGGCATCAAACATGAAGCCTACACCAAAATCCATTGTCATGAAATTCTCACATAACGACCTTCAACCCAAACTGCTCTTCAATTGACGTACGAGTTTAAAATTTTCTGTCATTTGGATTGCAATATGATTGAATGATTTTTTCTCACATGGGCGAGGAAGGTTTACACCTCCTCATCATTAAATTCTTATGCACCCTCACAAGAGTAAGTGTTGACATTGCTCTTTGATATTTTAAAAAGGAATGTCACCTTACTTGGATTACATTTAAACAAGTACCTAAATTTTCATAGCATTGTTTAATCGACTTAGTCATTCCCTGCCTAGGTTTAGTAAACAAATCTTATCAAAGAACTTAATGGTTGAATTGGCATGTAGCAACCTAGGAATAGTGACGTCCATAATTTTGATTCGAAACTCATGCATACATGGCTCCCTATATTTCAAATTCCTAGACAAGGCATTAGAAATGTTAAGGAGGACAAAATTGATAATCTTGTTTGCCATGATCCAAGATATAAAAATTTGCTCTTGTAAAAAGTCATGATGGTTAGAAAATTTCAAGATGAAGGAATCCATAGGGTGTACAACCATCACTTGCATTGTTGTGAGTAGGAGCTTTGAAAAATGTGAAAATTGATTAATTTATAACGCTCCACTCTTAGATCAATGAATAATACATTGTTCATGGATGCACTCGAAACTGGACCCGATGTATCTTTGTTGTTTTTCTTCCCTAGATGTACAAATGGAATTCGATCATTTAACCAGAAGTTTCAGATGTACGAGTGCCGGGAGCTAACCATCCCTCTCTATCCAAGAGGGGAATCTTGCAGCAGTAATTGTAGGATCGAAGAGCACGTGAAAAGCAACCAGAGGGGGTGAATGGTAGCTTAAGACTTTTTTAGTGGAAGCAACACAAACCCTCAGCAGAAAATCAACCTGTTAAGAAACCATGTGTGCAACTGATCTAAACATGTAAAACCGTGACAAAAGTAGTAGATATTATAGATAATCAAGTCACGAAGACATGACAACAAGAATAATGAAAACCCGTCGAGAAAAACTCAAATTATGATCGAAAGATCGAACAAAGGTCAGTCTGTTCTACCCGAGTAAAAAACCAGATCTGCAACACTGCAAAGAAACTCATGTAGATCAGAAACCACAAATCCAATGATCATTCAATTTTCACGGAGGATAGATAATCAGGTTGTGAAGAAAACCCAAAAAGAATAATGTAAATTGGATCTGTAAAACTCAAGTTATGATAAAAAGACCAACACAACATAGTACTATACAGAAACTCGACGAGAAAAACTTTTCTAAAACAAGTCGGACGAACAAGGCAAAAAAGCTCCTTCAAACTACAAATTTCATTGATAAAAACACAAGAGGAACAGCCCAAAAGTCGTATCACCACAAGATCTGGCCTCTCTTGCTTATATAACCAGCCCTAAGATGAACCCAATCCAAACTAGGACTCTAATCCTACTCAGTTTCAACAATAACTTTCCTTAACTGCTAAATACTCTTCCATACGCAGATAGAAGCAATCTTAAGACTTCCAAAATCCTTAGGAACATATACCACATTTCTAAAATAACTCAACTTAGTGACCCACATGAAATCTAACCAAAACAAACTCGAAACTTTCCATAAACGAACCATAATCACCTCAGCCGCAGCCTCAGGCATAGTCCAACCGGTTGGACATTTCCAACCAATTCTTTACGTCCACTTCTCTTCATCACGCCTTGGAACCATGTTGCCACGTCCATGCACTCCTTGCGTACATGCAAACACCTTTGAACAACGTCCACAGTACATTCATATGCATTGTTCTTGACCCAAACATTGTGTGTGACCCCCCGATCAACTCAACCACAATTTCTCCCGAACTTGAACCTCATCTTCTCCCTAAGACTAGTTCAATGGTTCCCGTCACCATCCATGTCTTGACCTCAAGCAACACCTGCACATGAATAAACAACCATACTTAGGGAGCCCGAGTCCTCAACTTGACTCTCGTTAGTTCAAAAATCACAACACCTTACATGAGCACCTACATAAGCATGTTGCAAACCATATCAAACCATTAACCACCGTAAATAGCCATAGCACTACAAAAACTTAGTAAAAGAATACTAAGCAAACTTCACATAAGTGTAAAGCAAGTTTGAAACATTGCAAGTTAAAATCAGAACCACTATGATCTTGCATTGAATCTTGCCAAAGCTAACCGGACCTTGCGCCGGACCTAGCCAGAGCTAACCGGACCTTGCGCTGAACCTAGCCAAAGTTTTTCGGACCTCATGTCGGACCTAGCCAGAGCTACACAAAGCATGCCGGACCTGTCGGCGGACCTTGCCGGATCTACCCAAAACATGTCGGACCTATTGTTGGACCTTGACGGAGCTACCCAAAACATGCTAGACCTATTGTCAGACATTGTCGGAGCTTGGACCTAGAGCCGGACCTCGATGAAAAGTGTGTTTTGACAATATTCAAAACTTTTATCGTAAAAGCCAATGTATTCAGCACACATAGGTCTCACAATCTCCCCCTTGATGAATGCATTGGCAACACCACTTAGAATCCGAATATTGGTTTATTCACATGAAAAATTTTGAAAAAAAATTTCTCCCCCTTTGAAAATCAAATGAGAAAGAAATTTCAAAAAAAAATATTTCTCCTCCTATCCATATCCCCCCCATGACAATGTATTCAGCAAGGTTCAAAAGAGAAATTTCAATAGTTATGAGCATATTATAATATATACATATAAAACAAAGCTCATCCAAGTCATACAATCAAGTAACTTACACTATCACATCATTGAGATGCACAAAGTAGTGTAAGCCATGCTAGAGATCAAGTGTAATTTTTAATTTAAGCAAGTCATGATCTCACAAACTTAACTATTTCAAATCCTAAAAGCATGTCACTTGTTGCTACATTTTTAATTTTTCATTATCATTTAAAGCACAAATTCATATCATATGACATTTACAAGAGATTATATGACGCATCAGCCTTATTCTAACCAACCAAGTCAAGCCTATGTCATTTGACAATTAGAAGCTTAAGGACATGGTTTTATTCATACACACCTTCTTCCAAGTTCATATCTAAGTGCAATGATAAGCCATCTCAAAAGAAGAAGTGCCATGCATGCATATTCTCTTGATATTTTCTCAATTTTTCATCTGAACATAAAAACTCAACATGTGAGTTGATTACTTGATTAATTCTTCATGATTAAAAGCACTTGTGAGCATGCAATAAGTTCAAAACAGCAAGAAAGTTCGATCATGACCATATTTAGTGTAAGTAATTATTCCAATTACAAGTCATGGCAAAAATAGCATGTTTTTGACTTATTACAGCAGGTTGCATATTCCTAACATTCGGTTCAGCATATGCAGCAAATTTTGTATGGCTGTTATGTGATCTAGCAATCATTCTTTCCTTTTTCCGTTGTTTAGCTAGTCTATAACAAAAATCTATGACATGACCATCTCTACCACAGTAGGTACAATGAAATTTAACTTTGTGTTCATGTCTAGATGAGCAAGCAACATGTTTATTAGAAACTGAATGAGACAACACTCCTGCAGATTTGAAAACCACTTCTTTATATTTAGGAACTGTTTGAATCAAACCACTTCCTAACGACTTTACAAATTTTGGTTGATGTGCCTTGGCATGGGCTTGAGAATCAAAACCTAAACAATTTTATCATTGCAAGATTTGAAGAATTTAGTAGCAAGTTTACATTCTTATTCCCATTACAAAACTACTCTAGTGTCCTATTCATATCATCAAGTTTCTTAGACAAGTCTAGGCAGTTTTCACACGGAGTTTTTCCTTTCAGTTTGCAATTGGAACAATATTTAACTTCATGAGAACGTAATACATTGTTCAATATAGAAATCTCATTCATAGCATCATGTAGTTTCTTATCAGGATCATCGCAAGTAGAACAATGCAAATCAATTGTAGAACATCAAGCATCTTTCAAGTTTTTATTATTAAGTGCATCAATCTTGTTGTTCTTTTCAATTTTAAGTTTGATCTTATCAAGTGTGGAGGTGTGATCACTTCTTAAAGAGGACAATTGTTCATATATAAGCTCACATGAGGAACAAGAATCATCAATAGGAATCACAGATTTTAAACAATTAATTTTATATTCTAGTGATTCAATTTTAAAAGCATTGTCCCTAAGTTTTTTGTCCTTTTTCTCAACTATAAGAGTGGCACGAGAAATAGCATCACATATTTCCTTGCAAGTGGGACATACCTGTTGATCGTCGCTGTTGTGCTCTGCCTCCTCCATACTTGATCTTGAGTTGCCCTCCATGAAGCACATATTTTCCAAATTCTCTTCATCTTCATCACTTCCATGTCCATGTCGCTCGAGCCAAGTTCTTGAAGTGCGTATATAAAGTTGTTTACCAATTGGTGACCTGTAAAACTCTTCTCCTTCTTCTTATCGTTTGCAGAGGAGTGCTTCAACCATGTTTGCTTTTCATCATGAAAAGTAGGACCTAAAAGTTTGGGGCAATCTGTACGAAATTGTCCTGTCTTACCACATTCGAAGCATCGTTGAGAATTGACACTTCCTCTCCTTCTAGTTCACATATTTTGCAATGCTTTTGAGAACCGAGATGAGATGAGTGGAAGTTCCTCCTCCAGAAACTCTTCAATCTGTTCAAGGGTTAGAGAGAACAACAAAGCAAGTGTACCACATGATGAAGATTGGCTAGAGCTAGGCATGTCACGTTGAGAAACAAATGCAAGAGACTTGTTGGGGTTCTGATGTGAGATTATGTCAATTTCATGAGTTTTTAACTTTGAATATAGCACATCTAATGTAAGAGTACTCCTAACAGTGGACTCACGAATAGATGTAACTTTCCATCTCCCAAATTGACATGTCTAAGGCACTTAGTAAATGCCTAGCATTCTGAGCATTGGAAAAATTAACGTTGACAATACGCAAGTTGCTGTGAATTTTGTTAAAGCGAGGAAAGAGGTCATTGATTGACTCAACGGGTTGCATCTCGAAGCGCATGTATTCTTTCTTGGACATGTATTGTCTTACCTCCTTGATAGTGTTGGATCTTTCATGATAATCACATAGAGCTTTCTAAACATCGTATGCAGATCGGATGTGTGCAACTCAATTGAAGTCGTTTTGAGTCAATCCTTGTATGATCAAGTTTCGTGCCTTGTTGTTGTTGTTGATATCTCTCATGTTCGTACGGTGACTTGATTGTTTAGCGGCACGCCGTAAGGCTTTTACACCTTTTCCCATATACTAAAGCCTTGCGCCTAGATGAAAGCCTCTATATGTGCCTTCCAAACCTGAAAATCGATGCAACTAAACACACAAGGTTTTGCGGACTATATATCCATGACGATTAGTCAAAACGTGCAGATCACAAATATTAGAGCATCGTGGCTCTCATACCAATTGTAGTATCAAAGAGAACGTCAAAAGCTACCAGAGGGGGGTGAATGGTAGATTAAAACTTTTCAACAAAAGCAACAAAAACCCCTTGACAAAAAATCAATCTGTTAAGGAATCGTGTGTGCAACAGATCTAAACGTGTTCAACCATGACAAAAGTAGTAGATATTATATATAATCAAGTCATAAAGACACGAAAATAAGAATCACGAAAAACTATCGAGAAAAACTCATGTTATGATTGAAAGATCGAACAATGGTCAATTTGTTCTATCCGAGTAAAAAACCAGATTTGCAACACTGCAAAGAAACTCGTTGATAGATAATCAAGTTAGGAAGACAACCCAGAAAAAATCACATCAAGTTGATCTATAAAACTCGAGCTATGATAAAAACACCAACACAACATAGTGTTGTGTAGAAACTCGACAAGAAAAACTTGTCTAAAACAAGTTGGACGAACAAGACACAAAAGCTTTTTCAAACTACGAGGAACACAAGAGGAACAACCCAAAAGTCATCGCACAATGAGCTCTGGCCTCCCTTGCTTATATAACCAGCCCTAAGGCAACCCCAATCCAAACTACGACACTAATCCTACTCAGTTTCAACCTAAACATTCCATAACTGCTCAAGACTCTTCCATACGCAGATAGAAGCAATCTTAAGACTTCCAAACACCTTAGAAACGTATCCCATGTTCCTAAAACAACTCAACTTCATGACCCACACGAAATATAACCAAAACAAACTCAAAACTTTCCATAAACTAACCATAACCACATCAGCCGCGGCCTGAGGCATAATCCAGCCAGTTGGACCTTTCTGACGAATTCTTTACGTCCACTTCTCTTCATCACGCCTTGGAACCATGTTTCCAAATCTATGAACTCCTTGAATACGTGCAAACACCTTCCAACAATGTCCATGATACCTTCATATGCATTGATCTTGACACAAACATGCTGCGTGACCTACCGATCAACTCAACCACAATTCCTCCCGAACTTGGTTGTTGAACCTCATATTCTCCCTAAGACTAGTCCAATGGATCCCATAACCAGCTATGTTTTGAACTCAAGCAACACCTTTACATGAATAAACAACCATCCTTTGCGAGCCCAAGTCCTCGACTTGACTATCGTTAGTTCAAAAACCACAACACCTTACATGAGCACCTCACATAAGCATGTTGCAAACCATATCAAAACATTAACCACCGTAAACAGCCATAACACTTCAAAAACTTAGTAGAAGAATACTAAGCAAACTTCCCATAAGTGTAAAGCAAGTTTGAAACATTGCAAGTTAAAAGCAGAACCACTACGATCTTGGACCGAACCTTGCCAAAGCTAACCGGACCTTGCGCCGGACCTAACCAGAGCTAACCGGACCTTGCGCCGGACCTAGCCAAAATTTCTTGTACCTCACGTTGGACCTAGACAGAGCTACCCAAAGGATGCCGGACCTATCACCGGACCTTGCTAGAGCTACCCAAAACATGTCGAACCTATTGTCAGACCTTGCCAGAGCTACCCAAAACATGCCAGACCTATTATCGGACCTTGCCGGAGCTCGGACCTAGAGTCGGACCTCGATGAAAAGTGTGTTTTGACAATATTCAAAACATTTATCATAAAAGCCAATGTATTCAGCAAACATAGGTCTCACAGTAATGTTTCTATGTAGGCATACAAGAAGTTGATTGTTGAAAGAAAATTTGGAGACACCATTTGAACATCTCATGGCCAATGAGTAACCGAGTAGGGTTGAAACCTATCGGGATTTAATTTCGAGGGTCAAACATAGCTTTACGAGGCCAGAGGTTTGATGAAAACCTCCCATGAGCAACTAATGGACCGCTATGAATAAGTGGTATCTCTATGTTCCCAACTATTCTAAGCACCCATTCAAGCTCAAGGGAGTTGCCACCAACATTGGGTGCACATTGTTCCGATGTTGCTAAAGGTTATTTTAACCTTAGCCAAGGAACGATAGATCACACCCAACACATGTTGGGTGCATGTTATTCCTTTGTGGCTAATGGTTATTTTGACCTTAGCCAAGGAATGGCAGATCATACCCAACACATGATAGGTGCACCTTATTCCTTCATGGTTAGAGGTTACCATGACCTTAGACAAGGAATGAAGGATGACACCCGACGTATGGGAGACCTTGAGGTGCGGATGAGCGGCATCGACAACACTCTCCTTGACCACACTCATGGCACCCATGGGAGGCAACACAACATCAACACTCAACCCCCCAATGTCCAAGTCATGCTGCAACAAGGTTGGGCCAACTCATGGCCTAACTCCGCCGTTAGGGTTTTAACCCCTATCATGGACATTGACCAAGAACAAGATTGGGGGAGGACCCCCACTTGAGATAACTTGTATCACATCCCACCTTGCATTCCATTTCCCTTTTTCCAGATCATTGCATCCTAAAAAACACTTAGGATAGGATTTAATAAAATAAAATATGCGCGATGAGAATGTTTGATTCCTTCATAAGTTGAAATGATGAATAGTTGCTCTGTTTTATTCTTATTTAGTACTTAAGTTACAATTTAATATTTTCCAACTATTGAGTTTACTGGCTTTAAGTACTTCACCTAGAACTTAGAAATTATGGGTAGCATAAGCACGATCCAATTCTAGGTTTTTGTGAGATAGGATATTCAACATAGGGCTGCTAGTTTCCTGATCAAAGTTAAACCTGATATTTGAAGAAATTTTCGAAATTGATTTAAAATGAAGTACCTCATTTGATTTTAATTTCCTACCAAAGCCATATGATATTTCAATTTGATAAACCCCACGCACATGCTATTTGTTTTCACATTGAGCGTAGTCAAACTAGTATTGACCTATGTCAGAATCTTTTCATACTTCCATGATCAAGATTACACACGTGCACATGCTAAACTTCTACACTAGAAGTTAGAAAATCTTTCATCATTCAATTTTCCTCCTCCAAAAAGATACTCCATATATTCAATGACAAATAATGTCTTCAATTTTATTTGAAAAGAAAGAGAGTAGAAGGCATGGCTACAAAAAAAAAGAGAAAAAGAATAAGGGCATGAGAAAAAAAAAAAGAGAATAGAAAGAAAAAGTAGTCATGCTTCATCCCTGCAATAAAGAGAGTGCATAAATAGGAGTCATCTTCCACCACCACAAATATTCCATCACACTTGCACAATCTTGATCTAGAGGTACAATTTGTTTTCTCCTAAGTCTTACTCTTTTGACTTAGCAATATATGTGTTGCAAATATGCCTACTCTTGCTCCATACCAAGATCCACAAAAAGCTTTATTTAGATATAGGACAAGAAAGGCATTGCCTTCGTGAGGAAAATTCCACTTACACAAAGGAGTGATTAAGAGTATCATTTGTAGAACTTAAGCCTAATTTGGAAATCATTTGAAATTCTCTGAGATTTGAGTTGAACTTAGACAAGGAATAATGCATGCCTCGGAACTGTTCTATCTTTCAACCACCAAGGAGAGGAGAAGGCAAAAGCCCCATGATGACTAAGGTAAATGGTGAGTACCATTGCAAATTCATTCAATACAAGGTAGAATGTTTAAATGTGCATTTGGTACTATTGAAGCATAGGACATAGTAACAACTCCTGATCAACAACCTAAGTATTTTACTTTGCCTCGAGATGAGCATAGGATAAGATTGGAGGATGGTCGTTAAGTACCAGTTTCGGCCGTCAATACATCTCAATTATGTGACGGAGTAAACATTTCTTACATGCATTGCTTTTAGAAATAAACTAGTTCCACTTGTACTTGGAGAAAATGGTGCATGCATGTATTCTATGAAGAAATGAAGTTAATAGAAGGGAGGAATCCCTAAGAATACCTTCCCAACCAATTAGACATCAACATGTGGCAAACATTGATCAAATGACCCACCTACAAGAGTATCTAAAGGCATCCAATGGCGTAGGGCCCCGAAATGGTTAGAGGACCCACCTGTCAGCCACCTATAGGAAGCGCACCGCGTTTGGCCCCCTAACCAGGATGGTCGACCTGGTGGCTCGGCTGACTTGGTAGTGGCGCCAAAAACAGTCAACTTCCACGTGTCGACTCTCTTTGGTGAGCTGATAATGATGGTGACTTATTCACGCTCTTTGGGTGGCGGGAACCGCCTCTACCCCGTGTATAAATAGGTGGGAGAGGCCTCACTTCACAACACAGACCACTCAAACATTCTCTCTTCTATACACTAGTTGTCCTAGGTTCTTAGTGGAGGTTAGGCTTTAGAGAGGAGCCTCTAGTCCCAAGTCCAAATTGAGAAAGGTATGGCTCATGTATCTTTCTTTTCCTATTTGACTCTATGCATTATAATAATAGTATTATTAGTGTCTCTTTATTCATATACTTGGGCAAAGTGTATCTTGTTTGATTGTGGAGTCCATGTATGTGCTAGGTGTAGATGTTATTATGGTCTAGTCATAATCCTCATATCATGTTATCATAAACATCATACACCATCACAATAGTATAACTAGCTAATAATATTATTATGTTAATACTATGTTAGTGCTTGGATCTAGCATTGGTTTCAGCGATGTTTAGGTTAGTCGTTGCCTTAGGATGGTTCTTGTACCTAAGCCCTTAAGGTATTTACTTAACATGTAAGTGTGGAGTTAGATAGTTTAGTAACTTTGGATGCCTCATAGACCCCACATGTTGTAGGGGTAGGAGACAGGTGGTGACAGTCCTGTCTGTCCTTTGTAATCCCCCACGTTCGGCTACACTGTAGGCTCGTGGAATCGTCCTAATGTTGTCAGGGGTAAACCCATGCCCAGTGTGTCGTACCACTAAGCCCTAGTATTCATCGTTAGCATACTCATGTCTACAATAATAGGCTATGTATATGAGTAATTAGAGCACAACAAGAGCAGTCCCTTCTCATAGCTTAACCCTCACTAGGACAACCTTACCCCTTAGAGTAGATTGCTTAGGTGTGTGTCACACAAACCCTATTATCATCTTACCACTTGTTTTGATAGAAACTTAGTACCCTATACCTTGATATGAAGAATAGTGTTTACTTTACTTCACCACCTTCCTTTGGGATAAATATGATACCCTTGGGAATACTCTTGGGTGAAATGCTATAACGGCATATTCCGTGCGCTTGCAGATCTCATCTCCAACCAAAGATAATTTGTGGCGTTAAGAAATACCAACATTGAGCTCGACCACCACCACAGTCGTCGTGGCCTACTCGCAACAGTTCTACTTGCACAGTAGATCTTGTTAGAACTTGGTGTCCACGATGATGACTCTGTGTGGACCCAGTAGCTTTAGCTTGCGATAGGTGTAGTTTGGGATGACCATGAACTTTGTGTATCAATGTCATCCCTAAATTGCATGGTAAGAGTTGAAGTGAGCTACCTCAGAGTGAGGGTCTGCATTCGAAAGTTCAGTTTGTCCCCGATCATGACGATGAGGTCAATTTGTTAATGCGGGACAACCTGCTTAACAGGGATGACCACATGGAAAGAAGATTGAGATTGGCGGAGTTGAGAAAATAGAATCCCCATCACATCCAGGGTCCCAACAGACAAGATGTTGAGGTTGCTCCCGCCACCCATCATCACCTTGGCCAGACACTTTAGACCCACAGTAGGGTCTACAACTAGGGGGAAGGGTCCAGTTTGCATAATGTGGTAGGGGAGATCCAACTTTTCGAAGGTGACAACTGTATTAGACCCTTGAAAGAAAGTCGAGACCCACCGAGTCAAGGATGTTCACCTCCTGGGCAGTCAGCTTCTAGTTAAGCTAACACTCTTAAGCATGGGTGCCCTCGAAAATCATGAGGCGGCCATTGGGCTCGGGGGAAGATGGTGTGAGACCTATGTGTGTTGAATACATTGGAAATTTAAATAAAAGTGAGGGTTCACACACAAAGTTTTGAATATTTCTAAAAAGCACACTTCAAACTGTCCAAACTTGCGGGAATTCCTTGTGCACTGTTCAAACTTTCAGTCACGTGAGCAGCACATGCCTTTTGCTTCGGACAGTCCGAAATTTTCCTCACATGAGTTGCACGTGTTTTAAAATTTGGAGTGTCCGAACTTGTAGCGCATGTGAATTGCACATGTTGTTTGTTTCACACTGTTCAAACTTCACTCACACGAACTGCACGTGAGCGAATGCTTCGGAGTGTCCGAAGTTTTCTCATACGTTGCATAGCGGCTGCTTTGGACTGTCCAATTTTTCATTTGCTAAAATATTTGTGCGGCTGTTATGTTTTCATTTGCAATGTCACGAAATTGTTTTTTGGCTGATAGGTAAGTTTTCTTAGTATTCTTTTACTAAGTTTTGATGCATTTTGGATGATTATGGTAGTTACACATTACTGTGGTTTGCAACATGCTTATGTGACGTGCTCACGTAAGGTGTTGTGGTTTTTTGACTAACGAGAGTCAAGTGGAGGACTTGGGCTCGCAAAGATTGGTTGTTTATTCATGTGCAGGTGTTGGTTGAGGTCAAGACATGGATGGTGACGGGATCCATTGAACTAGTATTAAGGAGAATATGAGGTTCAACAACCATGTTTGAGAGGAATTGTGGTTGAGTTGATCGGGAGGTCATGCAACATGTTAAGGTCAAGAACAATGCATATGAAGGTATCGTGGACGTTTTTGGAAAGTTTTGCACGTATGCAAGGGGTGCATGGACATGGAAACATTGTTCCAAGGTGTGATGAAGAGAAGTGGACGTGAAGATGAGGCCAGAAAGGTCCAACCGACTGGATTATGGACTCAGGTTGTGGCTAAGTCGGTTATGGCTCAAATATGAAAAGATTTGGGTTGATTTTGGTTAGATTTCGTGGTGAGTACGAAGTTGAGTTGTTTTAGGAAAATTTGGTATGTTCCTATGGTGTATGGAAGTCATAAGATTGCTTCTATCTGCGTATAAAAGAGTCTTGAGCAGCTATGGAAAGTTTCAGTTGAAACTGAGTAGGACTAGAGACCTAGTTAGGACTAGGTTGGCCCGAGGGGATGGTTATAAAGGCAAGGGAGGCCAGAGCTCGTGGCGAGATGACTTTGGGCTGTTCCTTCTATTAGATAAAGATCGTAGTTTTAGAGGAGCTTTTGTGCCTTGTTTTCGACGTGTTTTCATCAAGTCTTTCTCGTTGAGTTTTGGCGCTTCCCGACCTTGCTTGGGTATTTCAATCATACCTCACGTTTTACTACTTCAATTGACATGATTCTTCTTGAGTTGTCTTAAAAAATCAATTATCTATCATCCCTAAAAGTTTCACGGTCATTGGATTTGTGGTTTTTTATATACACGAGTTTCTTTGCAGTGTTGCAGATCTGGTTTTAAATCGGGTAGAACAGTTTGACCTTCGTGTAGTCTTTTGATCATAACTCATGTTCTACTTATTGTTTTTATGTGATTCTTGTTGCATTAGTTCCGTGACTTGATTTTCTACAATATCTACTAGTTTTTTGCATGTTTGAAAATGTTGAAAATAGTTGCACACATAGTTTCTTTAACAGATTGATTTTCTACCGAGGGGTTTTCGTTGCATCCGCCGAAAAAGTGTCACCCTATGGTAGCTTTTCACGTCTCTTTGATCATACAGATGGGATCCTCCCTGACCTCGGGGTTCAAAAGGTGTCATCCTCTTGACTTTGTCGCATAGGGTGCCCAATTCCTTACCGAAGAGTCGCTTGAGGAGGATGCAAACTTTGAGGGTATGTTTGACTGGAAAGTCATGGTTGGTGCACGACTTCTCTACCAGCCTCTCGAAGTGGTTGGTCGCTAGCTTGGCCGGCCTCTTGCCTTCACCTTTTCGGTGACTGCAACCAGTTCTCAGCTATGTTATGCCCCACAACAATTCTTGTCGTAGATCTACTTCCCGTTGTCGTTGCGGTGGGGCATTGCATCACTGATCGTGTCAGGGCTCCTCTACTTCCCCTGGTTGAATATGGCCCCGAGCTCCTCCTCGCCCCAAGCGTGGTTGGTGGTGATGTCAAGCAGCTCGTTCGTGCTCTTCGGCTTGACGCAGACGAGCTTGTGCACCAGGGACTTGTAGGTGGTCCCTAAGAGGAATGATGCGATGATATTAGCATCGACCACATCGGGGAGCTTGTTGCACTTCTTGGAGAAGGATTGTATGTACTCGCCGAAGCTCTCTCCTAACTGCTGCCAGCACCCTTTGAGGTCCCACGTGTTGTTCGGACACACGTATGTGCCTGAAAGTGCATCTAGGTATCCCCGTGGGTTTTGGGTGATTGATGATGACAAATTAAGAGACTAATGAGCTTAGTGGATTTTAAGCACAACTGTGGAATTAAAATGGATGGAAAACCCTCAAAAATGAAAAGATTGAAACAGGCTTTGAAGACACAAGAGTAGAAATTAGGGTTTCTTATGAATTGAGTTTAGACTAGTCTAGTATGTGTGAGGGTGTGCGTATCAAGTTCATTGAGATCATAGAAGAGGGCTCAAAGTCTTGGTTGAGTTAAAAACTAAGTGATAAGCCTTGTCGAGAGAAAACCCTTGTTGGCCATACTTCTCCGGGTTCCAAGGGGGACTACTTCGGGTGTGTCGGCTTAGTCCGTTTTGGGACGGACTAAGAGTTTCTGTTGTAGTTCGGACTTGTTCGTTTGGGGACAGACTAGTCCATTCTACACTTGATGAGAGTATTCAGTCAAAGTCTGGAAGGCCGGACTTGTCCGTCAATGTGCCTGGACTAGTCCAGGCCTACCAGACTTGTCCGTTTTCAGCCGGACCAAGAGTTTATGTTGTGGTTCGGACTAGTCCGTTGTGAGCCAGACTAGTCCTTGGTTGTTTGTTCAAAAGGTTTCTGGGCCTAACTCCTGGTGGCCGGACTTGTCCGCCCCAATGGCCAGACTAGTCCGGTGTGGCTGGGCTTGTCCTTTTTCAGCCGGACCAAGAGGTTATGTTGTAGTTCGGACTAGTATGTTTTAGGCTGGACTAGTCTGGTGTGCCATGACCGTTTGAAATCTAAACGTTGGCAGGTGCAACACACTGTTGCAGAGTGTGGCATCGAGTGGACCCAGTAGGTCGGACTAGTTCGAGGTCTTGGCCGGACTAGTACGCACTTTAGTTGGTGGCAACGTTGGATGTCGGGACCCCTCTAAAAAGGGATCCCCCAGCCACCATTCCACCTCTCTTGAACCCTAGCACCGCCCAACCATCAAAGAGCCTTCCAAAGCCTTCTCACCTGCCTACTTGCTATCTAGAACAAAATCTTGAGTGGATTAAGGTTTGGACAAGGGGAGAAGGAAGAACTTCGTGCTTTGGCTATCGGTTTGATCTCTTGCACTCGGTGTTGCGTCTTTGTGACTTGTTGCTATTGATATTCATGTGTTCATTGCTGTTGATCATTTGTGGGAGCCTCAACTTGTGAGAAGCCCCAAGAACATTGTAGTTACCCCATTGTGATAGTGGAAAGCCAAGTTTCCCTCGAGATGACTTGGAGAGGGAAGGGTTGAGCAACCCGACCCTTCGTGAGCTCCTCAACGGGGATGTAGATTCATGTGTGGGATTGAACCTCAGGATAAACACCTTGTCTCTCTTGTCGCTTTAATTTCCCGTTGATCACTAGAATTGCTTTTAGGGTTCATCTTGTTCATCATATTGTTCATCTTTGTAATCTAATCAATCACACTTGTCAATCCTAGTTGTATTAGGTTTGCTAGATTGTGCGTCTACTTTTCGTTGAACTAAAATCAATGAAAAAACTCATAAAAATCAAGTTTTTTGGGTTTCCCCGTGCACGGTCCGAACTAGTCGCGCCCTGACCCAAGCTAGTCCGCCCTAATGATTTAATATCATTTTATTAAATCATTTCAGGTCATTTCACCTATTCACCCCCTCTAGACAACTTTCAATTGGTATCAGAGCCGGTCTCTCCATCAATAATCTAACCACTCAGAGACAAGATGGTCGCAAGGGGTGAAAACGAGATTCTCGTGATCATCGACAGAGAAGACAAGACAAAGAATGTCAATGTGCTTCAAGATGATCCAAATGATGATGAGGAAGTTCACCAACTTATGGCACGACTTCACGAGAAGCTAGGTCATCCCAAGAAGGAGACCAAGGAGACCCACCAGACCAAGGACGTCTATGGAAGTAGTCAACAAGACTACACCCGATATCCTTTCAATTATGAGTGTTTATCTTCTAACCATCATTATTTGTCTATTCCCATGGGGAAGCCTCCTCAATTTGATGGAAATGATTACACAATGTGGAAGCATAACATGAACATGCACCTAATTTCCTTAGACCCTAGTTTCTGGCAAATTGTTTTGACAGTTTTTCATCTTCCAAGGAATGAGGAGAACATTACCCAGGAGCATGTTGTCCTACTCTACTGCAATGCTCAAGCGGTTGGAGTGATCACCTACTCCTTGACTCAAGAAGAATTCAATCGAGTCGATGGATTGGAGGTGGCCAAGGACATTTGGGACACGCTTAAGACGGTGCATGAAGAGAACCGAGTCATAAGCGAGGCAAAGATCGAGATGATCAAATGAGAACTTGGGAGGTTCACCATCATGGATGTGAGACCCACCAAGACATGTACAACTGCCTCAAGGTACTCATCAACAAGATCCATTCATATAGATGCACTCGATGGACAGACCACGAAGTAGTGAAGAGGACGATTCGGGCATTCATGCCTCGAAATGTCACTCTTTGCTCCATGATCTGTGAAAGCCCAGGGTTCACCAAAATGACCTCAACAGAAGATCTTGGAAGAATCATCAACCACGAGATGATGGAGAGAGAAGCTATGTTCTACAATGATCTTCAAAAGCTCACCTCCTCCAAGAAGAAAGATGATGCATTCAAAGAAACAGCATCCACATCCCAAGAACAAGAAGGAAATGATGATGAGAACCTCGACACAGATGAGGAAGAAGCACTCTTCATCAACAAATTCAAGAGGATGATGAGAAGGAGGAAAGGGAGGTACCATCATGAGAACAAGAGCAAGGAGAAATACATGACAAGAACAAAGTGTGCTTGCTATAATACTAGGAATATGACCACTTCATTGGTGGTTGCCCACGTGAAGACAACAAGAAGAAGAAGGAAGGCAAGTCCCAAGAGAAGAAATTCTTCAAGAAGAAGAGGCAACCGGGAGAACACCACCTTGGAAAGGAGTGGGACTCAAAGGAAGACTCCTCCTCCGAGGATGATGACAAGGTGGCAACAATTGCCATGAAGAGGTCATCCACAGACAACAAGCTCTTCCCCAACTTGGAGTGCTCAAGGTCAACATGCCTTATGGCCAAGGAGGGAAGAAAGAAGGTTAACTCTAAACCATATTCTTTAATTTCATCTCATGATAACTTTGATAGTAGTAGTGAAATGAACACATGCTTAAAGATTTGAGTAAGAGCACCTTAAAAAGAATAAATTGTTGTCGAATTAGATATTTGAGAAGGAAGAGCTCATTAATCATCAAAAGGACTTGCTCATCCAAGAAATGGAGAGATGTGAAGTTTGAGGAGCTCTTAGATCTTGAAAGAGAAAAAAGCAAGGCACTGGCATGTGAACTGGCTTTGAGCAAGGAAACTTGCTCAAATCTTGAGGACACAACAATTATGCTAAAGGATAAACTTGTTAACTTGACAAAAGTTAACAATATCCTTGAAACACAAGTTGAGTCTCTCAAGATCAATGCACTTTCTTCCTCCAAGAGCTTAGCTTCCACAAATGTCAAATCCCAAACAACTCAAGCTTGCAAGTGCTCTAACTTAATTCTCAAACTAAAGGATGAGCTCAAATTGCAACAAAAAAAAAAAGCAAGCACCGAAAGGTGGCATCTTTAACAAGGATAAGATGGCATATGAGCGAAGTGCATATTTCAACACAAGACATCCACTTGCCAAAGTTGGTATTGGTTATTCTCGAGTGAGGAAGCAAAATTCGAAGACATCCAAGAATGGGAAAGACATGATTGTTTTTGTCAAGGAAGGTTCGTACCACAATAACAAGAGAAAGAACATTGCTACTTCACTTGACAGGCCTGAAAATGAACCTCCTCCATTATTCCATGATTTTGATGCTTCATATGTTTTATTGAGGAACAAGTTTGGCAAGTCTTATGCTGGGTATGTTGGGCCACTCTGCAAGAGTCCAAAACCTTGCGTGTGGGTACCCAAGTGCCTCTTGACTAACACCTGTGAGACCTGTGTGCTGAATACATTGTCAATTATGTTAAACGTGAAGGTTAACACGCAAAGTTTTGAATATACTAGAGAAACACACTTTGCACTCTCCGAACTTTCTATGTGCTGAAATAATCGTGTGGCTGCTACGTTTTTCATTTGCAATATTTCAAACTTGCTTTGCATTTATGATAAGGTTTGCTTAGTATTCATCTGCTAAGTTTCTGGTGTGTTTTGGTGGTTAAGTGTGGTATTATCTTGCTATGTTTGCAACATGCTTATGCGAGGTGCTCACGTAAGGTGTTGTGATTTTTGGACTAACGAGAGTCAAGTTGAGGGCTTGTGCTCGAAAGAATTGGTTGTTTCTTCTTGTGCAGGTGTTGCTTGAAGTCAAGAAATGGCTAGTGATGGTATCCATTGAACTAGTCTTAGGCAGAATATGAGGTTCAACAACAAAGTTCGGGAGGAATTGTGGTTGAGTTGATCGGGAGGTCATGCAACATGTTTTTGTCAAGAACAATGCATATGAAGGTATCAGGGACATTGTTTGAAATTGTTTGCACGTGTGCATGATTGCATGGACGTGGCAATATGGTTCCAAGGCATGATGAAAAGAAGTGGACGTAAAAAATTTGTCGGAAAGGTCCAACCAGCTAGATTATGCCTCGGGTTGCGGCTGAGGTGGTTATGGTTCATTTATGGAAAGTTTCGAGTTTGTTTTGGTTAGATTTCGTATGGGTCACAAAGTTTCATTGTTTTAGGAATGTTTAGGATGTTCCTAAGATGTTTGAAAGTCTTAAGATTGCTTCTATATGCATATGGAAGAGTCTTGAGCAGTTATGGAAAGTTTCGATTGAAACTGAGTAGGATTAGAGTCCTAGTTAGGATTGGGTTGGACTTAGGGCTGGTTATATAAGTAAGGGAGACCAGAGCTCGTGGTGAGACGATTTTGGGTTGTTCCTCTTGTATTTTGATCAATAAAATTCGTAGTTTAAAGGAAATTATGTGCCTTGTTTATCCGACTTGTTTCAGACAAGTTTTTCTCGTCGAGTTTCTGCACAGCACTATGTTGCGTCAGTGTTTTTACCCTGACTAGAGTTTTGCAGATCCAATTGACATGATTCTTTTTGAGTTGTCTTCAAAACTTGATTATCTATCATCTATAAAAATTTCAAGGTCATTGGATTTGTGGTTTCTGATCTACACGAGTTTCTTTGCAGTATTGCAGATCTGGTTTTTTACTCGGGTAGAATAGATTGACCTTTGTTTGATCTTTCAATCATAACATGAGTTTTTCTTGACGGTTTCTCATGATTCTTGTTGTGAAATATTTGTGACTTTATTATTCACAATCTATTCTGTTTTGTCACACTTGAGCACGTTTAGATTAGTCACACACATTGTTTCTTTATTAGATTGTTTTTTCTATCGAGGGGTTTTAGTTGCTTCTGCTGAAAAAGTTTTAATCTACAATTCACCCGCCCCCCGCTGGTACCATTTCACGTGCTCTTTGATCCAACTCAACGCCGTTTGGGTACCTGAAACCAAGTCTTCACTCTATTTTGTAGGCATACTCCTCTGGTGACTCAAAGTGGGTCCTTGATAGTGGTTGCACAAATCATATGACCGGAGAGAGGAAAATGTTCGTAGAGTATGAGAAAAATGAGATCCAAGTGAAGGAATTTACTTCGGGGACAATACCTAAGGAAAATCCTTAGCACCAGTAAAATTGTTATATCCCCCAATCACACTCTTTCTCATCTCTTGCATGTTGATTCTCTTGATTATACGTTGTTGTCCATATCACAACTATGCGACAAAGGTTATAATTGTCTTTTCACTACAGAGAGTATGACCATCATAGGAAGAAGCAATAACTCAATTTCCTTTAAGGGTGTGCTCAAGGGAAAGCTCTATCTTGTGAACTTCTCTGCGGATAATGCCCAACTTGACACTTGCTTAATGGCAAAAACCAACATATGAGATGGCTTTGGTATAGAATATTAGCCCATGTTGGAATGAGGAATTCGCAAAAACTTCTTAAGGGCGAACACATTTGTGGTTTGAAGAATGTTGTTATTGAAAAGTATAGGCCATGTAGCGCATGCCAAGCCAGAAAGCAAGTTGGAGCTCAACATCCATCCAAGAACATCATGATGACTACAAGACCATTGGAGCTTCTACACATAGAACTCTAACGGTCCACTCGCCTACATAAGCATTGGCGGTAACAAAGATGGTCTTGTAATTTTTGATGATTTTTCACACTACACTTGGGCGTTATTTTTGTATGACAAGAGCGAGACTCAAGGTTTCCTCAAGAAATACTTGAGGAGAGCTCAAAACAAGTTCTCCATGAGAATCAAGACTACAAGAGGTGACAATGGCACCATGTTCAAGAATACTCAAGCTGAAGAGTTTTTGGATGAAGAAGGCATCAAGCATGAGTTCTCGGCCCCTACACCCCTCAACATAATGGGGTGCTCGAGATGAAGAATAGGACTCTCATTGAGATGTCTAGAACCATGATTGATGAGTACAAGATGTCAGACCGGCTTTGGGCGGCAGCAGTCAATACCGCTTGTCATGCCATAAACCGGTTTTATCTCCATCTTATATTGAAGAAGACGTATTATGATCTCCTAACCGGTAACAAGCCTAACATTTCATATTTTCGTGTTTTTTGGAGAAAGTGCTATATTCTCAACAATAAGCCTAGGACTTCAAAGTTTGCTTCATCGTCTGATGAGGGTTTATTGCTTGGTCATGACTCAAACACCTACGTCTATCGTGTTTTCAACAAATCCTCTAGAATTGTCGAAGTAGCACGTGACGTGGTGTTTGATGAGACTAATGGCTCCCAAGTGTTAGCAAGTTGATCGTTGTGTGCTAGATCAAGAAGAGACTCCACAAGTGGTGATAGGGAGGATGGCACTTGGAGACATTCGACCACAAGAACACTCTCAAGACTCAAGTTACCATCCCACAAATCAAGCAAGCTCTTCCTCATATGATCAAAGTCAAGACCCTCAATATGCACCTAAACAATATCAAGATGATCAAGATCAAAATGAAGGAAAGGATCTAGGGTGAGATGAATAAGATGAGGAAGAAGAGGATAACATTCTAAGAGTTCAATCTCCACACCCAAGAGTACATCAAAGCGTTCAACGGGACCATCCTGTTGACAACATCCTTAGAGACATCTCCAAGGAGGTTACTACTCAATCTTGTGTTGCAAATTTTGGGAGCATTACACTTTTGTTTCTTCTTTGGAACCTCACAAGGTTGAAGAAGCATTACGAGATCCGGATTGGATGGTAGTCATGCAAGAAGAGCTCAAGAACTTTGAGAGGAGTATGGGAGCTCGTGAAAAGGCCAAATGCAAATGTTGTGGGCACCAAGTGGGTATTCCACAACAAAGAAGATGAGCACAGGGTGGTGACAAGGAACAAATCATGACTTGTGGCCAAGGGGTACTCACAATTCGAAGATTTGGATTTCGATGAAACCTTTGCTCCCGTAGCTAGGCTTGAATCAATTCGGATTTTACTTTCCTTTGCTACCCACCATGATTTTAAGCTATATCAAATGGACATCAAGAGTGCTTTTCTCAACAGTCCAATCAAAGAAGAGGTGTACGTGGAGCAATCCCCCGGCTTTGAAGATCAAGACTTCCCAAACCATGACTACAAATTGTTTAAGGCTCTCTATGGCCTCAACAAGCTCCTAGAGCTTGGTATGAGTGCCTTAGAGACTTTCTAACTCAAAATGATTTCAAAATCAGGAAGGTCGACTATACTCTATTCACTAAGCATTTCAATGATGATTTGTTTGTTTGCAAAATATATGTCAATGATATTATATTTTGTTCTACAAACAAAACCTTTTTTGATGAGTTTTCTAAGATTATGACCGAAAGGTTTGAGATGTCCATGATGAGGGAGTTGAAGTTTTTTTAGGATTCCAAGTAAGCAACTCAAGGAAGGCACATTCATCAGTCAAAGAAGTACACGCAAGACATACTCAAGAAGTTTGACATGGACAAGGTCAAACCCATCAAGACTCCAAAGAGAACCAATGGACACCTTGACCTTAATGAAGATGGTCCAAGTGTGGACCAAAAGCTACATCGCTTCATGATTGGTTCATTACTTTACATTTGTCATCTAGGCCCGATATAATGCTAAATGTTTGTATTTGTGCTCGATTCCAAGCCGCTCCTAAGGTGAGTCATTTGACCGCCGTGAAGAGAATTCTTAGATATTTGGTTCACACACCAAGCCTAGGATGGTACCCCAAAGACTTGAAGATTAATATCATTAGATATTCCGATGTGGATTATGCGGGGTGCAAAGTAGATAGAAAGAGCACTATCGGAACATGCCAATTCTTGGATAGGTACCTAGTGTCTTGGTCCTTAAAGAAACGAATTTTCATTGCTCTCTCCACAGCCAAAGCGGAGTATGTCACAGCCAAAAGTTGTTGTGCGCAACTTCTTTTGATGCGGCAAACTCTTAGGGATTATGGCATAAACTTGCGCCATTTCCCGCTCCTATGTGACAATGAGAGTGCCATCAAAAAAGCCTATAATCCAGTTGAGCATTCAAGGACCAAGCACAATGATATCTGTAAAAGTCCACACTTGAAAAGAACATAAATGCAAAACTTTGAACTTAAAAATTTTAAAATGAGGAAGAAAATAATAGGAATAATGCTCATAGGAAAAATAGATTTAAAAAAACCCAAAATGGGATGTTCAAATGAAATCTAAGGTTCATACGAAAAATAGTCAAACATAAAAAAGTTTAGTTCACCAATGGATTTCCTATACCTCAATTAGCTGCCATGCAAAGTTTTATAATTTTTGAACATCGTTTTCTAATTATTTCAATAAGGACAGTGAAAAGCAGGTGAATTCAAATTTAAATTTGAATTTGACTCAAACTTTGCCAATTATTAATTTGGGATTCAAATCTGGAACTCTCATATTTGATTTAGTTTGACTGTCAAGTTTGAATAAATCAGTAGCTTGCTTGAGTAAAGATTTGACTTAACAAAGAAGGAATGAGAGTGGGATGCTGTGGGTCCCACCTGTCAGTTGCTCAAACCTTGAATCAACTCTGTTCGATGCCTAACCGAGCGCCACCGCGATGCAGCATGCAAGCCAGCGCTTGCTTCAATCATCCCGCTACAAATATCAGCTCACCTCCTTATCTCTCTCTCTCTCCACTTTTGACTCTGTTCTTCACTTAGCAAACCAAAGAGCATAGCACCGTGGGTTTCACCCTCACCCAAGCTTGGCGCCGCTCGGTTCTTCTCTTGCCGCCGGCAACCACCGAAGGGGAGCACGTCGCTCGGCGCAATCTGAAAATTTCTTCAATCCCCCACAGCTGCGCAACCTTCTTCAACATCTCCCCGGAGCATTCAACTAGTTCCTCTCTGAGCTGTTGGTTTGCAGCAGGCAGAGCTCACCTTCCTCGACGTTGTTCCGGTCATCACTGCGCCTCCACGTTGCACGACCACACGAGAAACTCTCCAGCTGTGCCCATCACGTCCTGATGTGCATGAGGCTGCCCTATGTAAAATTCTACATTTAAAAAGAACGCAAATGCAAAAATGCAAACTTAAAACTTTTTTTAGTTTAATTAGGAATTCAACACTCACATGAATTAAATTGTTACTCGATTAGCATTCAGAGAATAGGAACTTGTGAAAACTTTAAATATAGTACAAAATTGCTAATGTATATTAGAACTTAAGGTGTAAAATCCCTAATTTCCAAGTATTCACATTTTCTATGAAAATGAAAGGAGAAAAGAAGACAAAATAGAGAGAAAAAAAAGGAATAATTCAAACCTTAAAATGGTATATTCAATTTCAAATCCCAAGTTCTTATGAAAAATGGTCAAAACATGAAATTGGACCCACCATTGTTTTCCTCACGCCTCAATTAGTCCCCATGCCAAGTTTTATAATTTTTTCAAACTTAATTTGCTATTATTTCAATGCAACAATTGAAGTGCAATTGAATTCAAATTCAATTTAATTTTGATTTGAAGCTTGATCAAAGTGGGAAATTGAATCCAGATTTGGAATCTACATATTTGTTTAGGCTAGCTGCCAACTTTTACTAAATTTGGAGCTTGTTTGATTAATGATTTAAATCAGCAGAATCGGGATAAGGAGGGGGAGAGAGTGGGTCCCCAGATTTAAGTATCTGAAGAAGGTTCTGTTTTCTTCCTTGCCTTTGCGCGCGCCACGGTGCTGGAGCAAGCCACGCAGCTGCTTGTATCGGGCAAGCTTGCTCTTGCTTGATCTTTTTCTCAACCTGAAGCAAACCCAGAGACTCATGTTTCCTTTCTCCTCGCTCAGTTACAATGCTTTGACAGCAGCTGAGCGCCGAGCGGCCGTTTGACGACGTCAGGTGCAGGGCATCGCGTTCCAGGCCATTGGAGCTTGCAGGCACGTGTGAGCTGTCTTTCCCTACCTCCCCGACGTCAACAAAACGCTGCCTCCCCTCGCTGTCTGTAAGAACAGAGGGAAATCGCCATTTTCATGTTCAACTGCGCAGCCATGACGAAACTCCGTTGCCCCACTGTCTAGGTCCCGTTCCAGCTCCAATACTCTGTCTCCAAGGTCCGCCATCCTCTCCTCTACATGTCTTTTTTTATTGATATATTGTGGCTCAGTTTCACCGAAACACGAATTTTTGTGGCCGCTGCTTGTTGATCTAGGTCACCTATGAACACGACGTTGCTGCCGATTTCCTCGCAATTACAGTACAGATTTGGGTCTCCCATAGTGCACATGTGCTGTAGGGTCAAAAATCGGGGCATGTCCTACCATTTCCGAGCCATTCCCATGTCGCCGTCGAACCTCCTCTGCTACCGCCATCGCCGGTGACATTCCGTTCGTCTCCGGGTTGCGCCATGCTGCCAAACGTGTGTTCCAGAGTTTGGGGATCAATTATTGTTTTTGTGTCATTTCCTTTTATCACCCCCAGGCACGGGAACGGCCGAGCAAAGTTGCTGTGATGCCACAGATCAAGTTGTCTGGAGGTAGAAGAAAGTTCTGTACCGCAGACCCCACTGTCAGCCGTCCATTTTAATTCCAGATATGCTTACATCTTGGAAAATTCATATCTGTTATGATACTTGTCCAAAAAATCTCAAATAAATTTTGTTAGAAATAGGGTGTTTCGTAATTTCCAGTGGTACACTTGGATTGACATGAAAAGCAAAGAAATAGACTCAATAATTCCATGAAGCAAAAATGCTTTAGAATTTATTCTTGATGTTCTGTTCATTGGAAAAATCCTAAATTTGTCCAGATCCCTCCTTTTAGTTTCTTTGAACTCAGTTAAGAATTTTAGAGCCATTTGAATTGATTTTCTATGTAAAATTTAGATTCAAAGCTGTATGAACATGAAAATTTGCAAAACATCCAGAAACTTTTTCCGAAAAATATTCAAACTTCAAAGACCAATATATCCATGTAGAATACTTAGAAAATTATAAAAATAATTTTCTTAGACTCTATATGGCCTGCGGTAAATAGAACAGCCACAGGTTTCTATGTTATGTCTCCAGGTTTTGCTTGAAATTATGAGAAGCATAAAGCCATCATGAATTCTTTTGACCACCTCTTTCCAGCAACAGACCTGAAACCTTGCTAGCAGAACACACAGTATTAGGTTAGTTCCTGTAAAAATACCAGAACCATTTGAGTTGGTTTACTTTGGAATGTATATGTTATTATACCTTTCCATTAAAATCTTGTGAAGGATTTATGTGACCCTATTCCTCTTTAGAAAAAGCTGATACTTTTCTGGCACCCCACCTATGACCACCTGAAGCCTATGGAAAATTTCTAGAACCAGTGAACCTCTATGTACACCAAGTAATGATATGGTGACTTCACCTAGGTCCAAAACGATGTCTATTTCATTTGAAACTAAATTCTTCTATGTTTCACATTAGATTTATTCGGTTGCTGTTCACAACAGAAACAATCTTGTCATCCCTTGATAGAGTTTGTCTTTCCCGAGCTTTGAACACATTAAATCATTAAATGACTACTTTATCTTTTCTCTTATGCATGGTCATATCGATAGTATACGCGACGAAGGCAATTGACAAGGCATCCAACTCGAAGGCGAGTATTACTCTGTTGATTCAGCTGTGATGAAGTCAATGACTGAGTTTATTAATTGTTCTTCACTGACTTTTATTCTCAACCAAAGGCAAGCCCCAATTTGCATTTAAGTTCCTTTATAAAGTTTTCTTTTGTATACACTATATATATGTGGTATGTACTGTGCATTAGGTCAGGTTTTGATGACACTCCACATGCATGACCAAATAATCCTTGGAGTGGTTGGGTAGGACATTACTCTATCGTATTATATTGTTATGCTAATGTTTTAGTGAAATCGGTAAAAGTCGAGTGGTTGGAATCCACTCGCGAGACAAAGAATAAGGTTCACAAGGATTTAGTTTGAGAATGGTTTTGAATCTGAATATGAGACCGGGCAGCAGAGTAGAAAGTAGCAGGACGTGGTCTTAGGTGCGTAGCCCTGCCTGTGTCGATTGAGGACTGATCCGTGTGCGGTCCTGCTGGAGAAGTTTGAGTTGTATTGGATACATACTGGTATATGGGACTCAGGAAACTGATGTAACTCGAGCACCCTCGCGTCGAAACTTATACGGTGGTCCCCTAGGGGAAAGACGACATGAGGTGGAAATCTGCTAGCGGACAACTCCAATGTGTCCATGTAGTGGACCTTCTGTGAGGATCATAGAACTGGTTCCGCGTTGGGATGACGGGTGAAAAGTGGTTGTGTGCGACGTAGAGAGAAACGCACCGACGTGGCTTCCTTGCGGGCTACATGTTGTGCATTCTGGGTTGCTATTGATTTGAATCACCATCGCTCGTGGTTATAGACTTAGCATAGTTGTTCGCTGCGCCGTGACATAGTAATAAAGAGTAGTTGGGTTATTATGAATCTGCGGCAATGATTATAATAATTGTATTGCAACTTGTATGGATTAGTAGTAGCACAATAAATTTACTATTCCTAAAGATTTAACTTGTATGCAGTTTATGCAACTTTGGGCATGTAACATCGTAGATGAAATGTTTCTTGTTTGATTGTTGAATTTATGATGTGGCATGCTCATGGAGTGCACATCTGCCACTTAAAATATGAAAATAAGGACTTACTATTAGGCGAGTATTTTATGCAAATCAGCTTTCCTATGTTTTGAATTCTAGCATGTAGAGTTTCATGTTTGGGTGAGATGGTTAGGTCTTGTTGAGCCTTCATGCTCACGGTTACTATATATGTGGTTTTGCGGGTAATAGTTTCACTGTTGCTTTTGTGGTTGTCCGTGAGACCTCGGACTTTCCGAGGTGTATGGTTCATGAGAGACTTCGCTGCTGCTTTATCTTCTTCGTGTCACTGGTGAGAAGCGTCCGCGGACATGGACGTCTTCTCTCATGCATAGATAGGTTGAGAGTTTGAGTATATTCTTACCGCTGCTTATGTACTCCTTATGTACACTATGCATGTGTGCTGTTGGGTGTCGCATTGCACGACACCACACAATGTGATTTCTGAAATTTTGGGACCCCGGTCCTCACACTCTATCCACACTCCAATTGTCGATGGAACCACCATAGCTCAATCAAGCTGAGATACCAAATTTTCGTGGCCACCGCACCTCAACCTAGGTCGTCGGTGGACTTGGTGTTTCACTTCGTGTATCCGCAACTGGAGGGCAGATACGAGTTTCCCGTGGTGCCAAGCTAATTTAGGATCAAATTACAATCTTGTTACCCATTCCCAAGCCATGCCCCATGTCACCGTGGAGCTCACCGCCGCTGCCACCGTTGCTGGCAACATTCTCGTGGCAGCCGCACCTGGAAATGATGTCCAACGCGTGTTCCACGGTGCAGGGAGCAATTTTCATTTCTGTGTCATTGCCATTTGATGCTCCTAGGAGCAGGAACGGCTGCATGAAGTCACTAGGAAGCCCCAGTTCGGGCTGGCTGGAGATTGAAGAAGAACATGCACGTGGGTCCAACTGTCAGCCTTTGAATTCTTTTTCCAAATTCCAGAGAAGTTGCCGAACTTCAAAAATCAACTACTTGCAGTAGACTTGCTTCAAAAATCTCAAATAAGTTCCTGCAGACTCTTTTTGATCTATATTTTGCAGTGGTGCAATTGGTTGGGCATGAAAATTCAAATTAATTTCTGTTAACTCATTTTCTCTAAACATATTGGGAATTATCCCAGCTGACCCTTACAATAGAAAAATTCCCAGAAATTACCAGAATCTCCACTTAGGTGTTCCTGAACCTCAGTAAATGTTTCATAGACATTGGACCTATATAACGTACCCAGATTCCATTTCTTTGACTGCTGCACTGTTGACGGCTGTTATATATCAATTTCATCCATCAATTTAACTCAATTATGTGAAAGATTTGTCATTTCTTGCACACATCACCTTTCTATCTAACCCAATTCCACTTGGACTTGGAGAAATATGTGTATGCAACATTTTATGCAGGAAATGAGGAAATGTAGAGGGACCAATCCAATAAAATATCATCCCAGCCAATCAGGTGACGACACGTGGCATCCCATGGATCAAATGGCCCACAAACAGAAGTATCCAAGGAGATCCAACGGTGTATCACCCATATACATCAATGGGACCCACCTGGCAGCCACCTGGAGAAAGCACACGAGAAACGGTGCAATAACCAGGTCGACTGAACCAGGGGGTCGACCGACCTGGTCTTTGCACCAAACTTGGTCAGCCTCCACGTGTTGGCTCCTCCCGGCTCGCTGGAGTCAATGGTGACTGATTTGCGTGCTTTTGGTGGCGGGAACCAACCTCAACACTAGTATAAATAGGACCCCTTACCCCTCACTTCAACACACACCACTTGAGCTTCATCTCTATTCTATACACTATCATCCATAGTCTTAGAGGAGTTAGGTTGTAGAGAGAAGAGTCTCTAGTCCCAAGTCCAAATTGGAAAAAGAGTAAGGAGTCTCTCTCTTCCCAATCCTACATTGGGAAAGGTATGGCTCATGTATTCTTTCTTGTATTTGTGACTTTATGCATAATAAAGATAGTATCTAGTCTCTACTTATACATATACTTGGGCAAAGAATTTCTTGTTTGATTGTGGAGTCCATGTATATGGAAGGTATAGCTTCTATGACTGTTTCATCATGAACATATCTCATTATCATAGAACCTATAGACCCCCACTATAGTCTAGTTAATTATAACATAACTAGGTTAGTATGGATAATTATGTTGTGTATCAACATTGGTTCAATGATGATTCAATTCATTGCCTTAGGATGGATTGTCCTAGGCATTTAAGGTAATTACTTAATATGCTAGCATGGTGCTAGGATAGCTAAGTAGCATTGAATGTCTCATAGACCCACGGATTGAAGAGGTAGGTAGTAGGTGGTGACAGCCCTATTTGTCCTTTGTAATCCTCCACGTTCGTCTATGCCATAGGCTCTTGGCGGGAGTCGCCCTAGTATTGCTAGGGGTAAGCCCGTGCCTGATGTGTTGAACCATATAGCATAAGTATTCACTGTTGATCTAGCTTATGAATAATTAGTTTAGTCTATGTATATGTACAATAGAGCATAGTAGGAGTACCTCCATAACTCTGAACCTTAACTAACCTCTAGGATCCTCTTATCCCCCTTAGACTTGAAAGATTTTGTGTGTGTCGCACTGCCTCCATTATTATTTTATCCATCCTTACTAGATTCTTACCTAGACCTTTCTACCCTTTCCACTTGATGATTGTTATATCTCTTCCCTGCCTTCCTTTGGGATCAAATAAATGACACCCTTGGGAATACTCTTAAGGGGAAATGCTACAATGATACGTACATGCGCTTGCGGAATTCACTCTGTGATCCAATAGAACCATTAACAAGCATTTCTGACACATCAGTTGGAGATGTTTAGCTAATGGTGCATAAGAAATACCAACGAGCATTTCTGGCGTCGTTGCTGGGGATGATTTATTAGTATATCTTAGGAGCCGTCAACAAGTATTCTGGCGCCGTTGCTGGGGAAGGCAAATATATATATAACATGATTAAGAGAATAGGATAGAACCCTGGGTAGGACTTTAGTAGGATAACCATTCTTTGTTTTCGCATTTATTTTAAATGTGAAAACAGGGTAGTGTATGTCTGGTTTCCGCCTGCCGGAAAACTTTATTGAAGATCCCGAACCTCTTCTGAGAGACCAACCCCGTGTCGTTACTCCTCAGAAGATTTGAGCGGCAAAGAAAGCCAACATTTTTGCACCAACAATCCAAATGCCAATGGCCCAGAAGACCCTTCATGAGTTCTCAGCTCACTCTGCTAACAATGTGCCTATTGGGCCCACGGTTAACACGGGATATGTAAACTTTGAGATCAAAACTGGCCTTATCACTATGGTGCAAGCCAACCCATTCTGTGGGAAGGCTAACGAGGATGCAAGTGCTCACTTGCAACAATTCCTCGAGATCTGCAGCACTTTTAAAATCAAGGACGTGTCTCCGGATGCGGTCTGTCTGAGACTGTAACCGTTATCTCTCCTTGAGAGAGCGAAACCGTGGTTCTACGCGAACCAAAGTGCTATAGACACTTGGGAGAAGTGTTCTACGGCATTCCTCGCCAAATTTTCCGGTTGGGCAAAACCAATGCCCTACGTGGAAGGATTTCCAGCTTTCAGCAAGAGCTCAAGGAATCTATTCCCGAGGCATGGGAAAGGCTTAAGGAGTACATCCTAGCCTGTCTCCACCATGGGATGGATGACTGGATCCTTATTTAAAATTTTTATAACGGGCTGATCCCATTAGCTCATGACCATTTGAATGTTGCTGCTGGAGGAGCCTTCTTCTCATTGACGGTGCCAAAAGCTAAAGATCTTATTGAGAAGATGGTGTCCAACATGGGATGGAATGATGAGCGTCTCCATACCCAACAGCGAGGCATGCACACCTTGAAGGAGGTGGACATGATCGCTGCAAAATTGGACCTCCTAATGAAGAAAATTGATGGACAAGCCAGTGGTGAAGTGTCTGGCAATGCCTATGCCCTAGACTCTCACATCACGTGTGAAGTCTGTGGCAACACGGGTCATATGGGCAATGATTGCCCATAAACTCGTGAGGATGCCCTATACCTCGCCAACAATGGAAATTTCAACAAAAACAATGGCTATCGTCCAGGAGGTCAAGGGTGGGGTCAACAATGCCCATTCTTTCAAGGAGGGTACAACAACAATGACAACCCTGGAAATCAACCCAACTTGAGAGAACTTGCCATTAGCCAGCTCAAGATCAACGATGCCCTATCCAAGAAGCTGTCAGCTAATGACAAGACCCTAGAGAATATCAATGCAAAGATGGAAGGACTATCCTCAGCCTTCAAGAATCAACTGAGCTTCAACAAGATGCTCAAGACTCAGTTGGCTCAGCTGGCAGTTGCCATTCCTCCGACGGAGAATGGCAAGATGCCAGGCTAGCCAGAACCCCCCGACGGAAAATGTCAACATGATTTCCGTACGAGAGAGCAACTGGCAGAAGGACCCTAGGTGTCCTACCATTTCATGCTCAATTGGGGCTCACCACTTTGACAAGGCACTTTGTGATTTGGGAGCAAGTGTTAGTGTGATACCCAAGGTTGTGTTCGACCAGCTGAACTTCAGAGAACTGACTCCAACACCAATACAGTTACAACTGGCTGACTCTTCAGTCCGTTATCCGGCGGGTATTGCTGAAGACGTCCCATTGAGGATCCCGAACTGCTTCATACCCGTGGATTTTGTGGTGCTAGACATGGACACTGAGAAAGATACACCACTCATTCTTGGGTGTCCATTCCTAAACACTGCAAAAGCTCGCCTAGATGTGGGAGCTAGAGAAATCCACTTCCATATCAATGGCAAGGAGAAAAAGTTTATTTTTCGGCCAAGATTAGGGCAATGCTCCATGATTCGAATCAAGTATGGTCCGAATGATAAACACATCAGAGAGGTCGAAGTCACACCTCCAAAGGTGGACTCACTCATTGCACTCATGAGAAGATTAATCTATGAGGAGAATTCGTCGTTTTGACCACGCTGATATCCAAAGGCGACAGAACCATCTGGACCTTCCCGAAGGCCCATGTACACCAAGCCGCCAAAGAAGGAATGGCGGAAGAAGCAAGACAAGCCGTTCGAGCCCATCCCTCCGGGCCCGGATGTGAAATGAAGACGAAGGAATGTCCATCTCATTGGACGGTGGTGAGACCTACGCCAATAGGTTGAATTGGTAGTTATCCCACTTTAGTTTTCTTTCTTTCTTTTTCCACCACATTTGGACTTTTCCCATTGCATATTTGATTTTTCCAAGCAAGTTTGGAATTTTATATTCTCAATTATCATTTTTCTTTCTTTCTTTTCAAGAGAATTTTTTTTATTGGATTTGAAAAACAATTTTTTCTGAGCTGCACATGTGGCATTTCACCAACGTGCTAACTTTATAGCCGTTGGGGAGCCACTTGCCAAAAAAGAAACCAGGGGGGCCACCTGTCAGGTCGGCCAAACCCCCTGGTCGGCCGAACAGGGAGTGGAGCCAAATTGGCTCCCCTTCCTCCAACGGCTATATTTTGAACCCCAAGTGACCGTTGGAGGGTGCACCCTATAAATTGTGGCCGTGAGGAGCACCTCTCTTCACACACCACATCATTTTACACCTCCCCAAGTCACTCTCTAGCTCACCTTGTTTTTCTTGCTCTTAATTGCAACACTCTTGCTCAAATCCATCCCCAAAAAGATTTTCTTTTGTTTGCATTTGCATTTTACACTCAAGCTTTCAAGAGGAGAATATTAGTTGAGAGTTTTGTTTTCCAAACATCGCTTATTTTCGGATTTTTCTCGCCTTGTTTTGTTCTTGCTTGTTGAACTCAAAAAGACATGAAGAGGTTGTTTGGAAAGAGGAAGGAGGCTGCAAGCTCAAGCCAAGGTGAAGGTTCTAGTGCACGCCTCTCTTCCATGGGTACAAGATCAAGGAGGAGAAGTGTGTGTGAGGACACTCCCATGGAAAAGAGAAGCAACCCACACCAACTTCTTCATGACAACGACCTTGACATACGAAGCGAAGTTGAAGATCAAGCACGCAGGCTTCTCCAAGATCATGAGTTCCGCCTTACCAAGGCTTACGATCCACATTTGATCTCCAAAATAGGTATGGACTTCGAATTTCTTTCCATTTGGCATGCAATTGGATTTGATGACTTTGCTCACATAGAGGAGAAAGGTTCACGCCTTCTCACTATCCAATTCCTTTGCATGCTAAGAATAGGATTTGATGGTATTACTTTTAGATTATTTCAAAAAGAATACAACATCCTATGGAAAGAATTAGGTAGCATCCTAGGCTTCCATAAACGGTGTTTGCTAGATTTAGACAATTTGCCTAAGTTTAACAAACAAAGTTTTTGGCATGAGCTAACTAGTGAGGTCACATGTAGGGCTCCTAGGAATAGCCACATCCAAAATCCTACCTTACGCTTCATGCATAGATGGGTGGCTATGACTATGTTCCCTGGGGGAGATATTAGGGTTGTGCGAGATGATGAATTAAAATTTTTTTTTGCCATGACTAAAAAGATAAAAGTTGCTCCAGTCAAAGTCATGATGACACAATGGTTAGATTACATTTCAAAATCAGGACCAATTGAATGCACTTCATTGATTACTCATATTGCTGATAGTGTAGGAGCACTTAAATACTCTTCTTTTGAATATATTGAAACTGAAAGAGAATTAATTGATGAAGACTATTTAGTGCAAGGACATACCCTTAACCATGATCATGATGGCTCCTTGATATTTTTCTATCCCGGCTTTGTCAATGAAATTCGGTTACCTGACCCGGATTTTCATTTGTACAAATTCCGGAGGCTAACCATTAATCTTCTTCCTCTTGAGGAAGCAAGAAGTAATGTCTCTGGTAGGGTAACAAGGAATCGTGCGAGGGCTGCAGCCACAGGCAGGCCACCGATAATCTCTCGAGTCCATGAATACCAAGAGGAAGAGAACCCAACGAGTTATGCGCCCGGATGGACTCAACCTCTGATGTATGAGACTGGAGGATCATCTTGGCAAGAATAGCAAAGGGATCCACCCTTATCCACTTCAAGCTCTAGCAGCTTGCCGCCAACGTCCATGAGAGGACGTCGTTCCTTTTCGGCTAGAAGTCATCATTGTTGACGGCTCCTAAGATATACTAAAAAATCATCCCCGGCAACGGCGCCAGAAATGCTTGTTGGTATACTTATGCACCATTAACTAAACATCTGCAACTGAATGCTTGTTAACGGTTCTATTGGATCACGGAGTGAATTCCGCAAGCGCACGGAGATATCATTGTAGCATTTCCCCTTAAGAGTATTCCCAAGGGTGTCATTTATTTGATCTCAAAGGAAGGCAGGGAAGAGATATAACAATCATCAAGTGGAAAGGGTAGAAAGATCTAGGTAAGAATCTAGTAAGGATGGATAAAATAATAATGGAGGTAGTGTGACACACACAAAAGCTTTCAAGTCTAAGGGGGATAAGAGGGTCCTAGAGGTTAGTTAAGGTTGAGAGTTATGGAGGTACTCCTACTATGCTCTATTGTACATATACATAGTCTAAACTAATTATTCATAAGCTAGACCAATAGTGCATACTTATGCTATGCGGTTCAACACATCGGGCACGGGCTTACCCCTAGCAATACTAGGGCGACTCCCGCCAAGAGCCTGTGGCATAGCCGAACGTGGAGGATTACAAAGGACAGATAGGTCTGTCACCACCTACTGCCTACCTCTTCAATCCGTGAGTCTATGAGACATACAATACTACTTAGCTATCCTAGCACATGCTAGCATATTAAGTAATTACCTTAAGAGCCTAGGAACAATCCATCCTAAGGCAATGAATTGAATCATCATTGAACCAATGTTGATACACAACATAATTATCCATACTAACCTAGTTATGTTATAACTAACTAGACTATAGTGGGGGTCTATAGGTTCTATGATAATGAGATATGTTCATGATGAAACAGTCATAGAAGCTATATCTTCCACATACATGGACTCCACAATCAAACAGGAAACGCTTTGCCCAAGTATATGTATAAGTAGAGACTAAATATACTATCTTTATTATGCATAAGTCACAAATACAAGAAAGAATACATGAGCCATATCTTTCCCAATGTAGGATTGGGAAGAGAGAGACTCCTTACTCCTTTCCCAATTTGGACTTGGGACTAGAGACTCTCCTCTCTACAACCTAACTCCTCTAAGACTATGGATGATAGTGTATACAATAGAGATGAAGCTCAAGTGGTGTGTGTTGAAGTGAGGGGTAGGGGGTCCTATTTATACTAGTGTTGAGGTCGGTTCCCGCCACCAAAAGCGTGCGAATCAGTCACCATTGACTCCAGGGAGCCAAGAGGAGCCAACACGTGGAGGCTAACTGAGTTTGGTGCAGAGACTAGGTCGACCGACCCCCTGGTTCGGCCGACCTGGTCATTGCACCGTTTCTCGTGTGCTTTCTCCAGGTGGCTACCAGGTGGGTCCCATTGATGTATATGGGTGATAAACCGTTGGATCTCCTCGGATACTTCTGTTTGTGGGCCATTTGATCCATGGGATGCCACGTGTCGTCGCCTGATTGGCTGGGATGATATTTTATAGGATTGGTCCCTCTACATTTCCTCATTTCCTGCATAAAATGAAGCATACACATATTTCTCCAAGTCCAAGTGGAATTGGGTTAGATAGAAAGGTGATGTGTGCAAGAAATGATCAATCCTTCACATAATTGAGTTAAATTGATGGATGAAATTGGTATATAATAGCCATCAACAAACTCCCCCAAGCTTATCCTTTGCTCGTCCCGAGCAAAGTCAAGACTTTAGGCTGATGATCAGGAGTTGCTACAATGTATTATTTTAAAAAGTATCTAATGCACAATAAGATACTCTACCTAGTACTGTAGAAATTGGCTATGATACTCTACCTTTCTTAAGTTATCATGGGGCTTATGCTTTTTCATATTCATGAGTAGTTGAAAGGTATAATAGCAAATGGAGCAAACATAGCCTAGAAATAAAGTTCCACTAAAATCCCGGAGAATTCAATTTAGATATTAAGTACCTCAATTTGATTCTCTCAGTCACTCCTTTGTGGATAGTGGAAATATTTCCTCTCCAAAGCATTGTGCCTCTACTATTCCTACTCATTGAATATGGCTTGTATGTGGAGCTTGGTGAGGAAAGTAAGTAGGCATATTTGCATCACATATATTGCTAAGTCAAAAGAGTAAGCCTTAGGAGAATTGAAATCAAAACTTTTTGATTCAAGACTAGTGCATGTGTGATGGGGTGGAAGTGGATGTGGATACTTGAGATAACTCATTTTTGGTATAATCTCTCTTTCTTTTTGCAGGGATGAAACATGGCTCCTTTTCTTTTCTCTTTTTTTTTCATGCTTATGATGTAAGCATTTTTTTCATTTTCTTTTGTAGCCATGTCTTCTACTCCCTTTCTTTGCAATGAATTTTGAAGAGAGTTCTAAACATGAATAACATGGAGTTTCTCTTTTTGTTGTGGTATGGTGGATATGATGGACGTTTTGCTTAATTCTAGTGTAGAAGTATAGCATGTGCAAGTGAAGTCTTGAATTCAAAAGGAGTTGAATGATTTCTCACATAGGTCTATACTAGTTTGACTAGGCTCAATGTGAAAGCAAATAGCATATATATAAGGTTTTGTCTATGTATGAATATCATATGGCTTTGGTAGGTATTTCCAATCATATGAGGGAAACTTAAACTTTTTAGAATTTCTCCGGAAATCTAAGTTTTACTTTCAAACTAGGACTAGCAGCCCTATTACCAATTCTAGTCTTCCAACAACCTAGAATTAGATCAAGCTTTTGCTACCCACAACTTCCAAATTAAGGTAAAAGTATTTCAAACCAATGAAAGCAATATTCAGAGAGTAGCAAGTTGTAAACTAGAGACATAGGAAAATAAAACAGAGCAACTATTCATCAATTCATCTATGTGAATTCTAAATCATTCTTACCGCACATCTTTATTTGATGAAAGCAAATCTAACCTATTTTTTTTATATATTTTTTAAATGCAAGGTGGATGATGGATGGATGGAAAATAAATATGCAAGGAATTTGATACATGTTACCTCAAGTGGGGGTCCTCCCCCAGGATTGTTCTTCAACTACCTCCGTGATAAGGGTTGAACCCTTGATGACAGAAGTACGCTGCAAGATCGGCTTGTTGTTGCTGTAGCGCCGTGTTGAAGTTGGTGAATTGAGCGTCCATGTATTGTTGCCAATCCTGGGTACCTTGAACATGCTCCTGGAGTGTGTTGTAGATGTCACCCGTTCTCACTTCAAGTTCTCCCATACGTCTAGTGAGGTCCGTCATTCCTTGGCTATAGTCATGATGACTTCTAGCCGAAAAGGAACGACGTCCTCTCATGGACGTTGGGGGCAAGCTGCTAGAGCTTGAAGTGGATAAGGGTGGATCCCTTTGCCATTCCTGCCATGATGATCCCCCAGTCTCATACGTCGGAGGTTGAGTCCATCCGGGCGCATAACCCGTTGGGTTCTCTTCCTCTTGGTATTCATGGACCGGAGAGACTATCGGTGGCATGCCTGTGGCTGCAGCCCTCACACGATTCCTTGTTACCCTGCCAGAGACATTACTTCTTGCTTCCTCAAGGCGAAGAAGATTAATGGTTAGCCTCTGGCATTTGTACAAATGAAAATCCGGGTTAGGTAATTGAATTTCATTGACAAAACTGTGATAGAAAAATATCAAGGACCCTCTTGATCATTCTTAAGGGTATGTCCTTGCACTAAATAGTCTTCATCAATTAATTCTCTTTCAGTTTCAATATATTCAAATGAAGAGTATTTAAGTGCTCCTACCCTATCAGCAATATGAGTAATCAATGAAGTGCATTCAATTGGTCCTGATTTTGAAATGTAATCTAACCATTGTGTCATCATGGCTTTGACTGGAGCAACTTTTATCTTTTTAGTCATGGCAAACAAAATTTTCAATTCATCATCTCGCACAACCCTAACATCTCCCCTAGGGAACATAGTCATAGCCACCCATCTATGCATGAAGAGTAAGGTAGGGTTTTGGATGTGGCTATTCCTAGGAGCCCTACATGTGACCTCACTAGTTAGCTCATGCGAAAAACTTCGTTTGTTAAACTTAGTCAAATTGACTAAATCTAGCAAACACCGTTTATGGAAGCCTAGGATGCTACCTAATTCTTTCCATAGGATGTTGTATTCTTTTTGAAATAATCTAAAAGTAATACCATCAAATCCAATTCTTAGCGTGCAAAGGAATTGGATAGTGAGAAGGCGTGAACCTTTCTCCTCTATGTGAGCAAAGTCATCAAATCCGATTGCATGCCAAATGGAAAGAAATTCGGAGTCCATAACTATTTTGGAGATCAAATGTGGATCGTAAGCCTTGGTGTGGCGGAACTCACGATCTTGGAGAAGTCTGCGTGCTTGATCTTCAACTTCGCTTCGTATGTCGAGGTCGTTGTCATGAAGAAGTTGGTGTGGGTTGCTTCTCTCTTCCATGGGAGTGTCCTCACACACACTTCTCCTCCTTGGGCTTGTACCCATGGAAGAGAGTGGTGCACTAGAACCTTCACCATGGCTTGAGCTTGCAGCCCCCTTCCTCTTTCCAAACAACCTCTTCATGTCTTTTTGAGTTCAACAAGCAAGAACAAAACAAGGCGAGAAAATCCGAAAACAAGCGATGTTTGGAAAACAAAACTCTCAACGAATTTTCTCCTCTTGAAAGCTCGAGTGTAAAATGCAAATGCAAACAAAAGAAAATCTTTTTGGGGATGGATTTGAGCAAGAGTGTTGTAATGAAGAGCAAGAAAAACAAGGTGAGCTAGAGAGTGACTTGGGGAGGTGTAAAATGATGTGGTGTATGAAGAGAGGTGCTCCTCACGGCCACAATTTATAGAGTGCACCCTCCAACAATCACTTGGGGTTCAAAATGTAGCCGTTGGAGGAAGGAGAGCCAATTTGGCTCCACTCCCTATTCGGCCGACCAGGGGGTTCCGCCGACCTGACAGGTTGTAGGATCGAAGAGCACGTGAAAAGCTACTTGAGGGGGGGTGAATGGTAGATTTAAAAATCTTATGCAGAGGAAACAATTAAACCCCAAACCCTTTCGACAGAAAAACAATCTGTTAAATAAATCGTGTGTGAGACTAATCTAAACGTGTTCACCATGACAAAAGTGATATATATCAGAGAGAATCAAGTCACGAAGACAACACAAAAAGAATCACTCAAATCCGATGATAAAAACTCAAGTTATGATCGAAAGATCAAACAATGGTCAATCTGTCCTACCCGAGAAAAAACAGTTCTGGAACGCTGCAAAGAAACTCGTGTAGATCATAGACAACAAATCCAATGACCGTGAAATTTTGACATATGATAGAAAATCAAGTTTTGAAGAAAATCCAAAAAGAATCACGTCAATTGGATCTGTAAAACTCGAGTTATGATAAAACCACCGACGAAAGGTAGTGCTGTCCAGAAACTCGATGAGTAAAACTTGTCTGGAACAAGTCGGACGAACAAGGAACAAAAGTTCCTTCAAAATAAGAATTTTATTCAATAGAACACAAGAGTAACAGCCCCAAAGTCGTCCACCACGAGCTCTGGGCTCCCTTGCTTATATAACCAGCCCTTAGTGCAACCCAATATCAACTAGGACTCCAATCCTACTCAGATCACGAATCGTAACTTTCCATAACTGCTCAAGATTCTTCTATACGAAGATAGGAGCAATCTTAAGACTTCCAAACACCTTAGGAACGTATCCCACATTCCTAAACAACTCAAATTCGTGACCCACACGAAATCCTATTATAACCAACTCAAATCTTTCCATATTTGAGTCAAACCCGACTCAGCCGCAGCCTGAGTCCATAACCTAGTCGGTTGGACCTTTCCGACCAACTCTTAACGTCCACATCTCTTCATCACGTCTCGGATCCATGTAGCCACATCCATGCACTCCTTGCACACGTGCAAACATCTTCCAGTGACGTCCACGATACCTTCATATGCATTGTTCTTGATTCAATCATGTTGCGCAACCTCCTGATCAGCTCAACCACAATTCCTCCTGAATTTGGTTGTTGGAACCTCATCTCCTCCCTGAGACTAGTCCAATGGATCCTGTCACCATCCAATGAACTCAAGCAACACCTGCACATGATTAAACAACCAATCCATACGAGCCCAAGTCCTCGACTTGACTCAAGTTAGTTCCGAACACAACACCTTACGTGAGCACCTCACATAAGCATGTTGCAAAGCATATCAAACCGAAATCATCCATATCAACCAAAACACACCAAAAACTTAGCAAATGAATACTAAGCAATCTTTCCAGCAATGTAAAGCAAGTACGAAACATTGCAAATGAAAAGCAGAAGCACTGCGGTCAAGTTCCGGACCTTGCCATAGCAACCCGGACCTTGAGCCGGAGCTAACAAAAGCTAGTAGAACCTAGCGCTGGAGCTTACCAAAACTAGTACAACCAAGCTCCCGCCGGAGCTTACAAAACTAGCAGGACCTAGCGTCGGAGCTAACTAGAACTAGTCGGAACTAGTAATCCCAAAAGCCGGAGCTAGAAAAATCAACTCGGAGCTTAGCAAAAACATGTCGGAGCTATCAAAGACATGCTGGAGCTAAAGACAAAACTTCACCAGAGCTGACAAAAGCTAGTCGGACCTAGCATCGAACGTAACCGGAGCTACCCAATCTAAGCCGGACCTACCGTCGGACCTTGCTGTAGCTCAGAGCTAGAGTCGGACCTTGATAAAAAGGTGTTTTGGTGATATTTAAAACTTTTATCATCAAAGCCAAGTGTATTCGCTACAAGCCAATGTATTCAGCACACATAGGTCTTACACAGGTGGCCCCCCCGGTTCCCCTTTTTGCAAATGGCTCCCCAACGGCTATAAAGTTAGCACGTTGGTGAAATGCCACATGTGCAGCTCAGAAAAAATTGTTTTTCAAATAAAAACCTTTTCTCAAATCCAAAAAAAATTCTTTTGAAAAGAAAGAAAGAAAAATGATAGCTAAGAATATAAGATTCTCAACTTTCTAGGAAAAATCAAATATGCAATGGGAAAATCCAAATGGGGTGGAAAAAAAGAAAGAAAAATAAAGTGGAATAACTACCAATTTAACCTATTGGTGTAGGTCTCACCACCGTCTGATGAGATGGACATTCCTCCGTCTTCATTTCACATCCGGGCCCAGAGGGATGGGCTCTGACGGCTTGTCTTGCTTCTTCCACCATCCCTTCTCTGGCAGCTTGGTGGACTTGGGCCTTCGGGAAGGTCCAGACGATTTCGTCGCCTTTGGATGTCGGCGTGGTTGAAACGACGGATTCTCCTCGTAGATTAATCTACTCATGAATGCAATGAGTGAGTCCACCTTTGGAGGTGTGACTTCGACCTCTCTGATGTGTTTATCATTCGAGCCATACTTGATTCGATTTATGGAGCATTGTTCTGATTTTGGCCAAAAGTTAAACCTTTCCTCCTTGCCATTGATATGGAAGTGGATTTCTCAAGCTCCCACATCTATGCCAGCTTTTGCAGTGCTTAGGAATGGATGCCCAAGAATGAGTGGTGTATCTTTCTCAATGTCCATGTCTAGTACCACAAAATCCACATGAAGCTGTTCTGGATCTTCACCGAGACATCTTCAGCAATACCCGCTGGATAACGGACTGAAGAGTCAGCCAATTATAGCTGCATTGGTGTTGGAGTCAGCTCTGTGAAGTGGAGCTGGTCGAACACAACCTTGGGCATCACATTAACACTTGCTCCCAAATCACAAAGTGCCTTGTCAAAGTGGTGAGCCCCAATTGAGCATGAAATGGTAGGACATCTGGGGTCCTTCTGCCAGTTGCTTACTCATACGGAAATCATGTTGACATTATCCGTCGGGGGTTCTGGCTGGCCTGGCATCTTGCCATTCTCCATCGGAGGAATAGCAGCTGCCAGCTGAGCCAACTGAGTCTCGAGCATCTTGTTGAAGCTCAGTTGATTCTTGAAGGCTGAAGATAGTCCTTCCATCTTTGCATTGATATTCTCTAGGGTCTTGTAATTAGCTAACAGCTTCTTGGATAGGGCATCGTTGATCTTGAGCTGGCTAATGGCAAGTTCTCTCAAGTTGGGCTGATTTCCAGGGTTGCCATTGTTGTTGTACCCTCCTTGAAAGAATGGGCATTGTTGACCCCACCCTTGACCTCCTGGACGATAGCCATTATTGTTGTTGAAATTTCCGCTATTGGCGAGGTACAAGGCATCCTTAAGAGTTTATGGGCAATCATTGCCCATATGACCCGTTGCCACAGACTTCACACGTGATGTGAGAGTCTAGGGCATAGGCATTGCCAAACACTTCACCACTGGCTTGTCCATCAATTTTCTTCATTAGGAGGTCCAATTTTGCAGCGATCATGTCCACCTCCTTCAAGGTGTGCATGCCTCGCTATCGGGTATGGAGACGCTCATTGTTCCATCCCATGTTGGACACTATCTTCTCAATAAGATCTTTAGTTTTTGGCACCGTCAATGAGAAGAAGTCTCCTCCAGCAGCAGCATCCAAATGGTCACGGGTTGATGGGATCAGCCCGTTATAGAAATTCTAAATAAGGAGCCAGTCATCCATCCTATGGTGGGGACAAGCTAGGATGTACTCCTGAAGCCTTTCCCATGCCTCGGGAATAGATTCCTTGGGCTCTTGCTGAAAGCTGGAAATCCTTCCACGTAGGGCATTGGTTTTGCCCAACGGGAAGAATTTGGCGAGGAATGCCGTAGAACACTTCTCCCAAGTGTCTATAGCACTTCGGTTCGTGTAGAACCACTGTTTTGCTCTCCCAAGGAGAGAGAACGGGAATAGTCTCAGACGGACCGCATCCGGAGACACGTCCTTGATCTTAAAAGTGCTGCAGATCTCGAGGAATTGTTGCAGGTGAGCACTTGCATCCTCGTTAGCCTTCCCACAGAATGGGTTGGCTTGCACCATAGTGATAAGGCCATTTTTGATCTCGAAGTTCACATCTCTCGTGTTAACAGTGGGCCTAATAGGAACATTGTTAGAAGAGGGACCTGAGAACTCACGAAGGGTCTTCTGAGCCATTGGCGTTTGGACTGTTGGTGCAAAAATGCTGGCTTGCTTTGTCGCTCGAATCTTCTGAGGAGTAACGACATGTGGTCGGTCTCTCAGAAGAGATTCGGGATCTGCAACAAAGTTTTCCGGCAGGCGGAAACCAGACATACACTACCCTGTTTTCACAATAAATGTGAAAACAAAGAATGGTTATCCTACTAAAATCCAACCCAGGGTTCTATCCTATTCACTCATTCATGTTATATATCTATTTGCCTACCCCTGCAACGGCGCCAGAAATGCTTGCTCACAGCTCCTAAGATATACTAACAAATTATCCCCTGCAACGGCGCCAAAAATGCTTGTTGGTATTACTTATGCACTATTAACTAAACATCTCCAACTAATGTGTCAGAAATGCTTGCTAACGGTTCTATTGGATCACAGAGTGAATTCCGCAAGCGCACGAAGATATCATTGTAGAATTTCCCCTTAAGAGTATTCCCAATGGTGTCATTTATTTGATCTCAAAGGAAGGCAGGGAAGAGATATAACAATCATCAAGTGGAAAGGGTAGAAAGGTCTAGGTAAGAATCTAGTTAGGATGGATAAAATAATAATGGAGGTAGTGTGAGACACACAAAAGCTTTCAAGTCTAAGGGGGATAAGAGGGTCCTAGAGGTTAGTTAAGGTTGAGAGTTATGGGGGTACTACTACTATGCTCTATTGTACATATACATAGTCTAAACTAATTATTCATAAGCTAGACCAATAGCGAATACTTATGCTATGCGATTCAACACATCGGGCACGGGCTTACCCCTAGCAATGCTAGGGCGATTCCTGCCAAGAGCCTGTGGCATAGCCGAACGTGGAGGATTACAAAGACAGATAGGGATGTCACCACCTACTGCCTACCTCTTCAATATGTGGGTCTACGAGACATCCAATGCTACTTAGCTATCCTAGCACCATGCTATCATATTAAGTAATTACCTTAAGATCCTAGGCACAATCCATCCAAAGGCAACGAATTGAATCATCATTGAACCAACGTTGATACACAACATAATTATCCATACTAGACTAGTTATGTTATAATTAACTAGACTATAGTGGGGGTCTATAGGTTCTATGATAATGAGATATGTTCATGATGAAATAGTCATAGAAGCTATACCTTCCACATACATGGACTCCACAATCAAACAAGAAATGCTTTGCCCAAGTATATGTATAAGTAGAGACTAAATATACTATCTTTATTATGCATAAAGTCACAAATACAAGAAAGAATACATGAGCCATACCTTTCCCAATGTAGGATTGGGAAGAGAGAGACTCCTTACTCCTTTCCCAATTTGGACTTGGGACTAGAGACTCTCCTCTCTACAACCTAACTCCTCTAAGACTATGGATGATAGTGTATACAATAGAGATGAAGCTCAAGTTGTGTGTGTTGAATTGAGGGGTAGGGGGTCCTATTTATACTAGTGTTGAGGTCGGTTCCCGCCACCAAAAGCGCGCAAATGAGTCACCATTGACTCTAGGGAGTCCGGAGGATCCAACACGTGGAGGCTGACCGAGTTTGGTGCAGAGACCAGGTCTGCCGACCCCGTGGTTCGGCCGACCTGGTCATTGCATCGTTTCTTGTGTGCTTTCTCCAGGTGGCTGCCAGGTGGGTCCCATTGATGTATATGGGTGATACACCATTGGATCTCCTCGGATACTTCTGTTTGTGGGCCATTTGATCCATGGGATGCCACGTGTCATCGCCTGATTGGTTGGGATGATATTTTATAGGATTGGTCCCTCTACATTTCCTCATTTCCTGCATAAAACGATGCATACACATATTTCTCCAAGTCCAAGTGGAATTGGGTTAGATAGAAAGGTGATGTGTGCAAGAAATGATCAATCCTTCACATAATTGAGTTAAATTGATGGATGAAATTGGTATATAACAGCCGTCAACAATCATGACTATAGCCAAGGAATGACGGATCTCACTAGACATATGGGAGAACTTGAAGTGAGAACGGGTGACATCTACAGCACACTCCAAGAGCATGTTCAAGGTACCCAAGATTGGCAACAACACATGGATGCTCAATTCACCAACTTCAACACGGCGCTACAACAACAACAAGCCGATCTTGCAGTGTACTTTCGTCATCAAGGGTTCAACCCTTATCACGGAGGTAGTTGAAGAACAAGCTTGGGGGAGGACCCCCACTTGAGGTAACATGTATCACCTTCCTGGCATATTTATTCTCCATCCATCCATCATCCACCTTGCATTTAAAAAAAAAAGAATAGGTTAGATTTGCTTTCATCAAATAAAGATGTGCGGTAAGAATGATTTAGAATTCACATAGATAAAATGATGAATAGTTGCTCTGTTTTATTTTCCTAAGTCACTAGTTTACAACTTGCTACTCTCTGAATATTGCTTTCATTGGTTTGAAATACTTTTACCTTAATTTGGAAGTTGTGGGTAGCAAAAGCTTAATCTAATTCTAAGTTGTTGCAAGATTAGAATTAGTAATAGGGCTGCTAGTCCTAGTTTGAAAGTAAAACTTAGATTTCCAGAGAAATTCTAAAAAGATTTAAGTTCCCTCAATTGATTGGAAATACCTACCAAAGCCATATGATGTTCATACATGGACAAAATCTTATGCATATGCTATTTGCTTTCACATTGAGCCTAGTCAAACTAGTATAGACCTATGTGAGAAATCATTCAACTCTTTTTGAATTCAAGACTTCACTTGCACATGCTATACTTCTACACTAGAAGTAAGCAAAATGCCCATCATATCCACCATACCACAACGAAAAGAGAAACTCCATGTTATTCATGTTTAGCACTCTCTTTAAAATTCATTACAAAGAAAGGGAGTAGAAGACATGGCTACAAAAAGAAAATGAAAAAAAAGAAAAGTAGCCATGTTTCATCCCTGCAAAAGAAAGAGAGATTATCCAAAAAGGAGTTATCTCAGGTATCCACTTCCACTCCATCACACATGCACAAGTCTTGAATCAAAAAGTTTTGATTTGAATTCTACTAAGGCTTACTCTTTTGACTTAGCAATATATGTGATGCAAATATACCTGCTTACTTTCCTTACCAAGCTCCACATACAAGCCACATTCAATGAGTAGGAATAGTAGAGGCACAATGCTTTGGTGAGGAAATATTTCCACTATCCACAAAGGAGTGACTAAGAGAATCAAATTGAGGTACTTAATATCTAAATTGAATTCTCTGGGGTTTAAGTGGAACTTGATTTCTAGGCTATATTTGCTCCAATTGCTATTCTACCTTTCAACTACTCATGAATATGAAAAAGCATAAGCCCCATGATAACTTAAGAAAGGTAGAGTATCATAGCCAATTTCTGCAATACTAGGTAGAGTATCTTGTTGTGCATTAGATACTTTTGAAAATAAGACATTGTAACAACTCCTGATCATCAACCTAAAGTCTTGACTTTGCTCGGGACGAGCAAAGGATAAGCTTGGGGGAGTTTGTTGACGGCTGTTATATACCAATTTCATCCGTCAATTTAACTCAATTATGTGAAGGATTTGTCATTTCTTGCACACATCACCTTTCTATCTAACCCAATTCCACTTGGACTTGGAGAAATATGTGTATGCATCATTGTAAGACCTATATGTGCTTAATACATTGGCTTGTAGTGAATACACTTGGATTTGATGATAAAAGTTTTGAATATCACCAAAAAACCTTTTTATCAAGGTCCGACTCTAGCTCTGAGCTACAGCAAGGTCCAACGGTAGGTCCGGCTTGGTTTGGGTAGCTCCGGTTATGTTCGATACTAGGTCCGACTAGCTTTGGTCAGCTTCGGTTAAGTTTTGTCTTCAGCTCCGGCATGTCTTTGATAGCTCCAACATGTTTTTGATAGCTCCGACATGTTTTTGCTGAGCTTGGTTGTGCTAAGTTTTGTAAGATCCGGCAGGAGCTTGGTTGTACTAGTTTTGGTAAGCTCCGGCGCTAGGTTCTACTAGCTTTTGTTAGCTCCGGCTCAAGGTTCGGGTTGCTCTGGCAAGGTCCGGAACTTGACCGAAGTGCTTCTGCTTTTCATTTGCAATGTTTCATACTTGCTTTACATTGTTGGAAAGTTTGCTTAGTATTATTTTACTAAGTTTTTGGTGCATTTTGGATGATATGGCTGATATCGTTTTGCTATGCTTTGCAACATGCTTATGTGAGGTTCTTACGTAAGGTATTGTGTTCGGAACTAACTTGAGTCAAGGACTTGGGCTCGTATGGATTGGTTGTTTATTCATGTGCAGGTGTTGCTTGAGTTCAAGACATGGCTGGTGACGGGATCCATTGGACTAGTCTCAGGGAGGAGATGAGGTTCCAACAACCAAATTCAGGAGGAATTGTGGTTGAGCTGATCAGGAGGTTGCGCAGCATGATTGAATCAAGAACAATGCATATGAAGGTATCGTGGACGTCATTGGAAGATGTTTGCACATGTGCAAGGAGTGCATGGACGTGTCTACATGGTTCTGAGACGTGATGAAGATATGTGGACGTAAAGAGTTGGTCGGAAAGGTCCAACCGACTAGGTTATGGACTCAGGCTGCGGCTGAGTCGGGTTTGACTCAAATATGGAAAGATTTGAGTTGGTTATGATAGGATTTCGTGTGGGTCACGAATTTGAGTTGTTTAGGAATGTGGGATACGTTCCTAAGGTGTTTGGAAGTCTTAAGATTGCTTCTATCTGCGTATAGAAGAATCTTGAGCAGTTATGGAATGTTACGATTCGTGATCTGAGTAGGATTGGAGTCCTAGTTGATATTGGGTTGGCCTAAGGGCTGGTTATATAAGCAAGGGAGCCCAGAGCTCGTGGTGTACGACTTTGGGGCTGTTCCTATTGTGTTCTATTGAATAAAATTCATAGTTTGAAGGAACTTTTGTACCTTGTTCGTCCGACTTGTTCCAGACAAGTTTTACTCGTCGAGTTTCTGGACAGCACTATCTTTCGTCGGTGGTTTTATCATAACTCGAGTTTTACAGATCCAATTGACGTGATTCTTTTTGGGTTGTCTTCAAAACTTAATTATATAACATATGTAAAAATTTCACGGTCATTAGATTTGTGGTTTCTGATCTACACGAGTTTCTTTGCAGCGTTCCAGAACTGTTTTTTTTTTCGGGTAGGGCAGATTGACCTTGTTTGATCTTTCGATCATAGCTTGAGTTTTTCTCGACGGATTTGAGTGATTCCTTTTGTGTTGTCTTCGTGACTTGATTCTATCTGATATCCATCACTTTTGTCACGGTGAAACACATTTAGATTAGTCTCACACACGATTTCTTTAAGAGATCATTTTTCTGCCGAAGGTGTTGGGGTTTAATTGTTTCCGCTGCGTAAGATTTTTAAATCTACCATTCACCCCCCCCCCTCTGGTAGCTTTTCACGTGCTCTTTGATCCTACAATTGGTATCAGAGCCACGGTGCTCTAATATTTGTGATTTGCGCGTGTTTTTGACTAATCATCATGGAGAAGTACTCTGCCAAACCTTGTGTGTTCGCTGGTATTGATTTTCAGGTTTGGAAGGCACGCATGGAGGCTTTCATCCAGGCACAAGGCTTTGCAATATGGGAGAAGGTATACAAGCCTTACAAAGTGCCATCAAACGATCAAGTTACAGCTACAAATCTGAGAGATGTCGACAACAACAACAAGGCTCGGAACTTGATCATACAAGGATTAACACAAAGCGACTTCGACCGTGTTGCACACCTCCGATCTGCATACGATGTGTGGAAAGCACTTTGTGACTACCACGAAGGATCCAACACGATCAAAGAGGTAAGGCAAGACATGTTCAAGAAAGAATACATGCGCTTTGAGATGCAACCCGGTGAGTCTATTGATGACCTTTTTGCTCGCTTTAATAAGATTCTTAGCAACTTGCGTAGTGTTAATGTTAATTTTTCAAATGCTGAAAATTCTAGGCAATTTCTAAGTGCATTAGATATGTCAATTTGGGAGATGAAAGTCACATCTATTTGTGAATCTACTGTCATGAGTTCACTTACTTTAGATGTGCTATATTCCAAGTTAAAAACTCATGAAATTGACATAATCTCACGTAAGAACCACAATAAGTCTATTGCATTTGTTTCACAACGTGATATGTCTAGCTCCGTACAATCATCATCTTGCAATACTCTTGCTTTGTTGTCCTCACTAACCGTGGAGCAGATCGAAGAATTTCCAGAAGAGGAGTTGGCACTCATCTCTACTAGATTCTCAAAAGCATTGCAAAATGTGAGAACTAGAAGGAGAAGAAGCTCCGGACCTCAACGCTATTTTGAATGTGGTAAAACAGGCACTTTCGTACAAAATGCCCTAACCTTTCAGGTCCGACCACCTGGGAAGAAAAACAAAGCAAGGTTCGGACCTCCTCTGGAAATTTCAACAAGAAGAAGAAAGGTACCATAGGATGCAAGATGATCAACAGTTTCATCACCGCACTTCATGAGTTCAGTTCAAGCGACGTGGACATTGGAAGTGATGAAGATGAAGATGATTTGGCAAACTTGTGCTTTATGGCAGGCAAGTCAAGATCAAGTATGGAGGAGGCAGAACACAATAGCGACAATGAAGAGGTATGTCCTACTTGCTAAGAAATGTGTGATGACATTTCCCGTGCCACTATTATTGTTAAGAAAAAGGACAAAAAGCTTAGAGATAGTGCTGCTAAAATTGAATCACTGGAATCTGAAATCAACCGTTTAAAAACTTTGATTCCTAGTGATAATGCATGTTCCTCATGTGATTTAATATATGAACAATTGTCCTCATTAAGAAGTGCGCACATCTCCACACTTGATAAACTTGAGTTAGAAATTGAAAAGAACAAAAAGCTTGCTGCACTTAATGATAAAAACTTGAAAGATGCTAGTTGTTCTACAATTGATTTGCATTGTTCTACTTGTGATGATCTTGATAAGAAACTACAGGATGCTATGAATGAAATTTCTATATTGAACAATGCTTTATGTTCTCATGAAGTTATGTTTCAATTGCAAACTAAAAATAAAAACTTCATGTGAAAATTGCCTTGATCTGTCCAATAAACTTGATGACATGCATAGGACATTAGATCGGTTCTGTAATGGGAATAAGAACCTAAACTTACTGCTGAATTCTTCCAAGTCTTGCAATGATAAAACTGGTTTAGGTTTTGATTCTCATGCTCATGCTAAGGCACATCCACCTAAAATTGTAAAGTCATTAGGAAGTGGTTTGATTCAAACAGTTCCTAAACAAAAAGGAGTGGTTTCCAAATCTGCAGGAGTGTTGTCTCATTCGGTTTCAAATAAAAATATTGCTTGCTCATCTAGACATGAACACGAAGTTAAATTTCATTGTACCTTCTATGGTAGAGATGGTCATGTTATAGATTTTTCTTATAGACTAGCTAAACAACAGAAAAGGGAAATAATGGTTGCTAGATCTCATAACTTTCAAGCAAAATTTGCTGCACACATTGAACCGAATGTACAACCTGCTGTTTTGAGTCAAAAACATTCAAAGTTTACCTCTGGACCTTCTGTTTTTGCCTCCGGAGCTACTGATTTTTGTGCTACACAAGTAACACCTTATAGGTCAGTAGTTAAGAATAAAAAATCTGAAACTTTAACTCATAAACCTGCTGTTTTGTCTCAGCTTTCGCGTGTTTTTCCTACTGCACATCGCGTGACTCAGTACTGGATTCCTAAATGCCTTTTGACTAACCCCAGTATTGAGTCATCGACGTATTGTGCTTCTATGTTGGTTACACGTTTGAGGAAGGAGAACATTTGGATTGTGGATTCAGGTTGCTCACGCCACATGACCGGTAACAAATATTGGTTCTCCTCCCTCTCTTTTGTGTCACGTTTAGAGAATGTTACTTTTGCTGATAATTCCTCAACTCCTATAATTGCTAAGGGTTCGGTTAGAGTAAATGATCACTACACTCTGAAGGATGTGGCACTTGTCAAAAATTTGAAATACAACTTGCTTTCTGTTGCACAATTGCTAGATGAAAATCTAGAAATTATTTTCAATAAAAACTGCTGCAAAGTTGTAGGTTCAAATAGTGAGCTTATTTTTAACATGTCTCGGTTTGGAAGAGTTTTTAATGCTGATTTTGATATGTCTTCCTCTAAGCATAGGTGTCTAGTTGCTAATGATTAAAAGGACTTATATTTTTGGCATCGTAGACTTGGTCACGTAGGCTTTGATCACCTAAGCGTGTTAGTGCTCTTGATCACATACGTGGGCTGCCTAAGTTTAAAGGGGACAAAGAAATTGTGTGCTCTTCTTGTAGACATGCTAAGATGGTTGCAGGTTCACATACTCCTCTCACAATGATCATGACAACTGAACCATGTCAACTTTTGCATCTTGACACCGTAGGACCTTCACGTGTTCAATCCTTTGGAGGTAAATGGTATGTTCTTGTTATTATTGATGATTATTCTAGATACTCTTGGGTTTACTTTATGGCATCTAAGAATGAAGCTTTTAGTCACTTTAGGACTTTATTTCTTAGATTATCAATTGATCACCCAGGATCTTTAAAGGCAATTAGAAGTGATAACGGAACTGAATTTAAAAATCAATCTTTTGATCACTTTTGTGCTGAAAATGGAATAGATCATCAACTTTCTTCCCCATATGTACCTCAACAAAATGGTGTTGTAGAAAGAAAGAACAGAACCTTAGTTGAGATGGCTAGGACTATGCTTGATGAATATCAAACTCCTAGGAAATTTTGGGCTGATGCGTTAGCAACCGCTTGTCATGTCTCAAGTCGTGTTTTCTTGCCTGCTAAGCTAGGTAAAACACCCTATGAGCTTCGGTTTGGACATAGGCCTAGTGTTACACACTTTCAGGTCTTTGGTTGCAAATGCTTTGTTAAGAAACATGGTAACCTTGATGAATTTGAACCTCGATCTGTTGATGGCATGTTTCTTGGTTATCCATCTCATACTAGAGGCTACCGTGTGCTTTTACTTGACACTAACAAAATTGTGGAGACTTGTGAAGTTTCTTTTGATGAATCTAGCCCAGGTACTAGCTCAAACATTGCAGGTCCAGATCCATATCCGCAGGGGGAGAGCATTTTCATTAAAGATGAGGAAGAATTGGAGTTGCTGCCAGAAAATTCAGCAGCTAAAGACTTTGGTTTAGCTCCGGATGTTAATTCTCAACCAGCACTGACAACCATTAATGCTGATTCAAATCATCCTCAAGCCACAAGCTCATCAATTTGTGATGAACATGAAGAAGAAGAAGCTTGTGAGACATCTGTTCCCCTACGGTTTTACAAAGATCATCCCCCACAACAGATGATTGGAAGCTTGCACGAACGAGTCACACGGTCCAGGTTTTGCGATCCAAACTCTTATGCTCATTCTGCTTTTGTTGCTTCTTTTGAACCCAAAGATATATCACACACACTCACTAATGAATCTTGGATTATTGCCATGCAAGAAGAGTTAGAAAATTTTGAAAGAAATAATGTTTGGAAACTTGTACCTCCACCTCAAGGTCACACTTTAATTGGAACTAAATGGGTATATAAAAATAAACAAAGTGAGGATGGGGTTGTGGTTAGGAATAAGGCTAGGTTGGTTGCTCAAGGTTTCACTCAAGTTGAAGGTCTAGATTTTGATGAAACTTTTGCTCTTGTCGCTAGATTAGAAGCCATAAGAATTTTGTTAGCTTTTGCACCATCTAAAGGTTTAAAGCTATTTCAAATGGATGTTAAAAGTGATTTTCTTAATGGCTACATAGATGAGGAGGTTTATGTCAAACAACCACCGGGTTTTGAAAATCCAGATTTTCCTAATCATGTTTACAAACTGTCCAAAGCCTTATACGGTCTCAAACAAGCCCCTAGAGCATGGTATGATAGGTTAAAAACATTCTTACTTGAAAAGGGGTTTACCATGGGCAAGGTTGATAAAACTCTTTTTGTGCTTAAACATGGCAATTACTCATTATTCGTTCAAGTGTATGTGGATGATATTATCTTTGGTTGTGCTTCTTATGATCTTGTGTCCAAGTTTTCAGCAATGATGAGTTCCGAATTTGAAATGAGTATGATGGGTGAACTCACTTACTTTTTGGGGCTGCAAATCAAGCAAACCAAGGAGGGTGCCTTTATGCATCAAACAAAGTATACCAAAGACCTCCTAAGGTGCTTCAACATGGACAAAAGCAAGCCTCTTTGGACACCAATGGGAACAACAACAACACTTGAACTTGATGAAGATGGTGAACCTGTGAATCAAAAAGAATATAGAAGCATGATCGGATCACTTTTGTACCTCACGGCATCAAGACCGGACATACAATTCAGCGTATGTCTTTGTGCACGGTTTCAAGCCTCCCCACGTGCTTCACATCGTCAAGCCATCAAAAGGATTCTCAGGTACTTACATGGAACTCCAGAATTTGGCATTTTTCTTCCTTCTTCCTCAACTGTTACTTTGAAAGATTTTTCAGATGCTGATTTTGGGGGTTGTAGGATTGATAGGAAAAGTACGTCTGGTGCTTGTCATTTTCTTAGTAATTCTCTTGTTGCTTGGTCCTCTAGAAAACAAAATTCAGTTGCACAATCCACAGCCGAATCTGAATATGTAGCTGCTGCTAGTGCTTGCTCACAAATTCTTTGGATTGTTTAAACACTTAAGGACTATGGGGTTGATCTAGATAGTGTTCCACTATTCTGTGATAACACTAGTTCCATTTGCATTGCTAAAAACCCCGTGCAACATTCTAGAACTAAGCACATTGACATTAGGTATCACTTTCTCCGAGATAACGTTGAAAAAGGAAACATTGTGCTTCACCATGTAGATACCGAACAACAATTGGCTGACATTTTTACAAAACCTTTGGATTTCAATCGTTTTTGTTACATTCGTAGTGAAATAGGGGTTATGCATCCTCATGGCTTAAATTGAGGGGGAGTTTTGAAACTTGGAAAGTCTATGTGTGAATCTGAAATTAAAATAATATGAGCATAGTATTTCATACATATATGACTTTGTGATTCCTTTTACATGCTAAAAGTTCTTACTACATTACTCGTGTTATATATTTTGTAGTTTTTGCCATGTCTAGTAATTGGAATAATTACTTACACTAAAACTGGTCATGGTCGAACTTTCTTGCTGTTTTGAACTTGTTACATGTTCACAAGTGCTTTTAATCATTAAGAATTCATCAAGTAATCAATTCACATGTTGAGTTTTTATGAACAAATATAAATTGAGAAAAGATCAAGAGAATATGCATGCATCGCACTTCTTCTTTTGAGATGGCTTGTCATTGCACTTAGATATAAACTTGGAAGAAGTTGTGTATGACTAAAACCATGTCCTTAAGCTTCTGATTGTCAAATGACATAGGCTTGACTTAGTTGGTTAGAATAAGGCAGATGCGCATATAATCTCTTGCAAATATCATATGATCTAAATTTATGCTTTGAAAAATAATAAAATGCAGCAACTAGTGTCATGCTTTCAGGTTTTGAAATAGTTAAGTTTGTGAGATCATGACTTACTTAAATTGAAAATTACATTTGATCTCTAGCATGGCTTACACTACTTTATGTATTTCATTGATGTGATAATGCAAGGTACTTGATAGTATGACTTGGATGAGCTTTGTTTATATGTATATGTTATAATATGCTCATAACAACTAAAGGGGGAGAGATAATTTGTTTATATGCTCATGACTTGCTGAATACATTGTCAAAGGGGGAGAGATAAGCATGAAGAGAAAGAGAATATCTGCATAAGGAGAGATAAGATTTTCTTCTCATTTTACTTTTGATTTACAAAAGGGGAGAAATTGCCTTCAAAACTTTTATGTGAATAAGCCAATGTTCGGATTTTAAATGGTGTTGCCAATGCATTCATCAAGGGGGAGATTTTATGCAGGAAATGATGAAATGTAGAGGGACCAATCCTATAAATATCATCCTAGTCAATCAGGCGATGACACATGGCATCCCATGGATAAAATGCCCCACAAACAGAAGTATCCAAGGAGATCCAACGGTGTATCACCCATATAAATCAATGGGACCCACCTGGCAGCCACCTGGAGAAAGCACACGAGAAACGGTGCAATGACCAGGTCGACCGAAACAGGGGGTCGACCGACCTGGTCTTTGCATCAAACTCGGTCAGCCTCCACGTGTTGGCTCCTCCCGGCTCCCTGGAGTCAATGGTGACTGATTCACGCGCTTTTGGTGGCGAGAATCGACCTCAACACTAGTATAAATAGAACCCCCTACCCCTCACTTCAACACACACCACTTGAGCTTCATCTCTATTGTATACACTATCATCCATAGTCTTAGAGGAGTTAGGTTGTAGAGAGGAGAGTCTCTAGTCCCAAGTCCAAATTGGGAAAGGAGTAAGGAGTCTCTCTCTTCCCAATCCTACATTGGGAAAGGTATGGCTCATGTATTCTTTCTTGTATTTGTGACTTTATGCATAATAAAGATAGTATCTTTAGTCTCTACTTATACATATACTTGGCAAAGCGTTTCTTGTTTGATTGTGGAGTCCATGTATGTGGAAGTTATAGCTTCTATGACTGTATCATCATGAACATATCTCATTATCATAGAACCTATAGACCCCCACTATAGTCTAGTTAATTATAACATAACTAGGTTAGTATGGATAATTATGTTGTGTATCAACATTGGTTCAATGATGATTCAATTGATTGCCTTAGGATGGATTGTGCTTAGGCTCTTAAGGTAATTACTTAATATGCTAGCATGGTGCTAGGATAGCTAAGTAGCATTGGATGTCTCGTAGACCCACGGATTCAAGAGGTAGGCAATAGGTGGTGACAACCCTATCTGTCCTTTGTAATCCTCCACGTTCGGCTATGCCACAGGCTCTTGGCGGGAGTCGCCCTAGTATTGCTAGGGGTAAGCCTGTGCCCGTTGTGTTGAACCACATAGCATAAGTATTCACTATTGATATAGCTTATGGATAATTAGTTTAGGCTATGTATATGTACAATAGAGCATAGTAGGAGTACCACCATAACTCTCAACCTTAACTAACCTCTAGGATCCTCTTATCCCCCTTAGACTTGAAAGCTTTTGTGTGTGTCACACTACATACACTATTATTTTATCCATCCTTACTAGATTCTTACCTAGACCTTTCTACCCTTTCCAGTTGATGATTGTTATATCTCTTCCCTACCTTCCTTTGGGATCAAATAAATGACACCCTTGGGAATACTCTTAAGGGGAAATGCTACAATGATATCTCCGTGCGCTTGCGGAATTCACTCTGTGATCCAATAGAACCATTAACAAGCATTTTTGACACATCAGTTGGAGATGTTTAGTCAATGGTACGTAAGTAACACCAACAAGCATTTCTGGCACTATTGTCGGGGATGATTTGTTAGTATATCTTAGGAAGAGAACCCAACGAGTTATGCGCTCGGATGGACTCAACCTCCGACGTATGAGACTGAGGGATCATCTTGGCAAGAATGGCAAGGGGATCCACCCTTATCCACTTCAAGATTTTGCAGCTTGCCCCCAACGTCCATGAGAGAACATCGTTCCTTTTCGGCTAGAAGTCATCATGACTATAGCCAAGGAATGACAGACCTCACTAGACGTATGGAAGAACTTGAAGTGAGAACGGGTGACATCTACAACACACTCCAGGAGCATGTTCAAGGTACCTAGGATTGGCAACAACACATGGATGCTCAATTCACCAACTTCAACACGGCGCTACAACAACAACAAGCCGATCTTGCAGCGTACTTCCATCGTCAAGGTTTCAACCCTTATCACGGAGGTAGATGAAGAACAAGCTTGGGGGAGGACCCCCACTTGAGGTAACATGTATCACATTCCTTGCATATTTATTTTTCATCCATCCATCATCCACCTTGCATTTAAAAAATATATATATAAAAATAGGTTAGATTTGCTTTCATCAAATAAAGATGTGCGGTAAGAATGATTTAGAATTCACATATATGAAATGATCAACAATTGCTCTATTTTATTTTCCTAAGTCTCTAGTTTACAACTTGCTACTCTCCGAATATTGCTTTCATTGGTTTGAAATACTTTTACCTTAATTTGGAAAATTGTGGGTAGCAAAAGCTTAATCTAATTCTAGTTTGTTGCGAGAATAGAATTGGTAATAGGGCTGCTAGTCCTAGTTTGAAAGTAAAACTTAGATTTCCGGAGAAATTCTAAAAAGTTTTAAGTTTCCCTCAATTGAATGGAAATACCTACCAAAGCCATATGATGTTCATACATAGACAAACCTTATGCATATGTTATTTGCTTTCACATTGAGCCTAGTCAAACAAGTATAGACCTATGTGAGAAATCATTCAACTCTTTTTGAATTCAAGACTTCACTTGCACATGCTATACTTCTACACTAGAAGTAAGCAAAATGTCCATCATATCCACCATACCACAACAAAAATAGAAACTCCATGTTATTCATGTTTAGAACTCTCTTCAAAATTCATTGCAAAGAAAGGGAGTAGAAGACATGGCTACAAAAAGAAAATGAACAAAAAAAAGAAAAAAAAGGCATGCTTACATCATAATCATGAGAAAAAAAAAGAAATGAAAAGTAGCCATGTTTAATCCCTACAAAACAAAGAGAGATTATACCAGAAAGGAGTCCACATCCACTTCCACTCCATTATACATGCACTAGTCTTGAATCAAAAAGTTTTGATTTGAATTCTCCTAAGGATTACTCTTTTGACTTAGCAATATATGTGACGCAAATATGCCTACTTACTTTCCTTACCAAGCACCACATACAAGCCATATTCGATGAGTAGGAATAGTAGAGGCACAATGCTTTGGTGAGGAAATATTTCCACTATCCACAAAGGAGTGATAGAGAGAATCAAATTGAGGTACTTAATATCTAAATTGAATTCTTCTGGATTTAAGTGGAACTATATTTCTAGGCTATGTTTGCTCCATTTGCTATTCTACCTTTAAACTACTCATGAATATAAAAAAACATAAGCCCCATGATAACTTAAGAAAGGTAGAGTATCATAGCCAATTTCTGCAATACTAGGTAGAGTATCTTATTGTGCATTAGATACTTTTGAAAATAAGACATTGTAGCAACTCCTGATCATCAACCTAAAGTCTTGACTTTGCTCGGGACGAGCAAAGGATAAGCTTGGGGGAGTTTGTTGACGACTGTTATATACCAATTCCATCCGGCAATTTAACTCAATTATGTGAAGGATTGATCATTTCTTGCACACATCACCTTTCTATCTAACCAAATTCCACTTGGACTTGGAGAAATATGTGTATGCAACATTTTATGCAGGAAATGAGGAAATGTAGAGGGACCAATACTATAAAATATCATCCCAGCCAATCAGGGGACGACACGTGGCATCCCATGGATCAAATGGCCCCTAAACATAAGTATCCGAGGAAAATCCAATGGTGTATCACCCATATACATCAATGGGACCCACCAAGCAGCCACCTGGAGAAAGCACACGAGAAACGGTGCAATGACCAGGTCGGCCCAACCAGGGGGTCGGCCGACCTGGTCTTTGCACCAAACTCGGTCAACCTCGACATGTTGGCTCCTCCCGGCTCCCTGGAGTCAATGGTGACTGATTCGCGCGCTTTTGGTGGTGGGAACCGACCACAACACTAGCACAAATAAGACCCCCTACCCCTCACTTCAACACACACCACTTGAGCTTCATCTCTATTGTATACACTATCATCCATAATCCTAGAGGAGTTAGGTTGTAGAGAGGAGAGTCTCTAGTCCCAAATCCAAATTGGGAAAGGAGTAAGGAGTCTCTCTCTTCCCAATCCTACATTGGGAAAGGTATGACTCATGTATTCTTTCTTGTATCTGTGACTTTATGCATAATAAATATAGTATCTTTAGTCTCTACTTATACATATACTTGGGCAAAGCGTTTCTTGTTTGATTGTGGAGTCCATGTATGTGGAAGGTATAGCTTCTATGACTATTTCATCATGAACATATCTTATTATCATAGAACCTATAGACCCCCACTGTAGTCTAGTTAATTATAACATAACTAGGTTAGTATGGACAATTATGTTGTGTATCAACATTGGTTCAATGATGGTTCAATTCATTGCCTTAGGATGAATTGTGACGAGGCTCTTAAGGTAATTAATTAATATGCTAGCATGGTGCTAGGATAGCTAAGTAGCATTGAATGTCTCATAGACCCACAGATTGAAGAGGTAGGCAGTAGGTGGTGACAGTCCTATCTGTCCTTTGTAATCCTCCACGTTCGGCTATGCCACAGGCTCTTGGCGGGAGTCGCCCTAGTATTGCTAGGGGTAAGCCCGTGCCCGATATGTTGAACCATATAGCATAAGTATTCACTATTGATCTAGCTTATGAATAATTAGTTTCGTCTATGTATATGTACAATCGAGCATAGTAGGAGTACCTCCATAACTCTCAACCTTAGCTAATCTCTAGTATCCTCTTATCCTCCTTAGACTTGAAAGATTTTGTGTGTGTCACACTACCTCCACTATTATTTTATCCATCCTTACTAGATTCTTACCTAAACCTTTCTATCCTTTCCACTTGATGATTATTATATCTCTTCTCTGCCTTCCTTTGGGATCAAATAAATGACACCCTTGGGAATACTCTTAAGGGGAAATGCTACAATGATATATTCGTGCGCTTGCGGAATTCACTCTGTGATCCAATAGAACGATTAACAAGCATTTCTGGCACATCAGTTGGAGATGTTTAGTCAATGGTACATAAGTAAAACCAACAAGCATTTCTGACACTCTTGTCGGGGATGATTTGTCAGTATATCTTGTGAGCCGTCAACAAGTATTTTTGGCGCCGTTGCCGGGGATGATTTGTTAGTATATCTTAGGAGCCATCAACATGCACTAAAACTGTTGAATATTAACAGAAGCATAATTCCAGAATATATTCGGTACAGGAATCGAGCAAACAAGTATCGGGGAAGTTATAATTGTCAATTCCTTCAAACTTAAGTAGTCTAATGTCATCGGTTTAGTTCCCCGATGGCAAAAATAATATAACCGTCGGTTCTTTTGTGGTGGCCGACAGCCATAATAATTTATGTCAGCTCCACCAAAAATCCCGACGGCTTTACTTAAAAACATCGATATTTGAACCCGAACCGATCGTCATATGATGGGTCCGGCGCCCCGAAAAAAGTCTATCCTGCTCAACTTTTAAAACTGTCGGTTGGCTGTCTTTGATGAACGACTATATGTTAAAGATGTCGGCTTTAATTTCCAGCCCAACGTCCACATGCCTCTGATCCTGCGAATTCCGCCGAGTTCGGAGCACGATGCGAATATTTCAAATCTCCGAGCGCTAGTCCAAATTTTTTAATCCCGCCAAGTCCGCACGTTGGCACTCGATGGATTTTTTAATCCGCGCCGAGTACGCTTCTCCGCAAAGATTTTTTAAAGGTGCTAGGCCCGAGCCTGTCCTTCCCAGACACCGAGTCACTAGCCTCTCCTTCCTCCCCATCCCCTGCCGCTAACGCCCCACCATCACCGCCGACGCGCAGCGCCCGAAGGAGGCGAAGGAGGCGAAGTCGGCTGGGGTCGTAGCGTGAGATCTCGCGTCTACGGTGGAGGATGAAGGTGAGTGCTACGGCGCCTGGGTCGCACGTCCCGTCCCCCGCGCAGGCACGCGCACGGGTAGATGCTCCTGCCGTCGAGCCGTCCCGGCGCTGCCTCCCACCCTGCTTCCTCTCTCTCAAGGGAAAACAGAAGCGAGTGATTACCTCCAGCTTTGGGCAGCTCCATCTTCTTCGACGCGGAGCCGCTGGGCGAGGCTGGCAACCACGCGCTGGACGCCTGCGGTGGACGAGCGGAGAAAGAAAAGAGGGATCTGGCCGGAGCTCATAAGATTGACCGCATATTCTTCGGCGTTGGCACCGAAGCCGCCATGGACGAGCGGCTCCCAAGGCCCTCACCCTCTGCCAGCTTCTACTGAGTCAGCATGGAGGCTGCCATGGTCGAGCAGATCGGAGATGGCCACGGGTCCTGGCTGGGATGTTTTTTTTTTAATTCTATCAGGACAGGTAAGACCATCCGCAGTGGTACTGTTTCGCAATGTAATTTAGAGTACGTACTGTAAAAGTTGAAAGAAAATAGTGTATAGAGTATGCTTTAGAGTATGCTGGTGCGGATGGTCTAAAGTTGTCGAGTGTAGCGATTTTGACAGTCATAAGGCTCTTAAGGTCGTCAGGGTGAGGCCGCCGACGACCGTAACACGTTTGCGCATTAAAGTTGTCGAGGCGTCAGGGCCGACGGCTTTAATCTTTTATGATCATTGGGATCGGTGGACCTAATGGTTAAAAATGTCAAGCTTCAGACGTTGGCTATGATCGTAGGATAACCGATGTTCATACTTTATAGGCGTCGGCCTTAGGTGTTTACCGACATCTATACGACCAACATTTGTTTGCTCGATTGTTGTAGTGATTGCCAACTTCAAAATTCAGTTTCTCATAGTATAATTACGCAAAAAGAATACCATATAAATTCCTTTATACTCAATTTGATCTATACTTTGCTGTAGTTCAAACCACTTGAACTGGAAGTCCCAAAAACTGTAGAATTAAATTTGTTAAGCTCTGTACTTCATAATTTAATTACTCTTGTTACCTCATTTGACATCTCCCGAATTTTAACAAAATTCTCTTCTGTATACACCTGATCTACTGTAAAAATTTCAAATTTAATTGACGTCATTTACTGATCCAAAATAGCATTGCAAACCTATATGTTAATTGAAAATCCCATTTAATTAACAAAACTATTCCAGAATTTGATAGCAAATTGTGAATTCAATATATCACTCCATAATGCTCATAAAATTATGAAACAAATTTTACTAGAACCAGTAAGACATCCTCTAAGAAGATCATCTACTGTTAGCTATGTTAAAGCTACAAATTTAGCTCCAAAATTCTTTACTTGTTGTAATTTTAAAGACAGCATGCTTGCTTGATCATCTTCCATTAGTTTCCCAGACCATCCTCATAGTACTTGGTGTCTACCATAAAAGTTCTAAAGCCAATTAAGGTTATTTGCTTACATGATCCTTAGTTAGAAGCTTCTGAACTCTAACTTCAATATCATTTATACTTGTTATATATGCATATCGTGCAGTGATCGAGATCAAAGAGGAACCCGGAGCTTTGGAGAGCCATCTACCTGAAGCTAACTTTGATCTTGACTCACAGCCAGGCAAGCCCCTGTTTGCATTTAAATGCTTTTGCAAAGTTTTGATTTGCATCACTTATGTCTAGGGAGAGTTTTGTGTATTAGGGCTAAAGTGCTTGTTACTCCACCTGCATGACCCACAACCCCATGGTGTATTGGGTAGGTTTATAGCTTGACAAGTAGAAATGCTATGCTAATGTTGTAGGGAATCTGGTAGAAGTCGAGTAGCAGGAATCTACTCGCGAGATAGGTATTTTATATCACACGGGATTGGTTTGAGTATGGAAATGGTTTATGATTATGAATATGAGGCCAAACAGTGGGATAGGATGCAGCGATACATGGTCTCCCCTGCTTGTGTCAACTGAGGACCAATCCATGTGCAACCTTGCTGGACAAGTTTAAACCATACCGGATGCATACTGGGCATATGGAACCCAAGAAACTGATTTAACTTGATAACTTGGGCGTTGAGGCATATCCCACTATCGATAGGGGTGGATTGAGGGAAGCAAGGTGTAAATCCGCTAGTGGGCACAGACACGCTCCATGTAGGGACATTCTGCCTGCAATGGTGGGACAAATTCGACGTTTGAGTTTCTTGTGAAAGGTGGTTGTGTATGACGTCGTGAGGAGCACCACACGCTTCCTATGCACGGGTGTGCGTGACATGTTATCCGGGTGTCTACTGATTGCAATCACCGTCCCTCGCGGTTATTTGAGTACTGTTTGTTTACTGCGCTATGATGTAGTAAATGCTGAAGAAGCTAGAAGAATATGATGTATTGAATTATAGTTGTTTTGCAACTATGATTGCTATAGAATATGCTCACTAAAGTTACTTTTTATGAACCTTTAACCTACTGCTAATAACTTGAAAAATAAGGATCAACATGTAGGCGAGTCATTTCTTGTAATATCTATTCCTATGTTAAGTGTCCCTGCATGTAGAGTTCCATGCTTAGGGGAGACGGTTAAGTATCGCTGAGCCTTCGTGCTCATGGTTACGATATTAAGTTGATTTGTAGGATATACGACCGAGGAAGGGTTTAACTATGATGCCTTACGCCATCGGGTTTCACGGCCGAGTGAGAGCCCTGCATGCCGCCGTGATCTTTGAGTGCTGCTAGTGCAAAGCATCCTAGGGCATGGACGTCTTTGCTTTTGCATAGCTAGTGCTGAGAGCATAGCTATGACGTATAGGTTTCTTTACTGCATTAAGTATTGTAAAACATCTACTGTGTTTATAAATAAAAGGCTTGGTTTGTATTTTAACTCATTCTTTTCATGTATGTTGTTGGGCGTCGCATCGCATGATACCACCTGATGAGATTCTTAGATGTCGGAACCCCAATCCCCACAATATCTGCCACCATTTCTTGAGAGATCACTCCATCAAAGGAGACATAGTGATTTCCCATGTGAGAACCGAAAAACAATTGACCGGTATTTTCACCAAGCCCTTAGATGAGAAGAGGTTTTACGAACTTAGGAGTGAGCTCAATATCTTAGATTATCGAAATGTGTCTTGATTCTTGCACATCTGATTGTTACTTGTATTTGGTTCAACATAATGCATGCTTGCGAAAACCTCATCCCCCACAATTTTCCGACGAAACTATTTGAAATTATTGAATCTTTGTGAATTATGGTCATAGTTTGGTTGACATTACTTACTGGCCATGATTGCAAAGATTCTTTGTAAAAACTAATCCAAAAGAATCAAATATCTCATGAAAACTCAACATATATGAGTTTTCACCCTTTGGACAGGACTAGTCCGCCTCCCTGGGCAGACAAGTCCGGACTCCAGCTTTTACGGGCTTAGACGTACAAGTCCCAAACAGACTAGTACGTCCCTCGGGCCGGATAAGTCTGGATCTCCGAGGAGTCTGACTAGGGTCCGTGGACCAAACTAGTCCGGGCAGCCTGCCAGACTAGTCCGGCCCCTGGGGACTTAACTTCCCCAACAGGGCCCCCAACTCTTCACTTACTCCATTCAAGTCTCTCTCCTCTCCGCACGAAAACTGCACCCCCTTTTGGCGATTTTTGCTTCCTTTCACCAAAAATTAATTCCAATCCATGGATTGAAGCCCCAAGGTGTGTGGGAACCTTTCCCTGCGCATCTTTGCTCAATTCTTCACGCGGATTTCGTCAATTTGAAGATTCAAAGAGGTATTCTTGACCTAACCCCAAATCACTCCAAATTAAAATTTCTTAGGTCTTTTGGTAGAAACCTCTTCACAAATGTTGTTATATGTTTCATTGTGATCCTATCCTAGTAATATTGTGCCCCGATCCGTTGATTTTATGAAAATTGTTAAAATTAGGGTTCTTACTGTGTGCACCGAACTAGTCCAACCCTATGGCGGACAAGTACAAAACCCTAATCTTGATTGTTTTAGTGAATTCTAACTCAATATTCCACTTCTTTGGGCTCATATGTTCTCTTGTTTAACGTTTCTCAGAGAGGATGTCGAGCCATGATAGCGACACACCCCTATCTAATCCGGAGCACGAGGCGTCGATGCAAGACCTTTATCGCCGTGCTCGTGAGGAGAGAGAGCTTGCGCAAGCTCTCCTCGAGTCAAGGAATGAGGCTAGGAAGTCAAAGAGGCAGGAAAGTGAAGCCCACAACTCTAGGGCTACAGCCGAACAAGCCCCAAAGAAGTAGAGGCTTGTGACATTGGGAGAAAAAGAGAAAGCTCAAGCAGCTAGAACCTTAGAGGACAAAGGCAAGGCTCTGATGGATGAGCCACCAAAGAAGCGAAGGATTTTTTCTAAGAAGCCCACCAGTGGAAAGAAGCAAGGTGGCATCACCATAAGAGAGAAGGGTCCAAGGGAGCCTCATCCAGTTGGCCCAATGAAGATGTCATCTCTCACGAGAAATCCCAACCGTCAAGCCACAGTTTCAGCCAATCTGTTTAAGAGAAAGGGGGCAGAAAAAGCAAAGAAGTTGAGAATGGACGATGTTTATAAGTATGAGAAGCACACTGTCGGCCCTCGGTTTTGGTGTGACTTCCACTGTGATTACTATCGGCATGTGTATATGAAGATGAAAACTCCAACGACGGATGCCCGATGGATTGATTGGGATTACATGCCAGAAAAGAAGCACATTGCTTTTGATGCAGTTAACAACATAGTAGAGTGTCATTTACTCAAGGACCTCATGGCCTTTAAGTATGACTGGAACATTGAGGTGATATTACAATTTTACACCACAATCTACTTTCACAAACATGGAGACAAGAGAATCACTTGGCTCACAAATGGGGAGCAATACACAGTCACCTATGAGAAGTTTGCCCAAATACTTGGCTTGGAGGATTAACTCAACAACGATATCATTATGTCAAACCTCAAGGCTGTTCATAAGGAGGACTTGCACTACATGCATCCTGGTCATGCCATTTATGAGACAGGGAACACAAGAAATATCAAGCCATTCTATAGTGTGCTCAACAGAGTTTTGAGGAAGACCATAGCCTCCAAGGATGGAGATGCGGGGGTCATTCAAGGCAACTTAAGACATTTGATGGTGTTGATTGACATGGAAGAAAAGTTCAACCTTGTGGATTACATATGTGATGATATTTTGAACATCTCACACACCCCCAACAGATCTTGTGGATATAAACCTTATGTAATGTGCCTCATTGATAAGGTGTATGTCATCACATTTAAAAAGCATGTCACCTATAGAATACTTTGACCTCATATGCCCCCTCCTCCACAACCTCCTTCCTCAAGAAGAAAGAATGTTGAGCCTCCTGCCTCATCCTCTCGCCCCTATGCTCCTACATGTCCTCCTCCACCACAATCCTCGAGCGGATTCTTCAAGTTCTTCAAGGAACTTTTGCCTCTTGTAGACATGTGGAAGTTTGGACTCACCGCATGGAGCAACGCAAAGAGAAGTACCTCAAGGCGGTGTGTGACAAGCTCGATATACCCATGTTCCCAACTGAGGAAAGTGATGGCGAATTGACTCCATATCCCGAGTTCACCACCGATGAACTAACCCAGTTTGAAGAAGATGGAACCTCAAAGGCGGCACCTTCCAATGATGAAGAAGGCGATGAAGATAACAATGAAGACCCAGAGGCCACCGAAAGTGACTATGAGCAGCAGGGCGACAATGACAACAACGAGGAGTAGATTGTAGGACTCCCTTCCTCTTTTCATTTTTGGTGTCTTGATGCCAAAGGGGGAGAGATTGAAGGGGGTACTTCTTTTAGTTTCTATCTTTTGATCCTATGGACATGTTATGTTCTAGCACTCTCATTTCAATTTGTGTAAGACTTGATTTGTGTTAAACGTTGTAAGCACTATGTGATGCTTAAATTGCTTACCTCTCATTCATGTTCATTGCTTTGTTATTGTCATATCACAATCATGCTCACAACACGGAGGCACCCCACCATAACATGTGTATATATGATAAACTCCTCAATTCTTCACTCATGATGCTTACATTGAGGGGGAGCTACTCATACACACACTTGTTATGAAAACCAAATTTATATCTCTTTTATTTAAACTTAATGTGTTGCCATCAATCACCAAAAAAGGGGAGATTGAAAGTGCATCTAGATATCCCCGTGGATTTTGGATGATTGATGATAACAAATAAAGAGACTAATGAGCTTAGTCGATCTTAAGCACAGGTGCAGAATTGAAATGGATGAAAAACCCCCAAAAAGGAAAAGATTGAAATGGGTCGAAGACATAAGAGTAGAAATTATGTTTTCTTATTAATTGAGTTTATACTAGCCTAGTATGTGTGAGGGTGTGTGTATCAAGTGCATTGAAATCATAGAAGAGGGCTCAATCTTGATTGAGTGAAAACCTAATTGAGAAGCCTTGTCTAGAGAAAACCCTGGTTGGCTGGACTTGTTAGGGTTCCAGGCCAGACTAGTCAGGGTGTGTCGGCTTAGTCCCTTTTAGGATAGACTAAGAGTTTCTGTTGTAGTTCGAACTTTTTTGTTTGGGGAGGAACTAGTCCGTTCTACACTTGGTGAGAGTTTTCGATCCAAGTATGGAAGGCCGGACTAGTCCAGGCCTACCAGACTTGTCCGTTTTCAGCTGGACCAAGAGGTTCTATTGTGGTTTGTACTAGTCCATTGTGAGCCGAACTAGTCCATTGATGTGTGTTCAGAGGGCTTCTCGGACTATGTCCTATTGGCCGGACTTGTCCGCTCCAGTGGCCGGACTGGTGCGGTGTGGCCAGACTTGTCTATTTTCAGCAGGACCAAGAGGTTCTGTTGTATTTCGTACTAGTTCGATGTGCCATGACCATTTGAAATTCAAATGTTGACGAGTACGACACTCTTTGCAGAGTGTGACTTCGAGTAAACCTAGTAGGTCGTACTAGTTTGGGGTACTGGCCAGACTAGTCTGCACTTTAGTTGGTGGCAACGGTTTGCTGTCGAGACTCCTATAAAAGGGATCCCTCGACCACCATTCCACCTCTCTTGAACCCTAGCGCCGCCACAAGCATCCTAGAGCCTTCCAAAGCCTTATCAGCTGCCTACTTACCCTCTAGAACCAAATATTGAGTGGATTAGTGTTTGGGAAAAGGGGAAAAGGAAGAACTTTGTGCTTTGGCTCTCGGTTTGATCTCTTGCACTTGGTGTTGTATCTTTGTGACATGTGGCTGTTGAGATTCGTGGGTTTATTGATGTTGATCATTTGTGGGAGTCTCAACCTCTGAGAAGACCCTATAACATTGTAGTTACCCCTTTGTGAGTGTGGAAAGTCAAGTTGTCCCCGTGACGACTTGGATAGAGAAGGGTTGAGCAACCCGACCCCTCGTGGGTGCCTCAACGGGGGATGTAGATTCCTGTGTGGGATCAAACCTCGGGATAAACACATTGTCTCTCTTGTCACTATAATTTCCCATTGATCACTAGAAATGCTTTTAGGGTTCATCTTGTTCTTCATATTATTCATCTTCATAATCTTGCAATCTAATCAATCACACTTGTCAATCCTAGTTGTATTAGGTTGCTAGATTGTGCATCTCTTTTTTGTTGAACTAAAATCAAAGAAAGAACTCACAAAAATTTTGTTTTTAGGGTTTCCCCGTGCACTATTTGGACTAGTCTGGCCCTGACCGAGACTAGTCTGGCCCCCTGTGATTTACTTTTGTTTTATTAAGTCTTTTCAGGTCATTTCGCCTATTCACCCTCCCTATAGGCAACTTTCAGTGCCCTAGAAGTTGTCGAAGAAGACTTATCGAATCTCAACCTAGCTCCGGATGCTGTTGGAAGGAAAGTATGCCAACCATGCCAGGCTGAGTCAGCCAGGTAGATGGGGAGTGAAAGTCGCCTAGAGGAGGTGAATAGGCAATATGACCTGAAATTGCTTAATCAAATGAGATTAAATTGCCGAGGTCGGACTTGTCTGGTCAGGGCCAGACTAGTCCGCTCAGCTCAGGATTAAAATCTAAAAACTTAATTTCTACAAGTGATTTGCAGAATTTAAGTTCACAAATGAAAGACACAATATCTAGCAACCTAGTACAACTTAGATTAACCAATGAAAGCAATTAGGTTGCAAGATTTCAAGATGATCAATACGAAGAACAATATGAGCCCTAAAAACAATTCTAGTGATTATGAAAGGTAAAGCAACAAGTGAGACAAGATTTATCCCGTGGTTCAGCTCCACAAAGAAGCCTACATCCACGTTGAGAAGTCAACACAAGGATTGAGTTTCACTTGACCCTTCTCTCACCAAGCCACCACGATGGTCGGCTTGGTTTCCACTATATAAATGGGTAATCACCAAGTTTGTTTGGGGCTGCTCACAAGTTGAGGCTCCCACAAATCAATACAGCAAGGAGCACTTGAGGCTCAACTCACGCAAGCCACAAAACACAACAAAAGTGCAAGAGATCGAACCGAGAGCCAAAGCACGATGATCTTCTTTCACTCCCCTTCCCAAACCCTAATCTCTTCAAGATTTGATCTTAAAGGGCTAGAAGGCAAAGTAGAAGGCCTTGGAAGGCTCTAGGGTTGTTTTGGCGGCGCTAGGGTTCCAGAGTTGTCAAATAGGGGATGGGGGTCCACTTTTTATAGGGGTCCCGACAGCTAGCCGTTGCAAACAGCCAAACCCGGACTAGTCCAGCCCTGTAGGGACTAGTCCGACCTCTTGGGACCACCAACAATTTCATGACATTGATCGACAAAACAGATGACGTGCGTGCCAAACGTTTGAATTTCAAACGGTCATGAAAAATTGGACTAGTCAGGTCAACAACGGACTGGTCTGAAGTGGAACAGAAAGGATTAGTCTGGCTGAAAACGGACTAAACTGGGTAGGCCCGGACTAGTCCGACCACTTGGGCGGACAAGTCCGTCCTCTTGGACTTGGCTTGGGTTTCTCATACTAAGTCTCAAATGCACTAGTTCGTATCACAAAGAACAAGCCCGAACTCATCCAAAATGCTTTGGTCCGCCCCAAAACGGACTAAACTGGGGGGTCCGAACTAGTCCAGTCTCTGTGGCGGACAAGTCTGGCCTCCGAGGATTTACCTGCAAATCTACTCACCAATGGAAGAACGGACTAGTACGTACCCATACGGATAAGTCCGAACTCATCCAGAGACGTTTAGTCTGACTCAAAATGGACTAATCTTGCTACCCCAGACTAGTCCGGCCTTAGGCCCGGACAAGTCTGGCCTCTGTGTGTTTTCTCTCATTTTGGCTTCTCACTTAGGTTTTTCTCTCAACTAACACTTTGGGCCCTCTCTTATGATATCATTGCACTTGATACAACCACCCTCACACATGATATAGCTAGTCTAAACTCAACACACTAGAAACCTTAATTTCTATGCTTGAGTCTTCGACGCCTGTTTCAAACATTTCCTATTTGAGAGATTTGCCTCATTTCAATCATTGCACCTATGCTTAAGACCAGCTCAACTCATTAGTCTCTTAATTTTCGTCATCAATCATCCAAAACCCACGGGGATGCCTAGATGCACTTTCAATCTCTCCCTTTTTGGTGATTGATGACAACACATTAAGCTTCAACATAAGGATAATAATTTGTTTTCATAACATGCATTTGTATAAGTAACTCCCCCTAAATGTATGCATCAAAAGTAAGATAAATTGAGAGACTTATCATACATATACATGTTATGGTGGGGTGCGTTGGGTAAGTGATGTGCTCATAAGTTGTGATAAGACAATAAATATGCGAGATAAACAAGTTGAGTCAAGCATAACATCACAATTAAGCATAGTACATGTGAAACATAAATTAAGTCTTATATCAATTAAAATGAGACTTACATGTCCATAGAGGATCAAAGGGGACAACGACTATATTAAAACTCTAGTACCCCCTCCCAATCTCCCCCCTTTGGCATCAAGACACCAAAAAGAAAAAGAGAGAAGGAGAGGACTAGGTTCTATTCTTCATCATCATTGTCGTCATCATCATCTCCACCTTGACGCCGCTCACTATCGCTCTCTGTGGCCTCCAGATCATTGGCATTGTCATCATCGCCTTCTTCCTTGAATGGAGCCGCCGTGGAGGTGCTAACATCACCAAATTGAGCTAGTTCATCAGCGGTAAACTCCAGTAATGGAGTCATCTCTCCATCACTCTCCGCGGCGGGAGACATGGGGACTTTGAGCTTGTCGCATATCGCCTTGAGATACTTCTCTTGGCAATGCTCCATGCGACGTTGCCGAATTTCCGCCTTCCGGCAAGAGGCAAAGATTGCCTTGAAGCATTTGAAGAAGCCGCTTCTGGAATGTGATGGAGGAGGAGGTGGAGGTCTCAAAGGTACAAAGTGAGAGGATGAAGCCGGAGGATCCGCGTTCTTCCTTCGAGGTGCAGCTGGCTCCGGAGGAGGGATCTATGGACGAAGTCTTCTATGAATGATGTCCTTCTTGAAAGTTAGCCATGACACCTTCTCGATCATGAACATAATGTAGGGAGCATAGCCACAAGATCGGTTGGGTGTGTGAGAGATGTTGAAGATGTCATCGAAGATATAGTCCACAACGTTGAAACCGACATCTCCATCAATGAGCACCACCAAATGTCTCAAACTGCCTTGGATGATGCCCGCATCTCCATCCTTGTGGGCTATGGTCTTCCGGAGCACACGGTTAAGCACACTATAGAAGGGCTTTATATTCCGAATGTGTCTCGCCTCACATCGAACTCCATGACTTGGATATATGTAGTCCAACACATCTCGTTAAACTGGCTTGAGGTTGAAAATGATGATCGCATTCTCAAGTTGATCTTCCAAGTCAAGGAACTGAGCGAATTCCCAATAGGTTGTAGAATATTGCTCTCCATGGGTCATCCAAGTGATCCGATGATCTCCATCGGTGTGGAAGTAGATGGTAGAGTGGAATTGGACAATTACTTCCACATTCCAATCATATTGGAAAGCCATAAGCTTCTTCAAACCATGTCGCTCAATGGCTTTAATCATGGCGTTGAATGCGGCATGGTTCTTTTGCACCATGTAGTCCCAATCGATCCATTGGGCATCCATCACCGGGGTTTGCTTCGTCATGTAGATGGTCTGGTAATAGTCACAGTGGAAGTCACACCAAAACCGAGGGTCGGCGGTGTGTGTATCCTATTAATACACGTTGACCATCCTTAACTTCCTTGCTCTTTCAGCCCCTTTGCCTTTGAAAATGTTAGCTTCAAAAGCAGCTCGGCGATTGGGGTTCCTAGCAGGAGAAGACATCCTTAAGGCCCTATAGGTTGAGAGGGTCCCTTCTTGGCTTTGCTTGTCGGTTTCTTAGCCACGGAAACTCTTTTCTTGGGTGCATCATCCACTGGCACCTTGCCCTTGTCCTTGGATCCCCAGGCCTCCGGAGTCCTTGTCTTCTGTCCCACGGTGACAAGTCTCTTCTTCTTCTTTGGGGCTGCCTCGACTGCAGTTGAGTTATGCGCCTCCCTTTGCTTCTTCTTGGCATTTCTTGCCTCCGACTGCGATTCGAGGAGAGCTATAGCAAGCTCTCGCTCCTCACGATCCCGATTATAGAGTGCTTGCCTCCCTGCCTCGGCCTCGGAATCAGAAAGGGGCACGTAGTTGGAATTCGACATCGTCGCTGAGAAGTGATGTAAAAGAGAGCATATGAGTCCAAGGAAGTGGAATATCGCATTGGAATTCACAAAAACAATCAAAGTTAGGGTTATCACTTTGTAATCCGGACTTGTCCGCCCAAGGGCGGACTAGTCTGTACAAGCCGAACTTGTCCGCCCTACGGTCGGACTAGTCCGGTTTACACAACAAGAATCCTAATCTTGAGGATTTTTGCAAAATCTACGGATCTGGCCACAATATTCAAGGTATGGAATTACAATGACATATAGAACAACATTTGTGAAGAGGGTTCCACCAAAAGACCTTAAAGAATTGGGTTTTGGAGGATTTTGTGTTAGACAAAAAATACCTCTTCAAGTATTCAAATCGAGGAAATGTGGATGAGAATCAGCCTTGGATGCTTGGGGATGAGTTCCCACGCACCTTAGGGCTCCAATCCACGGATTGGAAACGATTTTTGGTGGAGGGAAGTGAAAATCGCCGATTTTAGGGCGGTTTTCATGTTGTTGAGGAGAGGGAGTGTTTTGAATATAAGTGATCGTTCGAGGGGCTCCTGGCGAGTTTAAGTTCCCCAGGGCTGGACTAGTCTGGTTGGAGACCCAGACTTGTCTAGCCAGCGGACAGGGTCCCGACTATTCTGATACGCCCGACTAGTTTGGTCAGAGGGGCAGACTAGTCCGGTTCAAAGGCTGAAAACTCATATATATATTGGGATTTCATTGGAGATTTGATCCTTTTGGACTATATTTTCACAAAATATCTTTGTAAACATGGTCAGTAAGCAATCAACAACCAAACTATGACCATAATTCACAGAGATTCAATAATTTCAAAATAATTTTGTAGAAAATTGAGGGGGAAGAGTTTTTGCAAGCATGTGTGAATTTTGAAGCAAGCGCAAGCAACAATCAGATGTGCAAGACTCAAGCCATATTTCAAGAATCGAGGATATTGAGCTCACTCCTAAGTTCACAAAATATTTTCTCATCTAGGGGCTTGGTAAAAATTTCAGCCAATTGTTTTTCGGTTGTCACATGGGAAATTGTAATGTCTCCTTTGATGGAGTGATCTCTCAAAAAGTGGTGGTGAATATCAATGTGTTTTGTCCTTGAGTGTTCAAATGGATTGTGAGCTATTTTAATGGCACTCTCATTGTCACGTAGGAGGAGGATATGGCGCAAGTTTATGAAATAGTCCCTAAGAGCTTGTTGCATCCAAAGAAGTTTTGCACAACAACTTTCGGCGGCGACATACTTCGCATCGGCTATGGAAAGAGCAATGGAGTTTTGTTTCTTTGACGACCAAGACACTAGAGATCTACCAAGGAATTGGCAAGTTCCGGAGATACTCTTCCTATTAACTTTGCACCCTGCATAGTCCACATCGGAATATCCAATGAGATTAAACTTAGAGCCCTTAGGGTACCAAAGTCCTAGGCTTGGTGTGTGAACCAAATATCTAAGAATTCTCTTAACGGCGGTCAAATGACACACCGTAGGAGAGGCTTGTAATCGAGCACACATACAAACACTAAGCATGATATTGGGCCTAGATGCACATAAGTAAAGCAATGAACTATCATGGAGCGATATACCTTTTGGTCCACACTTGGACCATCTTCATTTAGATCGAGATGCCCATTCGTTCCCATTGAAGTCTTGATGGGTTTGGCTTTGTCCATGTCAAATTTCTTTAGTATATCTTGTGTGTACTTTGTTTGACTAATGAATGTGCCTTACTTGAGTTGCTTCACTTGAAAACCTAGAAAGAACTTCAACTCCCCCATCATGGACATCTCAAACCTTTCGGTCATTATCTTTGAAAACTCATCACAAAAAGCTTTGTTAGTAGAACCAAATATAATGTCATTGACATATATTTGTCAAACAAAAAAATCATCATTAAAATGCTTAGTGAACAAGGTATAATCGGCCTTCCCAATTTTGAAACCATTTTGAGTTAAGAAATCTCTAAGGCACTCATACCAAGCTCTAGGAGCTTGTTTGAGGCCATATAGTGCCTTAAGCAATTTGTATACATGGTTTGGGAAATCTTGATATTCGAAACTGGGGGGTTGCTCCACATACACCTCTTCTTTGATTGTACCATTAAGGAATGCACTCTTGACGTCCATTTGATATAGCCTAAAATCATGGTGAGTAGAAAAGGCAAGTAATATGCGAATTGATTCAAGCCTAGCTACGAGAGCAAAGGTTTCATCGAAATACAAACCTTCGACTTAAGAGTAACCTTTGGCCACAAGTCTTGCTTTGTTCCTTGTAACCACCCCGTGTTCATCTTGCTTGTTGCGGAACACCCACTTGGTGCCCACAACATTCGCATTAGGCGTCTTCACTAGCTCCCACACATGATTTCCTTCAAAGTTATTGAGCTCTTCTTGCCTGAACATCACACAATCCGGATCTTGTAGTGCTTCTTCAACCTTGTGAGGCTCTAAAGAAGAAACAAAAGAGTAATGTTCACAATAAGTTTGCAACACGCGATCGAGTAGTTACCACCTTGGAGATGTCTCCAATGATATTGTCAACGAGATGGTCCCGTTGAACACTTTGATGCACTCTTGGGTGAGGTGCTTGAGGTCGTGGATCTTCATCTTCATCTTCCTATTTTCTTCGTCTCCCCCTTGATTGATGCCTCTATTTTCATCTTCTTGGAGCGCATCTTGAGGGTCTTGAGCTTGATTATTTGAGGAAGAGCTTGATTGATGTGTAGGATGATCACTTGAGTCTTGAGGTTGTTCTTGTGGTCGTATGTCTCCAAGTGCCATCCTTCCTATTACCACTTGTGGAGCTTCTTCTTGATCTAGCACATTACGATCAACTTGCTCCACTTGGGAGCCATTAGTTTCATCAAACACTACGTCACGTGCTACATCAACAATTCTGGAAGATTTGTTGAAGACATGATAGACATAAGTGTTTGAGTCATAACCAAGCAAGAAACCCTCATCGGACTTAGAAGCGAACTTCGAAGTCCTAGTCTTCTTGTTAAGAATATAGCATTTGCTCCAAAAAACACGAAAGTAAGAGACGTTGGGCTTGTTACCGGTTAGGAGCTCATAAGACGTCTTCTTAAGAATGCGGTGAAGATACAATCAGTTTATGGCATGGCAAGCGGTGTTAACCACTTTTGCCCAAAACCGGTCTGACGTCTTGTACTCATCAAGCATGGTTATTAACAACTCAATTAGAGTTCTATTCTTCCTCTCGGCCAGCCCATTTTGTTGAGGGGAGCAGGGGCCGAGAACTCATGTTTGATGCCTTCTTCATCCAAGAATTCTTCAACTTGAGTGTTCTTGAATTTGGTGCCATTATCACTCCTTATAGTCTTGATCCTCAAGGAGAACTCATTTTGATCTCTCCTCAAGGACTTCTTGAGGACACCTTGAGTCTCACTTTCATCATGCAAAAAGGACAACCAAGTGAAACGTGAAAAATCATCAACAATTACAAGATTGTATTTGTTACCGCCAATGCTTATGTTGGCGATTGGACCGAAAAGATCCATGTGTAGAAGCTGCAATGGTCTTGTTGTCGTCATGATGTTCTAGGATGGATGTTGAGCTCCAACTTTCTATCTGGCTTGGCATGCACTACATGGTCTATCATTTCAAATACAACATTCTCCAAACCTCGAATGTGCTCGTACTTAAGGAGTTTTTGCAAATTCCTCATCACAACATGGGCTAGCCTTCTATGCCAAAGGCATCCTATGTTAGTTTTTGCAATTAAGCATGTATTAAGTTGGGCTTTATCCGCGGAGAACTCCACAAGATAGAGCTTTCCCTTGAGTACACCCTTAAAAGCAATTGAGTCATTGCTTCTCCTTGTGACGTTCACACCCTTATTTGTGAATAAACAATTAGAACCATTGTAACATAGTTGTGATATGGACAAAAGGTTATAATCAAGTGAATCAACATGAAAAACATTTGAAAGTGTATGATTGGCTGATATAGAAATTTTACTGGTGCCAAAGATTTTTCCTTGGCTATTGTCCCCAAAATAGATTCCTTCACTTGGATCTTCATTTTCCTCATACTCTACAAACATCTTCCTCTCTTTGTTCATATGATTAGTGCATCTGCTATCAAGAACCTACATAGTTCCACCGAAGGAGTATGCCTACAAAAAGGATTTAAGCCTTGGCTTTAGGTACCCAAGCGGTGTTGGGTCCTTTGATGTTAGTCAAGAGGCACTTGGGCACCCACACACAAAGGTTTAGGACTCCTGCGATGTGGCCCAACATACCTAGCATAGGCTTTACCAAACTTGTTCCTTAATAAAACATATGAGGCATCAAAATCATGAAACAAGAAATGAGGTTCCTTCTTAGGCATTTTAGGAGATGTGCCAATGTTATTTCCCTTGTTATAAATGAACCTCCTTCGACAAAAACAATCAAGTCTTTGCCATTCTTGGGAGTTTTGGTGTTTTGCCTCCTCTCCCTAGATTAGCCAAGATCATCCTTTACAAGGGGATGTCTTGTGTTGGTGTATAAACTACGTGCATATGCCATCTTCTCCTTGTCAAATATGCCACCCTTCGGTGCTTGGTTGGTTTGTGCCAACTTGAGCTCATATTTAAGTTTTAGAATCAAGTTAGAGCATTTGCAATGTTGAGTTGTTTCAGTTTTGATATTTGTGGAAGGTGAGCTTTTAGAGGAGGAAGGTGCATTGACCTTGAGAGACTCCACTTGTGTTTCAAGGATCTTGTTAACTTTTGTCATGCTAACAAGTTCATCCTTTATCACAATTGTATTTTTCTCAAGGTTTGAGCAAGTTTCCTTGCTCAAAGCGAGTTCACGCTCAAGTGCATTGCTTCTTTCTCTTTAAAGCTTCAAGAGCTCCTCAAACTCTTGACATCTCTCTTTTTGTTGGATGAGCATGTCCTCTTGACGGTTGAGGAGCTCTTCCTTCTCAAATATCTCCTCCGTTAGCAAATTCAATCTTTTTAAAGTACTCTTACTCATATCTTTAAGCATATGTTCATTCTCACTACAGCTATCAAAATCATCATGCGATTAAATTGAAGAGGATGATTTATATTTAACCATATTTCTTCCCTCCTTGGCCATGAGGGATGTTGGCCTTGAATTCTCCAAGTTGGGGAAGAGCTTGTTCCCGTGGTTGACTTCTAATAGCAATAGTTGTTATCTTCTCTTCTTCATCGGAGGAGGATTCTTCATCTGAATCCCACTCCTTTCCAAGGTGGGCATGTCCCGATTGCTTCTTCTTCTTCTTCTTGAAGTATTTCTTTTCTTGAGACTTGCCCTCCTTCTTATTCTTGTTTTCTTCATGTGGGCAATCCATAATGAAGTGACTGTATTCTCCACAATTGTAGCAAGCCCTCTTTGATCTTGCCTTGGGCTTGTCTTTGCTCCTGCCTTCACGGTGGTAGCTCCCCCTATTTCTTCAACACATCCTCTTCAAGTTGTTGATGAAAAGTGCCTCTTCCTCATCGTTGTCAGGGCTCTCTTCATCACTCTCTCACTTTTCTTGAGATCTAGAGGATGTTGCCTTGAATTCAACATCTCTTTTCTTGGAGGAGGAGAGCTTTTGAAGGTCGTTGTAGAACATGGATTCTTGCTCCATCATCTCATAATTGATGATCCTCCCTAGTACTTCTTCGGGAGTCATCTTGTGGAATCCCAGACTTTCACGAATTAGTGAGCAAAGAGTGACGTTTTGAGGCATGAATGCTCGAATCATCCTATTTACCACTTCATGGTCGGTCCACTGGGTACTTCCATAAGATCAACTCTTGTTTATGAGGGTCTTGAGGTGATTGTACATGTATTGGGGAGACTCACCATCCATGATAGTGAACCTCCCAAGTTCTCCTTCAATCATCTCGATCTTTGCCGCCCGTATGACACGGTTGCCCTCATGAGCCGTCTTGAGGGTGTCCCATATTTCCTTGGCCACCTCCAATCCTTCAATGCGGTTGAACTCTTCTCGAGTCAATGAGGAGGTGATTACTCCAACCGTTTTAGCATTGCGATGGGGGAGGACGGCTTGCTCCGAAGTAATGTCTTCCTCATTCTTGGGAAGATGCACACCTGTCAAGATAATTTGCCACAAACTAGGGTTTAAGGAAGTGAGAGACATCTTCATATTATGCTTCGACATAGAGTAGTCATTTCCATCAAATTGAGGGGGTTTGCCAGTGGGAGTAGATAAGTAATGATTGCTTGCAGTTAGTGCTCATGATTGTAAGGATACCGGGAGTAGTCTTGTGAACTACTCCCATTGTCGGTGTTGGTTGGACCAATCGGCTTGATCTCCTTCTTGGGTATATTGAGCTTCTCACGAAGTCGTGCCTTGAGTAGATGAACTTCCTCGTCGTCATTTGGATCATCATGAAGAACATCAATGTTCTTCGTCTTGGTGTCATCGATGATCAATGGGACTTCTTTGTCACCCCTTCCGGCCATTTCCTCTCCAAGTTGTTAGACTCTTTATAGAGAGTCCTGCTCCGATACCAATTGAAAGTTTCCTAGAGGGGGGTGAATAGGAAATATGACCTGAAATCGCTTAATCAAACGAGATTAAATTGTTGAGGCCAGACTTGTCAGGTTAAGGCCAAGCTAGTCCGCTCAGCTCAGGGTTAAAATCTAAAAACTTGATTTCTACATGTGATTTCCAGAATTTAAGTTCACAAATGAAAGGTACAATATCTAGCAACCTAGTAAATCTTAGATTAACCAATGAAAGAAATTAGGTTGCAAGATTTGAAGATGATCAATACGAAGAACAATATGAGCCCTAAAAGCAATTCTAGTGATTATGAAAGGTAAAGCAACAAGTGAGACAAGATTTATTCCATGGTTCAGCTCCACAAAGAAGCCTACATCCACGTTGAGAAGTCCACACACGGATCGGGTTTCACTTGACCCTTCTCTCACCAAGCCATCACAATGGCGGACTTGGTTTCCACTATATCAATGGGTAATCACCAAGTTTGTTTGGGGCTGCTCATAAGTTGAGGCGCCCACGAATCAATATAGCAAGGAGCACTTGAAGCTCAACTCACAAAAGCCACAAAACACAACACAAGTGCAAGAGATCAAACCGAGAGCCAAAGCACGATGATCTACCTTTAGTCCCCTTCCCAGACCCTAATCTCTTAAAGATTTGATCTTAGAGGGATAGATGGCAAAGTAGAAGGATTTGGAAGGCTCTAGGTTGGTTGTGGCGGCACCAGGGTTCCAGAGTTGTGAAATAGGGGCTGGGGGTCCCCTTTTTATAGGGTCTCGGCAGCTAGCCGTTGTAAACAGCCCAAACATGGACTAGTCCGACCCTGTACCACAGACTAGTCCGGACTCTTGGGACGATCGAAAATTTCACGTCGTCAATCAACAAAACGGATGATGTGCGCGCCCAACGTTTGAGTTTCAAACGGTCATGGCAACCCGGACTAGTCCGGTCAACAACATACTGGTCCGAACTGGAACAGAAAGGTTTAGTCCGGCTGAAAACGGACTAAACTGGGTAGGCCCAGACTAGTCCGGCCACTTGGGCGGACAAGTCCAGCCTCTTGGACTTGGCTTGGGTTTCTCATACTATATTTCAAAAGTACTAGTCCGTATCACAACGGACAAGCCCGAACTCATCCAGAATTCTTTGGTTCATCCCAAAACGGACTAAACTGGGGGGTCCGGACTAGTTCAGCCTCTGTGGCGGACAAGTCTGGCCTCCCAGGACTTAGCTCCAAATCTACTCACCAATGGAATAACGGACTAGTCCGTACCCATACAAATAAGTCCGAACTCATCCATAGACGTTTAGTCCGACTCAAAATGGACTAATTTAGCTACCCCGGACTAGTCCGGCCTCTCTGTATTTTCTCTCATTTTGGCTTCTCACTTAGATTTTCTCTCTCACCTACTACTTTGAGCCCTCTCTTATGATCTCATGGCACATGATACAACCACCCTCACACATGATACAGCTAGTCTAAACTCAACACGATAGAAACCCTAATATCTATGCTTGAGTCTTCGATGCCTGTTTCGACCTTTTCCTTTTTGAGGGATTTGTCTCATTTAAATCATCACACCTGTGCTTAAGATCAGCTCAACTCATTAGTCTCTTAATTGTTGCCATCAATCTTACAAAACCCACGGGGATGCCTAGATGCACTTTCAGGGAGGTACTGGATGATGAACGGATCATCATCAGCCCCGCTGGCCTTGCATGCCACGTAGTAATCTTTGAGACAAACGATGGAGTCTGACTCGCCGTCCTACTTCTCGATGTTCGTTGCAGCGCGGAAGCGAGCGGGGAAGGGCCCGAGAGAGTTGGGACTTGGGCTCCAATCCGCATCATTGTCGCAGTGGTCGCCTTGTTGGGGTCGACATCATCGGGGCTCAAGATCTTGAGTCACGACCCTTTTTTGAACCCTACGTTGGGCCTCAGGGTTTGATGCAGGTCGGACGACCCTGCGCGCTCATGCACCGAGTTATGCGAGGAGGTTGATGACCCACCCCTCTCAGCCCCATCAACCCAACTCAGGGTGTGGGAGTTTGCCAACCCAATAGTGCTATTGGTGCATGCTCAGCTCCTGCCACGGGTTGATGCGTCCCGCTGCGAGCGAGGGAGCTCTCCGCCTCTTGAGAAGTAGCCATTGATAGCAAGTAATGGAGGTTGTAGCAGGTGCGCTGAGTTTGGGATCGACAGGATTGGGCATGTTGTAAAGTAATGCCACCATGGTCGACATGTTCTGGCTAGCCTGCTCGAAACTTGGGTGACCACCTTCATCAGCAACAATTGTTGGTATTTCTTAACACCAAAGTTCTCGTTATAGCATTTCACCCAAGAGTATTCCCAAGGGTATCGTATATATCCCAAAGGAAGCTGGTAAAGTAAAGTAAACACTATTCTTATGATCAAGGTATAGGGTAGAAAGTAATTATCAGAACAGGAGTAAGATAATAATAGGGGTAGTGTGACACACTCATAAGCAATCTACTTTAAGGGGTAAAATTGTCCTAGTAAGGGTTAGACTATGAGAAGAGGTTGCTCCTACTGTGCTCTAATTACTCATATACATAGCCTAATAATGTACACACAAATATGTTAATGGTGAATACTAAAGCTTAGTGGTCCAACACATCAGACGTAGATTTAACCTTGAACATATCTAGACAATTCCCACTAAGAGCCTGTGGTGTAGATGAACGTGGGTGAGTACAAAGGTCGAGCGGGGCTGTCACCACCTGCCGTCTACCCCTACAACTCGTCGGTCTACGAGACACCAAACGCTATTTAACTATCTAAGCACCATGCTTACCTGTTAAGTAAATACCTTAAAAGCCATGGTACAAATACCTTCTTAGGCAATGACTAACCTAAACATCATTGAACCAATATTGAAACCAAGCACTATATTATTTATACTAACATAATCAAGTTATTACCTAATTAGACTATAGTGGAAGTATATGGTATTTATGATAATATAATAATGACTTTACTTTTAGATCATAATAACACCTACACCTATCACATAAATGGAGTCCACGATCAAACAATAAATGCTTTGCCCAAGTATATGAATAAAGAGAGACTAATAATAATATTACTAATATGCATAAAGTCACAAAAGGAGAGAAAGATACATGAGCCATACTTTTCCCAATTTGGACTTGGACTTGAGGCTCCTCTCTACAGCCTAACCTCCACTAAGGACTAATAGAACTAGTGTTTACAATGGAGTGAATGCTCAAGTGGTGTTTGAGTGTAGTGAGGATCCTCCTCCCTATTAAAACAATAAGTTGAGGTGGTTCTCACAACCAAAATGCACTAATCTATCACCACCCGCTTGAGGGCACCACGGGAGGGCACTACGCGTCATCTGAACGAGTTTGGCGCCCAAACCAAGTCGGCCAAGCTAGGGGATCGGCCTACCTAGTCCCAACCTCTCCTCGGCTGTTCTTTCTCCTAGTGAATGACTGGTGGGCCCTGGTTCCCATCCACATGAGTGAACATTGGATTTCCTCAGATACGACTGGGAATGTGTCCATGGATCCATATGATACCACATGTCATCACGTTATTGATTGTGATGTTACTTTTCGGTATTGCTCCGCCTCATTATTCCTCATTTCTGCAATAAAATATCTACATGCACTATTTTTCAAAGTACAAGCGGAATTATGTTAAATCTAAAGGTGATGTGTGTAAGAAATATTTATTATCCTTCACATTATTGATTTACATTGACGGTTGAAATCGGTAAATTACAATCTTCAACAAACTCTCACAAGCTTACCCTTTCCTCATACCGAAGCAAAGATAAGAGACTTAGGTGGTTGATCATGAGTTGCAACAATGTTCCATCTTCCACGAGTACCATGTGCACAACGAACACTACAAGAATTGGGCAAAAGAGTGTCAGCCATACAAACGTCGGTGGATAACTGTAGCCGATGCTTGTAACATACAGTTGTCGGTGTACCGACGGTCTTACCCGATGACCAATACTTGATGTTTTTAATTTTTATAGTCGTCAGTGCTGATGCTTTTAATTTTGTATAATCGTCGGTGTGGGGTGCCCGAAGCTTTTTAAACTATAACTGGCGGCCACAGGAACCGACAACCCTACGCGGCTATAGCCGTCAGGTGCGACACACCCAACAACTTTATTTTTTTTTCAAACAATCACGAGGTTTGTTGTTACTCGGTACTCCTCAATAGATCGATCTCTCTTCACATCTCAGACCATCTCCACATCTCAGTACAAAAATTCCATAAGGTGAACAAGATCGAACACATGAGCTCCATATTAGTACCAAAATTTCGAAATAGATGAACACAAGCACGAAACCTGAGTACATAATTTCATTGATCTCTAACATATATGCTCTAAGGGATCTGCTCAAAACAAAAGATGAGCACACAAGAACGCGCAAATCAGACGGTGTTCTCATCACAGGAGAAAGTGAAGTTGGCGGCGGCGAAGACGACATGGCGCGGATAAGTCGATGTAGCGCGACAAGGAGGAGGACCTTGGTAGCACTGCAAGAAGGACAACTTGGTGGTGCGGCGAAGAAGGTCGAGCTCGGCCTGGGCACGGATGACGACATCGATGAAGTCACTGTTTTGAATGTACTTTTATGCAATTAGACCATTTACTTATCATTCTTTGTTTAAGCTACATGTCATACTTTCCCACACATGTTGAGTATGACATTTTCTCACCCTTGCTATTCCCCAACCAAATCCAGACGCAGGTGATCAGGTGGAGTACCAGGAGGTTTTTGAGGAGTTCTAGGCGTGTGTTATGCCGTCAAACATGCCTGTGGAGTTGAAGTTATTAGAGTTTAGTTTCTCCATTGTAGATTCATTAGAGCTTGTAATCGAGACTATTTGGTTTGTAATAAGGTACTATTATTAGTGTTATTATTCGAGACATGGTTTATATGTGTTTATCGTTTGTGAATCACTTGTGTACGTGTGTTAAACATCCTGGGCACACATATGCATCACGCTTGGTTCATTTTCGGAACCGGGAGTCACAAATTGGTATTAGAGCCGTGTTTGACTGTAGGATGCATTCCTAGGTAGAATAGACACCACAAATCACTTAGGACTTCTTTCCTCTTCAAAACTAATCTTTTTTGCAATATTTTGCCTTCCATTAGCTATATAAAGTGGGAAAAGTGTGTTTTTGCTGCTGCTGCAATTTTTGCTATTTTTGCATCTTTTTGAGCAAATGCACATCCTCTTATCTAAATTTATGGCTGCTGCAATTTCACAAATATTATTTGTGTTTTCCTCTATTTTTCTCATGTTTTCTTGTAGATGGCTCACAGAAAAATGACAGCCCGCAAGAGAGCTCGTTTGCGGCCCCTTGGAAGCAAGCTTAGGCCTTGCAAGGATCCGAGGATGGAAACAGCCCAAGAGGGGGAATAAGTAAGTTCTCTCGCTAAGGAAATTGAGAATGAACACTCCAACACGATGGAGGAAGATCCTGAAATGGTGGAGTCCTATGATGACGATGAGGAAGAGGAAGATCCTGAAATGGTGGAATGCTATGATAGCGAAGAAGAGGATGATGAAATACATGAGGGGAATGAAGATGAAGCCCAAGATGAGGAACCACAAGAGGATGACCCTGCAGCACATGATGAGGTACCTGAAGCTCAAAGGAATGCATCAAAACCCAGTGAAGCCAGAAAAGAGAACAAATGCATAGTTTACCGCAATGCCCAAGAATTCTGTTCCGATGGCACCGCTGGAGGATTTGCAGCCAAGCAATTAAAGGAGTTCCTTGATCTATGCAAGATGCACCTAGAATACTATGTCAAGAGGATTCCTCACCATGGACGTGAAGAATGGAGAGCTCAAGTTACTGTTCTTGCAAGAGATGAGGTGGTCACCCGACACTTTGCATCCACATGGAGAGCCACTAGGGAGCAAGCTATTGATGATGTCGCTCGGGATGCACTTACTAGATTGTGCCACGTCTATCGAGAGCAAGTTGGAGGTACTAGTTTTGCACTACACCCAAAACGCGAGAAGGGAACAAGGGAGATCTTAAGACCACAAGATGGAGCTCAAGTCGGTTCTCATGCTATTGGCAGATCTCAGACAGTATTGGTGAGTTTGGTAAATCGCTATGCTGATGCTATGGAAGACATTCGCTACCTCCATAAAAGGCTATTCATCATGGAGAAGCAAGAATAAGCTCGTGCCACCGTGGAGGTCAATGGTGTAGCTACCTCTCCAGCGCCTACGTGGACGGCCAACTGACCCTGGCATGCGCCCATGTATGCCTTGCCGCTGCTGTTGCCTTTGCCGCCTCACAACCAGGATAGCCACGGTTCACATAATTAAGTATAGGTCTCCTGTCTAGGAGTAAAGAAAGCATTTAGATCATCTTAGTCATATCTAGTGTGGTGTGCTGAATTTTCTTGGTGTGTCCTTGTGCTTGTGGGCTTTGTGCGAGTTGTGGGACGTCTAGCGTTTTGTCCACATCTGCACGTAGTAGAGTGTTGTGGGAACCTTGTCCACATCCTCTAATAGGGATATAGTATTAATAAAGGAGTTGTTTAGTTACATACACCTTGATGCATATAGTTGGGCATTTCTTTTCAAATTTTGAATTCTTCTGTGTCTACTATTCTTACACCAACAGATGCCGAGGAATCGTAACCAAAGGAATGCCAATGGTGAGGAGGAGGGCAATGAAGCACCTCAGAACAATCAGGGACCTGCCTAGGGAGATATCAATCTTGAGCACCTATTGGCTATGCAAAACCAGCTCATGTAGACCATGATACAGACTATGGGACAACTACAAGCGGGCAACAACAATCAGCCCCACATGCCGCCACCACCACCACCCCCACCACATCACATCTTGTTGGGAGAGTTTATGAGGACCAGGCCACCTACCTTTGCTCAAGCCATAGATCCAATGGAAGCTGATGACTGCCTGAAGTCCGTTGAGAAGAAACTTGCTATTGTCCAGTGCAGTGACAGAAAGGAGGTTCTTTTTACCTTACACCAGTTGATGGGAGCTGATGTAGACTTGTGGGAATCTCTATGAAATGCCCATGAAAATCAGGAGAGAATCACCTGGGCTGAATTCAAGGAGAAGTTTCGTTCTCACTATGTGCCAGAGGGAGACATGATACTAAGAAGGCACGAGCTTGAAAACCTCAGGCAAGGAAAGATGAGTGTGAGTATCTCAACAAGTTCACTCAACTGTCAAGATATGCTCCAGATCACATCAGCGCTGATAGTAGGAAGCAATATATGTTCATGAGGGGACTCAACAATGAAATTCAAGTTCAGTTGCTCAATGTTGACTTTGCAAACTTTTAGAAGCTGGTTGACAAGGCCATTGTGTTTGAGGATAAGATTAGGGAGATGGAGTGAGACCAAGAGAGGAAGATGCCATATCAGGGATAGCCGCAAGGAAGCAATGTCCGTCCTCACTATGCACCACCTGCTGCATCCTACTACAACCCGTCTGCTGTTGCATACCGCCCTGCTTATCCACCGCAACCGCAACAGCCGATGCAGCAACGCTCACCCATGCAAGCACCTCGCTTACCTATGCAGCCTACGCCATGCCCAAATATGCCTGCTTATGCTCAAAACCGTCCTCACCCTAACTTTGCTAGCACCACTAGTGGAAAGACTTGCTATGCTTGTGGTAAGATAGGACATTTTGCTAATCAATGCCTAAGGTCAGGTCAAGGTCAGATGAACAATGTTCCAAGGCAGAATCCAAGGCCCAATGGAAGGGCAACTCAAGGCAACCATGGACCACAAAATTTCGTTCGTGGCAAGGTGAACCATGTATCTGCAGAAGAGGCTTAGCAAGCTGATGATGTTGTGGTTGGTATGTTTCTTGCAAACTCCAACCCCGTGACTATATTATTCGATTCAGGAGCACCACATTCATTCATCTCATCAAAGTATGTTGCAAACCATAGCATGCCTAATTCATACCTGAAGTTTACCTTGTTGGTTAAATCTCCTGGAGGAGAGATGAGAACAAATATAGTATGTCCAAAATTAAGTATTTCCATATGGGGGGTAGAATTTGTTGCCAACCTCATAGTCCTGATTCGCAAGGCTTGGACATCATACTTGGAATGGATTGGCTAAGGAAGCACAATGGAGTGATTCAGTGTGCTACTCGGACAGTGCAATTAACAAATGAAGAAGAAATCAACGTAGAGTTCAAGGCAGTTTAGCCAACGACCGAGAAGGCAATGGTACATCATGCAGAAGAAGTGACCTTGGAGGAGATTCTAGGTTTTCGTGAGTATCCTAACATGTTTCCCGAGGAATTGCCAGGTATGCCAACTGATCGTGACATCAAGTTCGTCATTGATTTAATACCTAAAACTGCACCTATAGCAAAGAGGCCATATAGGATGCCTCCTAAGGAATTAGCTGAGCTCAAGAAGCAGATTCAAGAGCAGTTAGAGAAGGGTTTTATACAACCAAGCTCGTCGCCATGTGGAGCCCGGTGCTTTTCGTAGATAAGAAGTATGGATCCCAGAGAATGTGTGTGGATTACCAGTCTCTCAACGAGGTGACAATCAAAAATAAGTACACACTGCCTTGCATTGAAGATCTATTCGGCCAGATGAAGGGAGCCAGAATATTCTCTAAGATTGATCTTCGGTCGGGATATTCCCAAATGAAGATTAGACCATTAGGCATACCTAAAACAGCTTTGAGGACACGGTATGGATCCTATGAGTACACGATCATGTCATTTAGGTTGACCAATGCACCTGCATACTTCATGTATCTTATGAATAAGGTCTTCTTGGAGTATTTCGAATCATGGTAGTGTTCATTGATGACATTATGATCTACTCAAAAGTTATGAGGAGCACAAGCATCTAAGGTTGACTTTGCAGAAATTGAGAGAGCATTAGTTGTATGCTAAGTTCAACAAGTGTAAATTTTGGTTATGGGAGATATCATTTCTAGGCCATGTCATATGTGGAGGATGAGTGCCAGTCGACCCACAGAAGGTTAGAGATGTGCTAATGTGGGAACCGCCGCAAAATGTGAAGGAAATAAGGAGTTTTCTTAGAATGGCTCGATATTACCGTCGGTTCATCAAGGACTTTTCCAAGATAGCGAAACCCATGACCGAACTATTAATGAAGGAGCATCCTTTGGAGTGGACTCAAGATTGTCAGGACAGTTTTGAGGAGCTAAAGAAGAGGTTGACAACAACACATGTGTTGGTATTGCCAGATGAGAGTAAGAGCTTTGACATTTATTGTGATGCGTCAAGGCAAGGACTTGGTTGTGTATTGGTACAAGAACTCGAGTAGTAGCTTATGCATCCAGGCAGTTGAAGAAACATGAACAGAACTATCCTATGCATGATCTCGAACTCGCAGTCGTAGTGCATGCATTGAAGATTTGGAGACATTACGTCCTTGGTCATAGATGTGAGATCTACATGGATCATAAGAGTCTCAAGTACATATTCACTCAGACAGATCTGAATTTGAGGCAACAAAGATGGTGGGAACTCATAAGGACTACGATGTTGAATCAACTATCATCTAGAAAAGTCCATTGTGGTGGCCAATGTGTTGAGTCAAAAAGGAGCGGGCCACCAGCTCACTGTTCGGGATTTGCCACCCAAGCTATGCAAGGAGTTTGAACTATTGAATCTTAGATTTGTAAATGAGATGGGAGCAATGGAAGTGATCCCAACCCTGAAACAAGATTCAAGAAGGTCAAACCAAGGATAAGGAAATCCAGGAAATCAAGGAAAGGACCAAGAAGGGAGAGAATTCAGATTTGATGAGGATAACCAAGGTACTCTATGGCTTGGAAAATGAATTGTTGTGCCTAATAACAAGAGTCTTTGATAGTTGATATTGAAGGAGGCACATGACTCGCTTTACTCCATCCATCCCGGTTGTACTAAGATGTACAAGGACCTTAAGATGTGCTACTGGTGAGATGAAATGAAAAGGGACAGAGCTGAATATGTTGCATTGTGTGATGTATGTCAACGAGTCAAAGATGAACATCAAAGGCCAACCACACTATTACAGCCATTGAGGATTCCAGAATGGAAGTGGGAAGAGGTTGGTATGGATTTCATAGTTGGTTTGTCTCGCACTTCAGCAGGATATGATTCGATATGGGTTACTGTGGATCAATTAACGGAATCAACACATTTCATTCCTATCAAGACAACTTATAGTGGAGCCAAGTTGGTAGAACTGTATATGGGAAGAATAGTGTTTACACGAAGTGCTCAAGAAAATAGTGTTTGATAGAGGTTCTCAATTTACCTCAAGGTTTTGGCAAAAGATGCATGAATCAATGGGAACTCAGTTGAATTTCAGTTCTTCCTATCACCCTCAAACAGATGGACAGACTGAGAGGACAAATCATATTTTGGAAGACATGCTGAAAGCTTGTGCGCTAAAGTATGGAGGAAGCTGGGACAAAAGTCTGCCATATGCTGAATTTTCCTACAATAACAGCTATCAAGCAAGTTTGAAGATGTCATCGTATGAAGCATTGTATGGGAACAGGTGTAGAACACCCTTGTTTCGGAATGAGACGGGGCAAACCCAAGTATTTGGACCTGATGTGATCCAAGAGGACAAAAAGCAAGTGCAGACCATCCGCGAGAACTTAAGGGCTGCTCTATCAAGACAGAAGGGTTATGCGCATAATCGATGAAGAAGCTTATCCTTTGAAGTAGGGGATTTCGTATATCTCAAAGTGTCACTTATGCGAGGTCACAAGAGGTTTAATGTCAAAGGCAAGTTGACACATCGCTATATTGGACCATTCCAGATTTTGGACAAACGGGGAGAAGTAGCATATAGGTTGGAGATGCCAGCACATCTTTCCAATGTTCATGATGTGTTTCACGTTTCTCATCTCAAGAGGTGCTTGAGGGTACCAGAAGAACAAGTACCAATGGAAGAATTGGAGCTTCAGGAAGACTTGACCTATGCAGAGGAACCTATCAAAATTTTGGACACCAAGGAGAGGGTCACAAGGAACAAGGTGATTTGATGGTGCAAATTGCAATGGAAGCATCATACAACATCGTAAGAAACTTGGGAGCGAGAGGATGATCTCAAGAAGGAATTTCCCTATCTCTTTCCTTTTGCGTCGAATCTCGAGGGCGAGATTCATTTTAAGGGGGTAGGTTTGTGACACCCTTATTTTCATGTATAATGCAGTGCATACATCCTCATACATGTTTAGCATTAAGCCATGTAAAAAGGAACAAGATTAAATGAATTTAGGGCTAAAGTGAAAATTTCAGTCTGTCAGGGTGCGGACTTGTCGAGCCTCTGAAACTGGACTAGTCCGATATCCCTATCTCCTATTCAGAAAATTAGGACCTTCTATTCAGAAAATTCAGTTTCTTTAGAAGTGCGGACTTGTCCGTCCATACCCCCGGACTAGTCCAGTGTTCCTATTTTCATTCAGAAAGTTCAGTTTCTTTCAAAATCAGGAAAATCCAATTCTTCAGAGTTTGAACTTGTTCGGCAAAAAGTGTGGACTAGTCTGATTTCTGCTGTGATGTTCCCTGGACTTGTCAGGATGGACTTGCCATTTCTTCTGTGTTGCCAAATGGACTAGTCTAGTCCAGACTACAAACTAGTCCGGCCTAGTGAACTCAAATCATATTCTTTTATTTCTCCACGATTTGTTTTTGGGTAATTGCCTAATTTGGGCCCAAGAACTTCGTGCCCAACCTCAGAGGAGCCCATGTAGAACCCACCTCGGCCCCTACACGTCCCCTGCCAAATTCTACTTGGAATTCACCTCAAACCATAATTCTTCACCTCTATATAAACAACCCAATGCCTCACACCTCTCCACCGAGTTGAAAACCCTTTGCTGCCACTTTTGCATTGCGCTGTTGTCAATATCAAGTCCAGAGGCAAGTAGGAGGGGAGAAACATGAAGAAGGACCAATCAAGATCGATCTTCATCAACTTTTTGATGAATTGACATTCTTCGTCCAAGTTATTAATCAACTCATCTCCATCAAGTCGTAATTGTCAAGATCCATAGTCTCACATCGAAACCTTGATCTTTGGATCTCCAAACACGTGTTATACCCTATACTTCCAAGTTTCTACGTCAATTAAACTCCAATTCTCTCAGATTAGAAAAGCCTAAATTTTGCAGTCTGCGTAGTGCAGACTAGTCCGGCCCCTGTATACGGACTAGTCTGGTCTCTGAATCTGAATTATGCTGAATTAATTCCAAATTACTCAAATCAATTCCATACTTGTTTAAACTTGTTAGAAACTATTAGGACCTGTTAGTAAACATTATTAGCAACTCATTAACAAGTTTTACCTCACAATTGCATTAATCATGCACATCATGGCATATTGAGTACTATATGAGCATTATTTGATTGAATTGTGTGTTTTGCATGTTTGTTGCTCGAAATAGAAGGAATTGCCGTTGAGAGTGCTTTCGAGGACCTGCGGAACCAAAGTTTCAAAGCCTTCGATCCAAACCAAGCTCAGGAGCAAGGCAAGTGCGCATGACCATATTGATCATAAAGGTTTCGTTTTCAAAATTGCATGCTTGTGTCAATATGATGGGAAAACCCAATTGTAGGAGTTTACTAGTTTGTATCACCACCCTTGTCGCTTGAACACTATGTAGAGAGTCGGGAATGGTATTTTGCACTTTTTTCTTCGCAATGATATATTGGGTTTGGAAATCAACTATAATGCTTAATTGTGAACTATTGAACACATGAATGATGAGAATTGATATTAATGACCCTTTAGCGACATGGTGTCTAGGGATCTAAGAAAGATGGTTATGTGGAATGGGTTGGACTGTTTTGGTGGTTTTGCTTGCCTTAGATCTAAGGATTGATTCGTGGAGCGACCATCTAGGATTTATAGTGCCACCACAGGTCCAAGTATAGGTGCGGCTTAGCTGACTAATTAGTGAATTGCCAATGCGGTTTGGACCATTAAGAATGCTCAAGGAAGGGGTAGTCGGATTGGGTTTGTAGTTGATGGTGGGACTACCCTGGGATTCGAATGGCTCAAGAGGGCGCCCTTGGTTGGATGTGCTCAGTTGGAGACATCACCACTTATGAAACCTCAATAGGGTCTAAATAGGATAGTAATCACTTTGTAATGGCTATTTTGTGATCTTTTGGCCACACACCTAAGGAAGTGTTACACGACATAATTGAGATTCCTTAGTCATCGAAAGGTGATGAAATCACGAACTTGTGGGTAAAGTGGTACAACCTCTGCAGAGTGTGTCTAAAACTATCATGATAGTCGTGCTCCAGTCATGAGAAACCTGTACTCTCACATGATTAGAATTTTGACCTTAATATGGTTTAGTGGCTGAAATTGAATTGGGAACTGGTACTGGTCAATTAAATTGCTTTGGTATATGGAATTGATGAATTTGAGATAAATGAGCAGTTATGAGTTGAATATGGTTTACTACTGCTGTAATTGGTTATTTAAGTTGAAGTTGATGTTATTTGGGTTATTTTGGGAAGGGCCTCACTTAATAATGATATAATTGTATTTTCAACTATTTTGAATGTACTTTTAGGAAATTAGCCAATTTACTTGGCATTCTTTGTTTAAGCTTGTAAGGATCGAATGCCCAAGAGGGGGGGGGGTGAATTGGGCTTCTTTTCAAAAATCTAAACAATAAAACTTAATTCCTAAAAGCCCAATTCCCTACGCAAACTATCTATGCATTGAAGTAAAGAGCAACTTCGCGGAATGCATAAATGTAAGGGAGAGGAAGAGGATGCAAACTCCCGAGGAGACACGAGGATTTATCCCGTTGTTCGACAAGATCGTTAAGATCTTCCTACATCCACGTTGTGCCACTCACCAAAGGGTTTAGCCACACCCAAGTCACCGAGACGAGGGATCTCCACTATTCTTCTCCGTTTGCCAACCTTGGCAAGGTGGAGCTCAAGCCTTGTACAACTTCGACCCTCCGGGCTTCCACAAACGCCTTGGCAAGATCCGAAAGTCTCTCTTAGTTACAAACACCAAGGGGCACTCCCTTGAGGCTCTCACTATCCTAGAGATTCCACTCACCCAGAATGGAGGCACACAAGCTCTCTCTCTAGCTACCTCTAGCCTATCTCTTGGTGTGTATGTGGTCGAAAATGATGTAGAAGTGATGGCTCTTGGTCTTGAACGCTTGTGGATGTGTTGAGAATGTCTGGTGATCAAGACTTGTCGAAATGACAGGTTTAGGGGGTATTTATAGCCAGCCTCCACGAAATAGCCGTTGGAAAAGTAGGCTGACAGAACTTTACTGTGAACATCGGATGATCCGATGTCTCCCCTTTAGTTATCATCGGTCAAGTTTACTTTAGCTGACGTCATTGTGTCAGATATGACCGTTGTTAGACCGAAGTTGCACATGTCTTCTCATCGGATGATCCGGTGGCTCTTCCTCCAGAATTGACTCAAACTTGATGCTTACTGGAGAGATTGACCGATGTGTATATTTCTGTACATTGGATGATCCGGTGCTACTCTTGGTCCAAGGATATTACAAACTGTACTGATGGACCGATGTAGCCTAGCCCTTAACATCGAATGATCCGGTGAGTGCTTTGTTCTGAGGTCTTCTTCTTCTGCTAAACCAACTCGACCGATGTGTTGTTCTCAGAAATCATCGGTTGATCCGGTGAGTTGATTTTGTTTGCTTCGAGTTGTTTCTAAGTGATTCTTTTGTGTCTTGCTCAAATGACCTCTTAGACTTTGTTGGAATTGTACTTCTAATGGTTGTCAAGCATTAAGTGTCATCAATTGTGGTTGAATGACTTTGACATAAGAGCTTTCACTTCTTGTCTTTATATCATTGATTTGATCTCATAAAGTGATTGTACATGGGTCTCCAATGACATATAGATTTCATTTGATTGAGTGATTATGGGGACCTTGCATTCACAAATTCATTAGTAAAATCCAAAGGTTGTCATTAATCACCGAAACCGTACCTCATGGGGGTCTAGATGCTTTCAATCTCCCCCTTTTTGGTGATTGATGACAACACAACAATTAAAGCACAATAGTAATGAATTTGATAGTACGAAGCTTAAGAGGATATGCAATGAATACAAGATTATTACACTTAAAATTTGAAAGCTCAATCAAAGAATAACTCAAGTGAATAAGTGATCATAAGATAGGCACCAAATAAGCTCAATCGATTAATAACTTAAGAGTACTCAATAAACACCAAATGAGTAGCAAAAGTATCGAATTACAAAAGATGATATAGGTAAACTCCCCTAAGGCTAGGACACTCCCCCTGAGACTAAGCTATCCTCCCCCTGACTCCTCTAACTCTTCTCCCCCTTTGGCATCAAGACACCAAAAAGGGATCCGAGTGCCTAAGGACCCTGAGTACTTGGCGCGATGACGAACTGGTCACCGTCGCTGTCGTCGGAGCTGCTGCCTGGAGTAGAGGTGGAAGGAGCTGTGAGAGCCGTAGGAGCCGTCGGAGCCGTCGTCGGTGCCTGCTGGGTAGGAGCTGCTGGAACAGGGGCACTGACGACGGATGCTGGCGTCTGCTGGAACAGTGTCGTGGCCGGCAGTGGAGAGTGAATCGACGCAACCGAAGCCAGCAGTGGAGACATACTGATAGAAGGAATCGGCGTAGTCGGCACCGGAGCGGCAGCTGGAGCAAGGACAGATGGAGGTAGAGCAACTCCTGGCAGCTGCGATGGGAGGGCAATCCCGGTCTGGGTGTAGAGGTTGGTGATCAACCCCAGGATGCCCATCATCGCCTGCTGCGTCTGCTGCTGCTGGTCGAGGGAGCGCTGGTGCATCTGGTCTATGTGCCCAGTTAGCCGGTCAGTGTCCTCTCGCCTCTCACGGGCGATCTGGCGCTGCATCTCCTGCTGCTGCTGCTGGAGCTCCAGAAGGCTTGCGGCCTGCTCCGCTCGGGCCTGCTCAGCTGCAAGCCGTTCCAAGCGCTGCTGCTCAACCATCTGCTGTAGGAGGGATGTGACCTCGGACGGCTGAGAAACATATGCCTCTGAGATGGGAGGTGGAGTAGGGGGTGGCACTGTAGAGCCTCCAGCCTCCGCGTCGTGCTTCCTGGGTGAGGGAGGAGGAGGGAAGTACTCCTCGACATTGTCATCTGTGTCGCTCTCAGACCATATGTGCTGCAAGTCCTCACCCTGAGCCTCTGCCTCAGCCAGCCTCTCATCCTCCTTTTCCAAATCAGACCAGTCCACCTCAGACAGATGAGCCCTGACCTGACGCTCGACTGGACGACCAAGGCGGCGGTCTTCAGGAGCTGGGGCACGGTAGTGACCGAACCGTGTGACACTCTCGTCAGTGAGACGGTCATGCACGGCGGACTCCTCAGGGACCATCATGGAGAGCAGGTAGCTGATCCAGTGTCCATACACGAGCTGCCTCATCATGCCCACTCCGTCAGTGATCACATCCTCCATCTCGCATATGAGGATGTCCACTATATCAAACTCCATCCTGTTCATGATGTAGAAAAGTAGGGTCTGCTGCAGGCTGGTGAACCCCTCTAAGTAACCGGACCTCGGCAAGAGAGTGCGGCGCAAGGCAAGGTGCACTGTGCGCGCAGCTGGAGTCAACAGTGCCGGTACCCTTGGCTGGTCTGGAGAGAAGGTCGGGCCAAACAAATAGCGAATCTCCTCTAGTGGTGGTGCCACTCCTCCAGTGAGCGGCCTCCTCGACGGGTTTGTCTGTCCTTATACCCTCTCATGCATGCAAGTGTCGTGCAGGTCCACTCCCAGCAGCTGTGCGAGCGTCTGTCTCGTCAGGTGATGATGCTGTCCCATGAACATGAAGTCAATCGACCTGCGACCCTTAGAGACGTATAGGGTGGCGTAGAACACGCGGACCCAATCCTCCATATATGCACTCCGCTCATAGGACATCAGCTGGACCAGCCCTCTATACCTCTCAAAGTAGGGCCGTATCTCCGTCTCTGCAGCCAGGGCGAGCTGATCCCAATCCAAAAAGTTATGCTGGAATAACTTGTGGCCTCGGCATCTGTAGGTCTCATAGAGCGACGCCTGTGTCACAGTCCAGAAACGACTGTCCACAAGAGCCTCTCTGGGCTGTGGGTACCACTCCTCAAGCAACACATTCCATCTGAGTCTTTGGAGTTGCTTGGCCTTCATCTTCCGGTAATCTGCCAATCGAACACCTTCATCGACACGGACGGTGGTGTCCATCTCGTAGATGGCTCTCTGGGCCTCCCTGTCCTCACGACGATCGGCAGCCGTCGGTCTCGGACGTGGTGCTGCTGTGGGATGCCCCCCATGGGTCCGGGTTGGGCGCCGGCGGACGAGTGGCACTTCTGGCTCTTCTTCGGCCTCGGACTCATCGATCACAGGAGGCTGCCTTGGGCGAGCCTCACGGATCCTCAAAGATCCTCCTCGGCCACGCTCTCGCTCCTCGGCGGCGCGAGCGGCCATCAACACCTTTTTCTCCTCCTTCGAGAGCTTCTGCTTCTTTGCGGCCAGCTCCACAATAGCCTTGCCCTTGTTCTTCTTGTCACGAGCCATTGCGACAAGGCAAAGCGCGTGAACTAAGTCGATGATGCACGGAACGGCGACAAGAAGGTTGATGCGGTCAGAAACCCTAGCGTCAGTGACCGGTGGAGGTACCAACGACGCAGAGGGTGGTGTGTGCGTGGGGCAGCTGTGGTGGTGGAGAGAGGCGGCGACGGCGCTTGGGTGGAGCGGTGGCGGCGGCTATGGTGGAGGAGAGTGGCGGCGGCGGCTGCAATGGTGCAGCGGCGGCAGCGGTGGTGCGGCGACCGGAGGCGGCGGGCGGCCCGAGGCGGCGGCGGCTGCCGGAGGGCTGCGGTGGCGACCGGAGTCGGCGGTGGCGGCGCTCGGGCGAGAGAATCGGCGGCGGATGAGTCAGGATAGGGGAGAGAGAATAGACGGAGGCGAAGCGCTGTTTAAATAGTGGGTCCCAAACCCTAGCCGAAACTTTAACACCGGATGGACCGACGTTGATCGTTAGAAGGATCGGTCGAATGGCACAGTAAGGGTATTCAAAAAGGTACCGTTGACATCGGATGGACCGACGTGCAAAGAGATAGCATCGGTCGAATGTCATAGTAAGGGTATTCAAAAAAGTGTCATTGACACCGGATGGTCCGACGTAGAAGGGAATATCATCGATGGAATTCATCACAGTTCCAGATTTGTGAACACTGGATGGACTGATGTTTTTCCAAAGAAACGCGTCGGTGGATTTGTGTTGCTGACTGGTCTGACTCTTGGCTTTTGAACACCAACTAATCCGATGATGGTCTGACCTAAGCATCGGATAATCCGATGACCACTAAACAGCAACATCCCATATATGTCCTTTGACCAAGCAAACAAACAATGAGAAACACATGTCTTAGGACTTTTTGGGCAACCCCTTACCCCTAAAAAATACTAATATGCCAATAACTTGGCTAATCCTTAAAGTATATAGAACACCAAAGAAAATAGGAAGGAAATCATCCAAATAAAATGTAAGGCCTATGCTTTGTGACCTAGAGTATGAAGATTTCTATCTCTTTAGAGCATGTTCCTCTAGGCATTAACGCACCTAACATTTTGTTCTTTCCACCACATATGAGTTGAGATATTGCATTTCAAACAAGTCTCTTTCTCATAAGGTGGGTTCCCCTTTGTGACAATCTACCGTATGTAATGCCAAGCAATTTTATAGTGCAAGAAATTACAAGTCTATATGGCAGGCATCATGCAAGGCATAAAATAAATCTATCTTGCCAAATTTGAACCTTTCAAAGGCTTCTTCAGGGAGAGCCACTCTCCAAACCTTGGGAAAACCCAAAAGAACCTCCATCCCAAGCTAACCCTTGTTCACCCCTATCCTTTGAGAGTTAGGCAAGACCTATATGAAGTGCATTCTTACATGATGTTCATTGCATCTAGAACATTTAACTCACTTCTTAGCCTATAAAAAGTTTTCTCATCTAGTGGTTTAGTGAAGATATCCGCCAATTGTTCTTCGTACCTAACACCTCGCAATGAGATGTCTCCCTTAGCTTCATGGTCCCTCAAGAAATGATGGCGAATATCAATGTGCTTAGTGCGGGAGTGTTGAACGGGGTTTTTAGCTATCTTAACCGCACTTTCATTGTCACAAAGGAGAGGCACACAACCAAGTTTAATACCAAAGTCCAAAAGGGTTTGTTTCATATAAAGAATTTGGGCACAACATGCACCGACTGCTATATATTCTGCTTCCACCGTGGACAAGGCGACAGAATTTTGCTTCTTGCTAGACCAAGATACTAGGGAACACCCAAGCAAGTGGCACCCACCGGAGGTACTCTTGCGATCCATGCGGCATCCGGCAAAGTCCGAATCCGAGTATCCCAAGAGGTGGAATTTTGCACCTTTAGGGTACCACAAACCCATACTAGGGGTATGCTTAAGATACCTAAGTATCCTAAAGACGCCTTCCTATGTGATTCTTTAGGTGCCGCTTGAAAGCTAGCACACAAGCATACACTAAACATGATATCGGGCCTAGATGCGGTAAGATAAAGCAATGAGCCAATCATAGAACGGTAGTTAGATTGGTCAATAGGTTTACCATCCTTATCCACGTCGAGATGACAATTTGTTGCCATTGGAGTGCTTCTTGAGCTACAATCTCCCATCTCAAATTTCTTCAAGAGGTCCTTGGTAAACTTCTCTTGATAGACGAAGGTCCCCTATTGAAGTTGCTTGATTTGAAATCCAAGGAAGAAGTTGAGCTCTCCAATCATTGACATCTCGAATTCCCTAGACATCATTTTGCCAAACTCATGGCTAAGAGCTTCGTTAGTTGAACCAAAAATAATATCATCAACATAAATTTGACAAATAAACAAATCTTCGTTGATGTCTTTGGTGAAAAGCGTAGTGTCCACCCTCCCGATCTTGAATCCTTGCATGATAAGGAAATCCCGTAGTCGTTCATACCACACCCTAGGTGCTTGCTTGAGCCCGTAGAGCGCCTTGTGCAACCTATACACATGATTATGATTCCTCAGATCTTCAAACCCAGGATGGTGTTCAACATAGACAAGCTCGTTAATGTAACCATTAAGAAAGGCACTTTTCACATCCATTTGATAAAGTATAATATTATGATGTGAAGCAAAAGCAAGGAGTATACGGATGGCTTCTAGCTGGGCGACCGGGGCAAATGTCTCCCCAAAGTCTAGTCCTTCAACTTGCGAGAACCCCTTGGCCATAAGTCTTGCCTTGTTGCGGACAACAACGCCATTCTCGTCTTGTTTGTTGCGGTACACCCACTTTGTTCCAATGATGTTCTTGTCCTTGGGTCGCTCCTCCAACACCCAAACTTCATTGCGGATGAAGTTGTTGAGTTCTTCTTGCATGGCCATCACCCAATTTGGGTCTTGGAGTGCTTCCTCAATGTGAGTGGGTTCTACACACGAAACAAACGAGTAGTGCTCACAAAACGAAGAGAAATGGCGAGAACGTGTACTTACACCCCTTGACGGACTTCCAATGATTTGGTCCATCGGATGTGCCTTGGAGATGCGTCCATGCCTCATAAGTGGTTGTGAAGCACTTGGCGAGGGTGATGCGTGTTGCTCCTCTTGTGGTTGGACTTGATCATGGACTTCTTCTTCTTCTTCTTGATGTTGTTGTGCTTGTGAGTCTTGAGTCGGCAATGGATCATCCTTCTCTTCTTCGTCAACTTGAGGCGCCATTGAAGTGTTGATGTTGGAACTTGAAGCTCCCCCTTGATCATGGCTCTCCTCAACTTCAGACTTGATGTCTCCAATGGTCATGTTCTTCATGGCTTCTCGTAGAGGCTCATCATCTATTTCATCATGACCAAAACTCTCCTCTTGGGAGCCATTAGATTCATCAAACTCAACATCACAACTTTACTCAACTAAACCAGAGGTTTGGTTGAATACTCGATATGCTTTTGAGTTTGATGCATAACCAAGAAATATACCAACATCATATCTTCTTTCAAACTTACCGAGCCTTTTCTTGCGGTAGATGTAGCACTTGCATCCAAAGACTCAAAAGTAGGAGATGTTGGGCTTTCTCCCAATGAGAAGCTCGTACGGGGTCTTTTGAAGTAGTCGATGGAGATAGACCCTATTTTCGGCATGGCACGCCGTGTTGATTGCTTCAGCCCAAAACTTCTCCGACATGCCGTAGTCATCAAGCATTGCTCGTGCAAGAGTGATGAGTGTCTTGTTCTTCCTTTCAACGACACCGTTTTGTTGAGGGGTGTATGTGGTCGAAAACTCATGCTTCACGCCTTCACGGTCACACCACTCCCCAATGTTGTAGTTCTTGAATTTGGTGCCGTTGTCACTCCGGACCTTGATGATGGGAAGTTGAAATTCCCTTTGAGCGCGGTTGGCGAAGGTCTTGAACACTTCCGGAGTTTCACTCTTGTCACCTAGAAATAGAGTCGAAGCATAGCGAGAGTAGTCATCAACTATAACAAGACAATAGAGGTTACCGCCAAGGCTTTGATATGTGGACGGTCCGAAGAGGTCCATGTGGAGTAGCTCAAGCGGCTTGGAGGTTGACACCATTGTCTTCATTGGGTGGTGTGAAGCAACTTGCTTCCCGGCTTGACAAGCGCTACAAAGCTTGTTCTTCTCAAATGTAACATCCTTCACGCCGGTCACCATCCCAAGCTTGAATGACTTCTTGAGCTTGCTCATCCCTATATGCGCTATGCGTCGGTGCCATAGCCATCCCAAACTTGTCTTAGTGAAAAGGCAAGTGGTCAAGCTAGCATTCTTGTTGGAGAAGTCTACTAGGTAGAGATGTCCATGCCGAAATCCTTTGAAGACTATGTCTTGGCTTGTTTTACAACTCACAACAACATCATTTTTGCTAAATGTGCATGTTAGTCCAAGATCACATAGTTGTGCAATGGAAAGTAAATTAAAACTAAGTGACTTGACATACAAAACATTGGAAATGGATAAATCATTTGAAATAGCAATTTTACCTAACCCAATTACCTTTCCCTTAGAGTTATCACCAAAGGTGACTTGTTCATGATTGCCGGGGTTTTCTATGATGGTGAACATACCATCATTGCCGGTCATATGTTGGGTGCACCCGCTATCGAGTACCCAATGCTTTCCTCCGGCTTTGTAGTTCACCTACACACATGAATTCAATTTTTAACTTTAGGTATGCAAGCCAACTTAGGTCCTTGTATGTGTGATACAAGTGTCTTTGGGACCTAAAGTTGCTTGGGGAGCTTCCCCTTCATGCCCTTCATGTCCTTGCCAATGAACCTAGCCTTCACCTTCACTACTGGAAAAGCGATCATTTGTGACGGCCATATTTATTTGCGACGGCCAGCCGTCGCAAATAGAATAAATTGCGACGGCCCGCCTCTGGCCGTCGCAAATAACACGGCCGTCGCAAATATTAGGTTATTTGCGACGGCCAGCCCCGGAGCCATCGCAAATAACAACTTATTTGCGACGGCCAACCCTAGTACCGTCGCAACTAAGGCAACCGTCACAAATAAGTTGTTATTTGCAACGACTCCAGGGTTGGCCGTCGCAAGTAACATTAATTGCGACGGCTGTATGGTCGGGCCGTTGCAATTTAGTTGGCCCTCACAAATAGGGGCCTTTATCCCGACCCGACACTTCATTCTCAACCACTCGACACCGCCGCCTGCCCGCCGCCCTGCCGCGCGCCATCGCTGCCCGCCGTCATCGCACCGCCGCCGGACCGCCGCCCCGCCGTCGCCGCCCCACTGCCGCCCCGGCTTGCCGCCCCCGGTCCGTCGCGCCCCCAGCGTCGCCGCCCCCGGCCTCGGGTCGCCGCGCCCCCGCCGCCCAAGCCCGCCGCACCCCTGCCGCCCCGGCCCGATGCGCCCTCCGCGTCGCTGCCCCGCCCGCTGCGCCGCCCCACCGCCGGCCCACCGTCGCCGCCCCACCGCCGGCCCACCGTAAGTGCAGTACTGCTTCTTTGTTTTGTACCCATATGCAGGTTATCATTATTCACTTTTACTATATTATCTAGCTTAGACACTAAGTTTCATTTACGTATTACTGTCAAATAACCTTTCTTGAGGGACTAGCTAGGCTGGGCGATTTTAAAATTGAAGAACCAAGGCGTCCTTTTCGCATGAAAGTTTGACGACTAAATTGGGCATCTACTGTAGCGTATGTGCTACTGATTTTATAAAAGTATAAAGTGCATATCTACGTACGTATGCCTGACGAAAAGCGAGATGCGTTGTTTGGTATACGTACCATTTGTGTATGGAAGTGGATCCCACGCGTCACAATCCACGGGCTGCGGTAACGTTGCGCGTCATGATCGGCAAACCGGGCGCCGGGTGGTAGGTCCTGCCCGTCGCCCGGGCAGCGTGTGGTGGATCAGCGCGCGCTTCTCCAGCGTCAGGCTCAGGAACTCGTGCACCACCCCGACGCGGTACTTCTCCGCTTCTGGCATCCACGACTTGAGCAGCGCGCCGTTGGTGTACGGTGAGACAAGAGGGAACGTGGTCACCGAGTCGAGGCGGTCTGCGTCCTCCGCATCGAGCGGCATGGACCGGCGGTGCAGGACGGCGAAGCAGAACGTGCGCCTAACGCGGCGCTCGTCCACGACGAAGTCGCGCTCCAGCGCGCTGACGGCGAGCGCGGCGTCCCAGCGCACGAGCTCGAGGACATGGCGGCCATCGGGGTCGACAACGACGCGGAAGTCGTCGGGGAAGTCGCAGACGCGATCCCGGAAGTCGTCGAGGAGGCCGAGCAGCACGCGGCAGTGGTGGAGCTTCACGAGCGGCACACGGCGGTGGGTGGTGAGCATAAGGAGCTTGCGAACGGTGCACACCCGCGATGGGAGAAGCTCCTTGTGGATGCGGCGCTCTTCCTCTAGGAGCGAGCACATGAACGGCGTGAGCGCGAGGTGTGGGACGGAGTCCACGACGGGCAGGTGGAACAGTAGCGGGTGGCGAGCGGTGGCGCGCGACACGCTGCGGCCACGCGGGAAGCCGAGCTCGCGGTACAGCTTGCCAGCTTCGGAAAGGGGGATCCGGTGCGGGGGCGGGAGGGAGGCCAGGAACGAGCGCGCACGGGTGAGGAAGCGGAACGCCGCATCTCGGTCGAGGACGGCATCGAGGGCCGGCATGTGGCGTGCAACTTGGACCATTCCAGGCGAGGTGAGGAGGCATGGCGTCTGGTCTGAAGCGACTGGATGCCTAGGGCGCCGCCTAGGCATCGCCTAGGCGACGCCTGGACAACACTGAACGCAATTACTAGCAATTTTTTCTGTTTAGCACTAGAGTAACCTCTTAAAGCTGAAAAATAGGTTATTATCCATTGTGTTTTAGCGAGTGAGGGACTTGCTTCTGGATCAACCAAAAGCATCATAATATGGTGATCTAGCTGGTCCAATTATATTTAGTTCTTTGAGTGTTCTAGCTGTTTTTATCAAATCGTTCTTGACATAATGCATTTTTTTTATATTGCTCACGTCCCCTCCCCACCGTGCACACTCAGATCCACTTCATTGCTCAGCTATGGCACCATCATTCTTCTCATATTGTATATGATAGAGTACAGTGCTTTTAGCTTTATATGATGACTTGTTGCTCTTATAGTAGCTGCCCTGATATGTATAATGTTTCAACTGTTTTTTTTCAAACTTTTAGTGATGTAACACATTTTCTTTAGATTTGCATCACCATGTTACTAGTTCAGCCTATGTCAAGTGTGTGATCTAGATGTTGCTAGATGATTCTGTTTTTTTAGGTTTAGATAACTTTTTGTCATGCTTTGGTAATATGTTTATTATGATTTGGTAAATACCTTTTGTCAAGTGTGTGATCTTTTGATTGCGTGAGTGTTTAGAATTAATAGTTTTTTTCTATTCTGTTTAGTGTATGTTTGGACTTTAGTGCATTCAGATGATGTTTTTGAGTGACTACTTAATATATATAAATAAAGGGGTTTTGGGCCGGCTCGGACCAACCCGGAAGGGCACGACACACAATAAGTGTGATCGTGTCGTGTAGACCATAGTAGTCAAGGCGACATGGAAGCGAACGGGTTGGTAAGGACGTCAATGACCCGCGATTGCGTGGACGGTGGAAATGGATGTGGAATTGTCATCTAAGACCAACTTTCCTCTCACTCTTTCTCTAGTTCTTTCCTCTCTCTTAAATGACCTAAAAATGAAAATGAGCAATGTAACCTATAGCAATGTATTACCCGTTTCGGATCGGCACGTCTCACATGCCATTGGCATGTGAGACGTGCAGGTTCGGAATTGTCCCTTTTTGGACAGCCTCGGAGTGACCGAGGGGGCGTGGCTTGTGACGAGACGCGGGTCCGGATTTGGACGAGATTTCGGTGGCGTAACCCTGTGGTTCTCTGCTGCACCATTTTTGGGTGTGCACTGGAGAACAGCGGGGTTATGCTGCCGAAATTTCGTTCGAATCCAGATCACGCGTCTCGTCATGAGCACGCTCTGCTCGGTCACTCTTGGGTGGGTTTAGGATCTATCTTCCTAGGTTGTAGGGTCATGACATAACACAACAATACATTAATGACAATTTCTTTCGCGTTAAACTGCAGAGTCAAACATGGGTGAAGACCGCAGTTGGATGTATACTGGCTGGAAGAGCAGAACTGGTGGTCACTCCGATGAGTGGTTTATCAAGTTAGATCAATTTTTGGATCGAGCATTTTCGTTGTCAACGGAAGATATGGTGCGGTGCCCATGTACAAAATGCCGGAACACCAAGTTATTGAGAAGATTGGAGGTTTCGTTTCACTTATGTCGAAATGGTTTCACTCCACATTATGAAGTGTGGACTTTCACGGCGAGACTAATTCTCGAGTCATAGCCGAAGTGGATGAGGATGATGATATAACAGAGGTTGATAGGATGGATGAGATGCTAGAAGCTCTTGAAGCGGAGGATCCTCTTACAAATGAGGCAGAGAAGTTCTTCGAGGAGCTGAAGAAATCACAAGAGCCGTTGCATGAACACACGGCTGTGATCGTACTTGCTTTCTTGACCAGATTTATGGCAATTAAGTCCAAGTACTTTTTTTCCATCAACTGCTACAATGATCTCATGAAATTGATCTGCGATATCCTTCCACAACCTCACAAAGTGCCACTAGATATGTATCAGTCAAAGATCAAGATATCTGGTCTCGGTATGAAGTATGAGAAAATTGATGTGTGCCCAGACAACTGCATGCTATTCTGGAAAGAGCACGCTAATGAGAAGATGTGCTTGAAATGTGGTAAATCGAGGTATGTCAAAGTTGTTAATGACGATGGCGGTAATGTGATGACAGATGTCGCACATAAGCAGCTTCGTTACTTGCCTGTGACACCTCAGTTGAAGCGGATGTTTCTTTCAAAAAGAACCACAAGACACATGAGATGGCACAAAGAAGGTAAACGTGAGAACAAAGAATTCTTGATGCATCCGTTTGACAGTGATGCATGGAAGGCGCTATACCATTTCGATCCAGACTTTTCTCGTGATGCGAGGAATGTTCACATCAGATTAGCGACAAACGAATTCTCACCGTTCAGTACGAACGCCATGCCATACTCATGTTGGCCTGTCTTTGTCATTCCGTACAACCTGCCACCTGCTTTTTGTACGAAGAACGAGTTCATGTTTCTCAGCCTCATTGTACCTGGACCTGATCATCCCGGGTCACGTCTCAACGTGATGTTAAAACCGCTAATCGAAGAATTGAAAGTCTTGTGTACAGGAGTCGAAGCGTACGACAGTTACAAGAAGCAGAAATTCAACCTTCGAGCTGCTTATTTGTGGTCCGTCCATGATTTACCGGCATACGACATGTTTTCCGGATGGAGCACTCACGGTCGTCTGACGTGTCCGATATGTGCTTCAGACACGGATTGCTTTCGGCTAACTCATGGAGGCAAAATATCTTACTTCGATTGTCACAGACGTTGGCTGCCCTCGAATCATATATTTAGACAGCAGAGGCATGTCTTTCGAAAGAACACTGTTGTCACTAAAGGACCACCGAAGCATCTCAACGGGTCAGAAATTTCTGATATATTGGACAAACTGGTGCCTGATGAAGGTCATCCTGGATATTTCGTAGGTTATGGAGAGGAACACAATTGGACTCACATATGTGGACTTTGGGAGCTACCATATGTGAAGTCGTTGATTCTAATGCACAACATTGATGTCATGCATCAGGAGCGTAATATGAGCGAAAGTATCATAAGCACTTGCATGGATGTGCCTGGCAAAACGAAAGACAATTATAAAGCTAGACTAGATTTGGCAGACATTTGTCACCGTCCAACTCTTGAAATCTCTAAAAGTGGTAGAAAGCCACGTGCTTCTTTCTGTCTTCGATCGAAAGAAAAGAAAGAAGTTATGAAATGGATGAAAACTTTGAAATTCCCAGATGGTTACGCAGCTAGCCTGAAACAAGCCGTAAATGTTAACACAGGAAACCTCACTGGGTTGAAGAGTCATGATTATCACATTATAATGGAAAGACTCCTACCTGTTATGTTTCGAGGCTATCTAGATGATGCGGTGTGGAAGGTTTTAGCCGAGCTCAGCTATTTCTATAGACAGCTTTGTGCTAAAGAAATAAAGATCGGGATGATGGATAAGTTAGAGAAGGAGATACCCATACTTTTATGTAAGATGGAAAAAATTTTTTCCACCGGGTTTCTTCAATCCAATGCAACATCTGCTTATCCATCTTCCATTCGAAGCTAAAGTTGGCGGTCCTGTGCAATATAGGTGGATGTATCACATTGAAAGAGCGCTACGATATCTGAAACCAATGGTTGGCAACAGGGCAAGGGTGGAAGGGTGCATCGCTGAAGCATATGCTCTTAAGGAAGTAAGATACTTTCCAAGTGTCTACTTTGCGGAAGAAAACAATATCAATACTTCGGCGATGCGGTACAATGTGGACGAAACACCCCCTCTAAGCGACCTTTCCATTTTTCAAACGAGAGGCGTCACCATTGGTAGCTACACGACCTACGTGCTATCCGAAAAGGAAAGGACTGTTGCTTTACTCTACATGTACGCAAATATAGAAGGCATGCAAGAATACTTCGAGTAAGTGTTTCTCCTACATTTATGCTAATCGACATATTTTGCTACACATGTACTCTAAAAGATGTTTTTTCATGTTCAGCGAGTTCTACAGACAATATTGGCCACATAGGCATCAACCTACGGCCAAACAAGTAGAAGCGATGCGAAAGGAAGGAATAAATGGGGGGCAGAGTTTTCTATCTTGGTTTCGAGAATATGTAATATTCTCTCGTCTTCTATGTATTATAAATTACTATTATTAAAGAAGTATTATGTAATATTCTCTCGTCTTTTATAACAGTGTCGGACTCACAATGTCCATGAAGATTTGCGGCAGCTATCTTATGGATTGGTGAATGTTAGAAGCTATGGTCGATATGACTTAAATGGCTTCCGATTCCGTACAACTCATTTTGAAGCTCATCATCCTCTCGCGGCAACATCAAATTCCGGTGTTGTGACGAGAGCAATGGACACTCAAGGGAATTTAACCGATTATTATGGTATCATTAACAAAATCCTTGAATTTACTTTTACCGAAAATAAGACCCTTCGAGTTGTCTTCTTTGACTGTGACTGGTTTGATCGTACTCATGGAACTCGAGAAAACCAATTTGGAATGGTGGAAGTGAAACATAAGGACCGACTACGAGGTTACGATACATTTGTTCTTGCGCATCAAGTTGAACAAGTGTATTATCTACCTTATCCATGCACGAAGCTCAGTGCTTGGTGGGTGGTATATAAGGTGAATTCTCGTGAGCGGCTATATACTCCTGGGGATGATGGTTACCATGATAGCGAAGACGTTGAAGAAGTGTACCAAGAAGAAGAGTTGCCAGACACTTTTATCGTCGAGCTAGGTGCAGGACTCGATCAATTAGTTGGAGATGTTGAAGACGTTGAAGATGTAGAGGCAGATGATACGCGAAAACGAAAATTAGAACAGGCCACGATGGAAGATTGTTGGGCTGGTTTAAGGAGAAGGGCACAGGCACATGACAATGATGTTGATGAATTTTGAAAGTGACTACAAGTAATGTTTTCTTGAAGATAGTAACATGAATTTTGTATATTTTATTTGCATATTTACTAATTATCTAATTACAACAGGATGGCGTCAAAGAAGGGTAAGAAGGTGCCGCCAACGAGGGGGTTCTACCCCTCTAGACCTGAGGACGCTTTCGTTGGTGCCTCGTCGACTGGCAGCAGACGCTCTCAGCTGCTGGGGCACGTTCAGACCAGCTCTAGAGCTTCGTCACAGGTAAATGTCACTCGTTTTTGACAAATTCTTTAAATTCAAATTCACATTAAACTTACTTATGAATCATTTGAATGTTCTAGTCCTCATCGGCTGACTCAGAGGCTGCGGCGCCTTCGGTGAGCCAGGCCTCGGCGAGGCAGCCCTCGGCCAGCAAGCCCTCGGCGAGGCAGCCCTCAGCCAGCCAGCCCTCGGCGAGTCAGCCCTCGGCGAGCCGGCCCTCGGCCAGCCAGCCCCCGGCTGGCGACGAGTTTGTTCCTGAGGCCTTTGACTCGGCTGGTGAGGAGCCCTCTGGGTCACCTGACGTGGCGCCCCAGCAGACGCGGAGGACGAGGAGGACTCACTTTGTCAGTCCTCCCGCGGTCCCTTCACAGAGTTCACAGAGGATTGTGATTCGTCCAGTCGGAGACAAGTAATAAAAATTATCGTGTTCAATTTTAGTTTCTTTTGTTTACTTAAGTAATGAATGAATAAATATCTTACAGGGCTTGGGACGACATGTCTTTCACCGGTGAGAGACACCACAGACCGGTGAACAGTGTCCTCGGGTCCATAGTGCATTTGCACTATCCCGGGGTCATCGACGGGGTGCCCGCTCTTTCGTGGGAGGACTACGCACGCGTCCATCACCAGGAGCACGACAACCTTCAGGAGGCCGTATGGGCCGATTTTATGGTAAGTATGTTAAAAAAGTTTCTAAGTTACAACTCTTAAACTCTTTTAGTGAACATCTCTTCAATATATTCTTTATCGCAGACAAGATATACTTTAGAGGACCCGAACGACCGTCGCCTGTTTGAGGATGCGAGGCGAGTGTTTCACTTCAACGCTGCCAAGGCGCTTCGACAAGCTTTGTCGAACGCCCGTGTTCAAATTATTAATGAGCACTTGAAGGCGAACCAGCAGCACGTGTTACACTTCCGGCAAGAGAGCGAGAGGCACCTGACGGAGGAGGAGTACGCGCATGTACGTGGAGTGTAGTAAGTATTTTTTCTGATAATTGCCTCGATGGTATTTTTAACGACTTCCAACTATGTGCAGGGCCACGTGACCTGGTTGCAGGGTCGGACCGATGCATTTCGGGCCCTTTGTCGCTACTGGGCTAGCAATGAGTTTAAAGCTAAGTCTGAGAAGGCTAAAGACTACAGAGGGGTCGAGGGGAAGAGCAGGCACGGGCAAGATAACCACTTGCGTTTAGCTAAACGCATGGTAAGTGTGTGTAACTTATGTTTATATATTAATAATATATTGTTCGTACTAACACGTATTGACAGGAGCGCGAGACGGGGGTGCCGCCCACCCCTGCTGAGGTCTGGAAGAGAGGTCACAGGGACCCTTCTCAACCGACGAGGTGCAGTTAGGCTGCAGCCGAGCGGTTGGTAAGTTTAGAAATCATTCATATTAAATATAACTATATAGATTGTTGAACTTACACGGTTTTTTTGTTTTGCAGGCTAAGTACGGGGAGGAGGCTAGGAAGATACACGGCGATGATTTCTATTGGGAACGTCAACCGATCGATCCTCAAGCCGCGTATGCAACCGGTGGTGGAAAAGCACACGGAAGGTGAGTTTACAAGTCATTTTATCGTTTTCAATTCAAAGTATTCAAGATATTTCAATTTCATATTACTGACTCTCTTTTTTATAGGCTCGCCATATTCGACGGAGTTGTCGACTCGAGGGCGGGGAGACCTACGAGAGGCAGCTCCTCGCAGGCTTCGTCGGTGGGCACGGGAGGTTGCCGCGTATCGCAGAGGGACATTGAGATGCAGTCCCTTCGAGAAACTGTAGAAGAAAACGAAAGGCGACATGAGGAGGAAAGGAGGGAGGCAGAATGCCAAAGGATCACGATGGAGGCCACGATCCAAACCCAGGCAGCAGCGTTGGCGCAGATGCGGGAAGCAATGGAGGTAACAAAATAAAAACTAAAATTCTTATTAATTCAGTGTAAATGACTTACTAATAGGTAGCATTTAATGTTTGCAATGACAGGCTATGGCTCGGGCGCAAGGTCTGGGAATCCAGCTACCGGTACTACCACCGGTCCTTCCAGGCGATCCTTCTTCAGCGGGTCAGGTAAGTTTCTATGTAATCCTTCTTCTCCAGCATAATAAGATTGAGATAGATGAAAGAGAGAGATAGATAGAAGAAAATGATTGAGATAGAAGAAAGATAGAGATAGAAGAAAGAGAGACAGAAGAAAGAGTGAAAGATAGATAGAGTAGGATGAGAATGAAGAGAGAGAGTAAGATGTAGATGGAGATAGAGAGAGGGGAAGATAGAGGGAGGGAGATGTAGATGGAGATAGAGGGAGGAAGATAGAGGGAAAAGGATAGCAATAGAGAGATAGAGTGAGAAAGAAAGATAGAGTGAGAGACAAAGAGAGAAATGAAAAGAGAGAGGAAGAGAGGGGGATTTAGATGAAGATAGAGGGAGAGGAAGGGAGGGAGAGAGATGTTGATGCATTTATATTATAACTCTAAGTTTCATTAATTGCAGGGATCCGCGACGGCTGCACAAACGCCGTCGCCGTCGCTACCGCCGCCTTGAATGAGGCGCGACGACGACTTTGACTTCGGAGGTGGCTCCGGAGGTGGCTACGGAGGTGGATACGGAGGTCAGACCGGCGAGTGAGCCCATGTTTAGTTTGTTGATGTTGATGCGATGTTTGTACGATGTGTGTGATGTTTTGAAACTGTTGTGATGTGATGTGATTAATATTGTCTGTTCTGTGAATCTGGCCATCGAGCCGGTTAGTATTTTCTGTTTTAAAAAAAAAATAAAAAACCTTATTTGCGACGGCTTTTTATACAGTACCGTCGCAAATAAGGTTCCAGGCCATCGCAATTAAGCCACTGCTATTTGCGACGGCCTGGCCGTCGCAAATAAGGTTTAATTACGACGTCCAGGCCGTCGCGAATAGCGGCGTGGGTCCCGGAGGAGGACACGTGGGCCCTGTCCACTGAACTTATTTGCGACGGCCAGGCCGTCGCAAATGGATGCACTTAATTGCGACAGCCAGGCTGTCGCAAATAAGCCTTAATTGCAATGGCCCGACCGTCGCAAATAAAGTTGCGGGGCCCACAGGCCCGCGGCAATAACTTGTGACGGCCTCTCCCAGCCGTCGCAATTAAGCTTATTTGCGACGGAGTCCGTTGCAAATAAGCTTAATTGCGACGATTTATTTGCGACAGCCAAAAACCGTCGCAAATAAGGAAAGCCGTCGCAAATAGCTTATTTGCGACGACATATGGCTTATTTGCGACGGCCATGGCCGTCGCAAATCGTCGGGATTCCTATAGTGACGATCATTGAAAGTAGATTTGTAATTAATGGGCAACTTGGGAGAGGGTCGGTTAGGAAGAGGACACTCCCTTGTGTGGTGACCGGTGACCTCACAATGTTGGCAATAAGAACCAACTTCCTTGAGGAAGCTTGTTCTAAGCTCCGGTGAGGGCACCTTTCCTTTGTTAGGCACCGGGAAGGATCCAAGTCCTCTCTTGTTGAAGGTCTTTGCTTGTTGGAAGAGTATTTCCTTGTGTTTGACTTCCCCTTTTGAAATTCTAGCCACACTAGTGCGGAGACTCTCAATTTCTTCCAACAAGTATTTCTCCATAGCATTTGCTTTCAAAGGCAAAGACTTGTTCAAGGCATTAGTGACATGAGAAGTAATGGATATCCTATCATTAAGAGTTTGTTTCTTTGCATTTTTCAACTCTTGATGAAGCACGTCATGAGCAAGGTTAAGTGTTTGATGTTCTTGTATTAGCTTGTTGTGCTCTTCCAAGAGTGTTTGGTGTGCTAAGTTAAGCTCATGATTATCTAACTGGATTTTAGCCTTATCTTCCTCAATTTGCTTGACATGAGATTTGAGCGTGTCATGCTTTTTGAGTATGCTTTCATACTTGTCAAGCAAATCGAGGTTAGCTCTCTCAAGTCTAGCACGAGTTTCTTCAAGAGCTTTAACCTTACTCTTTTCCCTCTTAATGATAGCATGATATTCATTTATCAAAGAAGTTAAATCATCGGGGGAAAGCTCATCATCGCTAGAGTCGTCACATACCTTGGTGTTACCTTTTGCCATGAGGCACATGGGCGGTGGATGAAGAGGTGAGTCATCATTGTTGGCAATGGCGAGGCCGGCCAAACTTTCTCCTTTCACTTCACTCTCTTCATCACTTGTTTCTTTGTCGGTGACCCATTCATTTGCCTCACACATGAACACCTTTTGTGGGCAATTTCTCTTCTTTGGGAAGAGTCTTGCCTTCTTGCCCTTGTCATGTTTCCTCTTCCCAAAGGATCTTGGTTTGGGTTTGGCCTCTTCTTCATCATCTTCACTCTCTTCAAGCTTGCGTTGCTTGCTCTTGTAGTTCTCTCTTCTTTTGTCCGGTTTTGGACAATCATAGGAGATGTGGCCTTGATCACCACAATTGTAGCAAGTCTTGTGATCATCTCTCATTGGTAGAAACGCTTTCTTCTTGGGATCAAAGGTGTATCCCTTCTTGGTAATCTTGGAGTTCAAGCGTGAGAACTTCCTCATCATCAATGCAAGCTCATCATCTTCATCTTCACTTGATGCTTGCTCCTCTTCAGTTGATCTAGGCTCAACCACCTTCTTCTTCTTGAGGCTTGTTTTCTTGGTGGAGGCCTTTAGAGCAATTGTTTTTGAAGATTATTGCTCCACCATCCCAAGCACACTCATCTCATGAGCGTGAATTTCTCCAATGAGCTCCGAAACTTCAATGTGGTCAAGAGACTCTTTTTGGAGCATGGATTTGATGATGTTGTACTTTGGCTTGGGAAGGAGCATGAGGATCTTGCAGTTGATGAGTCCCTTGCCAAGAGAAGCAATGTCAAGAGCATTAATTTCTTCAATAAGTACATTCAAGCGAGAGAACATCTCATTGACATTTTCATGAGTAGCATATTAAATTCATCATATTTTGCTTTAAGCATGTGATATTTAAGTTCCTTGACTCGAGAAGAACACTCATGAATCTCTATTAAGCAAGCCCAAATTTCACAAGCTTTTTCTTTGCTAGCAATCCTAGCAAACACATCTTGACTAATACATTCATTGATTGCATTCCTAGCTTTAGCATCCCATTTAATTTGATCACCAACATAGTTGTGTTCTCCAAACCCCGCGTGAGTCACTTCCCATACTTCGGGAGCAATAGCCTCTAGATAAGCGCGCATGCATGCTTTCCAATAGGCAAAGTTCTTTCCCTCGAAGATAGGAACCGAACCCCCAACCTTGGCCATTTTAGCTCTCTATCGGTGAAGCTAGAATGATCCTATGAGCAACCTAGCTCTGATACCAATTGTAAGGATCGAATGCCCAAGAGGGGGGGGGTGAATTGGGCTTCTTTTCAAAAATCTAAACAATAAAACTTAATTCCTAAAAGCCCAATTCCCTACGCAAACTATCTATGCATTGAAGTAAAGATCAACTTCGCGGAATATAAAATGCATAAATGTAAGGGAGAGGAAGAGGATGCAAACTCCCGAGGAGACACGAGGATTTATCCTGTGGTTCGGCAAGATCGTCAAGATCTTCCTACATCCACGTTGTGGCACCCACCAAAGGGTTTAGCCACACCCAAATCACCGAGACGAGGGATCTCCACTATTCTTCTCCGTTTGCCAACCTTGGCAAGGTGGAGCTCAAGCCTTGTACAACTTCGACCCTCCGGGCTTCCACAAACACCTTGGCAAGCTCCGGAAGTCTCTCTTAGTTACAAACACCAAGGGGCACTCCCTTGAGGCTCTCACTATCCTAGAGATTCCACTCACCCAGAATGGAGGCACACAAGCTCTCTCTCTAGCTAGCTCTAGCCTATCTCTTGGTGTGTATGTGGTTGAAAATGATGTAGAAGTGATGGCTCTTGGTCTTGAACGCTTGTGGATGTGTTGAGAACGTCTGGTGATCAAGACTTGTCGAAATGACAGGTTTAGGGGGTATTTATAGCCAGCCTCCATGAAATAGCCATTGGAAAAGTAGGCTGACAGAACTTTACTGCGAACATCGGATGATCCGATGTCTCCCCTTTAGTTATCATCAGTCAAGTTTACTTTAGCTGACGTCATTGTGTCAGATATGACCGTTGTTAGACCGATGTTGCACATGTCTTCTTATCGGATGATCCGGTAGCTCTTCCTCCAGAATTGACTCAAACTTGATGCTTACTGGAGAGATTGACCGACGTGTATATTTTTGTACATCGGATGATCCAGTGCTACTCTTGGTCCAAGGATATTACAAACTGTACTGATGGACCGATGTAGCCTAGCCCTTAACATCAGATGATCCGGTGAGTGCTTTGTTCTGAGGTCTTCTTCTTCTGCTGAACCAACTCAACCGATGTGTTGTTCTCAGAAATCATCGGTTGATCCGGTGAGTTGATTTTGTTTGCTTCGAGTTGTTTCTATGTGATTCTTTTGTGTCTTGCTCAAATGACCTCTTAGACTTTGTTGGAATTGTACTTCTGATGGTTGTCAAGCATTAAGTGTCATCAATTGTGGTTGAATGACTTTGACATAAGAGCTTTCACTTCTTGTCTTTATATCATTGATTTGATCTCATAAAGTTATTGTATATGGGTCTCCAATGACATATAGATTTCATTTGATTGAGTGATTATGGGGACCTTGCATTCACAAATTCATTAGTAAAATCCAATGGTTGTCATTAATCACCGAAACTGTACCTCATGGGAGCCTAGATGCTTTCAAAGCTACATATCATACTTTCCCACACTTGCTGAGTACGACATGTGCTCACTCTTGCTATTCCCCCATCAAATCCAGACGCATGCAACCAGGTGGAGTACAGGAGGTTTTTGAGGAGTTCTTGGCGTGTGTAATGCCGTCAAACCTGCCTGTGGAGTTGAAGTTATTAGAGTATAGTTTCTCCGCTGCAGATTTATTAGAGCTTGTAATCGAGACTATTTGGTTTGTAATAGGGTACTATTGTTAGTGTTATTATTCGAGACATGGTTTATATCTGTTTATCGTTTGTGAATCACTTGTGTATGTGTGTGAAACATCCTGAGCACACATGCATCACGCTTGGTTCATTTTCGGAACCAGGTGCCACAGTCGACGGAGAGGAGCCGACGCCGAATAGCCACCCGTTATCGTGGAACTCGCAGAGCCTGGGAGCAATCTGCAACTTGCCGGAGGTGGGCACCGAATCTGGAAGTAGTTGGGGTTCCGAATCTCCGCGCCGGATCTCCTCTCCGGATCCACCAACAGCTCCACGCCGGGGCTAATATGTCGCCCGAGATGTGCTCGGTGGGGGTGGGAAGGCCGGAGCGTCATTCGGCGGCGTGTTGGCTTGTGTGGGGGCGGCAGGCGGACCGTGCTGGTTGCGAAGGTTGTGGGCAGTGGCTGGTTCTAGAGCTAGGGTTGTGGGTGGCTAGCAATATAAAAGGGATTATTGTGATTTTAGTCCTGGTTTGAAATGCAATTGTGATTTTAATTTTACCCTTCAAATTAAAAGTTTCTGATTTTACCCCTACTTTTTAAAAATGAAGTCTCCATTTACCCCTCATTCTTAACACCGTTAGTCTCACAGGATTAAATGATTTTTTTTTAAAAAAAAAAGATTAGGAAATTGAAAAAGACCGCAACACCCTTTCCTACATGTATTGTTCATAATGCTGAAATATTGTTAAAATACTACTTAAATTTGGTCGAAATGGTACTGAAACTATTTTAAAATGTTGTCAAAACATTGCATAAATACTGCAGAAATATTTTTGAAATTAGAACAAAAATCATGGCAAAATGTTACTAAATACATACTCCTTATGTTAATTTGACTAATATATGGGTAAAATTACAACCATAAATAGTATAGATAAAATCAAAAGGGTGTTTACATCTATTTTTTCTCATACTTAACACCGTTAACACCCACTAAGGGAGTAGGGGTATACTTTGCCTTCATTTCAAAAAAAGCAGAGGTAAAATCACAAACTCTCAATTTGAGGGTAAAATCAAACCAAGCGTAAAAAGAGATGTGAGATGGATGAACAGTGAGGATTCGCTGCACAATTGGGCATATAGGCAGCAAGTGCTGCATGCGGGCGAAAGTGGCATACAGGCAGGCAAGTGCTGCATGTGGGCGCAAGTGTTGTGGACGCAAGTGGGCATGCTGGGCCCATGCCCTATGACCGTCGGGCAGTTCTTGCTGTCCATGCAAGTGGGCATGCGGGTGCAAGTGGATATGTGGGGCCCAAGAGCTGACAGTCGGGCACTAGTCGCTGCTGATGGTTATAATTAATGTCGTCGGTTTTTTATTTAGACGGACAAAACAAACTATAGCCCTGTTTGGCACAGCTTCTACTGCAGCTTCATCATAAAGATAAGCTGAGAATTTGTCAAACATGAAATTTCTGTAACAGCTTATTAGTTCAGCTGTTTCTTAGATTGAACTAAAAGCAGGATATAAGCAGAACCTGCTTTCCACCAGCTTTTCAAACAAGCTCTTTTTGTAGCAAGTTCGAGCTGTGCCAAACAGGGCCTATGACCATCGGTTTTTATGCATCGCCCAACGATATTTATTGTGTTTGACGGCTGAATCTATTTGGCCGACGGATATAAAACAATAGATGTCGGGCCTAATAAACTGACAGACATATGAGAATTAAATACATCGGCCCCGACGTTTATAAATGGACCAGTGCTCTATTGTCCGTTTCTTGTAGTGAAAATATTCTGTCTTGCATTGAATAAATTGGCTATGGTAGCTCATTCCTATTCTTATCCTTTTCTTAGGCGGTTGAAGGATAGAACAGCAATGTGACAATGCATCACCTAATGTTTAAGTTTCACTCAAATTCCGAAGAGTTTCAAATGGTGTTTAAGTTCAAGTTTCTTAAATGATGCTCTTAATGGCTCCTATTTGGTAAGTTGTATTTGTATCCTCACCAAGACAATGCCTTTCTTGTCCTACATCCAAATAGGCTTATATGTGCAGGTTGGTAGGGATCAATAGGCATATTTGCAACACATATATCGCTAAGTCAAACGAATAAGCTTTAGGAGAAAAAAAATTCATACTACTAGATCCAGAATGTGTAGGTGTAATGGAATATTTGTAGAGTGGAACTATGAAGATAACTTCTTTTTATGCACTCTCTTTATTGTGAGGATGAAACACAGCTACTTATTTTCTTTCTCTTTTTCTTCTCATGCTCTTTATGGGAGCATGCATTTTCTTTTTTCTTTTCTTATAGCCATGTCTTCTACTTAGGTCCCCTTTGGCACAGCTTCCAACTTCTGATTCTCCTGATTCACTTCTGATTCTCCAAGAAAGCTGGTTTTCTAGATTCTTCAGATGAATCAGAATCTGTTGTATAAAATCGTTTGGCAGGACAACTGATTCTCGATTTATGAAGAATAAGTGTTTGTATGAAATGATTATGTTACCCTTAGCATGTTTTTTTTTGAAGAAACACATATACAGAGATATTATAAAGTTTATGAACATACTAGATATTTTTTGGCATGTTGTAATGTATCAAAATTGTATTTTTGTTGCAACGTATCAATATCATTATTTGTTACAGTGCATGGATACTATTTTATTTGTAACTATGAACCGAATAAAAATAGCATTATTGTAACACCCTCATTTTCATGCATCATGCTCTACATGCACTGATATACATGTTTAACATTAGCCCACAACAAGAGGAACGAGTTTAACATTGTTTCGGAGCATTTAAAATTGATTTGGAGCAAAACCGCACTTAAAATGCAGGAAAGTGCGGACTAGTCCGATTTTAATGAGGACTAGTCCGATTTCTCTCTGACTAAAAACGGACTTGTCCGTTTTTGCTGCGGACTAGTCCGATCTTCCTGGTTAAATTGTGTTGAATTAATTCTAAAATTTGATCTAATCAACCCCAAACCTGTATAAACTTGTTAAAATCTATTAGAACTAGTTAGTGATCATTAAAAGCAATCTAGTAACAAGTTCTACCTTGCATTGCATCAATCATGCATGTCATGTCATGTTGAGTAATATTTGTGCACTCTTTGATTGTGTTTCTTGTCTTGTATGTTTATTGTGTGGATTAGACGGATTTGAGCTAGAGAGTGCCGCGGAGGATCTACAGCATCAAGAGTTCGAAGGCTTTGACCCTAATCAACAGCAAGAGCAAGGCAAGTGTCCTTGAAGCATATTGATCCTGTTTTAAAATAAATGTTTTGTTTGCAAAACTGCATGCTGTGTCAATTTGGTGGGAATCCTATGGTAGGAAGTTTACTAGATTTGTTTAACCACCCTTGTCACCTGGAATTTATGATAGAGAGTCGGGAAGGATTTTTACCTTTTTGCTTCGCTTAATCAACTGGGATGGGAAACAACTATATCACTCAATTTAATTATGCATGGATGAGATTATAGTTAACATGAACTGGTTAAACATGGTATGGTAACAGATGATCTAAGCAAGCCTGGTGTGTGGATGGGTTGGATGTTACGGTGGTTTGCTTGCTTTAGATCTAAGGACCGGTTCATGCGAGAATAAGCCAGGACTACAGTGCCACCACGAGGCCAAGTTATGGGTGCGGCGTAGCTGATTAATTAGGGCTTTGCTAGTGCTGTTTGGACCATTGTGGATGCTCGGGGAAGGGGTAGTCGGATTGGGTTTGTTGATGATTGGTGGGACTACCCTGGGATCCGAATGGCTCAAGAGGGGGCCCTTGGTTGAAGATGTGCTCTGCGGGAGACATCGCCACCGGTGAAACCTCAGTGGGGTCTAAATAGGCTAGTAATCCCTTTGTAAAGGCTATTTTGTGATCTCTTGGCCACACACCAACGGAAGTGTGTAATGTGATCGACGGGTCATGGGCATAAGGGAGGTTCTTAGTCGCCGAAGGGTGATGAAATCACGGACACGTGGGTAAAGAGGTACAAACTCTGCAGAGTAATTAAAACTATCATGATAGCCGTGCTCCCGGTTATGAGCACCTGGACAACTTCCATGATTAGAGGGAAATTGGAATTTGGGATGGTTACGGTTTGGTAATGGTTATGGATTAATCTCTGGTAATGAATATGGTTATTGACAATAGTGAAATCTGGAATTATTGATGATGGTAATGAATTCAGTTTGGTATTATGGTATTACTTATGATTATGATGGGTTTATTTCACATACTTATACTATATTGCCTTTCAAATGTTTTAATGTACTTTTCAGCACTTTACCATTATTATTGTCGTCATTTGAATCAGCCACATGTCATACTTTCCACACTTGCTGAGTACGACATGTACTCACTCTTGCAATCCCCCACCCCAACAGTTGCAGGTCAGGACTGGGATTTTAATGGCGATAATGCGGAGTTCTAGGCCGTGTCTACCGTCAGCTTTGCCTGTGGTGTTGATTGGAGCTGCACATACATACCCTATCGCTTATGCTTAGTTTGCTTAGTTGCTTAATTAGTTTATTTCCGCTGCATTAGTTGAACTTGTCATTAATATTTATTAGAGCTTGTATTCGAGGATAATATGGTTGTGTAATAAAATTTGGTTAATTAATCTTGTTCTGTGGTAATTTTCTGTATACTCTTTTGTGATTGCACTCGTGTATGTGTGATGAACATCCTGGGCACACATATGCGTTAGCTTGGTTCATTTTCGGAACCGGGCGTCACAGATTGGTATCAGAGCCACAGGTTGACCGTAGGATGCAGCCTAGATAGAATGGACACTTTAGAGCACGTAGGAGCACTCAGGAATCGATGTGTTTTTGCTTGGAGTGCTGCTTGCTATATATTGCTTGCTTGTGTGCTTAATAGAGGATTTTGGGATGCCTTAGCATTGCCATGTCCACCTAGGCTAGTGTAGCTAGCTGTTTAGTTTCATATCCCTTGATGCATATAGTTGGGGACGTTTTCTAATTCTTACCTATTGCTTTTCTTCAGATGGTGAGGACTCGCAACCAGAGGGATGGCAATGATGAGGAGGAGAACAACGGAGTACCTCAGAACAACAATGGGCAAGGATCTACTCAGGGAGCTATCAACATCGAGCAGCTACTGGCCATGCAAAACCAGCTCATGCAGACCATGATACAGACTATGGGACAGCTGCAGGCTGGCAATATCAACAATCAGCCCTACATGCCTCCACCGCCACCCCCACCTCCTCATAACCGATTGGGAGAGTTTATGAGGACTAGGCCACCAACCTTTGCTCAAGCCGCAGACCCTATGGATGCGGATGATTGGCTCAAGTCCGTGGAGAAGAAGCTAGCCATTGTCCAATGCAGTGACCGGGAGAAGGTGCTATTTGCTTCTCATCAACTCGTTGGAGCAGCTGCAGATTGGTGGGATTCTTATTGCAATGCTCATGAGAACCAAGAAAGAATCACTTGGGCCGAATTCAAGGAGAATTTTCGTTCTCATTATGTGCCCGAGGGTGTTATGATATTGAAGAGGCAAGAATTTGAGAATTTGAGACAAGAAAAATCAAGTGTGAGTGAATATCTCAATAAATTCACTCAACTCTCAAGATATGCGCCTGAGGATGTAAGCCGTGGACAGCAAAATTTTGCTCGTGGCAATGTGAATCATGTCTCTACGGAGGATGCTCAACAAGCGGATGACGTGGTCATTGGTATGTTTCTCGCCAACTCCAACCCCGCGACTATGTTATTCGATTCTGGAGCATCGCATTCATTCATTGCATCGAAGTATGTTGCCAAGTATAGTTTGCCTATCTCTCATATGAAGTTTACTCTGTTGGTTAAGTCTCCTGGAGGAGAGATGAGGACAAATATAGTATGTCCAAAAGTAAGCCTTAGAATAAGGGGGGTAGACTTCTCCGCCAACCTCATTGTTTTAGATCCTCAAGGGTTGGATATTATACTTGGTATGGACTGGTTGAGGAAGCACAATGGAGTTATTGAATGTGCCACAAAGACGGTGAAGTTGACTAATGAAGAAGGGATCACCGTAGAATTTGAAGCAACCCAACATGCACCGAAGCAATTAGAGCTGAATCATATGAACGGTGTCGCAATTGAGGAGATTCCGGTGGTGTGTGAATTTTTGGATGTTTTTCCGGACGAGTTGCCAGGTATGCCACCTGATCGAGACATTGAGTTTGTTATTGATTTAATACCTGGAACTGCACCTATAGCTAAGAGGCCATATAGGATGCCTCCTATGGAATTAGCGGAGCTCAAGAAACAGATTCAAGAGCAATTAGAAAAGGGTTTCATTCGCCCTAGCTCTTCGCCTTGGGGAGCGCCTGTTCTATTTGTGGACAAGAAGGACGGATCCCAAAGGATGTGCGTGGATTACCGAGCTCTCAACGAGGTAACAATCAAGAACAAGTACACCTTGCCACGCATAGAAGACTTGTTTGATCAGATGAAGGGTGCTTGTGTCTTTTCCAAGATTGATTTAAGGTCAGGATACTTTCAAATGAAGATTAGACCATCGGATATACCCAAGACAGCTTTTAGGACACGGTATGGATCTTATGAGTACACCGTGATGTCCTTTGGATTGACAAATGCGCCTGCCTACTTTATGTACCTCATGAATAAGGTCTTCATGGAGTACTTGGACAAGTTCGTTGTGGTGTTTATTGATGATATTATGATCTACTCGAAGGATGAGAAGGAACATGAGGGAAACTTGAGGGCTGCCCAATCAAGGCAAAAAGGCTATGCGGACAATAGGAGAAGGAAATTAGCCTTTGAAATAGGAGATTTTGTTTACCTCAAGGTGTCACCAATGAGAGGTCATAAGAGGTTTAACATAAGAGGCAAGCTCGCACCTCGCTATATTGGACCATTCAAGATTTTGGACAAAAGAGGAGAAGTAGCGTATAAGTTGGAGATGCCAGCTCATCTTTCAGACGTACATGATGTGTTTCATGTTTCCCAACTCAAGAAGTGTCTCAGGGTACCAGAAGATCAAGTGCCAATGGAAGAATTGGAACTAGAGGAAGATTTGACGTATGCCGAGCAACCGGTCAAAATCTTGGAAACCAAGGAGAGAGTCACAAGGAACAAGGTGATTCGATGGTGTAAAGTCCAATGGAAGCACCATACCGAAAAAGAAGCAACTTGGGAGTTAGAGGATGATCTCAAGAAGGAATTTCCCTATCTCTTCTCTTCCACGTCGAATCTCGAGGGCGAGATTCCTTTTAAGGGGGGTAGGTTTGTAACACCCTCATTTTCATGCATCATGCTCTACATGCACTCATATACATGTTTAACATTAGCCCACAACAAGAGGAACGAGTTTAACATTGTTTCGGAGCATTTAAAATTGATTTGGAGCAAAACCGCACTTAAAATGCAGGAAAGTGCGGACTAGTCCGATTTTACTGAGGACTAGTCCGATTTCTCTCTGACTAAAAACGGACTTGTCCGTTTTTGCTGCGGACTAGTCCGATCTTCCTGGTTAAATTGTGTTGAATTAATTCTAAAATTTGATCTAATCAACCCCAAACCTGTATAAACTTGTTAAAATCTATTAGAACTAGTTAGTGATCATTAAAAGCAATCTAGTAACAAGTTCTACCTTGCATTGCATCAATCATGCATGTCATGTCATGTTGAGTAATATTTGTGCACTCTTTGATTGTGTTTCTTGTCTTGTATGTTTATTGTGTGGATTAGACGGATTTGAGCTAGAGAGTGCCGCGGAGGATCTACAGCATCAAGAGTTCGAAGGCTTTGACCCTAATCAACAGCAAGAGCAAGGCAAGTGTCCTTGAAGCATATTGATCCTGTTTTAAAATAAATGTTTTGTTTGCAAAACTGCATGCTGTGTCAATTTGGTGGGAATCCTATGGTAGGAAGTTTACTAGATTTGTTTAACCACCCTTGTCACCTGGAATTTATGATAGAGAGTCGGGAAGGATTTTTACCTTTTTGCTTCGCTTAATCAACTGGGATGGGAAACAACTATATCACTCAATTTAATTATGCATGGATGAGATTATAGTTAACATGAACTGGTTAAACATGGTATGGTAACAGATGATCTAAGCAAGCCTGGTGTGTGGATGGGTTGGATGTTACGGTGGTTTGCTTGCTTTAGATCTAAGGACCGGTTCATGCGAGAATAAGCCAGGACTACAGTGCCACCACGAGGCCAAGTTATGGGTGCGGCGTAGCTGATTAATTAGGGCTTTGCTAGTGCTGTTTGGACCATTGTGGATGCTCGGGGAAGGGGTAGTCGGATTGGGTTTGTTGATGATTGGTGGGACTACCCTGGGATCCGAATGGCTCAAGAGGGGGCCCTTGGTTGAAGATGTGCTCTGCGGGAGACATCGCCACCGGTGAAACCTCAGTGGGGTCTAAATAGGCTAGTAATCCCTTTGTAAAGGCTATTTTGTGATCTCTTGGCCACACACCAACGGAAGTGTGTAATGTGATCGACGGGTCATGGGCATAAGGGAGGTTCTTAGTCGCCGAAGGGTGATGAAATCACGGACACGTGGGTAAAGAGGTACAAACTCTGCAGAGTAATTAAAACTATCATGATAGCCGTGCTCCCGGTTATGAGCACCTAGACAACTTCCATGATTAGAGGGAAATTGGAATTTGGGATGGTTACGGTTTGGTAATGGTTATGGATTAATCTCTGGTAATGAATATGGTTATTGACAATAGTGAAATCTGGAATTATTGATGATGGTAATGAATTCAGTTTGGTATTATGGTATTACTTATGATTATGATGGGTTTATTTCACATACTTATACTATATTGCCTTTCAAATGTTTTAATGTACTTTTCAGCACTTTACCATTATTATTGTCGTCATTTGAATCAGCCACATGTCATACTTTCCACACTTGCTGAGTACGACATGTACTCACTCTTGCAATCCCCCACCCCAACAGTTGCAGGTCAGGACTGGGATTTTAATGGCGATAATGCGGAGTTCTAGGCCGTGTCTACCGTCAGCTTTGCCTGTGGTGTTGATTGGAGCTGCACATACATACCCTATCGCTTATGCTTAGTTTGCTTAGTTGCTTAATTAGTTTATTTCCGCTGCATTAGTTGAACTTGTCATTAATATTTATTAGAGCTTGTATTCGAGGATAATATGGTTGTGTAATAAAATTTGGTTAATTAATCTTGTTCTGTGGTAATTTTCTGTATACTCTTTTGTGATTGCACTCGTGTATGTGTGATGAACATCCTGGGCACACATATGCGTTAGCTTGGTTCATTTTCGGAACCGGGCGTCACAATTATGAACCAAATACTATTATTCGTAACATGAAACAAAAAAGATGAACTATAAAGGGCATTAGATAACATATCAGATCATATCGTAACAACAAATTTAATGGGAAATTGCACTCGCTAGATCATCACAGAACTTATTCATATTCCGAGAACTAGAGGCTGCGGTGGTTGTGTCCGATGTGTTATGAGGGACATGTCGTCTATATCTTGTAGGAAAAATAGACACATAATCAGGATCTTGATCACATCTATGAAAATCTTCGCCGAATGCATTGTTGTCACGGATGAAGTTGTGTAGACACATTGTAGTTGCAACAATCATTTTCTGCTTGTTCATTGGATAGGTTGGCATTTTGAGTAGAATTCTCCATTTCATCTTCCATATACCAAAAGTACGCTCGATAACATTTTGCAGACTTGCTTGCAGATAATTAAATTTTTCTCGCTGACCATGAGGTGTAGGACCACTTCTCCAACTTGGAACATGGTATCTCTGACCTTTGTATGGTGCTAAGTAGCCATCTCTATTTGGATACCCAGCAGCCACAAGATAATATTTTCCTGTAACATGTTAAGAAAGTCAACTATTAATCAAGAACAAGTTAAACAAAACATAGAGAACATATTACTGAAGCATACCAAGTGGAGGATGTGGGAAGATATCTTCATCGGCTTCAATTGCATGGTATAACACAGTAGCATCATGCATGGAACCACAACATAACACAAACATAATTATTAGTTACCTTGTTTGCCTTCTTCCACCCGTCATTAGGTGTTTGGTATGTTTTTTTTACAGGGTCCCACCCTATACCAGTTTCCTTCTCCAACCTTCTCCAATGGATATAATCTTTTCTGAACTTATCCCACTTATTCTTTAGCTGCATTTTTGTATAAGTCAACCCTGTCCTCTCGTTAAATTTATCTATCACATTATGATACCCGGCCCTGTTCAGGTGGGTGCCAGAACGATTGTGTGATAGAACTTGTTCTGCAAATAATTCACAAACTATCCTAGTGTTCTCCTCATTCCAATCGGCACTATCACTTTTATCTCCCATCTTGCTGTTCACAAAAAATGGCATTCCACATCATCACTACCATCTGATAGCTCACAATGGCATTCAACACTAAGACAGGACTATAATCCAAAGTTCCATCTAGCACTGATGCAATTTGCTAATGCTAAAACAGAGACAAACACATAGACAAATTCACTCCTGATTGCACATAACAGCAACGTATCATGCACTCCTGATTGCACATAATTTCAGCAATAATTCACAAGGTGCAATAATTCAAGTTTCCACAAGTTGCAATAATTCAAGCATCCACAAGGTGCAATAGTAACAAAATTTCAGCAATCATTCACTTGGTGCAACAGTAGCAATATTACCTTCACAGCCGAGATGCAGTGAGATCAACAATTAGAGATTATTGTTCCTAAAACACTGGTCAAATCGAAACTGTTAGAACGATTTCAACCAATAAGGATGCACGAGTTTTTCAGGCCAGTTATAGGCATGCCTTATACTAGTATTATACACTAGTATGCTGGTAGAGACTAGTATTATATACTAGTATTCCAACTCCGCATGCCACAAGGATGGCCCTAGTTCCAGCGGTAGAGGAATTAAAAAAATCATACCTGGATGCAAGATCCGGCCAAGGGAGAAGGCAATCAGCGGAGGATTTAGCCGGCTGAGATTGGAGAGACCGAGGACGCCTTATTCCTGAGACGAGGATGAAGATCAAAGCTCAGCCGGTGACGTCAACTGGAGACACAAACCGGCGGCAGCAAATATGAGACACGGGAGAAGATTTTTACCGCCGGTGGTTGGAGGGGCTGCGGCAGGGAGTCAAATAAGGAGGCGCGGAAGACGGTGTTGGCAGCGAAGGATGGTTGCCGACGGGACTCCTAGAGCGTTGGTGAGCCTCTGCTAGCAAACCCTAGCGCGCGCCGTCGAAATCGCCATGGAGTCGCCCTCTGCAGATCAAACCGAGCGGGGACGAAGGGGTACGGGGTGTGGCCGCTTTGGGGGTTTTATTGGATGGCAGTGTGGGTAATTTCCTACGAAGTTGAGGGGGACTTCCTATTTTCGGTTTGCTGAGAAGCTATTTTGAGTTTGGGGGAAGCAGGTTTTTTCAGATTCTCACTCCCTTCAAAAAAAAAAAGAGAATTGATTCTCTCTGATTCACATGAGAATCAGGTGTTGAAATCACCTGTTTGGCACAGCTCTTCGAATTCTCATCGAGAATTAGAAGTTGGAAGCTGTGCCAAAGGGGGCCTAATCTTTTTCAAATATTCTGAAGAAAGTGTTATACATTAAAAGTATGGAGTATATTTTGATGGTGGAATGGTATGGTGAAGTGTTGCTAACTTCTAGTGTAGAAGTTTAGCATGTGCTCGAGAAATCTTGATCCTAGAAGTATGAAAATATTTTCACATAGGTCTATACTAGTTAGATTAGGCTCAATGTAAAAGCAAATAGCATATGCATAGGATTTATCAAATTTGAATCATCATATGGCTTTGATAGGAATTTCTATCAACTGAGGAACTTGTATTTTAGAATTTTCTCTGGAAAAATCCAGTTTCACTTTTAACTAGGATTTTAGTAGCTCTTATCACTATATCATATCCCACAACAACCTATAATTGGATTAAACTTTTGCTACCCACAAATTTCAAGTTTTAAGGCAAGAGTATTCTAAGTCAACAGGCGCACTACTTGGAGAATGCTAAGTTGTATACAGGGGACTTAGAAAAAAATAAAATAGAACAACTATTCATAATTTCAACTTATGCAAAGTAGAAATATTCTTACCGCACATCTTTTATTTTAACCTAACCTACCTACATTTTTTTAGATGCAATTGATGTGGAAAGAAAAAAAGGGAACGAAATGCAAATGGGATGTGATAAAAGTTATCTCAAGTGGGGGTCCTACCCCAAACTTGTTCTTGGTCAAAGTCCGCGATAGGGGTTGAAATCCTAACTTTAGAGATAGGCCATGAGGTCGGCCTAACCTTGTTGCCGCGTGGCTTCGACAATGGAGGTTTGAGTGTCGATGTTGTGTTTCCACCCATGAGTGCCATGAGTGTGGTTGAAGAGAGTGGTGTAGATGCCGCTCGTCCACACCTCAAGTTCTCCCTCGCGTTTGGTTTCATCCTTTATTCCTTGGCTAAGGTCATGATAACCTCTAACCACAAATGAACAAGGTGCACCCAATGCTGGAGGAAACTCCCTTGAGCTTGAATGGATACTTAGAATAGTTGGGAGCATAGTGATCCCACTTATTCATAGCAGCCCATTGGTTGCTCATGGAAGGTTTTCATGTCAAATCTCTAGCCTCGTATATCTACAATTGCTTCAAGCTTAATTTCTGATAGGTTGCAACCATGCTCATTTACTCATTGGCCAGGAGATGTTGAAATGGAACATCCAAGTCTTCCTTCAACAATAAACTTATGGCATGTGTAACACCCTCATTTTCATCCACCATGTGTTGCATTGATTCTTATATATGTCTAACACAATACAACACAAAAAGGAACAAGACTAAAATGAATTAGAACCAAAAAGGGAATTAAAAACCTGGCTTAGTACAGACTTGTCCAGATTGGACCCAGTCCGATTTAACTACTGTTGTCCCTTGGGCTTTTTGGTTAATTGCTACGGATTAGTTCGAAATTGTTTCTTATGTTCTCCGAACATGTCCGTTAAATTTACTGACTAATCCAATTTTGTTTCTGTTCCCGTTCGAGATTGTCTATTGCTTATACAGACTAGTGTAATGATTGCTGCTGGAAACTCCCAAAAACTTGGTTCGGATTTGAAATTGGACACACCTCGGACTTGTCCGGCATGGCACTAGACTTGTCCGTTCAACTTTGTGTTCGAGAACGGATTTGTCCGACTTTACATCGGACTTCTCCGTTGAACTTTCTATTCCCAAACGGACTAGTCCGACCTCACTATGGACTTGCTTGGTATGTAAGGTTCTAACTCGGATTCTATTTTTCCTCCATGGCGTGTTATTGGGTAATTGCCTTAATTTGGGCCCAAGAACATCATACCCCACCCCTGATAAGCCCAAGTGGGACCCAACCAAGGCCTCTACTTGAAACCCTACTCCTCTCCTCCTATATAAACATCCCACAACCCACATTTCATCCTTTTGCCCCACGATAGAAACCCTTAGCCATGTCATGTCGTCCGCCACCGTCCTTGAACAAGAAAGGAGCCCTCACTGCCAGAAGAGACAGGGAGAAGAAGGAAGAGGAGGAGGATAAATCGAGATCGTCGTCTCTGCTACGATCTTCTTCATCAATACTTTGACGCCAAATTTCTTATTTGCCAATCTTCGTCTTCATCGATCTAGCCATAAAGTTTTTGCGTTTCACCTATTCTTCGACTAGTGAACCCTTGAATTCATGGTAAATACCTCAGATCCATCTTTTATATGTCAATCTTGATCACATATCTAAATCAAACTATGCTAGTTTGGAAATTCACAATAGTCATACCGGACTTGTCCAGTCCAGTACGGGCTAGTCCGTTGAACTTTCTGGTCTAGAGCAGACATGTCCGACCCGTGGTGCGGACTAGTCCGGTCCTTCAATTCTGGAATTCCTGGAATTTTCCAACTTTGTCCATAATGACTCGAAACTTGCTCTAACATGTAAAACTTAATTGTAACTAGATAGTAAGCAACAATAGCAACTTAATAACATGTGTTACTACACAATTGCATCATTCATGCATGTCATGACATATTGAGTACTATATGAGCATCTATTGATTGTAATGCTTGTTTTGAATGTTTGTTGCACGGAGTAGAAGGTAAACGCTCTAGAGGGTGCTTACGAGGACCTTAAGCACCAGAACTTCGAAGCTTTTGATCAAACTAGCCACAGAAGCAAGGCAAGTGTCCTTGATCATTTTGATCCTGTTTACAAATGTTTTGTTTGCAAAACTGCATGCTTGTGTCAAATTAATGGGAAACCCATGATAGGTGTTTACTAGACTTGTTTGAGCATCCTTGTCACTTGGGTTATATTGTTGAGAGTCGGGAAGGGTATGTTACCTTTTTGCTCCACTTTAACTTAATTGGGATTGGAATTAACCAAATGGCTTAATTATGAATTAAGGAACTTATGGATGACGAGAATTGATGAATATGACTATTTGGTAACATGGGACTTGGGTGTTCTAAGCAAGCATGGTTTATGGACTGGGTTGGATGATATGGTGGTTTCGCTTGCCTTAGATCAAAGGACCGGTTCATGCGAGAATAAGCCAGGATAAGAGTGCCACCACAAAGCCAAGTATGGGTGCAATTTAGCCAATTAATTAGGTGCATTGCCAACATTGTTCGGAGCATATGGAAGGCTCAGGAAATGGGAGTCGGTTGGGTTTGCATTAGTAGAGGGACTGCCCTGGGATCTGAACAGCACATGAGGGGGCCCTTGGATGGATGTGTTCAGTTGTGAGACATCAGCTATGGTAAAACCTTAGTGGGTCTAAACATGCTGGTAATCAGCTTTGTCTTTTTAGGGCGTTGTCGGCTGACATAGTACCCTTGGTGCTTCCGGTGGTGAGCTTGACGGTTCCGACCCCTCTTGGAACTGGAACGGGGCCCGTTCCGAAGCATCTCGTGCTTGAGGGTGTACCGGCCTCCAGCGACATTGCTGCCCCTGTGGCTGTTCCTCATGCTCCTTCATTCGTCTGAGCAGATGGGGCTGAGGCAGTGTTGCGCAAGGAGGTGCCCACCTTGGCCATCACTGTTACCCCTGGTGGGGCGGACCCGCCCGCCGTTGACACTACGTCAGTGCCAGATGTCATCAGCGTGCAAGATGGTGACTTGCCAACGGCGGCTGGTGACACCCTTGTGGCAGGGGATAGTGCTTCGGCACCGGGCATCGACGCGCTCATTCCTGAAGCTCCAAACGGGGAGCCATCAGGTCCCCGGGCGGTGGTGTCTGCAACAGATTCATCAGAAGAGGCGGAGAGGCGCCGTTTGTGGTGACGGCGATGCTGATACCCCTCTCTGAGACTATTGCCGCGGCCCAGTCCATTTGCACTAGACGCAGGCTGCTGTCGCCCGGGAGTGGGATCAGCTTGCTGAAGAGCGGCGCCTGGTGAAGCTTGTTGACGGCAAGACAAATGAGCTCGAGGGGAAGGTCCTGACGGCCCACGCCGACGCCGATGCCCACCTTAGGTTGTGCAAGGATAGGTGGCCGAAGCTTGTCCGTAGCAAGGTTGTCGTTGCTGATCAGGAACGGGACTTGGCGGTGAGGGAAGAAGAGGTCCCCCGGAGCCTCAGTGTGCTGGAGGAGAGGCGCCAAGCTGTGCAGTACCCGGAGCTCGCCATCAAATGCTGGGAGGATGACTTGGAGCGTCGTGCTCAGGAGCTCGCCGATCAGGAGGAAGCAGCGCGGGAAGAGGTAGAAGACCTCGAGGCCTCCCGCGCAGCTGAGGTGCAAGGGATCCAAGATTTCCTGGCCCATGCGGGAGCGGTGTTAGAACCCCTCGTACTTGGTGCCATGCCGTGCGGGGAGCCGTCTCATGGGGTAACCCAGCTTCTCCCATCCTTTCACTCCTTCTGCTCGACTTTGGGGTCGGTGAACACGATCCTTGCAAGGCGGCTGGAGGTCGAAGGGAGGGAGCTAGAGGAGCATGTGGCCTCCCATGTTTTGGTGTGCTACCTGAGCTGGTATGTGATGATCCCTTTGGATCCGATAGACAAGGGATGCTTTGATGAGCAGGAGGAGGAGGTGAGGGCCCAAGTCTAGGACCTTGCCAAGCAGGTGGCTTCCTTGTTTCAGTGGGTTTGAGACCGGCGGCCCCCAGATGGAGCAACTTTGAAACCGGGGCTGGTCCATTTCTAAAATAACTCTTAATGAATTCCAATTCATGTTTCGCTTTTTGGCTTGTCTTGTGCTTCTCCATTTGTCGCCTCATATCCTTAGCTGCGTAAGGGCCCGAAGGACCTCACTGACTTTGTTAGATTTTTAGGAGCCAATCAGTCGCACACTTGACGTAGCCATTCTCATGCCGTTTGACTTCCTGCCCATGTAACCCTCCATAGAGGCCCCCTGGTAGGTGTGGCCAAGTGGTTGAGCACGCCTACCAATTGATCACAGGATGTCGCTGACGGCCCCCCGACAGAGCGGGAGAGCTTGAGTGGTTGACACCAGCGGCCCCCCTAGGGCACGTGAGACTTGGTTTGGAATGCATGGTCATCATCAGAGAATTTCTTGATTGTGCTATCAAGAAGGAAGCAACCAAGCCATGCCATGCCCCGCTTAACGTATAGAGACATCGACAGTGAACCCTCTGGGAGGTGCTAGAGCTAGCTGCTCCGGCATCACCCACTATCGATGCGTAGAAACACCGTCGATGGAAGGCCCCTTGGAAGGTGCTAGAGCTGGATGTTTCGGCGTCGCTCACCATCAACACATAGAAATGTCGACAGCGGGCTCCCTCGGAGGTGCCGAAGTTGGATTCTTGTTGATATTTCCTACGCACTACTAACAATTCATTCCTAGCAAAGGTGCCAGAAATACTTGTTGATAGTTTTTAAATCACAGATGTAAATCCGCAAGTGCATGGAATCTATCGATGTAGCATTCCCCCTTTTAGAGTATACCCGAAGGGTGGCATTTATATTCTCCCAAAGGAAGGCTAGGTGGAAGCAAAGCAATCATCAAATGGAGACTCTAGGTTGGTCTAGGTAGGGTTCTAGCAAAGATGGGTAATTGATAGTTTAGAGGTAGTGTGACACGCACAAGAGCATTCTATCCTAAAGGGGTAAATGAGGTGAAGAGAGACTAGGCTAAGAGTTAGGTAGATACTCCTACTGTGCTTATAATGTACATATACATAGCCTAAGTTAGTTACTAATGATCATATTAATTATGAATTCTCATTCTAAGTGGATTAACACATCAGGCACGGGTTTACCCCTAGCAATACTAGGACGGACGACTCCTGCCAAGAGTCGGTGACATAGCCGAACATGGAGGATTACAAAGGAAAAAAAGGGTTGTCACCACCTACTGCCTACCTCTTCCATCCATGGGTCTACGAGACATTCAATGCTACTTATCTATCCTAGCGCCATGCTAGCATATTAAGTAATTACCTTAATAGCCTAGGCACAAGCCATCCTAAGGCAATGAACTAAAACATCGTTGAACCAATGTTAATTCATAGCATAAGTGATTCATATTAACATGATCATGTCATAGCTATTAGACTATAGTGGGGATTTGTAGTGTTTATGATGATAAAATGCGAATGGTATAGCATAATCATAACTACTACTCCTACCACATATATGGAATCCACAATCAAACAAGAAACGCATCATCCAAGTATATGAAGCATAGAAGATTAAAGATAACATCTTTATTAAGAGCAAAGCCACAAATACAAATAGGAATATGAGAGCCATATCTTTCCCAATTAGGAATTGGGAAGAGACTTCTTCTACTCCTCTCCTACTTGGACTATGGACTAGAGGGTCTCCTCTCTACCGTCTAAACTCCTCTAAACCTATGGAGAATAGTGTATACAACGGATGAATACTCGAGTGGTGTGTGTGTGAAGTGAGGGTAGGGGTCCTATTTATAAGTAAGAAGGGTCGGTTCCTGTCACAAAAAGCTTGCGAATCAGTCACCACTGACTTCTTCAAGCCGGAATGAGCCAACACGTGGCAGTTGACCGAGTTTGGGGCCAGGACCAAGTCGGCCCCCTAGGGGGGTCGTCCGACCTGGTCTCTGCACCATTTCTCGTGTGCTTTCTCCAAGTCACTGCTAGGTGGGTCCCATCTCCTGATATGGGTGCTACACCGTTGGATGGCCTCAGATACTTCTGTTTGTGGGCCATTTGATCCATGTTGTGCCACATGTCATCGCCTGATTGGCTGGGATGGTATTTTATAGGATTGCTCCCCCCTTTTACCTCATTTCCTGCAATAATTCCTTGCATGCACTATTTCTCCAAGGACAAGTGGAAATAGGGCAAATAGAAAGGTGATGACAATTGCATCACATAATTGATTTATATTGATGAGTGAAATTGGTATATAACAGCCGTCAACAAACTCCCCCAAGCTTATCCTTTGCTCGTCCCGAGCAAAGTCAAGACTTTAAGTTGATGATTAGGAGTTGCTACAGTGTTCTATTTCTCAAAAGTACCATGTACACAACAAAATACTCTACCTAGTATTGCAAAAATTGGCATGGTACTTCACCCATCTCAAGTCATTATGGTGCTTATGCCATCTCCTATTCATGGGTGGTTGAATGATAGAACAACAAATGGAGCACACATACCCTAGAAATCAAGTTCCACTCAAATTCTTGAGAGTTCAAATTATATTTTATGTGTCTCAATTTGATTCTCTCGGTCTCTCCTTTATGTTAGTGGAAATATGTCCTCATTAAGGTATTGTACCTAATTTCATCCTACCTCTAAATCAGGCTTCTATGTGGAGCTTGGTAGGGAATATAGTAGACACATTTGCAACACATCATATTGATAAGTCAAAAAGCAATCCTTAGGAGAAATCAATTCAAAACAATTTGATTCAAGACTTGTGCATGTGTGATAGAATGGAGGTTGATGTGGACATTAAAATGATTCCTTTTTGAGTGGACTCTCTTATTTTGCACGGATGAAACATGGTACTTTTCTTTTTCTCTCTCTTTTTTTTTTCTCACGCTTTTGAAGTAAGCATGCATTTTCTTTTCTTTTTCTTGTAGCCATGTTTCCACTCCCTTTTTATGCAAGAAATTTTGAGAGAGTACTAAGCATGAAGGATATGGAGTTTCTCTTTTTATTGTGGAATGGTGGTATGATGGATTTTGCTTACTTCTAGTGTAGAAGTATAGCATGTGCAAGTGAAGTCTTGAATTCAAAAAGTAATGAAATCTCACATAGGTCTACACTAGTTTGACAAAGCTCCATGTGAAGACAAATAGCATATGCATAAGGTCTGTCAATGTAATGTATCATATGGCATTGGTAGGTATTTCTAATCAGATGAGAGTAACTTAAATCTTTTTAGAATTTTCTTCAGAAATCCAAGTTTCACTTTCAAACAAGGAATAACAGCCCTATCACTATATCATATCTCACAACAACTTAGAATGGATTAAGCGTTTGCTACCCACAATATCTCTCAAATGAAGAGTATTCCAGTGCTCCTACCCTAGCAGCAATACGGGTAATCAATGAAGTGTATTCAATTATCCCTGTTCCTGGAATGTAATCTAACCATTGTGTCATCACAGAAATATCTAGAGTTCCTTTTAACTTTTAACAATGGCAAATGAAACTTTCAGCTCATCTTCACGCACTACCCTTACATCTCCTCTAGGAAACATAGTCATAGCCACCCATCATGCATGAAGCGTAAAGTACGGTAGTGTAAGTGGCTATTCCTAGGTGCACTACATCTGACCTCACTAGTTAAATCTTGCCAAAAACTTTATTTATCAAACTTAGGCAAAGCGTATAAATCTATCAAACAACGTTTATGGAAGCCTAGAATTTTAGTTAATTCTTTCCATGGGATGGTGTATTCTTTTTGAAATATTCTAAAAGTAGTACTATCAAATCCTATTTTGAGTGTGCAAAGGAATTGCATGGAGAGAAGGCGTGAACCTCTCTCCTCTATGTGAGCAAAGTTCTCCCATCCTAGTGCACGCCAAATGGAAAAGAATTTGGGATCCATACCTATTTTGGAGATCATATCCAGATCATAAGCTTTCGTATGAGAAAACTCACAAACTTGGAGGAGCTTGCGTGCTTGGTATTTAACTTCACTTTGTATGTCGAGGTCGTCGTCGTCGTGAATAAGTTGGTATGGGTTGCTTCTCTCACCCATAGGAGCGTCCTCACCTACACTCCCTCTCCGTGAACTTGGTGTAGCAACGGAAGAGGGGCATGCACTTGAATCTCCACCATGGCTTAAGCTTGCAACATCCTTCCTTTTCCCAAACAACCTCTTCATTCCTCTCATGGCCTCAACAAGCAAAGACACAACAAAGCAAAAACTTGAAAGAGGTGATGTTAGCAAAAGCAAAACCCCGACGAATTTTCCCTTGAAGAGCTTCAAAGCAAATTGCAAATGCAAACAAAAGCAAATCTTTTTGAGTTGGATTTTGAGTAAGAGTAATTCAATGAAGAGCAAGAAAAACAAGGTGAGCAAGAGTGACTTTGGGGAGTTGTGAAATGAGGTGAAGTGTGAAGAGGAATGCTCCTCACGTCCACCATTTGTAGTGTAAACTCCCCAACGGTCTCTAGGGAACCGGTAGCTGTTGCAGGATAGAGAGCAAAAATGGCCCTTTCCCCATGTCGGCCGAACAAGGGGGTCGGTCGCACTTACAAGTGGGCCCCCTGTTCTCCCTTTTGGCAGGTGGCTTCCCAAAGGCTATGAAATTAGCACGTTGGTGGATTACCACTTTTGCAGCCCAAAAAAATTGTTTTCCAAATGAAAACTCTTTTCTCAAAATCCAACAATTTTCTTTTTGTGAAAAATAAAGAAATAAAAATAATAGCTGAGAATAGAAGATTCTCAACTTGCTATGAAAACCAAATATGGAGCAGGGAAAAGTCAAACTAGTTGGGGGAAACCAAATGAAGAGAAAAGAAAAATCAAAGAAAAGGATAACTACCAATTTAACCTATTGGCTAGGTCTTACCACCGTCCGATGAGATGGACATTCCTCCTTCTTCATTTATTGACATCCAGACCTGGAGGGATGGTCTCGGACGGCTTGTTTTGCTTCTTTCGCCATTCCTTCTTTGGCGGTTTGGTGGACTTGGGCCTTTGGGAAGGCCCGGACTTCTCCTTCTTCTTGGGGTGTCAGCGTGGACGATAAGATGGGTTCTCCGCATAGATCAATCTCCTTGTGAATGCAGTGAGCGGGTCCACCTTTGGAGGTGTGATTTCGACCTCTTAAATGTGCTTAACGTTCGCCCCAATGTGAATCATGGAGCATTGCTCCAACTTTGAGCGAAAGTTAAACTTCTCCTCCTTGCCATTGATATGGAAGTGGATTTCTCTGGCTCGCACGTCTATGCGAGCCTTCGCGGTGCTAAGGAATGGTCGCCCAAGAATGAGCGGCGTATGCTTTTCGACCTCCATGTCGAGCACCACAAAATCCACGGGTATGAAGCAGTTCCAGATTTTCACCAGAACATTTTCAGTGATACCAGTCGGATAACAGACTAAAGAATCAGCCAATTGAAGTTGCATTGGTATTGGAGTAAGCTCCGTAAAGTTCAGCTGGTCGAAAACCACCTTGGGAATCACACTCACACTTGCTCCAAGGTCACAAAGGGCCTTGGCAAAGTGGTGAGCACCAATCGAGCATGATATCGTAGGACATCCAGGGTCCTTCAGCCAGTTGCCTCCCTGTAGAGAAATTATGTTGACATTTTCCACGGGAGGTTCGAGCTGTCCTGGCATCTTGCCCTTCTCCAATGGAGGAACCACAGCTGGCAGTTGAGCCAACTAAGTTTCCAACATCCTGTTGAAGCTCAATTGATTCTCAAAAGGCTGAGGATAGTCCTTCAGTCTTGGCATTAATGCTCTCTAGGGTCTTGTCATCAGCCAATAGTTTCTTGGGTAGAGCATCATTGATTTTTAGTTGGCTAATGGCAAGCTCTCTCAAGTTGGGTTGATTTCCATTATTGCCATTGTTGTTATATCCTCCTTGAAAGAAAGGGCATGGTTGGCCGGGCGATATCCACTATTGTTTCCATTATTGGCTACATATAGGGAATCCTCACGAGTTTCTGGGCAGTCATTGCCCAAATGGCCCATGTTGCCACAAACTTCACAAGTCACGTGAGAGTCTGAGGCATAGGCATTGCCACATACCTCACCATTGCCTTGTCCATCAATCTTCTTCATAAGGAGGTCCAATTTGGCAGCGATCATGTCCACCTCCTTCAAGGTGTGCATGCCTTGCTTGCAGCTATGGAGACGCTCGTCGCTCCAACCCATGTTTGAGACTATCTTCTCAATCAAATCTTTGGCTTTCGGCACTGTTAATGAGAAGAAGGCTCCTCCAGCAGCAGCATCAACATGGTCATGGGCGGAAGGGATCAAACCATTGTAGAAGTTTTGGATAATTAGCCAATCATCCATCCCATGGTGGGGATAGGCTAGAATATACTCCTGAAGCCTTTCCCAAGCCTCGGAATAGACTCCTTAGCATCTTGCTGGAAGATGGAAATTCTTCCACATAGGGCATTGGTCTTGCCTAACGGAAAGAACTTTGCGAGGAATGTCGTAGAACACTTCTCCCAAGTGTCTACAACACTTCGGTTCACATAGAACCACTGCTTTGCTCTCCAAAGAAGAGAGAACGGAAACAGCCTAAGATGGACAACATCAGGAGACATGTCCTTGATCTTAAAAGTGCTGCAAATCTCTAGGAATTGTTGCAGGTGAGCACTTGCATCCTCGTCAGCCTTCCTACAAAGTGGGTAGGCTTGCACCATAGTGATTATGCTAGTCTTGGTTTCGATGTTCACGTATCCCGTGTTAACAGTGGGCCCAACAGGCACATTGTTGGCATAGGGAGTCGAAAACATATGAAGGGTCTTCTGGGCCATTGTCGTGTCGGTTCTTGAGGTAGTTGTGCTGGCTTGTTTTGCCACTCGAAGCTTCTGAGGAGTAACGACACGATGTCGTTCTCTCAGAAGGGATTCAAGATCTTCAACAAAGTTTTCTGGCAAGCGGAAACCAAACATACACTATACTGTTTTAACATAAAATGCGAAAATAAGAAGGGTTATCCTACTAAAACCTACTAGGGTCCTACCCTATTCACTCAATTATGCAAAACTTTGGTTGACTTCCCCAGCAACGACACCATAAATGCTTTTCGATATTTCCTATGCACTACTAATAGTTCATTCCTATAGCAAGGGTGCCAGAAATGATTGTTGATAGTTTTTAATTCACAGATGTAAGTCTGCAAGCGCACATAATCTATGAATGCAGCATTTCCCCTTTTAGAGTATTCCCAAAGGGTGTCATTTATATTCTCCCAATGGAAGGCTAGGTGTAAGCAAAGCAATCATCAAATGGAGAGGCTAGGTTGGTCTAGGTAGGGTTCTAGCAAGGATGCATAAATGATAATTTGGAGGTAGTGTGACACACACGAGAGCATTTTATCCTAAAGGGGTAAATGAGGTAAGGAGGGACTAGGCTAAGAGTTATGTAAATACTCCTACTGTGCTTCTAATGTACATCTACATAGCCTAAGTTAGTTACTAACGATCACATCAATTATGAATTCTCATGCTAAGTGGATTAACACATTGGGCACAGGTTTACCCCTAGCAATACTAAGACGACTCCCGCTAAGAGCATGTGGCATAGCCAAACATGGAGGATTACAAAGGACAGATAGGGCTCTCACCACCTACTACCTGCCTCTTCAACCCCTGGGTCTACGAGACATTCAACGCTACTTATCTATCCTAGCACTATGCTAGCATATTAAGTAATTACCTTAAGAGCCTAGGCACAAGCCATACCAAGGCAATGAACTAAATCATCATTGAACCAATGTTAATTCATAGCATAATTGATTCATATTAACATAATCATGTCATAGCTAATTTGACTATAGTGGGGGTTTCTAGTGTTTATGATGATATAATGAGATTGGTATAGCATAATCATAACTACTACTCCTACCACATATATGGAATCCACAATCAAACAAGAAATGCTTCATCCAAGTATATGAACAATAGAAGACTAAAGATAACATCTTTATTAAGAGCAAATCACAAATACAAATAGGAATATGATAGCCATACCTTTCCAATTAGGAATTGGGAAGAGACTCCTTCCACTCCTTTTCCTACTTGGACTATGGACTAGAACCTCTCCTCTCTACAGCCTACACTTCTCTAAACCTGAGGAGAATAGTGTATACAATGGATGAATACTCAAGTGGTTTTTGTGTGAAGTGAGGGTAGGGGGTCCTATTTATAGGTGGAGAAGGGTCGATTTTCGCCACCAAAAGCGCACGAATGGGCACCACAGAGAGTTGACACGTGGAAGCTAACCGAGTTTGGCATCAGGATGGGGTCGGCTGAACCCCCTAGTCTGTCGAACAAAAACTTGGACCAACTCCAGTGTGCTTCCTCGGGGTGACTTCCAGGTGGGTCCCATTGACTGGTATGGGTGATACACCATTGGATGGCCTCCGATGCTTCTGTTTGTGGGCCATTTGATCCATGTGGTGCCACATGTTGTTGCTTGATTAGCTGCGATGGTATTTTATAGGATTGCTCCTCCTCTTTTTACCTCATTTCTTGCAATAATTCCCTGCATGCACTATTTCTCCAAGGACAAGTGGGAATAAGTCAAATAGAAAGGTGATGTGTGCAACAAATGACAATTTCTTCACATAATGGAGTTATATTAATGGGTAAAATTGGTATATAACAGCCGTCAACGGCTATGCGAGCAGCCCACGGAGGTTCTTGATCAACAAGGCTTAGTCCTCGGGCGAGGTCGCGGGTATGAGAGATGGTGGGACGATGGTTTTACATGGTTTGGGCCGCCAGAGCGTAATATCCTACTACACGGTGTGAGTTGTATCGCTGGTGTGAATGTGTGTGTTCAGTGTGTATGAGTCAAGATCCTTTGTAACGGCGGTGGCCTGGTCCATTTATAGTCAAGGTCGGACGCCTTACAAGGGGGGTCTGGGACCCGACAGGTGGCCCTGGGGCAATCTTAACCTAATGATCTAAGGCTTCTCGCATAAGCTTCTCCTGACCTCAGCTTGGAGACTCATCGTCTTGTCGCCTCCGACGCCAGTGGCTCATGCATAGTTGCTGATAGTAGCAGGGAATGTCCCATTCATCTATATCGTCACCATAAGCTACCCCACTTGGCGAAGAGGGGTAGGCCTACTGCGCCTTTACTGTGATGCGATTGGGTGCAGCGGTACCTGACTATAGACGTGCGCCGCGTCATGCATCGGGGGAGGGTGCATGCCATCAATGCTTGATTTAGAAGGGTGCTCCATCCATTAAATCTCACAACCCACCGTCCAGGGCAAGTGATTTGTAGGTTTAGGCCCGATCTTCCGAAAGGTAAGTCGATAGGGGTGGAGAACTCGACGTTGATGATCCGCGGCACTCGAGCAGATCGAATACCCCTGCAATCACTACACCACTACTCCCTTGATTATCAACCGTGCGGCACACGCTTGACCTCCCCAAGAAGGCTAATCCCTACAAGTAAACTGATAACACAAGCAAGAACGTAGAAGACACGCTCTGAAATTGTGAAGTTGGGGTCTCACAAATCGTAGAACAGCGAAATTGTTATTCTAAGCAAAACCCACCAAATATGACCGGAAGCTGCAGTATTTCAAGGCTAGGGTTCAGCCAAAACACGATTAGACGCGTCCCTAATGGACTTTTATGGTATACAAGGCCCAAAGGCCCGATTTGGTGGCGCACCACCGGACAGAAATCTGGACTCGACTTGTTTCGACGATTCCCAATGACTCCGGATGAATTCTGAGGTGGGACCAGAACCATTGGAAAGTTTATATTCTCTCCATTCCGTGCATATGTAGAACGTCAAAAACAGAGTCTGTATGTCTCCTGGGTGTCCGTTTTAAGGTGGACAGCTCCTGGACTCCGAGTTGAACTCGAGTCCGTGTTGTAAACTGTTTCCATCAACTTGTGGATGTCCCAGCTGGTTCTCCATGCTCCCGAGGCCTCTTTCCTTCACTTGTTGATCTTCTCCTTTATTCCTAATAACAATTAAATCATCACATAGCAATCTATTCTCAAACTCACATGCAAAAGAAGTTAGGAACGAATTCACCTACTGATTTATTAACCGTGCTCGTGCTCTTGTGATTGGTCCTTGCAGTTCAATGTGCATCTCCGCTATTGTGATGTCCTCATCATCCTCCCCCTCTTGAATTGGAGTCGTCCTCGACTCAAGTTCATCTTCTTCAACCAAGTACGGTTGCAAATCTGAAATATTAAATGTAGGACTAACCCCAAAATCGGGAGGCAATTCAAGCTTTTATGCATTATCATTAATCTTTTCAACAATCTTAAAAGGACCAGCAGCTCGTGGCATAAGTTTAGATTTTCTCAAGTCAGGGAATAACTCTTTTCTCAAGTGTAACTACACCAAATCACCCGGTTCAAATTTTACTTCCTTTCTACCTTTACTACCTGCAATCCTATACTTCTCATTCATCTTTTCAATATTTTTCTTTCTAGTTTCATGAATCTTAAGAATGAATTCAGATCGTTGTGTAGCATCCAAATTTATAGTTTCAGAAGGAGGCAAAGGTAGTAAATCGATAGGAGCACGGGGATTGAAACCATACACTACCTGGAATAGACTTACCTTTGTCGTGGAGTGAATGGATTTGTTGTAAGCAAATTCTATATGTGGTAAACACTCCTCCTACAACTTTAAATTTTTCTTCAAGACAGCCCGCAACATAGTGGATAAAGTACGATTAACTACCTCGGTTTGTCCATCCATTTGTGGGTGACATGTAGTTGAAAACAGCAACTTGGTTCCCAATTTATACCACAAAGTTCTCCAAAAATGACATAAAAATTTTGCATCACAATCAGAAACAATGGTATTTGGCACACCATGTAAACGAACAATTTTCGTCATAAATAAATCAGCAATGTGTGAGGTATAAAGTGTGCCATTTTATGACAAGGTATAAAGTGTGCCATTTTGGAAAACCGATCAACAACTACAAAAATACTATCCCCCCCTCTTAGTCCTAGGCAATCCCAAAACAAAGTACATAGAAATATCCTCCCAAGGTACACTAGTGAAAGTGCATCTAGGAACCCCTTGTGGGTTTTGGATGATTTATGACAAGCAAATGAGATCCTAACCTATTTGTTGAGATGAGCACAAGTTTTAATAGCAAAATAAGCAAAGTGCCAAAAAGAAGGGAGAATGAGGAGCAAAGTGGAAATGAGCTCAAGGAAGAAAAATAGTAGATCATTGTGTATGGAGTGTGTTAAGGAAACACACCCCAAGAGCTCAATCACAATTAAACACACACATTGCACAAAGTTATACAGGACCGGACTAGTCCGAATGACACTGGACTAGTCTGATATCCTCTCTGCACAAAGTCCTCTGAAGTGCGGACTAGTCCTCAAAACACTTCACAAGTCACACAAAATCGGACAAGTCCGATCACCACCAGACTAGTCCGATATCCATTCTGATCCAAATCAGACAAGTCTGATATTAGCACGGACTAGTCCAAAAAAACCCTCTGACCTAAATCAGACAAGTCCTCCAAGTGCGGACTTGTCACCCAATTCACATAGGGTTTCACATGTCCGGACAAGTCCGATAACTATCGGACTAGTCCGAAGATTTCCAGAAGCGAAATCGGACAAGTCCGCTCCTAGCCGGACTAGTCCGATATTTTGGGACACTTAGGGTTTGCTACACATAGCACACCGGACTAGTCTAGTGTCCACCACAGACTAGTCCGATCTTTCTGAACCCTAACAGTCACTTGTAGAAACCCCATATAAATGGAGGTGCACGGCCCAACTTTAAACACTCTCGAACCCTAGCGTCGTCACACCTCCCAAGAGCCTCAAAAACCACATCTCTCCATGAAATTAAGTGCAACAAAGATCAATCCTTTGAGGTTTCACTCTAGATCATTGGAGAGACACGTTCAACACTCATTGAGCTCTTGGTTTGATTCTCTAACACACTTCTGTGATTTCATTGTAATCTTTTGAGTGTGTTCTTGGTGGTACTTCGTATTGTAATCTAAGGGAGCTCTCAACGTGTGAGAAGGACCCTTTGAATTCGGTTATTCACCCTTTGTGATAAGTGGAAGAGGATTGGCCTTTGTGGCGATCCGACGAGGGTAGGGTTGGAGAAGACCTGGTCCTTTTGTGGACTCCTTAACGTGGATGTAGGTTGCCTCCGTGGGAACCAAACCACGGGATAAATCTCTTGTGTTCTTGTTTTGTGTTCATCGTCCTTTACATTATATCAATCTAGGGTTTCAATTAATCTTGCTCACTTTACGTTGAAATATCAAATTTAAGATTGAATTGTGATATACCCTAGTACATAATCTTGCAACACATAAACTACAAGTATATTTCTGCTGCTACACCCTAGAATCAAACTTAATAAATCAAGCTTGATCAACCTAGTCCGTACACACCAGACTAGTCCGCACTTTACCGGACTAGTCCGATATCTCTGGTTTTGAACTGGTTGTTAAGTGTTGCAGGTTCCGACAAATTTTCAAAAAGGCCTATTCACCCCCCTCTAGGCCACATTCAATTGGTATTAGAGCAGATTCTTCAAGAAAGAGACTAATCGCTCGAAGAAGATCATGTCAGACATGAAGGACATCCACAAGAGAAACAACCAAGAAAAGGTTGATGATGAAAAGAACCTCAAGGTGGAGAACCTCCTCGAAGCCATTCAAGACTTTGAGGACGACGATGAGGAGACGCTAGAACTAAAGGCGCTCCTAAGAAAGAAGACACTTTCCAAAGGGAAAGTGAAGATTGAAGAAAGGAAGAAGGGGAGTAGTCACACCGACTACTCCCGATATCCTTTTAACTATGACCGTCTCAATTCCAATAATAATCATTATTTGTCTATCCCACTTGGAAAAGCCCCACATTTCGATGGAAGTGATTACTCAATGTGGAGGCAAAATATGAAAAGGCATCTAATTTCCCTCAATCCAAGTTTATGGCATATTGTGTGCACAGGGATAGATATCTCGGACGACGACGAAGAGCTCACACCAAGCCAAGAGCAGGCTATTCATCGAAATGCTCAAACCGCAGCAGTAATTACCTCTTCGCTCAGTCGGGACGAGTTCACTAAGGTGGATGGACTCGAGATTGCTAAGGAGATTTGGGACACACTGCAAACTGCACATGAAGGTGACCGTTATGTGTGTGAAGCAAAGATCGAAATGATCGAAGGCGAATTAGGAAGATTCGCAATTGAAGAGAAGACGAGTCACCCCAGGACATGTACAACTGATTGAAGACACTCGTCAACAAGGTCAGATCAAACAGAAGTAAGAAGTGGAATGACCACGAGGTGGTAAAGCTCATCCTTAGAGCTTTTATGCCTCGCAACGTCACCCTATGCTCCATGATCAGAGAAAGCCCCGGATACAAAAGGATGACTCCGGATGAACTGCTTGGAAAGATCATCAACTTTGAGATGATGGAAAAACAAGCAAAGCATGTCAAGGAGATTGCCGACCTCACCTCGGCCAAGAAGAAAGGGGTTGCTTTGAAGTCCACCCTCAAGCCCCTATCTAAAGAAGCTAGAGAAGCACAACAAGAAGAAGACAATGACGATGAGAGCAGTGAATTAGATGAAGAAGACATGATATTGTTCATGAAGAAACTCAAGAGAATAATGAAGAAAAGACATGTCTCCAAATCAAGCAAAGGAAAGTACAAGGAAAGAACAAAGCCAAAGTTGAGGCGGGCATGCTATAATTGTGGTGAGTATAGACACTTTATAGTTGATTGCCCATATGAAGAGAACAAGAAAAAGACTAAAGAAGCCAAGCCTCAACCAAAGAAATTCTTCAAGAAGAAGAAACAAGCCGAACAAGCTCACATAGGGAAAGAGTGGGACTCAAATGATGAGTCCTCATCATCCGAAGAAGAAGAGATGGCTAGCGTAGCCATCGAGGAGACATCTAAGAAGTCTACTCTCTTCCCTAAACTCGGTGCAAGGAAAGGAGATGGCACTTGCCTTGTGGCAAAGGAAGGTAAATGCAAGGTAACCATTAAACCCCCTTCTGTGCATTCCTATTATAGTGATGATGAGATCAATAGTGATAATGAGTATATGCTTATTGGACTAGATAGAAAAACAGCCACAAAAATGAAATTTTTGCTTGATCAACTTGTTGAGAAGGTGAGGTTAATACATCGTCAAGAGGACATGATAATCTCCCTAAAGGAGGAATATGTCAAACTTGACAAGCTTCTAGAACTTGAAAAGGAATGAAGCAAATCACTAGGGCTTGAGTTAGCTTCAAGCAAGGAAACTTGCTTGGAGTTAACCGACTCAAATGCTACAATCAAGGACCAACTTGCTGAACTGATCAAGGTTAACAAGATCCTTGAAGTGCAAGTTGAATCACTCAAGCAAGGTGAACCTTCACCCTCTTCAAGTTCAGCTTCTCAACTCACTAAAACTGAGGTTGCTTCTACTTGTACATGCAATAAAATTGACATCAGTTTGAAGGACAAGCCAACCTCTACAAAGGATAAACATCCTCCCCAAAGTGGCATATTTGACAAGGAGAAGATCAAATATGCACGTAGTGCATAGTTGTTCAAAAGACCTCCAAATGTCAAATATGGCATTGGTTACTCTTATGGTGAAAAGCAACATGCTAAAAGCCATAAGAATAACATGGAGAGGAATGCCTTTGTAAAGGGAAGACCCTCTCAAATTGAAAAAGTTCGGACTAGTCCGGTCGGGGTCCGGACAAGTTTGGTACTCCGGACAAGTCCAGCCTCACAGACTAGTCCTGTACATAAACAACAACAGTTATTGTTTAGAACTTTTGATGCCTCGTATGTCTTAAAGAAAAATAATTTTGGCAAAGTTTATGCTCATTATGTTGGGCCACACCATGAGAACACCAAGTCTCATGTGTGGGTGCCCAAATGTCTTGTAACTAACCTCCAAGGACCAAGCAAGCTTGGGTACCTAAAACCAAAGCATAATTTGTTTTTGCAGGCCTATTCCTCCGGTGGATCTAAATGGGTGCTAGACAGTGGCTGCACCAAACATATGACCGGAGAAAGAAGAATGTTCGTTGAATATGAAGAGAATGAGGATCCAAATGAGGGCATCTATTTTGGAGATAATAGTCAAGGAAAGATTCTCGGTACCGGTAAAATTGCAATATCTTCTAAACACACACTTTCTCATGTCTTAGATGTTGAATCCTTAGATTATAACCTGCTTCCATATCTCAATTATGTGACAAAGGTTATAATTGCTTGTTCACTAACGAGGGTGTGACCGTTTCTAGGAGGAGTGATGGTTCCATTGCATTCAAGGGTATGTTAAAGGGAAAGCTCTATCTTGTTGACTTCAACAAGGATAAAGCTGAACTTGACACATGCTTGATTGCAAAAACCAACATGGGTTGGCTGTGGCATAGACGGCTAGCGCATGCTGGCATGAGGAACCTTCAAAAACTCCTCAAGGGCGATCACATCCGAGGTTTAAAGGATGTTGTGTTTGAGAAAGATAGGCCTTGTAGCGCGTGCCAAGCCAGGAAGCAAGTTGGAGCACCTCACCCCGCCAAGAATGTCATGACTACAACAAGACCGCTCGAGCTACTTCACATAGACTTATTTGGTCCAATTGCCTACATAAGCATCAGCAGTAACAAATATGGATTAGTAGTTGTTGATGATTTTTCTCGCTTCACTTGGGTTTTCTTTTTGCATGATAAGTCGGAAACACAAGGAATACTCATGAAGTTATTCAAGCGAGCTCAAAATGAATTCTCATTGACAATCAAGAACATTCGAAGCGACAATGGAACAGAGTTCAAGAACACACAAGTGGAGGAGTACCTTGATGAAGAAGGCATAAAGCACGAATTTTTAGCTCTGTAATCCCCACAACAAAATGGAGTTGCCGAAAGAAAGAACCAAACTCTCATAGAGCTGGCAAGAACAATGCTCGATGAGTACAAGACCTCAGATCGATTTTGGGCAGAAGCGATTAACACTGCTTGCCACGCTGTAAATCGACTTTATCTTCATCGACTACTCAAGAAGACATCCTATGAGCTACTTACCGGTAACAAACCCAATATTTCATATTTTTGAGTTTTCGATTCTCCATGTTATATTTTGAACAAGAAGTCCAGGACTTCAAAGTTCGCTTCGAAGTCCGATGAAGATTTCTTGCTTGGTTATGATTCGAACACTTACGCATATCGTGTTTTCAACAATACCTCCGTACTTGTTGAAGTAGCACGTGACGTAGTGTTCGATGAGACTAATGGCTCCCAAAAGGAGCAAGTTGATCCATGTGTACTAGGTAAAGAAGAAGCTCCCTGTCAAGCATTGAAAAGAATGGACTTAGGTGAAGTTCGACCACAAGAGTCACCTCTACACGTGCATGAGGAAGATGAACCACAAGTGGAGGTCAACGATCAAGGGGAAGCTCCCACACAAGATCAACCACGAGAATACGAAGATAATCAACAAGTCAACGAAGGCAACCATTTAGGGGGAGAAGGAGATGATCATGAAGATACAACGCCTCAAGTGCCACACCCAAGAGTACACCAATGCGTCCAAAGGGATCACCCAATCGACAATATCATCGGTGACATCCAAAAGGGAGTAACCACTAGATCTAGTATATCTAACTTTTGTGAACACTATTCGTTTGTATCCTTTTTGGAACCGCACAGGGTTGAGGATGCATTGAAAGATCCGGACTGGATGGTGGCAATGCAAGAATAGTTGAACAACTTCAAGTGGAATGAGGTGTGGGAACTCGTAGCAAGACCCAATGCGAACATTGTCGGCACCAAGTGGGTCTTCCGCAACAAACAAGATGAACACGGGGTGGTGACAAGGAACAAGGCATGACTTGTGGCCAAAGGGTATTCACAAGTTGAAGGTTTGGATTTTGATGAGACTTTTGCTCCAGTAGCTAGACTTGAATCTATTAGAATATTACTTGCATATGCTACTCACCATGATTTCAAGTTGTATCAAATGGATGTGAAAAGCGCCTTCCTCAACGGACCAATCAAGGAGGAGGTGTATGTGGAGCAACCCCCCAGGTTTTAAGACGAAGAGTTTCCCGACCACGTATTCAAATTGCGTAAGACTCTCTACGGCCTCAAACAAGCTCCTAGAGCTTGGTATGAGTGTCTTAGAGAGTTATTAATTGAAAACGGCTTTAAGATTGGCAAAGTAGATATACACTATTTACAAAGAATTTTGACAATGAACTTTTTATTTGTCAAATTTCTGTTGATGATATAATCTTTGTGTCAACTAATCAATCTTTTTGTGAGGAATTTAGTAAAATCATGACAGATAGGTTTGAAATGTCAATGATGGGAGAACTAAAGTACTTCTTGGGATTCCAAGTGCGGCAACAAAAGGAAGGGACGTTCCTAAGACAAACCAAGTACACACAAGACATACTCGAGAAGTTTGGTATGGACAAGGCGAAGCTTATAAAGACTCCCATGGAAACAAATGGCCACTTGGATCTCAATGAAGATGGAACTAGCATCGACCAAAAGGTATATCGCTCCATGATCGAATCTCTACTATATTTATGTGCATCTAGGCCAGACATTATGTTGAGTGTATGTTTGTGTGCAAGGTTTCAAGCCAATCCTAAGGAGTGTCACTTGATAGCCGTAAAAAGGATCTTGAGATATTTAGTTCATACACCCAACCTTGGTCCCAAAAGGCTCAAAATTCAATCTCATTGATTACTCCAATGCATATTATGCCGGGTGCAAAGTAGGTAGAAAAAGCACCTCCGGTACATGCCAATTCCTAGGGAGATCCTTAGTTTCTTGGTCCTCCAAGAAACAAAATTCCATTGCCTTATCCACGGCCGAAGCGGAGTATATTTCAGCTGGGAGTTGTTGTGCACAATTCCTTTGGATGCGACAAACTCTAAGGGATTACAGTTACAATATGAACCGTATTCCACTCCTTTGTGACAATGAGAGTGCCATTAAAATTGCCCACAACCCAGTTGAGCACTCTAGAACCAAACACATAGATATAAGACATCACTTTTTGGGAGATCATTCCATGAAAGGAGATATAGCCATTCCCATGTCAACAACCAAAAGCAATTGGCTGACATATTCACCAAGCCACTTGATGAAAAACGCTTTTGCGAACTTCGAAATGAACTACATCCTTGATGCTCGAAGTGTGGCTTGAAATGTTGCATGCCTGTATGAATTCTTCAAAATATGTTGATTGGATTGTGAAAATCATCTCTATCAATTTTCTTCCGAAAACTATGTTAATTGTTAGATCTTGGTGAATTATGATCATTGCTTGATTGTTGTATGCTTACTGATCATATTCATCAAGATTATTTGATTTGATTTGCCTCCTTATTTTCTATATATGTATCTTCAAATATATATGAATGGGCTAAGAAATTCTTACCTGGTGACCACGGACTAGTCCGTGGTTACCCGGACTAGTCTGCCCATGCAGACTAGTCCGTAGAGTGCCGGTTAGGCTAGACTAGTCCGGTAGACCACGGACTAGTCCGATATAGTCCTCTGGAAAAGTTCGGACTAGTCCGGTCATCTCCGGACTTGTCCGATTTTTTGTGTCCTTAACCCTAGCCGCCGCCAAAACCCTAATCCCTTCATCTCCACTCTTGCCTCACGCGTTCTATCTTCCACTCGAGCTCCCAAGGCGATTCCTTGATTTCTCCATCGGAACTTCGCAAGTTTGGGTGGAATTTGATCGTCATCACATCGGGATTGAAGTTCTCAGACAAGTACGGCCTTCAACACCCTCATCTCCATGTTCCAATCGATTTCTTCGGTAATTTTCACCCTAACCCTAGAAATCCCAAATTTCTTCATTGTTGATCGAATAGCCTAGCATATTTCACTATATACATGCCTCCTTGATGTATTACGTTTATGCTACGCTTGTTGTGCATTAGGAATCAATATTTGTCCGTCGCTTAGGTTTTTGAGTATGAATACCGGACTAGTCCGGCCCATGCACGGACAAGTCCGGTCCCCCAGACTAGTCCGTGCCTGTACACCGGACAAGACCGATTTTTCTGAACTCAAAACCTAACTTTTCAATTCCTGAATGCAATTCCCTGCTATCCTTTCACACCTATGTCTTGTTTCATTCATGCTCAATCATGCCACTCATTCTCAGGTCATGTCGAGCTCGAACAATGAAGTCTCCGACTTTGAGGCCGAGATGGACCACGAGGTGGAACCTCGGACCTCGATGGGTCTTGGCAAGAAGCGCCAAGATAGACCTTCCGAGCCAGCTCCGTCTCCTCCACAGGCTCAGAGGAAAGTGCTAGCGAAGAAGCCGGCCTCCAAGGTGCCAGCTTCTAGGGCTACCACCAGTAGTGGCCCTAGCTCGGCAAGTGTCCACCTAGCTAAAGGCAAGGGCAAAGGGATAGCAACGGGTCCAGTTGGCCCATTGAAGCTACATGCTCCGAGAAGGGGTCTGGGACCCCACTGAAGAGAACTTCAACGGGAAGGGCAGTGATTCGGCGGCAAAGTTCAGAAGCATTTATTGGTATGGCCGACCGAAGCAAGCTGCCAACGGAAGATTTTGGTGCAACTTCCATGCAGATTTCTACAAATCTGTGTATCTCCCAATGAAGACACTGGTTGTGCGCAATCAATGGATTGATTGGGCACAGTTTGAGAAGAAGGGCTGCTCCCTGTTCAATGAAGTGGTGGAAGCCATTGAGAGGCATGGCCTGAAGGATCTCTTTTCCTTCAGGAACAACTGGAATGATGAGGTCACTGCACAATTCTTTGCGACATGCCACTTCTCGGGTGAAGATGAGGAAAGTGTTACTTGGATGACTCATGGATCCAAGTACAGTATCACTGAAGAAGACTTTGCAAGCCTGCTTCACCTTGACACTTCAAGATCTGACTGCTTGATCATCCACAACATAGGTGTCATTGAGAAGGATAAGATGAAGTTCCTCTATGATCCAAACTCCAAGTTCAACCCTCCATCCACGAAGAACATGAAGCCATTATTTGTGGTGCTCAACAGAGTCTTGAGCAAGACCATCGCTCCCAAGGATGGAGATGTCGAGAGTGTGCAGGGTTATCTCCAAACATTGATGAGAGTGATAAGCAAGGGCCGCCAGTTTGATGTGGCGGACTACATCTGGAATGATATGGTTAACATATCCTTCACACCCAACAGATCTTGTGGGTATGCCCGATATCTGATGTTTGTGATCGAGAAGGTCACCGGGATTGAATTTGTCAAGGATGTGGAGCATCTATCCCTAAGGCCTCAGATGCTTCAGAAGCCAAGTATCCAGGCTGCTCCCTCGCCAGCCTCCAGTCCTGAAGCACCGACAAGAATGACTGAAGATGCAAGAGCTGCCCCTGCCAGTAGGGCAGCCCCTCAAAGGGGATCAGCCAGTGGGATCTTCAAATACATGGCTGCCATCTTCGCTTACTGCAAAAAGGCCGAAGTGAAGGCCCATAAGCTCAACAAGAGAAGAAAGGAAGATATGAAGTATGTGAAGGCAAATGTGAAGAAAATTGGCCAGAAACTGGAGATCGAACCCATTGGGTCTCCAGTAACCTCTGAAGATTCAGACTCATATTTCACCGAGCTCGGGCCCCTGACCCCCTCCGAGCTTGCCTACTTTGGCATTGGGGGCTCGAGTGACTCCGCACCTCCTCCTCATCAAGCTGAAGATGAAGATGACGAAGACGACGATGAGAGGACTGACAGTGAAGAGTGAAGACCTTAGGACCCTCGTCTCCTTCTTTTTGTGTCTTGATGCCAAAGGGGGAGAGATTGAGGGGGAGTCTTAGCCTTAGCTGTAGGATGCGAGGAGAGAGATCTCTTGTATGCTTTTTGACTATTTTGTGGGTTGTAAAGCTTTAACTATGTTCTTAAGTTAATTATGGTTCTGTGATGCAATGTTATGATCTTTTGAGAAGTAAATGTTGAGTTGTGTGATTTTGCTCCTATAATGACATATATGCTTGCTTTTGATTGATTAATGTCGTTTATGTCATTCTCATTGTTTCAACATACTTAGTTATGCATCCCACCATAAAGAATGCACATATGAATTATGTTTTCACTGCTTGATGTATTTTAGACCCATATGTGCATGCTTTATGAAAATCTCAATTTTTATCACATTTTGTGAAATCTCAATTGGTTGTCATCAATCACCAAAAAGGGGGAGATTGAAATTTCATCTAGGAATCCCTTGTGGGTTTTGGATGATTTATGACAAGCAAATGAGATCCTAACCTATTTGTTGAGATGAGCACAGGCTTTAATAGCAAAATAAGCAAAGTGCCAAAAAGAAGGAAGAATGAGGAGCAAAGTGGAAATGAGCTCAAGGAAGAAGAATAGTAGATCATTGTGTATGGAGTGTTTTAAGGAAACACACCCCAATAGCTCAATCACAATTAAACACACACATTGCACAAAGTCATACAGGACCGGACTAGTCCGAATGACACCGGACTAGTCCGATATCCTCTCTGCACAAAATCGGACAAGTCCGATATCCATCGGACTAGTCCGATATCTCTCTGACTAGAGTCGGACTAGTCCTCCCCAATGCGGACTGGTCCTCAAAACACTTCACAAGTCACACAAAATCGGACAAGTCCGATCACCCCCGGACTAGTCTGATATCCATTCTGATCCAAATCGAACAAGTCTAATATTAGCACGGACTAGTCCAAAAAACCCTCTGACCTAAATCGAACAAGTCCTCCAAGGGCAGACTTGTCACCCAATTCACTTAGGGTTTCACATGTCCGAACAAGTCCGATAACTATCCGACTAGTCTGAAGATTTCCAGAAGCGAAATCGGACAAGTCCACTCCTAGCTGGACTAGTCTGATATTTCGGGACACTTAGGGTTTGCTACACACAGCACACCGGACTAGTCCGTTGTCCACCACGGACTAGTCCTATCTTTTTGAACCCTAAAGGTCACTTTTAGAAACGGCCCAACTTTAAACATTCTCAAACCCTAGCGCCGTCACACCTCCCAAGAGCCTCAAAAACCACATCTCTCCACGAAATTAAGTGCAACAAAGATCAATCCTTTGAGGATTCACTCTAGATCATTGGAGAGATACGTTCAACACTCATTGAGCTCTTGGTTTGATTCTCTAACACACTCCTATGATTTCATTGTAATCTTTTGAGTGTGTTCTTGGTGGTACTTCGTATTATAATCTAAGGGAGCTCTCAACGTGTGAGAAGGTCCCTTTGAATTCGGTTATTCACCCCTTTGTGATAAGTGGAAGAGGATTGACCTTCGTGGCGATCCGACGAGGGTAGGGTTGGAGAAGACCTGGTCCTTTTGTGGACTCCTCAACGTGGATGTAGGTTGCCTCTGTGGGAACCGAACCACGGGATAAATCTCTTGTGTTCTTGTTTTGTGTTCATCATCCTTTACATTATATCAATCTAGGGTTTCAATTAATCTTGCTCACTTTACATTGAAATATCAAATTTAAGATTGAGTTGTGATATACCCTAGTACATAATATTGCAACACATAAACTACAAGTATATTTCCGCTGCTACACCCTAGAATCAAACTTAATAAATCAAACTTGATCAACCTAGTCCGTACACGCCGGACTAGTCCGCACTTTACCGGACTAGTCCGATATCTCTGGTTTTGAACTAGTTGTTAAGTGTTGCAGGTTTCGACAAATTATCAAAAAGGCCTATTCACCCCCCCCCCCTCTAGGCCACATTCAACTAGGAACAGGAAGAGGTATATAAAGACCATGTGGGTTAAGGCGAGACTTAGCTTTGTTGCAAGTAGTGCATCGTGACACATAGCGCTCGACATCACGCCTCATCTTTGGCCAAAAGAAGTGTGTGGATAGCACATCTTCAGTTTTCTTCACTCCAAAATGTCCCATCAAACCTCATCCATGCACTTCCTGCAAAAGTAATAGATGAACGGAGCTAGCTGGAACACATAGCTTGTTAGCACGATAGAGGATACCCTCTCGCAGCACATATTTATTCCAAGTTCTTCCTTCTCTACAATTTTTAAAAGCATCTTTGAAGTCCAAATCAGTAGGATATAATGCTTTTATTGTTTCCAAACCAAAGATTTTATGATCAAGTTGGGACAGCATGGTATAACGCCTAGATAATGAATCGGCAATGATGTTTTCCTTCCCTTTCTGATGCTTCATGATGTATGGAAATGACTCTATGAACTCAATCCATTTAGCATGTCATTTATTCAGATTGGTTTGAAACTTAAGATACTTCAATGATTCATGATCGAAATGTATGACAAACTCCTTAGACCAAAGATAATGTTGCCAAGTTTATAATACTTGCACTGAAGCATACAATTTCTTATCATAAGTGGAATAATTCAGAGAAGGACCATGAAGTTTTTCACTAAAGAAAGCAACGGGTTTACCTCCTTGTATGAGAACGCCTCCAATACCAATGCCGCTTGCATCGCATTCTAGCTCAAAGGTCTTATCAAAATCAGAAAGTTGTAGCAATGGTGCTTGTGTAAGCTTCAATTTGAGAGCATCAAAAGCTTGTTGCTGCTGTTCGCCCCATGGAAACGGCACTCCCTTCTTCATTAGCTCATGTAGAGGTGCTGCAATGGTGCTGAAATCCTGCACAAAACGCCGATAAAAACCTGCAAGACCAAGAAAACTATGAACCTGCGTGACGGTTGTTGGGGCTAGCCAGCTGGTGATTGCTTCAATTTTTGCCTCATCCATCTCAATTCCCTGCGAGGAAACGACGTAGCCAAGAAACGAGACTCGATTGGTGCAAAAGACGCACTTTTCGAGGTTACCAAACAAACATGCATCTCTCGAAATAGTAAAAACAGCATGTAAATGATCAAGATGTTCATCATATGACTTGCTGTAAATGAGGATATCATTGAAGTAAACCACCCCAAATTGTCCAATGAAAACATGTAAAACATCGTTCATTAAACGCATAAAGGTGCTGAGTGCGTTAGTTAAACCAAAAGGCATGACTAACCACTCATAAAGTCCAAACTTGGTTTTAAATGCAGTTTTCCATTCATCTCCTAGTGCCGTTCTAATTCGGTGGTAACCACTACGCAAGTCAATTTTTGTGAAGATGATAGCACCACTCAATTCATCAAGCATGTCATCTAAGCGAGGAATAGGATAACGATATCGAATGGTGATGTTATTAATCGCTCGACAATGAACACACATGTGCCAAGTACCATCTTTCTTAGGAACCAAAAGAACAGGAACGGAACAAGGGCTAAGGCTTTCACAAATGTACCCGTGGTCCAAAAGATCTTGGACTTGTCGCTGAATTTCCTTAGTTTCATGTGGATTCACCCTGTATGCTGCACGATTTGGCAAACTTGCTTCTGGAATCAAATCGATCTTGTGTTCAATGCCTCTCATCGGTGGTAAACCAGGGGGTATCTCGGAGGGAAACACATCCTCAAACTTCTGCAAAAGGTTAGCAACAGCAAGGGGCAATGCAATAGACAATTCATGAAGTGAAAACATGGCTTCTTTGCAAACTAAAGCATAGCACATCCCCTTAGCATCGAATAAATCAGCAAGGTCAGATTTAGTTGCGAGCAACGATGGTGATTTTAACTAAATGACTTGCTGTTTTTCAGATTCTAATTTTGTTGCTTTGCCATCACGAATTTTACTCTTCTCAAAATGCACAATTTCAGCAGGAGTCATGTGGAGCAAAGTGATTTTCTTTCCCTTATGCATGAGAGTATATTTATTGGTTCTACCATGATGAATAACATCTATGTCAAATTTTCAAGGACGACCCAATAAAAGAGAACAAGCATCCATAGGAACAACATCGAAATCAGCAAAATCATGGTAAGAACCAATTGAAAAATTTATTCTCGCTGTTTGTGTTACCCGAACCTTACCGCTGTTGTTGAACCATTGAATGTGGTACGGATGAGGGTGTGCTCTTGTTGTCAAACCAAATTTCTTGACGACGTCTGTGTTCACAAAGTTATTGCAGCTACCTCCATCAATTATAGTGTGTACATGGCAGTCCTTGAAGACAAGAAACATGTGGAAGAGGTTGTGTCATTGTAGCTTGTCGTCGGTCTCCACCTTGGAGCTCAAGGCACGCTGCACAATGATGCTCCTATAGTTCTCTGTCGCTGCAGTACCAAGTACCTCTTCTTCAGTGTGTTCGTCATTTGGATCTGTAAAGTCAGTAGCAAGAGAGTATTCATCTTCAACATCCGAAGTACTATCATACCCGCCATCGTTGCGTGCTATGTATGCTCATTTGCTCGGGCAATCTCTCATCATATGACCAAGTCCCTGGCAGCGGTGACACTTAATGTCGGAAGTATGACCCGTAGAAGGAGTGGACGATGAAGGCTTGAATGATGTCGCCTTGCTGCCTTCTGACACGCGAGAAGGTGGAGCAGCAGGTATAGTTCATTGGCCGCCATTGGATGGTGTAGTCACTGCACAGGGGGTCAAAGATGGTGCTGTTTTGGATGGTGTAGACGTCGAACGCGGCGTGAAGTTGCTCCTCATGCATTGTTGCTATTGTTGTCGGCCCTGCAATTCTTTTTCTTCCAACATAGCAAGCTGAAACAATCTGTTAACATTATCATATTCCTTGTAATCAACAATGTCCTAAATTTCACGCCTCAACCCCCCATAAAAACGAGCTATTTTATCATCGATGTCCTCTACTACCCCACAACGTAGCATACCCTTTTGTAACTCTTGATAATACTCCTCTGCGGACATGTTACCTTGGTCTAAGCGCTGCAATTTTTTGCGAAGGTCCCGCTGAAAAGATGGAGGAACAAATCGAACACGCATAGCTTCCTTTAATCTATCCCATGTTGGAGGATCAGCTCTAGTTTTAACAAGTTCATTCCACCATATGATAGCAAAGTCCTTAAACTCACTAGTGGCTTCACGGACTCTATGTTGTTCAGGAACAAGATGGGCTTTAAACTTTTGCTCTACTGTCATCTCCTAATCAAGATAAGCCTCAACATCATAAGCACAAAAAAAAGGGGGTATAGTAAATTTCACTTTATCAAAAGGAACATCATGAGGACAATTATAATTGTTATGATGATTATTACCTCCCATACCTCAACGATAAAGTGGTAGTCTTGGTTGATTGTTGTGATCTTCCATATCATTATAAGCATTGTCTTCATGTCTTCCAGCGAGAGGCAACCGAGCCTCAAAAGTATTCATCCGAAGAGCAAGGTCATCAAGTTGGCGAGTCAAGTTCGCCAATGACCCCTCCGTTGCTGCGTGTATTTGCGAACATATCTGTCATGGTATTCATCATATCACGTAACTCAGCATGTTGAACACATTCGCCATCATTGTCTTCTCCTGCCATTGTTAGTAGGAAATAAAAGACAACAAAAATATGTTATCCCTATCAACTACAGTGACAATGTGAAAGGTGGAAGAAGAACAATCTCTCTCGCTCAAGCGTCTTACCACGCTCTTACAAGTGTTCTTACCGACACAGTAGGTGGTGTGGACGGTGAGATGAACCAATGAAGCGTGGGGTGATTGCAAAGGTACCTGTTATGCTCAAGAGAAAGGTCAAGCTTATATGGCACAATATGGTGGCTAATAAGCAGAAAATCGTTAGCAGGTAAACAAATTTGAATAAGTATTCAATGTAGAAAACTATTGCTGGTCAACCAAGTGATCTAGGGCCTAGCACAACATAAGGAAGTAGCAGGGTAAAAGGAAGACAGAATGATATAACCAACAATCACAGCACAAGTAGTATAGGCCAATTGCTTTAATATGCGTGCTCTTCTATTTTTTTTATTTTTTTGTAATATTTTTTTGATATTTTTTCTTTACTCAGTAGCACGAAGATATAAAGCACACAAATTTTCAGCTCAATTGGATGTAATATGCGGCCTATAGAAAATCAAGAAGATTCTTTAAAATTTGTTCTGAAACTTCGGAGGTCGGATAACCTATTTTCTAAGGGGAATTTGGGAAATCTAATTTTGCCGAACGTGGCTATGCAGTGAAAAACAGATGTGAAATTTCACGTAGATGAATTTGAAAAAAAAATCGCCTGATTTCGAGTTTGTATGCGAAAGTTATGCCTGTTTTAAGGTAGGTTGTCCGAGTTACGATTTTTGGATGTTGATTCCAACTCGGTTTGAGAACAGAACTCGCAATCGGATATGAAAATGATCGGAAATTTGCACAGCAACTAATGGGGTGGTGTGTGATGAATCAAGAATGAGTGGTACAAAGGTTTGTCACCTAATCTAGGGCTGGCGATGCGGGAGTTCACGCAAGGCGGCTAGCTAGGGCAAACAGATGAATGTGGTGGATCGGTTTGTTATTTAGGGATTGTGGAATAGGTGTCGAACAGCAAGAAAACATGGACAAAACATGATAACTAGGACCCAAAACACAAAGGTAAACCAGCAACAAGACTCAACCACACGAATGCAAACTCAATAATGCAAACTGAAAAACGAAACTGCAGGCACTATAGTCTAGGAAGCGGGAAAAATGATGTAATTTTTTTTTGTGGCTTTTCTGTGGACTCTAGGTACGAAACAAAATTGATCTAATGGAAGGAAAACAAAGATACCTCACGGGCAACCTGGAAATCTGATACCAATTGCTGAGTAGGTTTAGGCCCGATCTTCCGAAAGGTAAGTCGATTGGGGTGGAGAACTCGACGTTGATGATCCACGACACTCGAGCAGATCGAATACACCTGCAATCACTACACCAATGCTCCGTTGGTTATCAACCGTGCGGCATACGCTTGACCTCGCCACGAAGGCTAATCCTTGCAAGTGAACCGAGAACACAAGCAAGAATGTAGAAGACACGATGTGAAATTGAGAAGTTGGGGTCTCACAAACCATAGAACGGCAAAATTGTTATTCTAAGCAAAACCCACCGAATATGACCGGCGTCTTCAGTATTTAAAGGCTAGGGTTCAGCCAAAACACGATTAGACATGTCCCTAATAGACTCTTATGGGATACAAGAACCGAAGGCCCGATTCGCTGGCGCAGCACCGGATAGAAATCTGGACTCGACTTGTTTTGACGATTCCCAATGACTTCCGAGAAATTTTGAGGTGGTACCAGAACCATTGGAAATTTTATCTTCTCTTCTTTCCGTGCGTATGTAGAACATTGAAAACGGAGTCTGTATGCCTCCTGGGCGTCTGTTTCAAGGTGGACTGCTCCTGAACTCCTAGTTGAACTCAAGTCTGAGTTGTAAACTGTTTCCATCAACTTGTGGACATCTCAGCTGGTTCTCCATGCTCCCAATGCCTCATTCCTTCACTTGTTGATCTTCTCCATTATTCCTAATAACAATTAAATCATCACATAGCAATCTATTCTCAAACTCACATGCAAAAGAAGTTAGGAACGGATTCACCTGCTGATTTATTAACCTGCTCGTGCTCTTGTGATTGGTCCTTGCAGTTCAATGTGCGTCTCCGCTGTTGTGATGTCCTCATCAGCAAGTTGTAGGACATGTGGCAATACCAGAGTTGGCCACTGGGGGGAGGCCATGTCCGGTACTTCGAGGCACGTGGCAGCCCCAAGCCCTTCTTTGAGGTGAGTTGGGAATCCAAAACTGCAAGACACGTCGTGGAGCCGGTGCTCGCCTACGCGGGAGGTGGCCAACCTGGTGCTTCAGGCCACGTGGAAGCACTAGAGCCCACTCCTTTGGTGGAGTGGGTCCCGTCCCACTAAACATGTGGCAGCTCGGGAGCCCATCTCATCGGGGGAGTTGGGTCCCATCTAGAGGTACATGTGGCAGCGCCGAAACCCGTACTTGAGGAAGGTCGGGGTCCGGCGCCTTCTGGACACGTGGTGCCATTGGACCCTACTTCGGCGAAGAGGCAGGGTACTTAGGTGATTTCTGCCTATGCGTGAGGGCACCCCGTATGTTGGATACCGACAGAGACATTACATTCTTGTTCATAGGTGTGAGATTTACATGGATCACAAGAGTCTCAAGTACATATTCACACAAACAGATCTAAATTCGAGGCAACGACGATGGTTGGAGATCATTAAGGATTATGATGTGGAAACAACTATCACCTAGGAAAGGCCAATGTAGTGGTAGATGCCTTGAGTAGGAAAGGAGCAAGCCACCAACTCACAATTCGAGAGTTGCCATCCTAGTTATGTAAGGAGTTTGAACGATTGCATCTTGGATTCATGAATGAGATGGAAATGATGGAGTTAAATCCGACCCTAGAATAGGATATTCAAGAAGGTCGGACAAAGGACGAGGAGATCAAATAAATCAAGGAAAAGATCCAAGAAGGGAGAGAATTCAGATTTGATGTGGATGACCATGGCACTCTATGGCTTGGGAAAATAATTGTTGTAACTAATGTGAAGCGAATTCGCGAGACGATATTAAAGGAGGCACATAACTCACCTTACTCCGTTCACCCTGGTTGTACGAAGATGTACAAGTTCTTGAAGACTTGCTATTGGTGGGATGACATGAAAAGGACATAGCTGAATATGTTGCCCTATGTGACACATGCCAATGGGTCAAGGCCAAACATCAAAGGCCAGCTGCACTATTACAGCCATTGAAGCTACCCGAATGGAAGTGGGAAAAAATCAGTATGGACTTCATAGTTGGATTACCGTGTACCCAGTCTGGTTATGACTCCATATTGGTTATTGTGGATCGGTTGACAAAATTTTCTCACTTTATTCCGGTCAAGACCAAGTACACCGCAACACAGTTAACCGAGTTGTATATGGAGAATATTGTATGTTGGCATGGAGTTCCGATGAAAATAGTGTCCGACCGAGGTTCTCAATTCACTTCTAGGTTCTGGGAGAAACTACACAAAGCTATGGGTACTAGGTTGAATTTCAGCTCCGCATATCACCCACAGACTGATGGTAAAACGAAGAGAACAAACAAAATATTAGAGGATATGTTGAGAGCTTGTGCCTTGAAGTATGGACGCAGCTGGGACAAAAGCTTGCCGTACGCAGAATTTTCGTACAATAACAGTTACCAAGCCAGCTTGAAAATGTCACCCTACGAAGCACTATACGGCAGAAAGTGTAGGATAACTTTGTTTTGGAATGAAACGGGAGAGAACCGGGTATTTGGATCTGATGTGTTACAAGAAGCTGAAAAGAAAGTTCAAGTAATCTGTGAGGGCTGCTCAGTCACGGCAAAAAGGCTATGTGGATAATCGGCGAAGGAATCTAGCTTTTGAAGTTGGAGACTTTGTGTATCTCAAAGTGTCACCTATGTGAGGTCCTAAGCGAATTAACGTCAAAGTCAAGTTGGCACCTCGCTATATGGGACCATTCAAGATTTTGGACAAACATGGAGAATTGGCATATAAATTGGAGATGCCAGGAAGACTTTCTGAGGTTTGTGATGTATTCCATGTTTCTCAGCTCAAGAAGTGCCTAAAGGGTACCGGAAGAACAAGTACCAATGGAAGAATTGGAGCTTGAGGCAGATTTGACATATGCTGAACAACCTGTCAAAATATTGGAAACAAAGGAGAGAGTCACAAGAAGCAAGGTGATTTGATGGTGCAAGGTGCAGTGGAAAGCATCATATTGAGTCTAAAGCAACTTGGGAGCGAGAAGATGATCTCAAGAAAGAATTTCCCTATCTTTTTCCTTCTACGTCAAATCTCGAGGGCGAGATTCATTTTAAGGGGGTAGGTTTGTAACACCCTAATTTTCATCCACCATGCATTACATTCATTCTTATGTATGTCTAACATGATACAACACAAAAAGGAACAAGACTAAAATGAATTAGAACCAAAGCAACAATTAGAAACCTGACTTAGTACAGACTTGTTCGGATTGGACCCCAGAGTAGTCCAATTTAACTATTGTTGTCCCTCGTACTATTCTGTTAATTGCTATGGATTAGTACAAATCGTTTCTGATGTTCTCCGGACTTGTCCGTTAAATTTACACACTAATCAAGTTTTGTTTATGTTCCCGTCCGGACTTGTCCGTTGCTTATAAGGACTAGTCCGATGATCGCTGCTGGAGACTCCAAAAAACTTGGTCCGGATATGAAACTAGACACACCCCAAACTTGTTCGGTTTGGCACCGGACTTGTCTGACCAACTTTCTGATTGAGAACAGAATTATTCGACTTGACACCAGACTTCTCCGTTGAACTTTCTGTTCCCAAACCAACTGATCCGACCTCACTACGGACTAGTCCGGTATGTAGGGTTCCGACTCGGATACTATTTTTCCTCCATGATGGGTTATTGGATAATTGCCTTAATTGGGCCCAAGAACATCGTGCCCCACACCTGAGAAGCCCAAGTGGGATCCCACCAAGGCCTCTACTTGAAACCCTACACCTCTCCTCCTATATAAACACCATACCGCCCACCTTTCATCCTTTTGCCCCACGATAGAAAACCCTTGGCCCTGTCAAGCCGTGTGCCTCCGTCCTTGAAGAAGGAAGGAGCCATCACCGCCAAGAGAGACAGGGAGAAGAAGGAAGAGGAAGGAGAGGAGGATCAATCGAGATCGTCGTTGCTGCTACGATCTTCTTCATCAATTCCTTGATGTCAACTCTCTTCTTCGCCAATTCTTCATGTTTATCAATCTAGCCATCAAGTTTTCGCATTTCACCTATTCTTTGACTAATAAACCCTTGAATTCACTATAAATACCTCAGATCCATCTTTCCTACGTCAACCTTGATCCCATATCTAAATCAAACCATGCTCTAGTTTAGAAATTCGCAAAGCCCTAGTCATAGCGGACTTGTGCAGTCTAGTGCGGGCTGGTCCACTGAACTTTCTGGTCCAGAGCGGACATGTCCGGCCCGTCGTGCGGACTAGTCCAATCCTTCAGTTCTGGAATTCCTGAAACTTTTCCAACTTTCTCCGTAATGACTCGAAACTTGCTCTAACATGTAAAACTTAATTGTAACTAGATAGTAAGCAACAATAGCAACTTAATAACATGTGTTACTACATAATTGCATCATTCATACATGTCATGGAATATTGAGTACTATATGAGAATCTATTGATCGTAAAGCTTGTTTCGCATGTTTGTCGCGCGACTAGAAGGTAGCACTCTAGAGGGTGCTTACGAGGACTTTCAGCACCAGAACTTCAAAACTTTTGATCCAAAGTAGCCGCAGGAGCAAGGCAAGTGTCCTTGATCATTTTGATCCTGTTTACAAATGTTTTGTTTGCAAAACTAGATGTTTGTGTCAAATTGATGGGAAACACATGATAGGTGTTTACTAGACTTGTGTGACCATCCTTGTTGTTTGGGTTATATTGTTGAGAGTTGGGAAGAATATTTTACCTTTTTGTTCAGCTTTAACTTAATTGGGATTGGAAAAAAACAAATGGCTTACTTATGAATTAATTAACTTATGGATGATGAGAATTGATGAATATGACTATTTGGTAACATAGGACTTGGATGATATAAGCAAGCATGGTTTGTGGACTGGGTTGGATGATATGGTGGTTTCGCTTGCCTTAGATCTAAGGACCGGTTCATGCGAGAATAAGCCAGGACAATTGTGCCACCACAAGGACAAGTATGGGTGCGTCTTGGACAATTGATTAGGTGTATTGCTAGCATTGTTCGGATCATATGGAAGGCTCGGGGAAGGGGAGTCGGTTGGGTTTGCATTAGTGGCAGGACTGCCCTGGTATTCAAACGACAAGAGGGGGCCCTTGGATGGATGTGCTTAGTTGTGAGACATCACATCTGGTAAAACCTTAGTGGGTCTAAACATGCAGGTAATCCATTTGTAAAGGCTATTTTATGATCTTTTGGTCACCAACCGTTGGAAGTGTGTAATGTGACCGATGGGTCGCGGGCATAATGAAGGTTCTTTAGTTACTAAAAGAGGACAAAATCACGAACTTGTGGGTAAAGTGGTACAACCTCTGCAGAGTGTTAAAAAACTATCATGATAGTTGTGCTCCTGGTTATGAGCACCTGGGCAACTTCCATGATTAGAGTTGGACTTGGGATTTGGGATGGTTCGGACATGGTTATGGTTTGGGTTATGATAATTAGACATGGTTTGTTGAAGGTGAGAAATTAGCACATGGATTGATATTAATTGATGAATGAGATATGATGGCAACTGAGGATGCTAGATAAATGTTATGATATTACTTGGAATACTATGGGATTTAACTCCCATAGACATTGTAGGCTGTTTTTTACATGTTTTGAATGTACTTTTTAGATTTGGCCATTTGTTATCATGCCTTGTTTTTAGCTGCAGGTCATATTTTTCCACACTTGTTGAGTACGATGGTTCAGGCATGGTTGTTGTCGGTACCCTGCAGACTAGGTACCCTTGCTTGCAAGCTAGAAGAAGCTCTGGACCCGGGCTCTCCGCGAAGGCGGGTCCTGGGGCTACCGCGCGTCCTCCAGCTCCGGACCCTTGCTCCCACCAAGGATGGCTCCAGAGCTATCATGAGTCCTCCGGCCCTGGGCCCTTGCTCCCACCAAGGAGAGCTCCGGAGCTGCCACGCGTCCTTTAGCTCTGGACCCTTGCTCCCATCGAGGAGGGTTCCGGAGCTGCCACGTGTCCCCAGGCTCCGGACCCTTGCTCCCACTGAGGAGGGCTTCGGAGCTTCCATGCGTCCTGCAACTTGCTTTGAGCGGTAGGTTGCAAAGGTAAGGAGCGGTGCGTCTTGTCCAGTCGCGCATTGAAGGCACGTGCCTTCCCCAGGTGTACAGGTGCAGCGCACGTCTCCCGTCAGTTACCACTGCGTCCAATCGCATCACAATGAAGGCACCACGGGCCTACCTCAAACCGCCAAGTGGGTAGCTTACGGTGATAAGACTGATGGGACATTCCCAATCATCATCAACGACAACACATGGCTACTGGTGCCCGACGCAACAAGACGGCAAGTCTTCAAGGCAGGGTCAGAGGCAGGGTACGCGAGAAGCCCTAAATCTTGTACAGCATAAGATCACCTCAGGGCCACCTGTCGGGCCTTGGACCCTACTTGTAAGCGGTCCGATCTTGACTATAAAAGGACCGGGCAGCACCCTTTACTAGGGGATTTTCTTTGGTATTCTTGGACTAGAGGACTTCAACTTCATACACACTCAACACACGCATTCACTCCAAGGAGAGCACACTCTCTAGCAATACAACTCACACCATGGAGTAGGGTATTACGCTTTGGCGGCTCAAACCATGTAAAACCTCTATCTCTCATATGCACAACCTCACCCGAGGTCTTAGCCCTACCGATCGAGAACCTCCGTGGGCTGTTCGCATAGCAGGTTTAGGGGAAGTGCCGCAAGAACTCTTCAACATTTGGCGCTAGGTACAGGGCTTTTTTATCTCAAGTTGTTGTGCCTTCACCGTAATGAGGCCTACCATCGACGTTTCTTAGCATTTATGGTGGGTGACGCCGGAGCATCCAGCTCCGGCAACACCCAGGAGGCCCGCCGTCGACCTTTTTTAGCTTTGATGGTAGGCGCCGCAGGAGCATCGAGCTCCACCACCCCCAGGAGGCCCGCCGTCGATGTTTCTTAGCGTTGATGGTGGGCGACGTCAGAGCATCCATCTCTGGCACCACCCAGGAGGCCCACCGTCGACGTTTCTTAGCATTGATGGTGGGCGCCGCTAGAGCATCCAGCTCCGACACCACCCAGAAGGCCCGCCATCGACGTTTCTTAGCTTTGATTGTGGGCTACATCAGAGCATCCAGCTCCGGTACCACCCAAGGGGCCCGCTGCCAACATTGTTCTCGTTGATGATGGGGCCGCTGGAGCATCCAGCTTAAGCGCCTCCTAGGGGGCCCACCGTCGATGTTCCGCACATTGAGGGTGGGTGTTGCCTCGGTTCGATGGCTACCTCATCACCATCGCAGCTGAAGACTTCTTCTACAATGACCACACATCTCGATTCAAGTCTGGCGCCCCCAGGGGCCCGCTAACATCAACTACCCAAAGCTCCTACGCACCGTCGGTGGTCTGTCAACGATATTGTGTGACTAAGTGGTAGGCGTGCCCAACCAATCGATCACACCTACTAGGGGCCTTTAAGGGGTCCCATGGGCAGGACGTCAAGCGGCTTCTGGTCCCCATGGCAACAACGACGCCGTCTTCTACGAGCGCGGGCAGCGTGCGGGTCTACTTAAGGTACCTGTTGCGTATATGGAGTTTTTCGGCTGTCCTCTTGTTTGCGGTCCTATGGTGCCAGATGGTCTCCCCCATGAAAGGCCTAAGCCAAGCGGGAGTTCCAGAGTGTGCAGCATGCTTAGCCTGGTTCAATACCTTAAGCGTGCGCATACTACTTCCCCAATGCTACGGCTGAGTACTGGGGGCTAGACGGCACACATCCTAAAGAAGGCAGGAGGCGAAGAATTCGGGGTCTTTTGGTTATTTTCTTGCTCGGGGCCTCGTGCTGTTGAACGGTCCCTCCCTTGAAAGGCTAACGCCAGCGGGAAATCCAGAGTGTATAGCCTGCTTAGCCTGGTCCTACACCCTAAGCATGTACACTTTGCCTTCCCAGTGCATGGCTGTGTATTGGGAGCCAGTCGGCTCATACTTCTGCTAATGCCAGTGGGGGGTCCAGAGTGTGCAACCTGCTTAGCCTGGTCCTGCATCCTAAGCGTGTACACTCTGCCCTCTCAACGCCGCAGATACTAAGGAGCCAGACGCCCTATACTCCTGAGCTAGGCAATAATCATAACCCTGATACTTTTGCACTTTATTTCCATGTTAATTTAATTACACATTAATTTTATGTTCATGAAGTTATGCTTGTATTCGCATATTGCCTGTCGTATGCACGGTCACTCTTTCCCTATCTCGTCCTAGTCGGAGTTATGCTATCCTGCTAAAAGCAGGCCCACATGAGGTACCTGCAATGTGTTTGGGGTCCAATGGTCGTTTTCTTGTTTGGGGTCCATAGCGCTGAATGATTCTCACTCCTGAAAGGCTAACACCGAGCTGGAGGTTCAGGGTGTGCATTCTACTTAGCCTAGTTCCGTATCCTAAGCCTATGCACCTTGTCACCCAGTGCTAACAATTGAGTACAAGGGGTCGTGCGGCTCACGCCCTGAGCAAGAAAGCGACCATACCCTGAATGTTGTGGCACCAAATTACCCATGCCCCGTATCTTAACTAAGGATTATAAGCCATAACGAAACTAAAGAGTAGGGAAGTGGTGACCGATGAGCGAAATTACTTTTTGTCTATCATATGTGCAGGACATACACGGAGCCACCGTTGATGTTCTACATGTCCATGGTAGGCATCGTCGATGCTTCTCTGAGTTCCAGCGCCTCCCAAGGGGGTTGTTGGCGTCACTTCTCCTAGCTTCAGCGCCCCCCACCAAGGGGGTCGCCGGCGTCACTTCTCCGAGCTTCAGCGCCCTCCAAGGGGCCCGCTACTGTCACTTTTACAAGACAAGATGAGGACCCACCTTCGAGATCATCATCTCTCCTGAGGTGGGTCCGGGCGCCACTATCGATACCATGCAGACTGAGTACCCATGCTTACAAGCTAGAAGAAGCTCCGAACCCGACCCTCCACTAAGGCGGGTACCGGGGATGCCACACATCCTCTGGCTTTGGACCCTTGCTCCCAACATGGAGGGCTCCGGAGCTGCCATGCGTCCTCTGGCTCCGGACCCTTGCTCCCTTCAAGAAGGGCTCTGGAGCTGCCATGCTTCCTCCAGCTCAGGACCCTTGCTCCCATCAAGAAGGGTTCTGGAGCTGCCACACGTCCTCTAGCTCCAGACCCTTGCTCCCACCGAGGAGGGCTCCGAAGCAGCCACGCGTCCTGCAACTTGCCCTGGGCGGTAGGTTGAGGGAGTAAGGGGCGGTGCATCCTGTCTAGTCGTGCATTGAAGGCACACACCTTCCCCAGGTGTACAGGTTTGGCGCACGCTTCCTGTCAGGTACTGTTGCGTCCAATTGCAGTAAAGACGCTGCAGGCCTACTCCAAACCTCCAAGTGGGTAGCTTTTGGCAACAAGACAGATGGAACATTCCCGGTCATCATCAACGACTACACATGGCCACTGGCGTCGGAGGCGACAAGACAGCAAGTCTTCAAGGCGCGGTCAAAGGCAGCGTACGTGAGAAGCCTTAGATCTTGTACAGGATATGATCACCCCGGGGCCACCTGTCGGGCCTGAACCCCACCTGCAAGTTGTTCGGCCTTGACTATAAAAGGATCGGGCAGCAGCCGTTACTAGGGGATCTTCTCTGGTTCGCTCAGACTAGAGGACTTCAACTTCATACACACTCAACAAATGCATTCACACCCAAGAGAGCACACTCCCCAACAATACAACTCACACTATGGAGTAGGGTATTACGCTCCAGCGGCCTAAACCACATAAAACCACCATCTCACCATCTGTCATACTGTAGGATCGAAGAGCACGTGAAAAGCTACCAGAGGGGGGGTGAATGGTAGATTTAAAAATCTTACGCAGCGGAAACAATAAAACCCTAATCCCTTCGGTAGAAAAACGATCTGTTAAAGAAATTGTGTATAAGACTAATCTAAACGTGTTTCACCGTGACAAAAGTGATATATATCAGAGAGAATCAAGTCACGAATACAACACAAAAAGAATTACTCAAATCCGTCGAGAACAACTCAAGTTATGATCAAAAGATCAAACACTGGTCAATCTGTCCTACCCGAGAAAAATAGTTTCTGGAGTGCTGCAAAGAAACTCGTGTAGATCAAAAACCACAAATCCAATGACCGTGAAATTTTGACAGATGATAGACAATCAAGTTTTGAAGACAACCCAAAAAGAATCACGTCAATTGGATCAGAAAAACTTGAGTTATGATAAAACCACCGACAAAAGGTAGTGCTGTCCAGAAACTCGACGAGTAAAACTTGTCTGGAACAAGTCGGACGAACAAGGCACAAAAGTTCCTTCAAAGTACGAATTTTATTCAATAGAACACAAGAGGAACAGCCCCAAAGTCGTCTCTAACGAGCTTTGGCCTTCCCTTGGTTATATAACCAGCCCTTAGGCCATCCCAATCTCAACTAGGACTCCAATCCTAATCCGATCACAATCGGAACTTACCATAACTGCTCAAGATTCTTCTATACGCAGATAGAAGCAATCTTAAGACTTCCAAACACCTCAGAAACGTATCCCACATTCCTAAACAACTCAATTTCGTGATACACACGAAATCCTAACATAACCAACTCGATACTTCCCATACCGAGCCATAACCGACTCTGCCGCAGCCAAAGTCTTCAACCGATACGATCCGATCCTTCCGATCAGATCTTCCTTTCATAATTCGTCTCTAGAAGCATATTGCCACGTCATGCACCGCATGCATACGTGCGAACACCTTCCTTCGACCTTCATATGCACTGCCCTTGATTCAATCATCCTGCGTGACCTCCTCACCCGCTCAACCACAGTTCCTCCCGAACTTGGTTGTTGGAACCTCATCTCCTCCTGAGACTAGTCCAATGGATCCTGTCACCAGCCATGACTTGAACTCAAGCAACACCTGCACATGAATAAACAAACAATCCATACGAGCACAAGTCCTCGACTTGACTCACGTTAGTTCCGAACACAACACCTTACGTGAGAACTTCACATAAGCATGTTGCAAAACCACATTAGAAACGATATCAGCCGTATCATCCAAAACGCACCAAAAACTTAGCAAATGAATACTAAGCAATCTTTCCAATCTTGTAAAGCAAGTACAAAACATTGCAAATAAAAAGCAGAAGCACTGCGGTCAAGTTCCGGACCTTGCCAGAGCAACCCGGAGCTTGAGCCGGAGCTAAACAGAAACACTGCAGTCAAGTTCCGGACCTTGCCAGAGCAACCCGGAGCTTGAGCCGGAGCTAACAAAACCTAGTAGAACCTAGCGCCGGAGCTTACCAAAACTAGTACGGAACTAGTCAACCCAAAACCAGAGCTAGAACAAAGTAAGTCGGAGCTTAGCAAAAGCATGCCGGAGCTATCAAATATATGCCGAAGCTATCAAGGACATGCCGGAGCTAACAAAGACACACCGGAGCTAAAGATAAAGCTCACCGGAGCTAACCAAAGCTAGTCGGACCTAGCTACGAACATAGCCGGAGCTACCCAAAACAAGCCGGACCTATCGTCGGACCTTGCTGTAGCTCAGAGCTAGAGTCGGACCTTGATAAAAAGGTGTTTTGGTGATATTAAAAACTTTTATCATCAAAGCCAAGTGTATTCACTACAAGCCAATGTATTCAGCACACATAGGTCTTACACATACGTGCAACTTCACCCGAGGACTAAGCCCTGCCAATGAAGAACCTCCGCGAGCTGCTTGCATAGCAGGTCCGGGGGAGTGTTGCAAGAAAACTCTTCGATAGTGATGGTTTGGGTTATGATAATTCGACATGGTTGATTGAAGGTGAGAAATTAGCACACGGATTGATATTAATTGATGGATGAGACATGAAAGTGAGGATTCTGGATACATTTTATGATAATACTTTGAATATTATGGGATTTAACTCACATAGACATTTTAGTCTGTTTTTTTACATGTTTTGAATGTACTTTTTAGCAATTGGCCATTTCTTATCATTCCTTGTTTTTAGTTACATGTCATATTTTCCCACACTTGCTGAGTACGACATGTACTCACCCTTGCAATTCCCCTACCAACAGTTTAAGGTGATGCTTGAGAGTACCATGAGGATCATGTGGAGTATTAGGTTGTGTGGTATCATCAATTGCCTGTGGATTGGAGTCGCGTTGCTTAGTTTAGTTTATTTTTCTGCTGCAGTAGTAATAATTTGAGATTTGTAATTCGTGAACCATTGGATTATTGTAATAAGGCTCCAATTTGCTATTGTAACATGGTTATTTTCTAATTATCGGTTGTGAAGTTCTTGTGTATGTGTGTTGAACATCCTGAGAACACATATGCATTCATTTGGTTCATTTTCAGAACCGGGTGTCACAGTATGCCTACATACAAACATTATCCTTGCAAGCTTCCCCTCTCGAATAGAGAGAGATATGGTTAGAACCCGTCACTTGTACAGCTGAAACTTTGGGTTAGGAAAAAAAATTTCATTTGAACAGCTGGAGAAGAAAGGCAGCAAAGATCCATCAGGTCCAATTATGAGTGCATCCATTAAATCTAATATTCATTGATATAACAGTGGAGCTTTATAAATTAATCAATTTTGCAAATTTCTTAAAGCTCTACTCATAGCAATGCAAGTGATGGTTGTACACCATATGGATCCCTTGATCTTGAAATTTTCTAACCATCATGACCTTTTACAAGCGCAAATTTTTATCTTTTGTATTACATCAAACAAGGTTCTAAATTTACCCCCCCGAATAGATTTAATGTCATCCCTAGAAATTTGAAAATTACTGACCCCATATATGCATGAGATTCAAATCAATATCACGGTCATCACTATTTCTAGATTTCTACATGCCAACTTACCCGTTAAGTTATTCTATATTCTTTATTTACTAAACCTACACAGAGAATGAGTAAGTCAATTAAACAATGCTTATGAAATTCTAGGCACTTGTTTAAATTTATTCCAAGTAAGGTGACGTTCCTTTTGAAGAATCAAAAAGCAATGCCAACACTTAATCTCGTGATGATGCATAGGAATTGAATGATGAGGAGGTGTAAACCTTCATCGCCAATCTAAAAAATCATACAATCATAATGGAATCCAAACGATGGAAAATTCTAAACTTGTATCTCATTCGAAGAGCAGCTCGGGTTTGAAGGCCCTTGGGTGACAAACTCACGGACAAGGACTTTGGTGTAGCCTTCATGTTCAATGTCTATTGCCAAGTTGAGGTTGGATTTTGTAGATGAAGGAAGCTTCATCTTGCTCTTCCATCGGGCCATCATCTTGAGCATTCCTCCACCATGAAATCGAAATGAGATTGGTGGAGGGACATGCGCTTTAATCCTCTTGATGGTGTTTTGAGCTTTATGAGGTTTCCCTTCCTCTTGCCAAACACCCTCTTTAAACATTTCCTCCTGGCTGCAATAAAATCAAGACCAAACGAAAAAACTCGAATATGGGTTACATTAGCCAAAAGCAAATTGAGCCCCTTGTCAAATTGTCTTGCCTAAATTGAAACATCTTCCAAATGCAATGAGGATCAAGGGAAATATTTTTGGTTTGAATTAGGAAATAAAGTCAAGTGGTTATTCCCAAAGTTCATATCCAAATAAATTTCTTCCTTAATTCAGAATTTTTGTTTTATGTTGGTCAGAAATTTTACTTTCCAACATGCATGTGTGAAAATTAATAAATGCTAAATGCAAATGCAAGGTTTGAAGAGAAATTCAAATATGGTTTTGGGAAATAAAATATGAGATAACTATCATTAACCTATTAGCAAGGACTCACCGAATTTCGAAGTCCGATGAGTGGGACTTACCTCTTTCCCGTTTTGCATGATTGTGTGTCATCCATACCCGGAGATGAGGGTGTGGATTACTTCTCTTGTTCAGATGTTAAACCTCATTTGGCTGTCATTTGAACAAGTGGGGCACGTGGTGTCCCTAGCCTCTTCATTGCCTTGATGGAGACTTTATGATGTTGCGACAACTCTTCCTTCTTGAAGATATTCTTTCATGAACTTGGTGAGGCTTGTCCTACTTCTGCCATTCTCTTTTTGGCAGTTCTGTGGACTTGGGTCGTTTGGATGGTCCTTGCTTCTCCGTCTTCTTAGAATGTCATTGTTGATGACATGATGGAGTCCTCTCATAACTTGATTTCCTCATAGAGGCAAGGAGGTTGTCCACTTGTGGGGTTGTCGCCTCGACCTTCAAGATGCTCTTTTGGTTCAACTCATTCTTGATCTTGGATCGAAGCCTTCCTTTGGAATGATAACATGTTTTCTCCACAATCAAACAATAAATTCTTCATCCACAATGCCGTTTTGCCCAAAGTTGCACGGGCTTGGTCGAAGTGTAGGGTCCAACAAGTGATTGTGGAACCCTTGGATATTGACAGCGGTGGAGTTGTTCTAAGAAAGAGAGGAGGCGAGTCGCACCAGCCGGGGGTATATCCTCTTAATTTGTGATAGCTAAGTAACGTGCGGTGGCTTTCGGGTTGGACGTCGCAATCTAAGCCTCAATTTGCAACAGCTAGTTTATCTACGATGGCTTTAGGGTATGTCGTCGCAAGCTGAGCCTCTATTTGCAACGGCGCCTTAGTTTGTGATAGCTATGGGCCCGAGACCATTGGGAACAACCTAATTTGCTACGCACAGTGTGGGCCGTTGCAAGTTACTTAATTTGCGATGACCGGTCGTCCAAATACGTTTAGACATTGCAAATGGTCGCGTTTCCTATAGTGCCCTTCGCCAATTGCTTGTATGTTCTCATTGATTTCTCCTTGGTCATGGACAAGATACTTAAAGGTAGGCTAGTTGAAGTTGAATCTATTGGAATTCAAATTCACATAGTCTCCTTGCATCGATTCCACCCTTTACCTTCTTGATCTTGCAGTAGGAGGTCCAGTTCCATGGCTAGCATGTCCACCTTGTCAATGGTGTGCACACCATGCTAACAAAACTGAAGCATTCATTGATCCACCCCTTAAATGGTGACCATTTTCTCAATCAAATCTTTATCCTTCTCATAATCATTGAGAATAGGTCATTTCCAACTTCAGCATGAATTTGATCACGGGTCGATGAAGTTAGCCCATTGTAGGAGTGTTGGACGATGAGCCAACTATGCACCCCATTGTGAAAGCAAACCAAGATATAATCTTGGAGGCTCCCCAAGCTTTCGTGATAAACGCCTTTAGCTCCTGCTGGAAGCTGGAGAATCCTCCCATGATGGGAAATCGTGTTTCCCAACGGGAAGAATTTGTTCAGGAATGCCTTGACTTGCTTTTGCAGTTGAGCACTTACGTCCTCATTGGCTTTCCAATGAAATGGGTTAGCCAAACAGTACCCTATTTTCACACAATAGAGAAAACAAAGCAAGGGTAATCCTATCTAATAACTACCAGTACCTATAGCTAAATCATAGGTGATAGCTATCCTTCACTTTCTTTGCCTTTCCCGACAATGGCGCAAGATATGCTTGTTGGTATTTCTTAACACCACAGATCATCTCTGGTAACAGATGATGATCTGCAAGCGCACGGAAGATACCGTTGAGCATTTCATCTAAGAGTATTCCCAATGGTATCATTTTTATCCCAAAGGAAGTCAGTGAAGTAAAGTAACTATTCTTATGATAAAAGTATAGAGTATTAAGTAATTATCAGAACAAGACTAAGATGATAATCGATGTAGTGTGACACACACCTAAGCAATCAACTCTAAAGGATAAAGTTGTCCGGGTGAGGGTTGAACTACAAGAAGGGGATGCTTCTACTGTGCTCTAATTACTCATATATATATCCTAATAGTGTACACATGAATATGTTAATGGTGAATACTAGGGCTTAGCGGTCCAACATATAGACACGGGTTTAGCCCTGAAAACATCAGGACGATTCTAGCTAAGAGCTTGTAGTGTAGCGGAACGTGGGGGAGTACAAAGGACGGACATGGCTGCCACCACCTATTTTTACCTACTCCTACAACCCGTCGGTCAACAAGACATCCAATGCTACTTAACTATCTAAGCACCACAATTTCATGATAAGTAAATACCTTAAGAGTCATGGTACAAATATCTTTTTTGAGGAAATGACTAACCTAAACATCGTGGAACCAATATTGGAACCAAACACTATATTATTCATACTAAGATAATTATGTTATTACCCAATTAGACTATGGTGGAGGTATATGGTGTTCATGATAATATAATAATTACTTTGCTTTCAGATCATAATAACACCTACACCTATCACATAAATGGACTCCATCATCAAACAAGAAAGCATTGCCAAGAATATGAATAAAGAGAGGCTAATAATAATATTATTAATATGCATAAAGTCGCAAAAGGATAGAAAGATACCTGATTCATACCTTTCCCAATTTGGACTTGGGACTAGATGCTTCTCTCTACAGCCTAACATCAGTTGGTATTTCATAACGTCTGCAGTTCATCCTAGCAGCCAGGGTTAGTTCTGCAGAAGCACTAGGCTAACCTAAGTGAAAGCAAGACAAGTTCCGCAAGCGCACGTAAAGTATTGCTGTAGCATTTCTACCAAGAGTATTCCCTAGGGTATCGTATTTATATTATTCCAAAGGAAGGCAAGAGAAGAGTATCAAGATCAAAGGAAGAGTAGGGTGTTCTAGTGAGGAGTCTAGTATGATGGGTAACTGAAGTAGTGGGGGTAGTGTGACACACACCTAAGCAATCTACTCTAAGGGGTAAGAATGTCCAAGTGAAGGTCAAGTTAGAGATGGAGCTACTCCTATTGTGCTTTAAGTATTCATATACATAGTATATTAGTGTACACATGAGTATGCTAACAATGAATACTAGGACTTAGTGGTCCAACACATCGGGCACGAGTTTACCCCTAACAACATCAGGATGATTTCCCGCCTCAAGTCTGTGGTGTAGACGAATGTGGGAGATTATGAAGGATGAACATGACTATCACCACCTGTCGCCTACCCCTACAACCTGTGGGTCTACAAGACATTCAATGCTACTTAATTGTCTAAGCACCACGCTTATAAGTACCTTCCTAAGGCAATGACTAATCTAACCATCGTTGAAACCAATGCTGGGACCAAGAACTATCATATTCATATTAACATAATCATATTAATACCTAATTAGACTATAGAGGTGGTGTGTGCTGTTTATGATAACATGGTATGAGCATTATGACTAGACCATAATAACATATACACCTAGCACATACATGGACTCCAGAATCAAACAAGAAACGCTTTGCCCAAGTATATGAATAAATATAGACTAATAATATCATTATCATAAAACATATAGTCACAAAATAAAGAAAATATACATAAACCCTACCTTTCCGAATTTGGAATTGGGACTAGAGGCTCTTCTCAACAGCCTAACCTCCACTAAGCACTAGGAGAGCACTAGTGTAATACAAGAGAGAATGCTTGAGTGGTGTGTGGGAGAAGTGAGGCCTTCCCCCATTATTTATAAATGGAATAAAGGTGGTTCCCGTCACCAAAAGCGCGCAAATCATTCTCCACCATCTTTAGGGCACCCCTCGGCTGTGCTTTCTCCTGGTAGCTGATAGGTGCGTCCATGCCTCATCCCGCGTGAATCGACATTGGATTCCATCGAATACTCCTGAGAATGGGTATATCGATCCATGTGATGCCACATATCATTGCGCGATTGGTCGTGGTGGCACTTTAAAGGATCCCCCCCATTATTCATCAATTCTGCATAAAAACTCCTGCATGCACTATTTCTCCAAGTACAAGTGGAATTATGTCAAATTTGAATATAGTTTTTGTAAGAAATATTTAGTCTTTCACATATTTGAGTTATATTGATGATCGAAATTGGTATATAATGATTGTCAATAACCTCCACTAAGGACTAAGAGAACTAGTGTATACAATGGAGTGAATGCTCAAGTGGTGTGTGAGTGAAGTAAGGCTCCTTCCCCCTATTTATACAGGGAGTTGAGGCGGTTCCCGCCACCAAAAGCAAGCGAATCAGTCACCACCGGCTTCAGGTCACCACAAGAGTGTGCGACGCACCGATTAACCGAGTTTGGCACCCCGACCAAGTGGACCGAGCCAGGGGTCAGCTGACCTGGTCCTGGCCCCTCCTCAGTTGTGCTTTCTCCTGGTGAATAACTGGCGGGCCCTGGTTCCCATCCTGCGTGAATTGACGTTGGATTACCTCGGATACACCTAGTAATGAGTCCATGGTGTGATTGGTCGAGATGTCACTTTTCAGGATTGCTCCCCTCATTCTTCCTAATTTTTGCAATAAAATACTTGCATGCACTATTTATCTAAGTACAAGTGGAATTATGTTACATCTAAAGGTGGTGTGTGTAATTAATATGTATTCCTCCAAATAATTGAGTTATATTGACGGTCGAAGTTGGTAGATAACTGTAACACCCTAATTTTTGCATCATGCATTGCATACATGATCATGCATTAAACATTAGTAGAATAAAGAAAAAAATAAAAGGTGGAGCATATATACAAATATGTGTAGCAAAAGAAGAGAGAAAGAAAATAATAGTGTAAAACGAGTATTAGGGAATAAATATAAAATAATAGTAATAATATATAAAAAGAAATATATAAATGAATAATATATAATAATAACATATAAACAATATATAAATAATAAAATATATAATAATAATAATAATGAAAAAAAAGTATATATATAAATAATAGGGAAAAAGAAAAAAAGGGGACTGCTCCGCTGGCCAGGCGGCCGAGCCGGCACAGCCAGCGCATCCCGCGCGCTCGCCCCGCTACCCTGCACCTGGCCCCACCCCGCGCTCCCACCTAAGCCGCCCGCACTCCCGCCCGAGCCGCCCGCGCGACGCCGCAGCGTGCGCCCGCCCGCGCAGCGCCCCGCACCGCGCTCGCCCAGGCCGAGTCAACCACGGTGCCGCCCGCGCCCTGCCCTCGCGCCTATAAAAGGTGGTCGAAGGCTTCGTATTTCTCGGTACCAGAAGCGCTGCCGCCAGAAGGAAAAGCCCAAGGCCGCTGTAGGAAAAAAATGGAGGAGACCAGAGGCACCGCCAGGGAAAAAAAGGGGAAGGAAGAGGAGGAAAAAGTGGAGGGTGCCGTCGTCCGCCGGAGATCATCGTCATCGTCGCATCATCGTCGTTGTGCCGCTGCAGGACCGTTGCGCCATCCACTTCGTCTACGCATCGCCATCGTCCTGCAATCTTCTCGCATCTACGGTAGGATTCATTTTTCCGATGCAAATTTTAGCGATGCATTAAATCTAATAGACGTAATTTAATCGTAGTTGCACCATAAATTTATTTTCAGCCGCATTAATTCTCGCTAAAACCCCTGTAAACTTGTATGAACACGTATGAACTAGTTGCATCTAATTAATAAATAACCGTAGTTAATTAATTATTGAACTTTGCATGCATGCATGTCATCGCATGTTGATTAGTATGTGTGCATCTTGTTGATTTGTATGTATTTTCTTGTATGTGTGATCACGAGTAGAGGGAAGTGCTCAAGAGGTCATGTACGAGGATTTCAAGAACCAAGACTTCGAAGCGCTTGAGCAACCCCATCCGTCGGAGCAAGGCAAGTGTCCTTAAAGCATATTGATCCTGTTTTAAAATAAATGTTTTGTTTGCAAAATTGCATGATGTGTTCAATTTGATGAGAAATCCTATGGTAGGAAGTTTACTAGAATTGCTTAAGCACCCTTGTCACCTGGAATTATGGTAGAGAGTTGGAGTGGGCTTTTTACTTCTTTTGCTTCGCTTAACTAATTGGGATGGGAAAACAACTCCACACATTTAATTATGCATTAATGATATTTTGGTAATGTGAACTGGTCAATATGATATGGTAATGGGTGATCTAAGCAAGCCTGGTATGTAGATGGGTTGGATGTTATGGTGGTTTCGTTGGCTTAGATCTAAGGACCGGTTCATGCGAGAATAGGCCAGGACTACAGTGCCACCACGAGGCCAAGTATGGGTGTGGCGTAGCTGATTAATTAGGGTATTGCTGGTATTGCGCGGATCATTTGGCGCACCGGGGAAGGGGAGTCGGATTGGGTTTGGAATTGTGGCAGGGACTCCCTGGGATCTGAATGGCACACGAGGGGGCCCTTGGTTGAAGATGTGCTCTATAGGAGACGTCACCACCGGTGAAACCTCAGTGGGTTCGTACATGCTAGTAGTCCCTTTGGAAAGGCTATTTTGTGATCTCTTGGCCATACACCAAAGGAAGTGTAATTGGCATAAGGGAGGTTCTTTAGTCGCTGACGGGTGATGAAATCACAAACACCTGGGTAAAGTGGTACAAACTCTGCAGAGTCTATTAAAACTATCTTGATAGCCGTGCTCCCAGTTATGAGCGCTTGGATTACCTACATGATTAGAGGGAAATTGGGATTTGGGATTGTTATGGTTTGATATTGGTTATGGCTGATTATGGATTAACTATGGTATTGAATATGGTTATTGGCAATGGTGAAATCTGGTTTAATGACGATGGATATGAAATATGGGCTTATCTATAATAATCATTCTGGGATATGATGGGTTTACTTCACATACATAATACATATTGCTTTTGAATTGTTTTAATGTACTTTTCAGCACTCAACCATTATTACATTCGTCATTTGATTCAACCGCATGTCATACTTTCCACACTTGCTGAGTACGACATGTACTCACTCTTGCAATCCCCCCTCCAACAGTTGCAGGTCAGGATTGAGAGTATTACGTTAATAATGCGAAGTTCTAGATTGTGTGCTGCCGTCGACTTGCCTGTGGTGTTATTGGAGTTGCGTTATACCCTTTTGCTTAATTGCTTATTAGTTTATTTCTGCTGCATTAGTTCAAACTTGTCATTAATATCCATTAGAGCTTGTATTCGAGAATATAATGAATTATGTAATAAAAGTACTAATTTATTAACTTGTGATGTGGTAATTATCTGTATATCATTTGTGACGCACTTGTATATGTGTGTTAAACATCCTGGGCACACATATACTGCACTTGGTTCATTTTTGGAACCGGGTGTCACAATAACGACTGTCAACAATAATGCAGGACCAAACTTGTCTCGCGAGAGAGCGCGCCCGATCCATGCTAGGGTGAGGGTTCAACTTTTCTGGCCCTATCTTCAGCCAACTATGCTTGTTTTGCTTCAAATGCGATGCACCGTGTCTCAAGCTAGTCGACAAGCTCACAAGCATGCATCTGCTCGATCTCGAGCTCGTGACACCAGGCGTCTTGCTGCTCAAGTGAGATTTGAGGCTATGTGTTGACAGGCGTGCCAACATGGGAATTGTTGGGGGCTTTTCACAATATACTCACGAGCGGGGGTGCTCGCTTCCTTCGGTGCCAGCTTCATGGCTGGAGTCATAGCCTGTGATGTCCGCTGGGACATGGTGGAGAGATGGTGACACGTAGTCATCCATCCCCATGAGCGCTGCTCCGAAGACATCGTTAGCAGTGTCGATGTTGCCTTAATGCACTGTCATGCCTATCGAGGGCTCATCGATTGACCCGCGGCTAGTCATTCGGAGGATACCAGCGTTACTGGTGAAAAATTCCAGGCTCCCAAAATCATGGGTCTAGCATGGGGCGATTGTGGAGTTAGTCTCGAGGCTATTATCATGGGTGGCGGTGAACTTGAAGTGATCAAAGTGGAGCTTCTCGCCAGGCGTGAGGGTCGAGAGCCATGAAGCCATCAAATGAAAATAGAAGGAATGCATGGTAGATTCCCTGTCTGGCACGCCAACTGTTGATGTTTTCAAAACCGTCTAGTGTGGTCGACACCTGCTTTTTTAAGCTCGAAAGTGGGTTATAAGCGAGTCCTCTTTGGAGAGTTCTCGTGCGGAGTGTCTCATTGTGTTCTAATGTGCCTATTCAATATGCATGTGAAGGTGGCCTTCAAGCCTCATTTATAGCCGAACAAAACTATATACCCTGGCTCCTCATAGATGGAGTGAGTGGTACAATGTTCATGCCAACATGCTTCTTGGGCCGCTGTGACACCCAGTTTCAAAAATGAACCAAGTGTGATGCATATGTGTACCCAGAATGTTTAACACACATACACAAGTGATTCACAAACGTTAACCAGATTACAATCATATCTTGAATAAAAACACTAAAATAGTACCTTATTACAAATTAGATAGTCTCGAATACAAGATCTAAACAACTACAGCGGAAAACACTAAGCACTAAGACTCCAAACTCCACAGGCAAGCTTGACGGTAACACGTGCGCCAAGTACTCCTCAAAGACCTCCTGGTACTCCACATTGTGGCCTGCGTCTAAATTTGTTGGGGGAATAGCAAGGGTGAGCACATGTCGTTCTCAGCAAGTGTGGGAAAGTATGACATGTAGCTTAAACAAGGAATGATAATAAAATGGGCTAATTGCATAAAAGTACATTCAAAATAGTTGAAAATGCAATTATATCATCATTAAGTGAGGTCCTTCCCAAAATAATCCAAATAACATCAATTTCAACTAAATAACCAATAACAGCAATAATAATCCATAATCAACTCATAACTGCTCATATCTCTCATTCTCATCAATTCCATATATCAAAGCTAATTAATAAACAACTACCGATTCGCAATTCAATACCAGCCATTAAACATGTTCAAGTCCATAATTCTAAAATGTAAGGGTCCAGGTCGCTCATGTCCGGGAGCACGGCTATCATGAATGTTTTAGACACACTCTGTAGAGGTTGTACCACATTACCCACAAGTTCGTGATTTCATCACCTTTCGATGACTATGGAATCTCAATTATGCTGTCTCACACTTCCTAAGGTGTGTGGCCAAGAGATCACAAAATAGACTTTACAAAGTGATTACTAGCATATTTAGACCCCACTGAGGTTTCACCAGTGATGATGTCTCGAACTGAGCACATCCAACCAAGGGCACCCTCTTGAGCCATTCAGATCCCAGGGAAGTCCCACCAATCTCTACAAACCCATCCATCTACCCCTTCCCCGAGCATTCTTAGTGGTCCAAATAGTACTGTCAAAACACTAATTAGTCAGCTAAGTCGGACCCATACTTGGCCCTGTGGTGGCACTGAAAATCCTGGATGGTCGCTCCATGAACCAGTCCTTAGATCTAAAGCGAGCAAAACCACCAAAATAGTCCAACCCATTCCACATAACCAGCTCGCTTAGATCCCTAGGCACCATGTTGTTAAAGGGTCATTATTATCAATTTCCATCATTCATGTATTCAATAGTTCATAATTAAGCATTATAGTTGATTCCCAATCCCAGTTGAGTACAGCAAAGCAAAATGTGTAAAATACCCTTCCCGACTCTCTACTTTGTGTTTTAGCGACAAGGGTGGTCATACAAATCTAGTAACACCTATTCGTGGGTTTCACATCAAATTGACACAATCATGCAATTTTGCAAACAAAACATTCAAAAACAGGATCAAAATGATCAAGGACACTTGCCTTGCTCTTGAGCTTTGATTAGATTAAAGGCTTCGAAGCTCTGGTTCTGCAGGTCCTCAAAAGCACTCTTTACAGTGAGACCTTCTATTCCGCGCGACAAACATGCAAAATAACAATTACAATCAAATAATGCTCATATATTACTCAATACGCCATGATATGCATGATTCATGCAATCACGAAGTAAAACTGTTTAATGAGTTGCTACTAATGTTTACCATCTAGTTACAATGGTTTTTAACAAGTTCGAACAAGTTTGGAATTGATTTGAGTCGATTTGAATTCAATTCAGCATGTAACAGATTTAGACACCGGAGTACTCCACATTAGGGGCCGGACTAGTCCGCCCTATAAAGAACTGCAGAGTTAGGGTTTTCTGATCAGCGAGAATTGGGGGTTAATTTTACATCGAAAAGTGGACGTAGAGGGTGTACCATGTGTCTAGAGATTCAAGGGTCGAATATTGGGTGCAACACTTGAATCTTGAAGTCTAGGGCTTGATAAAGATGTGTTGATTAAGGTTTGATGATGAAGAACGTCAATTGTCAAAAAGTTGATGAAGATCGATCTTGATTGATCCTTCTCCCTCTTATCCTCCTTCGCCTTGCTCCTGAGCTCCTTCTTGACGTCGGCACAAGATCAAGGAACAACAGCGAGGGTTTTTCTCAAAGGGTTGAGAGGTGAGGGTATTGGGTTGCTTATATAGGGGTGAAGAGGTAGGGTTTTGGGGTGAATTCCAAGTGGATTTCGGTGGGAGACATGTAGGGGCCCACTTGGGCTCTCTAAGGTTGGGCACGAAGTTCTTGGGCCCAATTAAGGCAATTACCCAATAACCCATCATGAAAGAATAATAGAATCCAAGTTGGACTTTGAAAGGTCAGACTAGTCCGCAATAGGGATTGGACAAGTCTGTTTTCGAACAGAAACTATTTCGTACAAGTCCATATGTGTGGCCGGACAAGTCAGGGTTGGCTGAATAAGGTTGATCCGGACTGAAATTTAGACATGATCGGACGAGTCCACTCAAAATTGGACAAGTTCAGAAAAAACATTAGAACCAACAATGCACTAGTCCATGCATTGTGCTGGACAAGTCCGGGTTTTGAAGAAACTGAATTTCTAAAAGAGAATAGGGACACTGGACTAGTCCGGGTTTGGGGCCAGACAAGTCCGTATCCTAATAGACTTGAACTCCTGATTAAGCCTTAATTCATTTCAATCTTGTTTCATTTAAGGTTGCTTTACATTAAACATGTATGATGATGTATGCAATGCATTATGCATGAAAATGACAGTGTTACAAACCTACCCCCCCCCCCCCCCTTAAAATGGATCTCGCCCTCGAGATTCGACGTAGAAGGAAAGAGTCAAGGAAAATATTTCTTGAGATTCTCTTCTCACTCCCAAGTTGCTTCTGATTCTGTATGATGCTTCTATTGCACTTTGCACCATCTAATCACCTTGTTCCTTGTAACCGTTTCCTTGGTGTCCAAACTTTTGTCAGGTTGTTCAGCAGAGGTCAAATCTTCCCCAAGCTCTAATTCTTCCATTGGTACTTGCTCTTCCAGAACACTCAAGCACTTCTTGAGCTAAGAAACATAAAACATATCATGAACATCGGAAAGATGTGCAGGCATCTCCAGTTTATATGCTACTTCCCTTCATCTGTCCAAAATCTTGAATGGTCCGATATAGCGAGGTGACAACTTGCCTTTGACGTTAAACCGCTTGTGACCTCGTATAGGTGACATTTTGAGGTATACGAAGTCTCCCACCTCAAAAGGCATGCTTCTTCTTCTATTGTCTGCATAACCTTTTTGTCTCGACTGAGCAACTCTTAAGTTTTTGCGGCTTGTCTGAACTTGCTTTTCGGCATCCTGGATCACGCAAGTTCCAAATACTTGAGTTTCCCCTGTCTCATTCAAAAACAAGGGTGGCATACAATGCCTCATATGGTGACATCTTCAAGCTTGCTTGGTAACTGTTGTTGTAGGAGAATTCAGCATATGGAAAGCTCTTGTCCCAACTTCCTCCATACTTTAGCGCACAGACTCATAGCATATCCTCCAATATCTGATTTGTTATCTCAGTCTGCCCATCTGTCTGAGGGTGATAGGCAGAACTGAAATTCAACTAAGTTCCCATAGACTCGTGCAGCTTCTGCTAGAACCTTGAGATAAATTGAGAACCTCTATCGGATACTATTTTCTTTGGTACTCTGTGTAAACACACTATTCTTCCCATATACAATTCTGCAAACTTTGCTCCACTATAGGTAGTCTTGACAAGAATGAAATGCGCTGATTTCGTCAGTCGATCCATAATAACCCATATTGAATCATACCCCGCTGAAGTGCGAGGTAAACCCACTATGAAATCCATACCAACATTTTCCCACTTCCATTCCCGAATCTTCAACGGCTGCAATAATCCAGCTGCCCTTTGATGTTCAACCTTGACTCGTTGGCATACATCGCATAATGCAACATATTCAGCTATTTCCCTTTTTCATACCATCCCACCAGTAACGTGTCTTCAGGTCCTTATACATTTTTGTGCAGCTGGGATGGATGGAGTAAAGTGAGTCATGTGCCTCCTTTAATATTGTTCCCCGAATATGATTTACATTAGGCACAGCAATTCTTTTCCCAAGCCATAGAGTACCATGATCATCCTCACCAAATCTGTATTTTTTCCCTTCTTGGGTTCTCTCCTTGATTTCCTAGATTTCCTTATCCTTTGATTGTCCCTCTCGAATTTCTTGCTCCAGGGTTAGATTCAACTCCATTATGCCCATATCATTCACAAATCTAAGATTCAACCATTCAAACTCCTTGCATAGCTCGGATGGCAATTACCTAACGGCGAGCTGGTGGCTTGCTCCCTTTCGACTCAAAGCATCGGCCACTACGTTGGCTTTCCCTGTATGATAGTTGATTCTCACATTGTAATCCTTAATGAGTTCCAACCATCGTCGTTGCCTCAAATTCAGAACCGTTTATGTGAATATGTACTTGAGACTCTTATGATCTGTATAAATCTCGCATCTATGGCCAAGAATGTAATGTCTCCAAATCTTCAACACATGCACTACGGCTGCAAGTTCAAGATCATGCGTAGGATAATTCTGCTCATGTTTCTTCAATTGCCTAGATGCATAAGCTACAACTCGGCCCTCTTGCATCGATACACAACCAAGTCCTTGCCTTGACACATCACAATAGATATCAAAGCTCTTGTTCACATCTGGCAATACAACACAGGTGTTGTTGTCAATCTTTTCTTTAGCTCCTCAAAACTGTCCTGACAAGCTTGAGTCCACTTTAAAGGCTTTTCCTTCATTAACTGTTCAGTCATGTGCTTTGCTATGTTAAGTCCTTCATGAATCGACGGTAATATCCATCCATTCCTAGAAAACTCCTTATTTCCTTCACATTCTCTGGCGGTTCCCACTTTAACACATCTCTAACCTTTCCTGGGTAACCTAACACTCCTCCTCCAGATATGACATGGCCTAGGAATGATATCTCTCTGAGCCAGAATTGGCACTTGTTAAACTTGGCATACAACTGGTGCTGTCGCAGTTTCTACAATGTCATCCTTAGATGCTCTTCGTGCTCCTCTTCACTCTTCGAGTAGATCATGATGTCATCAATGAACACTACCACGAACTTATCCAAATACTCCATGAAAACCTTGTTCATAAGATACATGAAGTATGCAGGTGCATTAGTCAACCCAAATGACATGACCGTGTACTCATAGGATCCATACCGTGTCCTGAAAGCTGTCTTACATATGTCATATGGTCTAATATTTATTTGGAAATATCCCAACCGAAGACCAATCTTAGAGAATATTATGGCTCCCTTCATCTGGTCGAATAGATCCTCTATGCGGGGCAACATGTACTTATTCTTGATTGTCACCTCGTTGAGGGACCGGTAATCCACACACATTCTTTGAGACCCATCTTTATTATCTAAGAAAATCACTAGGGCTCCCAATGACGATGAGCTTGGGCGTATAAAACCCTTCTCTAACTTCTCTTGAATCTGCTTCTTGAGCTCTGCTAATTTCTTAGGAGGCATCCTATATGGCCTCTTTGCTATAGGTGCAGTTCCAGGTATTAAATCAATGACGAACTCGATGTCACGATCAGGTTGCATACCTGGCAATTCCTTAGGAAACACATCTGGGTACTCACAAACAATCGGAATTTCCTCTGAAGTTACCCTTCTGTATGATTTACCATTGCCTTCTCGGTTGTCGGCTGGACTGCCTTGAATTTTATACTGACTCCTACCTCATTTGTCTATTGCACTGTCCGAGTGGCACACTGAATTACTCCGTTATGCTTCCTTAGCCAATCCATTCCAGGTATGATGTCCAAGCCTTGAGAATTCTGGACTATAAGGTTGGCGAGGAAATCTACCCTCCTTATGGAAATACTTACTTTGGACATACTATATTTGTCCTCATCTCTCCCTAAGAGATTTAACCAGTAGAGTATACTTCAGATATGATATGGGCATGCTATGCTTTGCAACATACTTTGATTAATGAATGGGATGCTCCAGAATCAAATAATATAGTCGCAGGGTTCGAGTTTGCGAGAAACATACCAATCACAACATCTTCAGCTTGTTGATCCTCTTATGCAGATACATGGTTCACCTTGTCATGAGAAAAATTTTGTGGTCCTCAGTTGCCTTGAGTTACTCCTCCATTGGGCCTTGGATTCTACCTTGGAATATTGTTCATCTAACCCTGACCTGATCTTGGGCATTCATTAGCAAAATGTCCCACTTGACAACAGTATAGCAAGTCTTTCCACCAGTGGCGCCAGCAAAGTTAGGGTAAGGCTGATTCTAAGCATAAGCAGTCATATTTGGACGAGGCGCAAGCTGCATAGGTAAGCGAGGTGCTTGCATGGGCGAGCGTTGTGGCATTGGTTGTTGCGGTCACAGTGGATAAGAAGGGTGGTATGCACCAGCAGACGGGTTGTAATATGGTGCAGCATACGGTGCCTAGCGAGGATGAACATTGCTTCCTTCCGGTTGTCCATGATATTGCAATTTCCTCTTGTGGTCTAGATCCATCTCACGAATCTTGTTTTCAGCCACAATGGCCTTGTCAACTAGCTTCTGGAAATTTGCATAGTCGGCATTGAGCAACTGAACATGAATTTTGTTGTTGAGACCCCTCATGAACAAGTATTGCTTCCTAATGTTAGTGTTGATATCCTCTAGAGCATATCTAGACAGTTGAGTGAATTTGCTGAGATACCCACTCACACTCATCCTCCCTTGCCTGAGATTTTCAAAATCTTGTCTTCTGAGTATCATAACTCCCTCTGGCACATAGTGAGAATGGAACTTCTCCTTAAATTCAGCCCAGGTGATTCCCTATCGATTTTCATGGGCATTGCATAGAGATTCCCACCAGTCTGTAGCAGCTCCAATCAACTGGTGTGAGGCGAAAAGAACTTTTTCTCTATCAGTGCACTGGACAATAGCAAGTTTCTTCTCAACAGACTTCAGCCCATCATCAGCTTCCATAGAGTCTGCGGCTTGAGCAAAGGTAGATGGCCTAGTCCTCATGAACAATCTTCCAAACGGTTGTGGGGTGGCGGGGGTGGTGGTGGTGGCCGCATGTGAGGCTAATTGTTGTTGCTAGCTTGCAGCTGTCCCATGGTTTGTATCATGGTCTGCATGAGCTAGTTCTACTTTGCCAACTGCTGCTCAAGGTTGATAGTTTCATGTCCAAGTCCATTGTTATTCTGAGGTGCTCCATTGTTCTCCTTCTCACCATTGGCATTCCTCTGGTTGCGAGTCCTCGACATCTGTTGCTGGAAGAATAGTAGAGACGGAATAATTTAGAATTTGAAAAGAAGTGCCCCAACTATATGCATCAAGGTATATGTAATTAAACATCTCCTTTATTAATACTAATAACCCTATTAGAGGATGTGGACAAGGATCCCACAACTCTCTACTACATGAGGATGTGGACAAAACGCTTAACGTCCCACAGCTCGCACCAAGCACACACAAAGAAAATTCAGCACACCACACTATATATGAATAAAATGATCTAAACGCTTTTCTAACTTCCATACAAGAGACCCAAAATTAATTATGTGAGTCGTGACTGTCCTGGCAGTGAGGCGACGAAGGCGACGACAGCGGCGAGGCATTCATAGGCGCACACTAGGGTGAGTTGGCCGTCCACGTAGGCGCTAGAAAGGTAGCTACACCATTGACCTCCATGGTGGCATGGACTTCCTCTTGCTTCTCCATGATGAACAGCTTCTTACGGACGTAACATATCTCTTCCATGGCATCAGTATAGTGATTTCCCAAATTCACCAATACTTCCTAAGATCCTCAATGGCACGAGAACTGATTTGAGCTATTGTCTCCAACCTGCTCCCTTGTTTCCTTGTTCCCTTTTTGTGTTGTGGGTGCACTGCAAAGCTATTGTCTGCAACCTGCTCTGGATAGATGTGGCACAATCTAGTAAGTGCATCCTAAGCCACATCATCAATAGCTTTCTCCCTAGCGCATCTCCATGTGGACGCAAAGTGTCGGGTGACCACGTCCTAGCAACAACAGTAACTTGAGCCCTCCATTCTTCCTGTCCATGGCGAGGAATCCTCTTAACATAGTATTTTGGGTGCATTTTGCATAAATCAAGAAACTCCTTCAATTGCTGGGCTGCAAATCCTTCATCAGTGTCGTCAGAATAGAATTCTTGGACATCATGGTAAACTAGGCATTTGTCCTCCTTTCTAGATTCACTAGGTTGTGATGCATTCCTTTGAACTTCGGGTACTTCTTCTTGTGCAGCGGGTTCTTCCTCATCCTGTGGTTCCTCCTTACCTTGGGCTTCATCTTTATCCTCCTCATCTCCTTCACATTCCTCTTCCTCACTATCATAGCTTTCCACCATCTCCGGGTCTTCCTCTTCCTCATCTTCATAAAATTCCACCATCTCGAGGTCCTCCTCCGTTGTGTTGGAGAGTTCATGGTCAACTTCCTTTGCGGAGGAACTCACTTCTTCCTCCTCTTGGGCTGGTTCCATTTGATGCTCCTTGCGAGGCCTAAGCTTACTTCCAAGAGGTGGCAAACGAACTCTCTTGCGGGCTGCCATTTTGGGGTCAGCCATCTACAAGAAAACATGAGAGAAATAGAGGAAAACACAAAAAATAAGTTCTGAAATCACAGCATCCAGAATTTAAGATGATAGGATGTGCATTTGATCAAAATGATGGAAAAGTGGCAAAAATTGCAGCAGCAGCAAAAAGCACAATTTTTTCCACTTTATACAGCTACCGGAAAGCAAAATAGTGCAAAATAGGCTAATTTTAAATAGGAAAGAATCCTAAGTTATTTGTGGTCTCCATTCTACCTAAGCATGCATCCTACAGTCAAACACGGCTCTGATACCAATTTGTGACACCCGGTTCCAAAAATGAACCAAGCGTGATGCATATGCATGTTCAGGATGTTTAACACACATACACAAGTGATTTACAAATGATAAATAGATTATAACCATGTCTTGAATAATAACACTAATAATAGTACCTTATTACAAATCAGATAGTCTCGAATACAAGCTCTAAACAACTGCAGCAGAAAACACTAAACACTAAGACTCCAAACATCACAGGGAAGCTTGACGGTAACACGCGCGCCTAGTACTCCTCAAAGACCTCCTGGTACTCCACATTGTGGCCTACGTCTGAATTTATTGGGGGGAATAGCAAGGGTGATCACATGTCGTACTCAGCAAGTGTGGGAAAGTATGACATGTAGCTTAAACATAGAATGATAATAAAATTGGCTAATTGCATAAAAGTACATTCAAAACAGTTGAAAATGCAATTATATCATCATTAAGTGAAGTCCTTCCCAAAATAACCCAAATAACATCAATTTCAACTAAATAACCAATACCAGCAATAATAATCCATAATCAACTCATAACTGCCCATATGTCTCATTCTCATCAATTCCATATATCAAAGCCAATTAATAAACAATTACCAACCAATTCAATACCAGCCATTAAACATGTTCATCTCCATAATTCTAATCATGTGAGTGTCCAGGTTGCTCATGTCCAAGACCACGGCTATCATGATAGTTTTAGACGCACTCTGCAGAAGTTGTACCACTTTACCCACAAGTTCGTGATTTCATCACCTTTCGATGACTATGGAATCTCAGTTATGTGGTCTCACACTTCCTTAGGTGTGTGGCCAAGAGATCACAAAATAGCCTTTACAAAGTGATTACTAGCATATTTAGACGCCGCTGAGATTTCACCGGTGGTGATGTCTCCAACTGAGCACATCCAACCAAGGGTCCCCTCCTGAGCCATTCAGATCCCAATCTCTACAAACCCACCCGACTATCCCTTCCCCGAGCATTCTTAATGGTCCAAATAGTATTGTCAAAACACTAATTAGTCAGCTAAGACGCACCCATACGTGGCCCTGTCGTGGCACTGAAAATCCTGGTTAGTCGCTCCACGAACCAGTCGTTAGATCTAAAGCAAGCAAAACCACCAAAACAGTCCAACCCATTTCACATAACCTGCTTGCTTATATATCTAGGCACCATGTTGCTAAAGGGTCATTATTATCCATTTCCATCATTCATGTATTCAATAGTTCATAATTAAGCATTATAGTCGATTCCCAATCCCAATTGAGTAAAGCGAAGCAAAATGTATAAAATACCCTTCCCGACTCTCTACTCTGTGTTCAAGCAACAAGGGTGGTCATACAAGTATAGTGAACACCTATTCATGCGTTTCCCATCAAGTTGACACAAGCATGCAATTTTGCAAACAAAATATTTGAAAATAGGATCAAAATGATCAAGGACACTTGCCTTGCTCTTGAGCTTGGTTTGGATCGATGGCTTTGATGCTCTGGTTCTGCAAGTCCTCGAAAGCATTCTCTACAGTGAGACCTTCTATTATGCGCGACAAACATGCAGAATAACAATTACAATCAAATAATGCTCATATATTACTCAACATGCCATGATATGTGTGATTAATGCAATCGCGAAGTAAAACTGTTTAATGAGTTGCTATTAATGTTCACTAACTATTTATAATAGTTTTTAACAAGTTTGATCAAGTTTGGAATTGATTTGAGTCGATTTGAATTCAATTCAGCATTTAACAGATTTAGACACCGGACTAGTCCGCCCTATACAGAACTGCAGAGTTAGGATTTTCTGATCAGCGAGAATTATGGGTTAATTTTATGTGGAAAAGTGGACGTAGAGGGTGTACCGCGTCTCTAGAGATCCAAGGGTCAAAGATTGGGTGCAACACTTGAATCTTGACGTCTAGGGCTTGATGAAGATGAGTTGATTTTGTTTTGATGATGAAGAACGTCAATTGTCGAAAAAATGATGAAGATCGATCTTGATTGATCCTTCTTCCTCTTCTCCTCCTTCTCCTTGCTCCTGGGCTCCTTCTTGACGTCGGCACAAGATCAAGGAATGGCAGCGAGGGTTTTCTCAAAGCTTGGAGAGGTGAGGGTATTGGGTTGCTTATATAGGGGTGGAGAGGTAGGGTTTTGGGGTGAATTCCAAGTGGATTTCGGTGGGGGACGTGTAGGGGCCGAGGTGGGGTCCACTTGGGCTCCTCTGAGGTTGGACACGAAGTTATTGGGCCCAATTAAGGCAATTACCCAATAACCCCTCGTGGAAAAATAATAGAATCTGAGTTAGACTCTGAAGGCCAGACTAGTCCGCAATAGGGACCGGACAAGTCCGTTATGGAACCGAAACTATTTTGGACAAGTCCGTATGTGTGGTCGGACAAGTTCGGCTTGGCTGAATAAGGTTGATCCTGACAGAAATTTAGACATGATCGGACTAGTCCGCTCAAAATCGGACAAGTCCAGAGAAACATTAGAACCAACAACGGACTAGTCCGTGCATTGTGCCGGACAAGTCCGGGTTCTAAAGAAACTGAATTTTCTTAAAGAGAGTAGGGACACAGGACTAGTCCAGATTTGCGGCCAAAAAAGTCCGTACCCCTAACAGACTTGAACTCTTGATTAAGCCTAAATTCATTTCAATCTTGTTTCATTTAAGGTTGCTTTATGTTAAACATGTATGAGGTTGGATGCAATGCATTATGCATGAAAATGAGGGTGTTACAGCCGCTTGGGTCATAGATGTCATTAATACAGTATCAACTCCCGTCATATCGCTCGATCTACATCGTTCTTCGGCGTGCTCGCTGCCACACCAAACAAGATGGGACGGGAGAGGCATCAGTCGTCACTATGCTCTGTTGCAGAGTCATGTCGCACAAGGTCATCCCTTCAGTATTGAAGGTGTCTATTCCAGCCCACATCTATATTGAATGTTGCTACCCGCTCCCTGCTCCCGAGCCTACGCTCGAGAGGGTCCGTCACTCGACCTCGGTGGTCGGGGCTTGGACGGATTTGCTTCCTCGACCTCGTTGGTCGAGGAACAGGTGGTAGGTCCCTTCTCGCAGTGGATGTTGGATGTGCTTCAGGTCTTGTCATAGCCGTACGCCGTTCAATGGTATAGTATTCTTCGGTACTCGAGATGCAGAACCTCATCATGCAGCTTCAAACAGTATTGATTATGATAACATTCAATTCAGTAGTTAAACTAGCAAGAATATATACATCTTGATCTGTTGCACTCATTATTGTTTGGTTCATGGAATTTCTGTGAAAAATTCTTTTCTTCATTGCACCTTATATGAGACAGTATATTGTGAGCAATCCTGTATTTTTGTGGATTTGTCTCACCCTGATTATGTCTACCGCCTCAACAAATCCTTATATGGTTTGAAGCAAGGTCCTGGTGCATGATACACTTGTTTTCTTCATTCATTACCTCCTTGGCTTTGTTGGTCCCATTCAGACACAACACTTTTCATCTACCGGTGTGACAATGACACAGTCACCTACTCCTTTATATTGATGCTTTGCAGCATGAGGTTAAAATGAAAAATCTTGGTGGTTTGCATCATTTTTTGGGTAACTCTGTCCCTTGATGTGATGGTGGCATGTTTCCGTCTCAGCGCCAATACATGGTGGAAATACTTGAGTGTGGTGGTATGACAGATTGTAAGCCTTGTGAAAGTGTATCTAGGCATGCCTTATGGGTTTTGGATGCTTTATGATGACAAATAAAAATCTAACGAGCTTTATTGAATATAAGCACAAGTTATTAGGTTGAAAATGGACGTGGAACCCCTCAAAAGGGTAAAGAATGGAAAACAGGGGTTGAAGACTCTTGAGAGTAGAAATTAGGGTTTTAGTTTCAATGATTCTAGCAATGCCATGTTGTGTAGAGGGTCTTCAGAATCATTAGGGAGCTCAAAATTAAGTTTGGGAAATTTGGTGGGAGAGTAGGATTATGAAGGCCTTAAGGACAAGGCCGGACTTGTTCGTGCTCATGACCGGACTAGTTCGACCACACCAGACTACTCTGATGTTAGACGGACCATGAGTCCCAGTGTAACTTCGAACTTGTCCATTTTAGGACGGACTAGTCCGTTTGAGTGAGTCTTCGTGCCTCTCCAGGACTAAGTCCTTGAAGGCCGAACTAGTTCATCCTGTCTAACTAGTCCATTTTCAGACGGACAAAGAGTCCCCATCTGAGCTCGAACTAGTGTGGAGTGGACCAAAATGGTTCATTTTCTGAGAGAAGAGAGATGTTTGGACTAAGTCCTGGTAGGCCAAACTAATCTTCCCTGGTGCTCGGAGTGGTCCGCCCTATCCAGACTTGTCCATTCTCAAATGGACCAATAGGTCCTGTCTGAGATCGGACTAGTCTGTTGTTGGACGGACTAGTTTGGGGTTAGGTGCCCATTTGAATTCAAAAGGTGGCGAATATTTTAACTTTATGACGTAGGTGGTCCCCTAGAGGTTGGACAAGCCCGAAGTCCAGGACATACTAGTGCGGACTTTAGTTGGTGGCAACAGTCAAGTGTCGGGACCCCTATAAAAAGGGATCCTCGACTCCTTTTCGACCTCTTTTGCACCCTAGCGCCTCCATAGCAAATATAAATCTCTTCTAAACCTTCCTCCTCACTTTCTTGACACTTAATAATGATTTTTGAGGGATTTGGGGATTTGTGGGAGGAGAGAAGGGTGGTTTGCCGGTTTTAAGCTCTGGTTTGGTTCTCCTGTGCTCTATTGATTCATTCGTGCTTTTGTTGTTGTATTTCGATTCCTCAAACTGTTAGGTTGTTGTGGGAGCACTCAACTTGTGTGAAGCACCAAGGATCTTGTATTTAACCTTGTGATTTAATGGAGAACCGTGTTGGCCTTTGTGGTAACTTGGAGAGGGTTAGGATTGAAATAGACGCAGTCCTTCGTGGGCACCTCAACGAGAACGTAGATTTCTGTGTGTAATCAAACCTCGGGATAAATTGTATCTCTTCTCCCTTTACGTTCTTGTTCATCGCTAGAATCACTTGTTAGGGCTTATAGTCGTTCATATCACATTCATCATGTTAATCTTGCGATCTAACTTTGTTGTAGTTTTCTACTCACTTGCTTAGGTTGCTAGCTCATTTGCTTTCCGATGAAAATTCAACCTTCGCTTAATTTATGTAACTTGATCGGACTAGTTCGCCCTGACATTGGACTAGTCCGATCTTTGAATCTGATTACATTTAAATTAAGTGTTTCCAGGTTTCATTACCCTATTCAGCCCCCTCTTGGCAACTTTCACCTTATTCTGCACCTGTTGATACCGGCGCCATAATTTCTTCTTATGGCCCTCCGGTTGATAATGCTACACATTATCATAGCCTGGCTGATGCATTACAATAGCTCACCTTCACCCATCCAGATATCACTTATGTTGTACAACATGTCGGCCTTTTTATGCATAATCTGAAGGAGCCTCAGTATACACTTGTCAAGCATACCCTTCGATATATCAAATGTACACTTGACTACGGTCTTCAGCTACATCGTTCACAGTAATGACTCTTGTGGCATTTCTGATGTGGATTGCGTTGACTGTCCTCAAAATCGTCGATCCATGTCTACATATGTTGTTTTTCTTTGTGATATCCTTGTTTCCTATTCTTCCAAGCATCAACACACCATCTCTCGCTCTAGCATCGAGGCACAGTGTTGTCCTAGTGCTAAAGCCATTGCTGAAACTTATTGGTTGTGCTAGTTACTTCAGGAGCTTCATCAACCTGTTAGGTCACTATTGTCTGTTGTGATAATATCAGTGCAATATATCTCTTGAATAATCCGGTACAACATCAGTGTACCAAACATATTGAGATAACCTTGCACTTCATCTGTGATAAGGTGGCTGCGGGGGCCATCCGCTTTCTTCATGTACTCACTACATCACGATACGTGGACATCTTTACGAAAGCCTTGTCATCTTTAATTTTTGCTGAGTTCCATTCCAGTCTGAACCTTTGTCCTACTGCTGCTTCGACTGCGAGTGAGTGATAGCAATTAAGATATTGTCAGTCCTCCTTCCATAGCAACATGTGCAGGGAAGGCAACCACAGATATTGCTGGTCTTCCTTACATAGCTACGGGCTTATGCAAAGCAACCATACATATTTGAGGAAGTGCGTATCATTAGGAGATATTTTTTTACTTGTTTTTAACTAACCATGACATGTAATCTCCTTATTTGTCTACACTACTGGAATCCAATTGAATTGCGATGGCCGCAGCCGTCGCAAATAAGGGAAAAACTATCGTAAATAAGCTTACAACAGTTTTCATTATCTGAGATGGTTTTTTGCCATCGTAAATTATTAGTCATAATAAGCTTATTTATGATGGTATCCGTCGTAAATAAGCTTATTTTCACTGCGGCCCGCAGCCATCGTAAATAAGGGCCCGGACCCCGTGGCTGGGCTGGGCCTCCTTATTTACGACGGTTGACCTGGCCATTGTAAATAAGGGACTTATTTACAACGGTACCTGCAACCGTCGTAAATAAGTAGGGCTTATTTACGATGGCCTGGTCAGCTGTGATAAATAGCAGATGCCTTATTAATGATGGTACTGTATAAGCACCTTTTTTTCAAAAAAAAAAGACAAAATGGCTACCCTGTGCGATGGCCAGAAACACAAATTTCACATACAATGAAAGAGCATTTACACACCATCCATACAACATCAAACAATATATATATATATATATATATATATATATATATATATATATATATATATATTTTGTCGGTACCCTGCGTACCGAATACCCCTTGGAACTGCGAAGAGTGCAAAAGAACTCCACCTATCTGAGTTGAACACCTCCGAAGGCCCCACGTGGGACTCAGAACCGGACCTGCCTCCCTCCTATGGTTAGTCCCAGTGCCGCCACGTGTATCATAAAACCGGAGCTACATTCCATATATGAGAAAGCTCTGGACTAGATACCTGTGTGGCACCCCCGGACCTAACCCCCGACAGAGGGAAGCTCCGGTACCGACACATGTACAACAGCACCAGACCTACTCATCCAAGACGGTAAGCTCCGGAGCTGCCACGCATCCAACCGCCAAACCTTCAACCTCGACAGACAGATTGGTGAACCTTCAACGACTCGGACCTTCAAGGGGCTTTAAGGACTTCAAGACCTGATTATGTGTCATTAATACTATATTAATGACACACGATCGGAGGAAACTTAATACCAGTAACACCACTATCATGGTGTGTTACCATGCTGTTAAGGGGAATTAAGTACATTAACTGTGTATTAAGCATCAGTAACCGCCAGGGCCACATGTCGGGCCAGGCTGATGATGTAACGGCCAGTCCTTGTACTATAAAAGGACTGGCCGAGCGATACACAGGGGGACATGCGCTGGAGACGGGCTGAGACTGGCTAGAGACTTTTTTTTGGCCTCTCACTCACACTAGCACTCAAACGCTCAATACAACAACAACACACACCCGTGGATTAGGGTATTACGCTCAGGCGGCCCGAACCACGTAAATCCTCGTGTCAAATCGCCATCTTGTTCTGAATCTCTGCGCGCCCCAACCGAACTAAGAAACTCCTTGGTCTACTAATAGTAGTGCCGGGAGAATTGCCGGAATCAGACTCCGACAGTTGGCGCGCCAGGTAGGGGGGCGCCTGAGATTCGAAGATGGTGAATTCTTCTGCTGGATCATCCAACGGTAACCATGTTGTGCAACCTGCTGGAGGCAATCCCTCCAACATGCAGTAGCTAGAAGGTGTCGTAGCCCCAGCAAGAGTCATGCCACCACCGCCACTGTCCGCTCCGGTGAATCAAGTTGGACAGCGAGATGGGGGCGTCTATGTCGATCACTGCATCGGTGAACAATAACCCCGAACACGCGCTTAATGTCACGTGAGCTCTTCTCCAACGTCCACTGCCTCTAGGAGCACCCCAGGGTGCGATTAAGCAGTGGAGAGCTGATGTGGATCATCTGGTGGCAGCACAGCCGATCGCATCTGTAATCAAGGTCCTCCCCCCTCGGGGCGGGCCCCTTCACAGCATCGGACCTTATCGGGTAAACTTGGTCCGCAAGCTTCGCAGCACAAGAGGTGTGCTGCATCTCAACAGGCGATGTCGCTGCCTTCTGGGGCGCGATGTATTCACACGGTAACAAGGCTTTCGACTCATGACCTTCGGGCGGAGCTTGATCGTCGTTGCCGACAACAGGACAGCCGCGTCCACATCGAGCGTGCTCGCGAGAGGTGAGAGGCTCGAGACAGTCCTGCTCCTGAGGGAGTAGGAGGAGGTTGTTCTGCCTTGGCCATGCACCTATGCATGGTCAGATGGCCGCAGAAGTTCTGGCCTCACCTGCTGGAGAAATTTGAAGGGACTGTCAACCCTGCCGAATTTCTTCAAATCTACTCCACCGCTATCCTTGCGGCTGGGGGCAATGAGGTCGTGATGGCCAGTTATTTCTCTGTGGCTTTAACTGGAACCGTCGGGTCTTGGTTCATGAGCCTCCCACCTGACTCCATCAATAGTTGGGCGGAGTTGTGCCAACAGTTCACCGCCAATTTCGGGAGCTCATACACCCGACCAGGCACGGAACTGGATCTTTTTGCTGTTAAGCAAAAAGGGGGAGAGTCCTTACGATCTTTCATCCAGAGGTTCTCCCAGGTACGAAATGCCATTCCTTCTATCTCAAACACTTCTGTTATTGTAGCATTCAGACAGGGCATTCGAGATAAGAAAATGCTAGAGAAGGTAGCGACAAAGGAAGTCACCAGCGTCATGGAACTCTTGAGCTTGGCAGACAAGTGCGCCAAGGCTGCGGAGGTTCGTGAAATGCACTCCCAACCGCCTCCGGAGGTCAACAAATAATCCTCCAAGTGTGAAGCCGCTACCTGCGGGAGTGGCAGGAAAAAGAAAAAGTCCAACGGCAAGAAGAAGCCGTCGGCCGGCACACCTACTGCCGCTGCTGCCGCAGCTCCGGGTGGCCGGGGGCCATGCCCCGAGAAACGACCTCGGTCATCGTCTGAAGACAGTGGCAGCTCCGATATGTGGTGTCCCATACACAAGACGGACAGGCACAACTTGGAAAACTGTCGAGAGGTCCAAAAACTCGCCGAGCGCTATAACAAGCGCCAGGAAGAAGCTCCTTTCCGTCAAAGGGAAGGAAAACAAAAAGTCGACGAAGCTCCAACTGAAGAGGAGTTAGGCTTTCAAGACCCTAAAAAGGTCTTGAAGGCTATTTACACCTCCGTTGATGACAACTCCGACGTCTCTGACAATGAGCGTCGGAAGACCATGAACATCATCTTTGGTGGTTCGTGGGACATCACTTCCCGCCGTGTCCTCAAGACAATGCGGCGGGACATGGCCTCTGTAGCTCCTTTGCCAGGGCGGAGCCTCATCGGAATTGGATGGACTGCCATCACCTTCGATGCTTCGGACTGCCCTTGAAACATGATTGGAGCTGGTCAACTTCTGCTGATGGTATTTCCGACCATCAATAACATCCAGCTCCACCACGTAATGGTGGACGGAGGTTCGGGGCTGAACCTTATAAGCTTCAAAGCCTTCGTCAAGCTTCAGCTCCGACCTTCAGATCTTCGCCCCTCTCGACCTTTCTCCAGAGTAGGACCGGGGGCTATAACCCCACTCGGTGCTATTACCCTCCCGGTGACCTTCGGAACTCGGGAGAATTACAGGATCGAGAAGTTGGTCTTCCACGTGGCACAGATCAAATTGCCATTCAACGCCATCTTGGGCAGGCCAGCTTTGTACAAATTCATGGCTGCTGCTCATTATGGCTACTTTGTGTTGAATATGCCAACACCCTCAGGCATTCTCCGGATCCGCGGAGATCGCATCGCTGGAGTTACCGCTCTGGAAGAACTCCATGCGCTTGCTACAGTGCAGGAGGAAGGATCCAGAAAGGAGCAAGCTCCGAAGCCCCCGAGCATTCGTCATTGAGGCTCAACCTCCACACCTCGTGCGCAACCAAGCAGCGACACCGACATTTCCGTCAAAGTCATCCAGATTGGTTCCGATGCTGCTCAGACCACCCATATATCAGGAGATCTGAACAACAATAGGAACTCGTGCTCATCACTTTTCTCCGGGCTAATGTCGACGTGTTTGCCTGGCAACCATCACAAATGCCTGGGATCCCTAGGAAAGTGATTGAGCACAATCTGAAGATTTATCCCGACGTTCGGCCTGTACATCAGAAGCCTCGGAAGCAATCAGTAGAGCGACAGAACTTCATACGTCAAGAAGTGAAGAAGTTGCTCGAAGCTAGATTCATCCGAGAAGTCTTCCACCCAAAATGGCTGGCAAACCCAGTCATTGTAGTTAAGGCTGGCGGGAAGCTTCGGATGTGTATCGACTACAAAACACTGAATAAGGCATGCCCAAAGGATCCATTTCCACTACCTAGAATAGATCAGATAGTGGATTCTACCTTCGGGTGTGAATTACTGTGTTTCCTAGACGCATATTCTGGGTATCATCAAATCAGAATGTCTAGGGAAGATGAAGAGCATATTGCCTTCATCACAGTAGATGGGTTATACTGTTACACTGCCATGCCATTCGGCCTCAAAAATGCTGCTTCAACGTTTGTGCGAGCTATGTACAAAACTTTTGGAGAGCTTATTAGAGTGGAAGTGTACGTCGATGACATCGTCGTCAAGATCAAGAACAAGGAGTCATTTCTTGACACCATGCAAGCTGTCTTCGACAAGTTGCGAGTCACACACACAAAGCTGAACCCGGACAAGTGTGTCTTTAGGGTTAGCTCCGGAAAGCTTTTTGGATTCTTGGTGAACCACCGAGGAATAGAGACAAATCCGACAAAGATTAAAGCTATTGAAGACATGCGACCACCAGCTTGCATCAAGGATGTCCAGAACCTGACTGGATGTCTAGCTTTCCTTAGCCGGTTCATCTCAAGACTGGCGGAATGAGCGCTACCCTTCTTCAATTATTGAGGAAGTCCGGACCATTTCAATGGTCTAAAGAAGCAGAAAAGGCATTCCAAGAGCTGAAGCAGCTCCTCACCACTCTACCAACTTTGGTAGCTCCGAACCCTGGTGAGCCACTTTTGCTTTATATTTCAGCAACTAACGATGTTGTGAGCATGGTTCTGGTTGAGGAAAGACCAGAACCATCTCCAGTTCAGGAATCCAGACCCCTCCGAGAAGGTCCGAAGCTACCTTAGGGCGAGTCTGGATCCTAGTCCCCAGACCCGGATCCTCGAGGTGAGATGCCAGAGGAACAACCTCCTTCAAATGAAGGGGTTACTATTGCTGAACAAAGAGATCCGGATCCTTTTGGGAGGGTCCGGGTCACTTCAGAAGAAGCTCCAAGTTATTCTAGAAAGAACAGGGAGGTCCCCGAAGAAGGTTCGGACCCCTCCGGGAGGGTCCGGCTTGATGAGGAGGAAGCTCCGGGCCCTTCCGGGAGGGTCCAGACAGTCCAACGCCCAGTGTTCTTCATCAGTGAGGTACTCCATGATGCCAAGACTTGGTACCTAGAGGTGCATAAGCTGCTCTACGTAGTTCTTATCGCTTCTAGGAAGCTTCGTCACTACTTCGAAGCTCACAAGATTTCGGTGGTAACCTCTTACCACTGCGTGCAATCTTGTATAACCCCAACTCTACTGGGAACATTGCAAAGTGGGTAGCGGAATTGGCCGAGTTCGCTCTTGAATTCGTCCCAAGACAAGCAATCAAGAGTCAAGCATTGGCAGACTTTGTGGCGGAATGGACCCCCTCTCCATCAAATCCTTAGGGGCCCAGTGAGCAGAAACCGGAACCCAAGGTTTCGGTCTTCACTGAGCCTCACTGGACTCTCTACTTCGACAGCTCCGTGCAAAAGCAGGGGGCCAGAGCTGGAATCCTTCTCCTCGCTCCGACCAGGGAGAAGGTCAAATACATGGTTCACATTGACTTCAAGGCGACCAACAACATGGCAGAGTATGAAGCACTAATCTATGGGCTCAAGGTGGCACTATCATATGGTGTGAAGCAGCTGTTGGTAAAGGGTGATACGCAACTCATTATAAAACAAGTCAAAGGTGAATGATGCTGAAACAACCCTCAACTAGCTGCATATCTCCTTGAAGTCCAGAAGCTTCAGAAGGATTTCGAAGTCCTGGATCTTTGACATGTCCAGCGTCTCAACAACACTGATGGTGACGAACTCTCGACAAAAGCTTCAACCGGAGCTCCAGCTCCCGACGGAACCTTCGTCCAGAGATTGTCAAGACCAATAGCTTAGCCTGTCGAACTGAGCAAAGGGGGTAAGACCAGCACCTCGAAGCTGGCAGTCCCGATGGCCCTGTTACCATGGCATCCATCAAGGGTCGTAGGTGTTGCAGGAAGCTCCGAGCAACCCAGCACGCAAGACTCAGAAGCTCAAGTTAGCTCCGATGCATGGATCTCGGAGATCCGGAGCTACTTGAAAGACAACATCCTTCCTTAAGACAATGTATCTGCTGATCGGATAGTCAGATTGGCTAAAGGATATACACTGGTAGAAGGGGATCTCTACCGGTGTGGTGCCAACGGCGTCTTAATGCGGTGCATTACAAGGGAAGAAGGCCGTGAGCTCCTCGCGGAAATCCATGGAGACGTGTGTGGGAACCACACGTCTTCCCGCACGTTGGTCGGTAAAGCCTTCCGACATGGTTTTTACTGGCCTACAGCACTCCAGGATGCAACCGAGCTAGTGAAGAAATGTGAAGCATGCCAGTTTCATCTGAAGCAAATTCACACACTAGCTCAACGTCTACAAATGATACCTCCGACATGGCCATTCGCCGTGTGGGGTATGGATATTTTGGGACCTTTCCCAAGAGCCGTCGGAGGTTACAAGTTCCTGTATGTCGCCATTGACAAGTTCACCAAGTGGCCGGAAGCAACTCCAGTTGTGACAATAAACAAGCAATCAGCTATCAATTTCTTGCAGTCTATAGTATGCTGATTTGGAGTCCCAAACAAGATCATAACTGACAACGGGACCCAATTCACAAGCTCTGCATTCCAAAGATATTACGAAGACCTCGGCATTCAAGTCAGCTACGCTTCCGTAGCTCACCTGGCAAGCAATGGCCACACTGAGAGAGCAAATGCAGAAATCCTAAAAGGACTCAAGACGCGCACATATGAGCACCTTAAAAACATGGAGCAAACTGGATTGAAGAGCTTCCGCCCACCTTGTGGGCAAATAGGACAACTCCAAACCAGTCAACTGGAGAGACACCCTTCTTCCTAGTGTACGGAGCTGAAGCAGTCCTACCTCCGGAAATCACCTTGGGGTCGCTCCGGGTCCGGACCTTCGACGAATCCACGCAGGACCAGCTCCTGCGTGAATACCTTGACCTCGTTGAAGAGGGAAGGTGCCGAGCAGCTATTCAAAATGCACGATGCTGCCAAGCGCTTCGGCGCTATCACCAAAGGCATGTGCATAACCGACAGCTTGAGGAAGGCGATCTGGTGCTACAAAGAATACAAACTCGAGAAGTGTTAAACAAACTTTCCCCCAGCTGGGAAGGACCCTTTCGAGTGATCAAAGTATCTCGTCTCGGATGCGTTCGCTTGGCCATCGAGGATGGGACACCGCTCCCTAGTCCTTGGAACATTGAGCACCTCCGTAAGTTCTACGCTTAATATCACGGAGGTGAGTCTGTAATTACATATGATGTATGTTATAGCATCATTGTACAGATTCGAGTAGCTCCTCCGCGAAGATAGCCGGACCTTTCCCGGAAGGTCTGCAAAGTCCAAGCAACACTTGACACAGTCTCAGAACTAAAAGTGTAGCTAGCTACCCTGGGTCGAACAAGAAATGTAACACACTTAGCCTAGTTCCGTACCCTAAGAGTGTACTTGTCTCCCCTATACCCCGGACCTGTAATGAAAGACATCATTATATGAAAACATACTCCACGTGCATTTATTTTGTACAGGATCATTCTTTTTTATTTTTCTCTTTCTTGTCTATAACAAAGTTGTGCAATTCTCAAGAAACTTTAGCTCGAACAATTCATATATAATTCAAGTTGCATTGTTAATTCTTTCAGGTCTTAACATTGTTGAATGGCCTACTTGCCTAAACGCCAAGCCAATCTAGGTCCGGAGTGTGCTATCGACTTAGCCTGGTCCTGCACCCTAAGTATGCCACTCTACCTACACCCCAGCAGGCCTGAGCAAGGTGAATCCAAAAAACGGTCGGACCTGGAGAAAATAAACAAATGCACTTGATTGTATATAGAATTGCAGTCGATCTAAAAATTTCTTTTGGGAATAGTAAGCCGCAAATGAGTTATAGATAAGAAATGGATTTTACTGTTTTTCTTGACTTCAGTGTGTAGGAAAAATAAAAATACCATGATGATGGTGGATGATGCTAGAGCTATCAAAGCTTCGACATCCCCTAAGGTGGCCCGTTGTCGATGTTTTAAACATTGATAGTAGGCGTCGCCGGAGCTATCAAGTTCCAACAAATCCAGGGGGCCAACCGTCAATGTGAAGAAAAGATGGTAGAAGGACACCCTAATGGGGTCTGCTATCGATGCTCTACGTGTTGACATTGGACGCTGCTGGAGCTACTAAGCTCCGACAACCCCAGAGGACCAGCTGTTGACGTTCTACTTGTTGACAATGGTCGCTGCCGGAGCTACTAAGCTCCGACAACCTCAGGGGGGTTGTGGGGACTGGAGTCCACACATCCGAGGATCTCATTGGGTGGTGCCGTGCGATGCGGCACCTAACAGCACACACAAAAAGAATACCAAAATATACAAAGTTTTCATTTCATAAATAAATTCAGAGTTTACAAAACAGTGTACATCAGAATTACACACGCAGCGAAAAATACATACTCATAATCTCACCTATCTATGTATAAGAGAAGACACCCATGCCCTAGGACGCTTCTCACTAGCAACATGACGATCATTCAGCAGCGGCGTGGTTCACATGAGATTTATCTCGATACCTCGAGTCATGTATAACCTGAACAGCAGAAATAAAACTAATACCTGCAAAAATCGTTAAAGCGCAAACGTGAGCATAAGGCTCAGCAAGACTTAACCGTCTCACTAGACATATGCAGGGGTAAGTACTAAGCATAGGTAAGGAATAGCATAAAGGACTCACCTACAAGTGGATCCTTATATTCATATTTTAAGTAGCAAATGACATTCCTCAGGCAGGCACATCATAGACTCCACAATCAAACATGAAACGCTTTGCCGATGATATGACATGCCCAAAGCACATATCCTATTACAGCTAAAGTATGGGGAAAATGTAAACTTTTAATTGTACTATCTCTAAGCCATACAAGGTTGTTCAAGCAATTTGTAAACCAATATAGCATATTCGTTTGACTTCTTTAGTATTTACTACGTCACAACTCAGTGAACAAGTGGTACTCTATTACCGCGAGGGACGGTGATTGCAATAAGGACACACCCGAAATACACGACACATACGCCCACTCGGAAGTACCTTTCACTGTACTCCGCTCCCACATCGTATGTGGCCACCTTTCACCCGTCATCCCGATGTCGATCCAGTTCTACCGTCCCAAAAGTAAGGTCCCTAACTGAGCACGTCGAAGTTGCTCCTTAGAGGTTCCCACCTTACGATCATCTTCCCCCGAAGGACGGCGGTATAAGTTTCGACACAAGGGTGCCAGAGCTACATCAATTTAATGGGCCCCATTAATCCATTATGTAATCGGTACTGTTCAAACTTGCTCAATAGAGCCGCACACAAGACGGTCCTTAACCGACAAAGACGGGGCTACAACCAACCTCCACATTTGCCTTACCCTTACCGGCCCAGGCCCAAATGTGGTCGCAAGCATTGTCCCCCTCATCCGGGATTAGACAACCTTGCGTGTCTCGTCCTACAGGAACATCCCTGTACACATCTCCAATTATTAAGAGTGAACATTTTGCTAACATCTCGCGAGTAGATTCCCCTACTCGACTTCTCTTGCAAGTAGAATAAACTACTTGACTTGTGGCCAATAAAATGTGACCCTCTCGCGAGTAGATTCCAACTACTCGACTTCTACCGGATTTCCTATACATTAGCAAAGCAATTACTATAGGTTAACTGTAACTCGTTCCAACCAACCCCTGGGATTTGTGGTCATGCAAGTGGAGTATCAAACACCTTATACGTAATGCACACTATCAACTGAAGACGTAAGTGAATAAAACTGGAAAAATTCTGAAAGGCTCTTAAATGCAAACCGGGGATTGCCTTGTTTGCAACTCGATTAGATGTCAAGGGTCAGTGTCTTGATGCTTCACGAACAGGTCCTCTTCGACTCCTTTCCATCACGGCGTCTAGCGCAATGGATATACATATAACACATAATATACTTTAATAACCTAACTAATGAATATGCACACCTTATGCAATGTCATACTCATAAAGGAATTATGTTTGTAAATCAAGAATGAATAAGGTGTACTGTTGGGTATTAAATTGGATTTGGGTAGGTTAATTTGATATTACTTCATATTATAAGAATGTACATAAGAAATTTCTATATAGTCATGGATATAAGGAAACTATAAAAAATAAACTCTTATGCAGATGAGTTCTTTTGGCTCTGATAGTTTATCTCTGGTATACATATGTGATGAAGAAATTCTCATAAAAATTTCAGAGAATTTGATGGAAGAAAATGATCTACAAAATTCTATCAAACTTTCATCATTTAGGAATTTTCAGATAAAACCTAAGGTTTTATCATGTCCATAAATGGCACAGCTAGATAGTACTGGTCAAAAAGAAGCTACCAAAATTGGTTTCACAATTTTTCAAGCTTCCTACAGGAAGATATTGAATTTACAAGTCCATATGAATTTCTGGATTTAATTTGTTATTTCCTGGAATTATAATTAACCTAGGCAAAGTCTTTGAATTAAACCCTCTTAAACAACTTTTTTATGCTTGAAATTTTTACTGGAGCTTACACAAAACAAAATGATTGGTTGGGTAAATTTCCAGATTTATCTGAATAGAATTCTATTTTCTATATTTTCCATAATGTATTATACTAATTGATTTATAGAGTATTCTCTAGGGCTTTTCATGAAGATTGGGATGGACCATTGGAAAGTACAGATCCTAAGGAGAACTACAAAATTTGTTCATCTAATTTTGAGCATCCTAGCCAAAGTTATAGTATTTCAAAGTTTAGGCATTTTTCAGGAATTCTTTTTGAATGGAAAAGGACACCATTTAATCAACTGACACGTGACCTCTAAATCTACCCACCCAGCCGATGCCACACCGGGACCACAGGGTTAATCGCATTGCCACATGGGATCCTTGTGCCACAGAAAATCCCACGGGGGTGGGTTCTTCTTCCCCGACAAACTGTGGCGGCGCCATGGCCGGAGGCCGGCCAGCGACACGTCGGAGCACGCCGAGCTACCTTCTCCGTGGCTGGGACTTGCCACCCGGGGTTTTTCGACCCTCGGGAGTTCACTGGTGGCCTCAGATTGGACTGAAACGCACCGGAAAAGTACCTACACCGGCAACCGGCGGAAACCGACGATCGTCGACGGTGTTCTCGGTGTACAAGGCATGGGAAAGGCTGCTCCTTGCTCTGGAAGCTTCGTGGTGATGCCCTGATCTTTGGACAACACTCCAAACAGATTGAAATTGGTCGGAGGATGGGGAACTGTGGAACCGATTCTATGCGGCGGCGAGATTTGGAATTCCGGTTAGCGAGAGTGGGGACATGGCTAGCTAACGCCTCAGGAAGGTGCGCACGTAAGTGTAGAAGCTGGGGGCGGCTGGAATTGTGAAGATACTCACCATGGAGGGAGGGCTTCGGGTTGTAGACGAAGAAGTTCGATGGCGCGCCAGAAGGAAAAACCGTGATTCCCTCTGGGAGGCTAGGTCCGGCGGTAGCCTCGGTTCAGGGAGGTCGCGAGGGTATGGACACGCACCAAAACGTGGCTTCGCTTGAGCGGGGCTGTTGTGATTTGGGCGGTCGAGTGGAGCGACGCGAGAGGACGAAGAATAGCCGAGCGCTCGGTTCCTTTTATACCCGACCGACGGAGCGGAGCAGGTGGCGTCGTAGCCCTCTGTGGCGCGCATGCACGCGGCAAGCCATCGCGCTGGAGATCGCGCTGGAGAGGTGCTTGCCGCTGCTGCTCAGCGCTGGTGCACGCGCGTGAGGAGAGACAGAGCAAACAGGGTTTGTGCTCCTCTTACAGGTGGGCCCCACTCTGCTCTTATCCCCTTACTTTTCTTTCTTTTTGTTACCCAAGCCTAGATGTGATAATGACTCCAAATTCAGAAGAGAATTGGTCCTGTTATATTTGAATGGTTTGACAATTTGAATATCCGAATTGGCCAATTTGAAATTTGAATTAGATTCTAATTCATATTTATATATTTTATGTATGTATTTTAATCTTCTCAATTATTGCCTTTTTAAATGGCCATGGGTTTCCAATAATGTGCTTAATAATTAGTCCACTGCAGATTTGAAATTGAACACTTAATTTGAATATATTTCTATTCCACATATAACATGTTTGGTTTCCTGCAAATTTGAATTAGATTCAAATTCAATTTTTATACTCTATATGCATGTCATTTAATTCTTTCCCCCAATATTAATGTATATAATGTCTTATGCTTTTAATTGCCTAACCTGATCAAATGGAGAATATGTTTTTGTACCTTGATCATTGATTTGAATATTTTGTACATTTTCATATATACTTTTATTCACACATGTTTGTTTCATTTCTTTTGATTTTTTCCATGTGATCAAAGCACATAATTTCAGGTGTTTAAATTTAAAATTCAAGACCTTTGGAAATTTGAGCTTAGCTGAATTAAAAAGTAATCCTAGGTTTTATCTAGAGCTTCACATTAACATTTTTACTCATGTCCATATGAATTTATTGGCTCTCAGATGACCTTAGTCTTCAATGTACATGTTAAAAACTATTATTTCATGTGCCATACATTGGAGACAAAAGCTTCCAAAAGTTTGGGATTTTACAGGGGCCCTGCTATCGACGACTTCGGACCTACACTCTACAAGTCTTCAACAAAATGCTACATCCTTTTGGTACATGTTCGCAATAAAATTGTGTACATCTACCAGGGGGCCAAGTGAGGCAAAGGTTGAAGACAAAAAATGAAATTCATAAATTTCTTGGATTGCATTCATCTGAAGACAAGAGATTAAAAAGTTGGATAAAAGAAGAGAATATACAAGTGGGGGCTACAAGGAGAAAGTCCTAAATCCTACAGAAGAACGAGGCGACCTTTTGGGCAACCTCCGACACGCTGGTCTTGGCGGCATCTCCCTCTCCATCGATGGGACCTTCAAGCACCAGATCTAGTGGGAAATGAGGATCTCGGCTTGTGTAGCACGTCAGCATGTATTCTGCGACGTTCTGCGCAAGGGATTTTCCTTCAGTTTTCAACTGATCCATGATGACATCGCCCATCTTGTTGAGTTTGTTGCCCGCCGAGCTCAGCGCCTTCAACGCATGGTCCAGCTCCGGCTCTGGATCGTCTGGACACACGGGACTAAAGCCCAGCGGTGTCATCGCGTCATTGGCTTTGCCCAAGAAGTCCCATACTTGTTGGGACTCTGCAGCCCTTGAGCCTCGAATCTCTTCCAAGGACCTCTTGGCCGCTGCAAGCTCCGAACCCTCCTGGGCAAGGCGCTCAACCTCCTTGGCGTGCTGTTGAATACCCTCAGCAACTTGCTTTTCAAGGTTGGCAAGCTCCTTCTCCAGGACGTGGATCTTGTTCCGGCGGTCAACCAGGTCTTTCTCTCGGCCTCGCACCTTCTTCTCCCTGGCAGCGACTTTGTCCTCCCTTTTGGTAAGGTCCTATCCCCACTGCCAGACCTTCTCCTCCTCGCTCTGTAGCGCTCCTCCAGCTTTTAGGTGCACTCCGCAAGTCTCTTGTCACCCAGAGCCAGCCTTTGGACAAGCTCCTCCTCCCTCTTCACGAGGTCATCCCTCAGCTCTATGAGTTTTTGCTCTTCATCTTCGAGCTTTTTCTCTCGCTCCTCAAGAGCCTCCGGTGCTTGACGAGGCTTTTGTGGATGGTACTGAGCTTCTCCTGGCGATCATTCGCTGCTTCATTAGCAGCCACGGCTTGTTCATGTATAGCCCGGGACTGATTGCCGCGACCTCAGCCACCACCTGGGGCGGCGCTGGAATTGGAGCCAGAGCCGGAGCCTCCGCCTGTACAGCATAAGCCGCTATCGCAGGAATTGGAGCTTCAGTCCCTTTTTTGGAGACCCTGTGGATGAAGGACAAAGAAACTCAAAATATGTGTAAGACCTATATGTGCTGAATACATTGGCTTGTAGTGAATACACTTGGCTTTGATGATAAAAGTTTTGAATACCACCAAAACATCTTTTTATCAAGGTCCGACTCTAGCTCTGAGCTACAGCAAGGTCCGACGGTAGGTCCGGCTTGGTTTGGGTAGCTCCGGTTACGTTCGATGCTAGGTCCGACTAGCTTTGGTCAGCTCTGGTGAAGTTTTGTCTTTAGCTCTGACATGTCTTTGATAGCTCCGACATTTTTTTGATAGCTCCGGTGTGTTTTTGCTAAGCTCCGAGTTGATTTTTCTAGCTCCGGCTTTTGGGTTTACTAGTTCTGGTGAATTCCGGTGCTAGGTCCTGCTAGTTTTTGGTAAGCTCCGGCGGGTGCTTTACTCTACTAGTTTTTGGTAAGCTCCGGCGGGTGCTTTACTCTACTAGTTTTGGTAAGCTCCGGCAGGTGCTTCATTGTACTAGCTTTGTTAGCTCCGGCTCAAGGTCCGGGTTGCTCTGGCAAGGTCCGGAACTTGACCGCAGTGCTTCTGCTTTTCATTTGCAATGTTTTGTACTTGCTTTACATTATTGGAAAGATTGCTTAGTATTCATTTTACTAAGTTTTTGGTGCGTTTCGGATGATATGGCTGATATCGTTTTGCTATACTTTGCAACATGTTTATGTGAGGCTCTCACATAAGGTGTTGTGTTCGGAACTAACTTGAGTCAAGTCAAGGACTTGGGCTCGTATGGATTGGTTGTTTATTCATGTGCAGGTGTTGCTTGAGTTCAAGACATGGCTGGTGACGGGATCCATTGGACTAGTCTTAGGGAGGAGATGAGGTTCCAACAACCAAATTCAGGAGGAATTGTGGTTGAGCTGATCAGGAGGTTGCATAGCATGATTGAATCAAGAACAATGCATATGAAGGTATCGTGGACGTCATTGGAAGATGTTTGCACGTGTGCAAGGAGTGCATGGACGTGTCTACATGGTTCCGAGACGTGATGAAGAGATGTGGACGTAAAGAGTTGGTCGGACAGGTCCAACCGACTAGGTTATGGACTCAGACTGCGGCTGAGTCGGGTTTGACTAAAATATGGAAAGATTTGAGTTGGTTATGATAGGATTTCGTGTGGGTCACGAATTTGAGTTGTTTAGGAATGTGGGATACGTTCCTAAGGTGTTTGGAAGTCTTAATATTGCTTCTATCTGCGTATAGAAGAATCCTAAGCAGTTATGGAAAGTTACGATTCGTCATTAGAGTAGGATTAGGTTCCTGATCTGAGTTGAGTTGGCTTTCGAGCTGGTTATATAAGCAAGCAAGCCCAGAGCTCGTGGTGCACGACTTTGGGTGCTGTTCCTCTTGTGTTCTATTGAATAAAATTCGTAGGTTGAAGGAACTTTTGTGCCTTGTTCGTCCGACTTGTTTCAGACAAGTTTTACTCGTCAAGTTTCTGGACAGCACTACCTGTCGTCGGTGGTTTTATCATAACTCGAGTTTTACAGATCCAATTGACGTGATTCTTTTTGGGTTGTCTTCACAACTTGATTATCTATCATATGTCAAAATTTCACGGTCATTGGATTTGTGGTTTCTGATCTACACGAGTTTCTTTGCAGCATTCCAGAACTGTTTTTCTCGGGTAGGGCAGATTGACCTTGTTTGATCTTTCGATCATAGCTTGAGTTTTTCTCAAAGGATTTGAGTGATTCCTTTTGTGTTGTCTTCGTGACTTGATTCTCTCTGACATCCATCACTTTTGTCATGGTGAAACACATTTAGATTAGTCTCACACACGATTTCTTTAAGAGATCGTTTTTCTGTCGAAGGGGTTGGGGTTTAATTGTTTCCGCTGCGTAAGATTTTTAAATCTACCATTCACCCCCACTCTGGTAGCTTTTCACGTGCTCTTCGATCCTACAATATGGTTACAACAAAAACAATCAACTGAGGTAAAAAACCAAATTTACCTGGGAGGCTTTCGCTCCAGCTAGCGCGGAACCTCTTCACCGGACGCTCAGAGCCCGACCCAGTCGTAACATGGGTAGTAGCTTCGGAAGTCTCTTCAGAGCTTACTGCCGCCTTCAACGACGTCTTGGTTGTGGCCTTCCTTGATTGAGAAGTACCCTCAGACCTAGAGCCCTTAGCTGGCTCCAGCGATGGAGTCACCTGGGCGGAGCTGACGTACCGGGGAGATGCCGATGCTGGAGTTAGCGTCGCCGTCAAAGACCTCCCCCGCCGGGGAGAAGGAGCTGTTGTGGAAGGAGCAAGTTTGACAGGCCTCCCGTCAGAGTGCTTCAACTTCCTCTTTCGGTTGGAGGGGTCAACCAACTCTTTGCCCTTGCCAATGACTTCAGCTCTCTGTCTCGGGGCGGAAGTAGGGCCACCCTCGGAAGCTCCGGGGATCACCAATCTGGTGGTCGGATGCCTCTCTACCTCGCTGAGGTCATCAAGCACCGACATCTTCCTCCGAAGCTCCCTGTTGAACTCCACCTCCATGTTTAGAGGGAGGAAGGCCGCCGGCAGAGTTAAGTCGTCGCCCTCTACATCGATGCCATGCTGGAACTTCTTGAGATGAGGCTCCAAAGCAGAGCCACCCAAATTGGACTTTAGACCGGTTTCAATCCAGTGATCGTCCATCACACTATTGAGGGCCTAGGTGATCTTCTCCCTCTTCTTCAGCGGAGCCCATCTGTTGACCAGGAAGTTGCAGAAGACTGTCTGGGGGGTCATCCCTCCTTCCACACATTGGCAAATCCTGATCAAGGCAGGGTTGAAGGCCTCTGACAGCATCAGAACCTCACTCCAGGCGTCAGTGTCAACATTGGGAAGACCTCCAGGCAGCTCCAGCTTCTCGTGCTCCTCTGCCATGACGATAATCCAATCCTTCTTCCAGTTGTCCCGCTTGCTGGAAGGGAACGACCTCAAGTATTTGTAGGGGCATTTCTTGCGCTTCACAAAATAGTAGAAGCCAAGATACTTGTTACTCTTGCCAGTGGTGTGGATGGTGAAGAAGGTACGGAAAAGCTCGACGCAGGGTGGAATACCCACCCACATCTTGCAGAAGTGGACAAATGTTGACACAAGAAGAATAGAGTGGGGGCCAAGGTGGTACAACTGCAGACATAGAAGTCTAACAACATCAAGAGGAAAGTTGAGAAAGGTGGGATCAGTCCCACCATGGCATACACAGAAAAGTACACCATGTCGCCACTGCGCTTCTTCTTGAACGGAAGCTCGCCGGCACGGACCAGGTGGTTGAAGGAGTCGTTGGACCACCCCATGTAGGTTCGGACATTCTTCAAATCGTCATCGGTCCTGAGATGGCTCTTGCGGAGACCTAACTCCATCGCAGCACGGTGGTGCGAGAGAGAAAAAGCAAGCGAAAGTTTGGAGGATTCGAGCACAAGTTCAAATGAAGGCGTAAGGAATCCCCAAACCATGTGCGCTTTCCTTCTTAAATAAGCCCCCGCAACGCTTGGATGGAAACCGCAGAAGGGCCAAGGATACAGTTCAAAAATTTCACCTTGCCAATGACAAGGGGGCCAGGGCCACCAGATGATCAAGTCGAGGTCCTTACCCCAGGCGAACAGTTGTCATGATGAGAGGCGGGAAACCCGATGGCGGCGGCCTGACAGGGCGCACGGAACTGATACGGTTTTCGTATTGGAAACCAGCGACCTTCAATTGCATGAGATCCGCACGCGTAGATCCCACCTGCCGCATCGTGAAGATTCCACGCAGCGATGGTTTAACTGCGAACCACCACCTCAATGGCACATCCAAAAACCCTTGAAGACACGGCGCAGAAATCGAAAGATGGACCCACCTCCGGTAGAATGACTTAATCCAAAAGGTCTCTCCCAGAGGTGGACCCAGGGGGCCACTATCGGTACTCTGCGTACCGAATACCCCTTGGAACTGCGAAGAGTGAAAAGGAACTCCACCTATTTGAGTTGAAGACCTCTGAAGGCCCCACGTGTCACTCGAAACCGGACCTGCCTCCCTCCTATGGTTAGTCCCAGTGCCGCCACGTGTATCATAAAATCGGAGCTACATTCGATACATGGGAAAGCACCGGACTAGATACCTGTGTGGCACCCCCGGACCTAACCCCTGACAGAGGGAAGCTCCAATACTAACACGTGTATAGCAGCACCAGACCTACTCGTACAAGACGGTAAGCTCCGCAGCTGCCACGCGTCCAACTGCCGGACCTTCAACCTCAACAGACAGATTTGTGAACCTTCAACGGCTCGGACCTTCAAGGGACTTTAAGGACTTCAAGACCTGATTATGTGTCATAAATACTATCTTAATGACACACGATCAGAGGACCCTTAATACCAGTAACGCCACTATCACAGCGCGTTACCACGCTGTTAAGGGGAATTAAGTACATTAACTGTGTATTAAGCATCAGTAACCGCCAGGGACACATGTCGGGCCAGGCTGATGATGTAACGGCCAGTCCTTGTAATATAAAAGGACTGGCCGAGCGATACACAGGGGGACACGCGCTGGAGATAGGCTGAGACTGGCTAGAGACTTTTTTTGGCCTCTCACTCACACTAGCGCTCATACGCTTAATACAACAACAACACACACCCGTGGAGTAGGGTATTACGCTCAGGCGGCCCGAACCGCGTAAATCCTCGTGTCAACTTGCCATCTTGTCCTGAATCTTCGCGCGCCCCAACCGAACTAAGAGACTCCACAGTCTACTTACAGTGGTGCTGGGAGAATTGCCGAAATCAGACTCCAACATATATATATATATATATATATATATATATATATATATATATATATATATATATAGCACAACATCACAACATGGTTGCATCACATCTCAAAGTCAAAAAAAAACAAGAAGGGATATACACTAGCCCCTCTACTACCTCTGGAGCCGTAGACGTCGTCTCCGCGAGTCATCTAGGCACTAGTAGTGATGCTGTGGAGTTTGAGTCTCCGTCGCCGATCCCTGCAATACATGTAAGTAATTCGATAGGTTTATAGGTTTGAACTTCATTTTTGACTATTGATTAAATAAGCTAGAATTGATCATATTTAGCTTAATTTAGCTAAGTTGAATTAGCTTTGGTTACCTGAACCATCGGAGAAGGCGCGTCTGGTGTTGGCCATACTGGCAGCGATGGTTGCTCCAGTAGCGGTGACAGTGGCAGTAGATGGATCTGCCACCATGCTGTCGAGCTAGAGCCTGTCATTGCAAATATTAGAGGTTACATATTATTAAAATGTGATGAATTTAAATTACATGAGTTTATATTTCTTACCTCAACTGCCTCCTGCATCTGCGTCATGCAGGCGGCCTGATACTCCATTGTGGCCTCGTGTGCCTCCTCTTGCCGCGCAAGCTTCTCTTCAAAGCTTTTTCGGAGGGTCTGCACCTTTATTTCTCTCTATGAAAAACGATGACTTAACGTACCCACCAACAAAGCCTACATGGAGCTGCCTCTCGAAGGTTGCCCGCCCTCGAGTCGACAACTCCGTCGAATATGGCGAGCCTACAAGAAAGAATCAATAATATTAAATTGAATTATCTTGAATTGAAAACAATAGAATGAAGTAGAAACTCACCTTGTGTGGGTTTGTGCCGCCTCTGCTTGCATACGCGGCTTGAGTATCGATTGGCTCAAGTTCCCGATCAAAATCTTCACCGTGTATCCTCATGGCCTCCTACCCGTACCTAGCCTAAAAAAAAGGAAAACCATGTAAGTTTAACAATTGACATATTTATAATTAATTTGAATTATTTTGAAACTTAACAGCTGCTCGGCAGGGACCTGACTGCACTGCTTAGGCTGAGAAGGGTCCTTGTGAGCTTTCTTCCAGACCTGAGTAGGGGTCGGTTCCACCCTCATTTCGCGCTTCTATCAATACATATTAGTACGAACAATATATTATGAATATATAAAAAAGTTAGACATGCATACCATGCATTTAGCTAAATGCATGTGTCCATCTTTGTCGTAGTTGTGTTTCTCGTTGACCCCTCTGCACCCCCGACATCTATTGGACTTAGCGATGAACTCATCGCTAGCCCAGTACCTACAAAGGGTCTGATATGCATCGAGTCTACCCCTGCAACAAGCTCATGTTTTCCTACACATATTTGTAAGTCATAAAAATACAGTTAATAAAATTATCAGAAACAATATTTACTAGACCCAACTTACCTCCACGCACTCCTCCCCCGTCAGGTGTCTGTCGCTCTCCTGTCGAAACTCTTGGACGTCATGCTGGTTTTGCCTCAAGAAGTCATTGACTGCTTGAGTACGAGCGTTTGACAAAGCTTGTCGAACCACCTTCCGAGTGTTCTGATTGAACGCATTCCTCACATGCTAAAGTTGGATTGGGTCCTCCGGGTCCTCTAAGCGATTCCTTTCCTATAAGAAAGGAGATATTCAAGAGATATACATTAATAATTTAAAAGAGTTTAAGAATTATAACTTAGGAATTTTATTTAATGTACTTACTATAAAATCGGCCGATACAGCTCCTGGTGATAGACGCGAGCATAGTCGTCCCACGAAGTAGCGGCCACCCCGCCAGTGACATCTCAATAGTGCATACACACTAAGGACTCGATGACACCGTTCATCGGTCTGTGGTGTGTAACACGTGTGAAGATGAGTCGTACAAAGAGCTGCAAGATATTTCATGAATTGTTAAGTAACCAATAGAAACCAAAATTGAACACTACAATTTTCTTACCTGTCTCTAATCGGTTGAATCACGATCTTCTCTCTAAGAATCAGGGGAGGACCGACAAAGTGAGTCCTCCTAATTTGCCTCTGCTGCGGAACCACGTCTGTGACCCAAAAGGATGGTCACCTGTTGAGCTAGATGGCTGGTTAGCCGAGGGGTGGATACCCGAGGGCTGCCTACCCAAGGGCTGGCTAGCCGAGGGTGACTACCCGAAGGGTGGCCATCTTCAACTGGTGCCCTAGCCTATGAGTCAGACTACAAAATTAAAATGATTCATAATTAAGTTTAATTGGAATGTGGATTTTAAGAATTCATCAATTACTAGTGAAATTCACCTTGATGCGCTATGAACCCACACCGCTGCCTTCCAACTTTGGAAAGTGACTCATCAGCCGAGAGCGTCTACTTCCGGCTGACGAGGTACCTCGGAAAGGGTCCGCTGCCTCTATGAGGAACCCCCTCACCTGCGCTGCCTTCTTTCCCTTCCCTTTTTCCGACGACATCTTATTTTAAGCGATAAATGGTAAATATGCAAAGAAGATATACAAAATCTGGATTGAAACAGTCCAACACCTTCCATGCATTACCGTCAGACGGGTGCATCAAGACACGTACACCTTTGTGCCATCTCATGTGTCTGGCAGTTCTTTTAAAAGAAACAACCGTTTCAATTGAGAAGACACGGACAAGTAAAGAAGCTGCTTATGTGGGACTTCGGTCATCACATTATCGCCATCATCATTAGCAACTTCAAAATACCTTGATTTATTATAATTTAAGCACTTGATGTCTTTGTCATGTTCTTTCTAGAAAAAGCATGCAGTTTTCAGAGCACACATCGGTTTCTCATATTTCATATAGAGACCAAATAGCAATTTCTTCGACTGATACATATCTTTAAGCACTTTATGAGGTTGTGGAAGGATATCGTTGATCAATTTAATGAGATCCTTGTAGAAGTTATTAGAGAATAAGTACTTAGACTTAATTTCCATAAGTCTGATCATGAAAGAAAGGAGGGTCACTCCCGTGTGTTCATCACACATACACGAGTGCATCACAAACAATACTCAGATTATAACCATGTTTCGAATAGTAAATAGTACCTTATTATAATGTCCAAATAGTCTCAAATGACAAGTTCTAATAACATTGCAGAAGAAAAACTAAGCAACTAGTAGACTCCATCACCACAGGCATTTGACAGTAACATGTACGCCTAGTACTCCTCAAAATCCTCCGGATACTCCAAATTATCACATGTTACTGAATTAATGTAGGAATAGCAAGATTGAGCACATGTCGTACTCAGCAAGTGTGGGAAAATATGATATGTAGCTTAAACAAGGACGGTAATAAATGATTCATTGCAGAAAAGCACATTTCATTTACAAAGTAAGAAAATGTGACTGATGATTACTATGTGAGGGCAATTCCCATCATAACCCAAATAATCCAACAATACCATATCCAATTCCATCGATTACCATTACCAACCATTCAACAACCATCCATTGTATTTAACCATAAACATCCACATTTATCCATAACCATTCATATTCAATATCAATAACCAAATGTCTAACAAAATCGCAATTCCCACCATTATGCAACACTCAGGTTCATAACTCTGATCATGTGAGTGTCCAGTTCGCTCGTAACCAAGAGCATGGCTATCATTATAGTTTTACACTCTACAGAGGTTGCACCACTTTACTCACAAGTTCGTGATTTCATCACCTTCTAGTGACTAGGGAATCTCAATTATGTTGTCTCACACTTTCATCGTATGTGGCCAAGAGATAACAAAATAGCCTTTACAAAGTGACTACCAGCACGTGCGAACACACTAAGGTTTCATCGGAGGTGATGTCTCACAACTGAGCACATCCATCCAAGGGCCTCCTCTTGTGCCGTTCGTATCCCAAGGCAGTCCTGCCACTATATCAAACCCAACTGATTCCCATTCCCCAACCCTCCAAATGACCTGAATGATGCTGACAATACACTAATTAATTGGCTAAGCCGCACCCATACTTGGCCCAGTGGTGGTACTGTAATCCTAAGTGGTTTCTCCACGAATCGGTCCTTAGATCTAAAGCAAGCAAAACCACCGAGTCATTCCAACCCATTCCACATAACTGACTTGCTTAGATCCTTATGTTACATGTTGCTAAGGGTCATTACCATCATCTTGCATAGTTCACATGATTAAAAGTTCATGATTGAGTTATTTAGTTATTCTCGATCCCAATTAGGCAAAGCGAAGCAAAAACTTGAAAATACCATTCCCGACTCTCTACATTACATCCCGAGCGACAAGGTAGGGCATACAAGTCTAGGAAACACCTATCATGGGTTTTCCCATAAAATTGACACAAGCATGTAGGTTCAAAATAAACATTTCAAAAACAGGATCAAAATGTTCATGTGCACTTGCCTTACTCCGGTGGCTGGTTTGGATCGAGAGCTTCAAAGTTTTTGTGTTGAAGGTCCTGGTAAGTACCCTGTAGAGCATTTCATTCTATTCCATGCGACAATCATGCAAAACAACATCACAATCAATAAATGCTCATACATTAAACAATATACCATGATATGCATGGATGATACAATTATGGTGTAGTACATTTTATTAAGTTACCACTATGGCTTATTAACTGGATAAAACTAAGTTTTACGTGGTTGAGTCAGTTTTGAGTCATTTACAGAAAAACTGGAGAAGTTTCAGAGTATTATGGAATTCAAAAACCGAACTAGTCCGCACTAGGGTCGGACATGTCCGCTTTGGACTGGACTAGTCCACTCAGGACCGAACAAGTCCTCTATGGTCCAGGGTTTTGCGAACTTCCTAGCTAGGGCGTGGTTTGATTCGAGGATGGGTCAATATAGAAGTGGAAAGTTGGGTCTAAGGTAGCTACCGTGAATGTAGTAGTTCAACGGTCGTAGATTGGGCGTAGCACACAAAATTTAATGTCTAGATCCGTTGACGATGAATCAGCGACAAGACGTAAAAGAAGAACGTTGATTACAAAGAGTTGATGAAGAAGAACGCAGTAGCGACGACGATCTTGCTAGTTCCTCCTTCCTTCCTCTTCCTTATCTCTCTTCTCCTCCCTTCCTTGCAGCTAGAGCTTCCTCTCTTGAACTGTGGCTCACGGTGTGATGCCAAGGCTGTGGGGTTTCTCACATGGCAAAGGTGAGAGGAGATATTTTGTTGTTTATATAGGGGAGGAGTAGTGGGGTTAGGGTGGAACCCTAGTAGGACTAGGTGGGGACAAGTAGGGGCCTTGGTGGGGTCCCTCTTGGGCTCCTTGGGGGTGGGGCACGACGTTCTAGGGTCTTAATATGTCAATCACTTAATAAAACCTCGTGGAGCGAAATTTGAATCCAAGACGAAACCCTAAATACCAGACGAGTCTGTTTCCTTTCTGTTGTCACAACGGACTAGTCTGTTATTGAGAAGACAAGTTCGTTGTACCACAACAAAAAATAGATTTCGAACTTGATTGAGAATATCCAGACAAGTACGAATTGGGAACAACAGCATAACTGGACTTGTTCGCAAAATTAAACGGACAAGTCTTTTGCTCTGAAGAAACTGAATTAGGCCAGAACAGACAGGTATACCGAACTACTCCAGAGTTTGGACTGGACAAGTTCGTACCCAGAATTGATTTTAGTTGTTATTTTGGCTCTAATTCATTTTATTATTGTTCCATTTTGTGTTGTCTTATGGTTAACATGTATGGGAATAATTGCAATGCACGATGATGAAAAACGAGGGTGTTACAACGGTTGTTTTGCGGCATTGAGAAGCTTGAAGAATGTGCCTGCCTCCATTGTAGGAGGATCCTCCGTTTGTATAGCTTCTAGCATCTCATCCATCCTATCAACCCCTATGATATCATTGTCCTCATCCACTTCTTCTATGACTCGAGAAATAGTCTCGCTATGGAATCTCCTTACCTTATAATGTGGCAAGTAACCGTTTCAACACAAGTGTATCGAAACTGTCATTTTGTCCATAAACTTTGTATTCTGACATTTTATCGATTGTTAACAACGAAAATGCTCGATCGCTAAAATCATCTTTCTTGGCAAACCACTCATCGGAGTGACCGCCACCTTTCTTGTTCCAACCAGTGTACAACCAACTATGGTCTAAACCCATATTTAACTCTGCAGTTTAAAGCAAGATAAGTTATAGTTACTTTATAGATTGTTTAATGTCATGACCTTACGTATATTGAAAAGGATAGGTCGTAAACCCAACCAAGAGTGATCGAGAGGAACATGCTTATGACAAGATGCGGGTCTAGATCCAGACAAAATTTCGGCAGCATAACCTATCTGTTCTCCAACTGTACACCCGAAAATGGTGCAGCAGAGTACATTAGGGATATACCATCGAAATCTCATCCGGATCCATACCTGCATCTCGTCATAAGCACGCCTCGTTGGTCACTCCCAGGCTGTCCAAAAAGAGATAATTCCGAATCTACACGCCTTACATGCGTAACGCATGCGAGACGGGTCGGTTCGAAACGAGTGACACATATTGTATAGGTTATGTTAATCTTTTATTTTTAAGTCATTTACGAGAGATAGGAAAGAACGAGAGTGAGTACGAGGAAAGAACGAGACAAAGTACGTTATGCCCCCCCCCCCCCCCCCCCCGGTTAACTTACGACGGCTTTAGGGTTAGCCGTCGTAAGTGTATCAGAGATGAAACTGCACTGTCGGGACCCACCATTGACGTGCTTGTGCTTGTCCTCACCATCGCTATTTGCCTCCGTACCCGTCTAAACACATACTTTACCACTAAATGGACCTTGTCGGGCCCAAAATGGGTTGTATCAGGCCAAGCCGGCTAGAAGTCCATTTATGTACATATAGTAATTACACATTCAAGCAATCAAAATATTAATGAAACAATAATAAATTAAACTACTAAACTAAACTCATATGCGTTAATAATCTAAGCAATTAACAATTTATCTAAAAGGGCATAATTGCTTTAATTAACAAACATAATTAAATCTAGGCAAAAATTAAATCTGAGCATACCAATTCATCTAAACCTAAACATAACAAGGATATCACTTAAACCTGAGCATAACAAGCAATTCAAAAAAGTTACAGCTAGGCAATTCAAATAAATCTAGGCAAGAATTAAACCTAAACATATCAATTCATCTAAACCAAAGCATAACAAGAATATCAATTAAAGCTAAGCATAATTATAAATTCATCTAAACAAGCATAGGAAAAAAATTACCTAGCTCACAAAGAGCCGTCGGCTGGAAGGGAGAGGGTGTGTGGGGCCGTCAGACGGAGTGGGAGGGATGGCCGGTGTGGGAGGCAACGCCAGGGGCTGAAGATGTGGCTTTGGGAGGCGCGAGGCATCAGGGAGGCCGTAGGGGAGGCACGACATCGGGGAGCAATGAAGGTTGCGTCGTTGGGAGCAACGGAGGCGGTGGCGTTGGGAAGCAATGGAGGCTCGCAACTTCAGGAGCAATGGAGGTGGTGGCGTTGTGTGGTGTGAGAGAGAAAGGAGGAGGGAGGGCCGCGCGGATGGTGTATATCCCCTGATTTACAATGGTTTGGGTAACTTAGGACGGCTTAGGGTTGGGTCGTCGTAAGTTACGCTCTTAAATACGACGACCTCTTTACTTACTATGGTTTAGGGTTGGACCATCGTAACTTAACATCTAACTTACAACAGCTCTTTTATTTATGATAGCTATAGACCTGCGTCCATCGTAAACTGACTTATTTGAGACGGCACTGCGGGCCGTCGCAAGTTAGTCCATTTACGATGGTGGACCGTCGTAATTTACTTTGACCTTCTTAAGTGGACGAGGTTCCTGTAGTGCTATTTGTGTTACCTGTAGCGCTATTTGTGTTGCCTCCCTGTATGTGTATATAACATCAGATAATTAAATGAGGACGGAAGGAGTACATCACAAAATTATGTTTTGCATCATTTCTCTTTCATGCTTTACCTCGCATAATGAAGTTCTCCTGCTATTCTGCAAATGAATGGATGGATTCAAACGACATATAAGAAGGGGTCAGTGGGGTTGATTGGTCAACCTGATGCACACTATCAACTTATGGATTTGTACATGCCGGGACACTCTTTGTAAATTACAGAAATATTGGTCACGCGAGTGCACAACCACAAGCTGGTAGTTGCTTGAGTCAGTTAAAATGTGCATGCATGTTGGTTCATGTGTTCGTGCGCTGGGTTTACCACGTTTTGTTGCATTTTTTTCTTTTCTCGAGCGCTTACCTTTTTGTTATAGTATAGTAGCAGGGGTGGAGGAAGCATCTATCTAGAATGAACCTTGAATTCATAAAGCGGTATGTGCCCAGACGAATCTTGTTCCAGTTGTCTCCAGTAAACGTCAGGACACCACTGAATTTTCAAGCTCACGACTATTTCTCATCAGGACATATATGTATCTAATAAGAAAAGCATATAACCCAAACAAGTACGAAGTGACATTTCAGTTAACAATAATAATTGGCCGACGAGCGACACTACCATTTTTCTCAATGCGACCTAACCTTTTTTATTGTTCTGAAACACAGGACCGGAACATCAGCATTCAACCGTACCATATGCATACATGTTCAATTCAAACGGTGACTTCCAAGATCTCACGACCACAAGCATTACAAATAAAGAGTCTCTTAGGTTTTAATTTTATGGAGCAGATTCACGATATATCAAGAATATGAAATATAACCGAAATGAGTTTTTCTACGAAGTAGATTCTTAAAAATCTGAAACTTTTTCCAATTAAATTAAAATTCCTCCCACCCTAGAAATTTTTATATTTTTCATCCAACTATTGAAAAAGGAAAAATTACTAACCTATCACTTACACATACAAATTATTTTCTTTCTCAGAGCGCACAACAGTTTTTTCAGAACTCACAATTAAAATCAGATTGTTGACGGTTAAACAAAAGTTGACGCGCGCGCGGTGTCAAACAAGCTCATATGAGGCACATAGAGCTCACATGCATGGTTTGCACCAGCTAAAAAAAGGGAGTATAAGCCGCAGAGGCATGCTGTAAAGCCTACTGAATAGATGTAAATTTAAAGAATCTAGAGGAAGATACTGTAAAAGTAGAAGAAGATAGGTCTATAGAGGATGCTTTAGAGGACAACGAAGATGGTAGCGGTGGGCCCGGATCCAAGTTGACGTGGGGCCAGCAGGCTTGTATTATAAGGCAATTATGCCGATGATTGCTTAGCGCACATGCTTTGCTTGCTGTACCTAATTGTCCCTGGGAAATCAGAATTTCTTTTCTGTCAGTATTATAATCAAGACATACTATTCGTACCAGCGTGCCGGTGTTTTAAGATAAGGACGTTCTCGTGCACCGCACGTGGTCAGGCGGCCCCACGAAAGCAACCTAGCGTATCCACCCACTACTCGAAGGAGCAGCCCATTCCCCCTTCTTGCTGCGCCAACAGTATTTTTCAGCCGTCGGATACGGTTCAATCCAACACACCGACATGCCTGCATGCCTGCCGCCAACTCCCGCGCAAACACGCACGGCGAGACATCTGTGCGCGCGTGCGTGCATGCATGCATGACTCGAGTGTGCCGGCCATATGGCTACCACATGCATTACCCCGGACACGCACATGTACGTGGTCGTGGTGTGGCCAATCACACGGCACAGCTAGCTGCCACCGTCCTCTTCAGCTCCCATCTCTTGGGTCCGATCCGGCCTCTCTCACATATATTTATGTGTCGTTTTTGTACTTGTTTTGCACCAGTATTATATTATCTCTATTTAATTATCTTTATATAAAAGCAGTGTGCCGTTTCTGTTGAAAATGGCCCATCAAGAAATATGTTAAATATATAGGTTCGGAGCAGGCTCAACCGCTCAGGTGCTACAGTTTGCACCCCGCTTTAGGATTTCACAATTAGCACATATGTTGTGCCATGAAAAGCTTACGTGTTATTACATCCGCTGTAACCAATTTAACTATTTGTTTCCATTGTAAAATGTACTAGTCAATCAGGAAATATTATATTTTGATATATTAGTTCCCATAAACGTCTAAATTCGAATAGTCATATACATAAACAAGACGGTCAAAGTAAATGAAGAAGAGTTTCACCATCCAAATTGTGCGTGGTCGCAGGGCCGGTCCTGACTTTTCGGAGGCCCGGGACGAATAAAAAATTAAAGCCCTCTAGTTGATCATAAATATAAAGAAAAATTATCAATTATAACTACTCTCTATTCTGAAAAAAAATGATATTTAGAACAAGAAATCGCTAGTTCATTTTAAGTTAAATTAGCTCCGCTAAACGTCACTTATTTCGGAACGGGGTGAGTGTTTTATAAAGTTCATTCTCACTAATATTGTCACAAAAATAAATTTAAAAACACTTATACGAATTAAAAATACAATTGATTGAAACTTATCTAATGATATAAAATAAAATTACTTTGAGTATCTAACTGAAATTATGTGTAAGAGTTAAACTATCACTTAATAATGTTCAGTTAGTACAACCTTAGATGAGAGAAAAAATATGAGAAAATCAGTTAGCTAGGAGTATACATAGATTGATTAATGCATAAAAAATAACAGGTGAAATTAAGCTTAGAAGACATAAGCTATTAAGTGTTGGCAGGCAAACCGGGAGCCTTCGGAAGTCCTATACATCACGGTCGCGACAATTGACAGATAAGAATAGGAGTTCATATTCGAGTTATCGACGCTTAATTCAAGAGACTATGTGAGCCGGTAGCATGGAGTGGTCGGCCCCCGACTCTGCATGACCATAGGTATTGTCGGGAACACTCTTGATTCTAAGTTGGAATAGTTAGTTGGATCAAATCTAAAAGTCAAATTCACTATCCTTCTGACTGTTATTATTAGTTTATTAATCATTGATCGAATACCAGTTAAATCACATTCATTTGTATAAATTTAGAGCTTGACAATATATATAACTTAAATCTAAATGGGGCTCTTAATTTTTGAGGGCCCGGGGCGGTCGCCCCTTAGGCACTGCCCAGGGCCGGCCCTGCCTGGTCGCGTGGACCGGATGAACGTTTACCTGTTGGAACGGATCGAGACTAACTGAGAAGGAAAAACTACTGGAAGTAGATAAACCTGATAGTGGGTCAGAAACCGAACCATGTCCAGACCAAACCATTGTTATTGTTGTAATTCAACCCAAACCAAATCACCCCACCAATTCAGTTATTCAAACCAAACCAGACCAAACCAAATAAAAAAATCAGCCCAACCCAAACCAAACCGAAGCCCTCAATATAGTTTGGAATTGGGTCCAACCCATTTGCTGTTTCGGTTCCAGCCCAACACGCTGCGGTGGCTCAGCCGACTGTTTCCCTTTCACCAACGGACGGACAAAGTTTGCTTAAAAAATTCATTCTTCTTCCCATTTAAAAAATTCAAAACTCTGACTTGTGAAGCTACAAATTTGTAAAAAAAAAAGATTGTAAACTAATATAAAATGAGCAGATTTAACTATAGAGAGCCAAAAAACATTTGTAGATTTTAAATAAAAAATATTTAAAGTTGATAGCTTTAAAAACTTATTTGAGTTGCAAGGCATTAAACACTCATATTGCTACAAGACGCAACAATACCATCTAATACTGAAACGATCAAACAAGAGATATCTAACCCAAAATGATAGGCGGATATGTGAGTGTGAATCAAGCACACACATTTTGGAAAAATAATAAGGAAATTAGGGATCCAATTCATAATTCATTCCAGCAACATGATAGAGTTGGCTGGACACATAGACGACAGGGACAAACTTCAAAGGGAATCAATTGTTGTTCACCTGTAGGGACTGTATATATTAAGCACTTGGGATTCATAACACAGGAAAAAGGTACCAACATCTGCACTGGGTGGAATCTAATATTTCAAAGGCACAAGGGGCCATGAATAGACTAAGTAAGTAAAGTCTGAATAACACTCACATGCATAAATAACATTTGTCTAACCATGACAAGCATTTTTATGGTTCAATACTGAAAACCAGCCAACAGACTCCACATGTAAGTTATTAAAACTGAAACAAGAGTGGTGCAACTTTCATAATCCCATTTCACAATATAAGTACAAACTAAGTGAAGCAACTATTTCAATGCAAGTGACAGTGTGGCCAGCGCTGAAGCAGTCTTCGGCTGGCTTCTTGCAACCCATCTAGTGCTCCAAGAAATACTCAATCCTTTTGTTAATTCTCTGCAACATTTTGATCAGGGAGAGCACCATGTACGAAAATTTAGTACCAACTATCAGCAACACCTATTTGATATAATAAATTTGATAAAAACATTGATAAATGGACCACAAACCCATGATTAAATAGATTAGTCAGTACATGGAACACAGGCCCAATACCGCACTGTAAAACAGATGAAACAAGCTCAAGCAAACAAGAACACCGCCTGCAAATGAATCTTGTGTATATTGAACTAGGAATTAAAAACAAAGGATCACTACAGAACACTCAACATGCAATAGGTAAACATCTATCGTACTAGCAGATTTGGCCCATTAATCAAAAGCACAATTTCTCACACTGCAAAACCGGAGACGTGTGTGCCACAGATCGAGTTTAGCTGCTGGATCGATTAGCCCCCATGCTGGATCGACTCGCCAAAAGAAAAACAATGATGTACTTTAGACCAGAGAATGAAGAATCGCTGCCATTTTCTTGCAGAGAAACTCTCACTGAAGCTTAACGTCTCTTGGATCTTGGCATGGCGACGGGAACCTACCGAGCTCCGCCTGTTGCTGAGGTGCCGGAGGTGAAAGAGTTGGCAGAGGCGGTGGGCGTCTAACAAGGCTCTCAGAAGCTCGTCGCCATCTTGCCAATCGCCAGCTCGAAGATCCGGGAAGCCCCATCCAACATCTGCCTCCTGCTCGTTGGCAGGGTTCGGTGCAGTAGTCGTCCTCTGCTGCGGCGACGGAGGCGGGAGCGACTCGAAGGGGTCATTGACCTAAAACGGCGGCGGCGGCAGGCCAAGCACACGACGAAGAATACGATCCTCGGAGACGGCAACACGGTTGGGAGTCTGCAGTGGCTATCTGGATGTGGCGGCGGTGAGGGAGGTCAGGTACTCGAAGTTGCAACCCGTGGTTCCGGAACCGGTTGTAACCTGTTCGAAGTTGAAACCGTACGTATCCGACCCAAACCGAACCAAACCGTTTTTTTCATCAACCCAATCTAAACCAACCCGTTATTCACTTCAGCCCATTTCCACCCAATCCGGTTTCAACCTGAATGAAAACCAATCCATCAAAACCGGTTTCAAACCAAACCGTTTGCAGGTTTAGAAGTAGAGTCGAGTAACAATGACGCTGTGCGTTTGAATGGTCAAGGGTCATAAACCACTTCATTAGTACGTCTGGTCGCCTCTTACGAGGGAATTTCCTACTGGAACTTTCACCTTTAACATTCAAAACATGTTTTAGATACCCAAGTCAACCCACATGCTTCGGAGTATCATCAACCAATGGCAGCATATACCAGCAGTATCCTATCGACGTCAAGAACGATGACTCCGTCTGTCAACTAGGCAAGATTCGGTTGATCCCCGTTTTCAAGAATACACAGACATTACCAACCACCAATGGATTGCCACCTCGTTCCCGCCACACAAACCATATTTATTAACCAACCTCAGATGTTTAAAATGTTTTATGCTTCCGATGGCATCCACCGTCCATTCCTGCTGCCTGCCTGCCTTGGCGCTTACTCAGAGAAGCTCGCTTGAAAAAGACCGGCCGCATCGCATCTGCTCCTTGGGGACGCGCGGGCCTTGACGCGTCGGCCGATCTGGCATCGCCGGCACGACGGCTTCGCCGCCGGCGCACGTAACGCCTTGTGCTTACTTTACTGGCTCTTTCTGCTCTGTTGCCTGCGTGCCGGCTCCAAAGGCTCCGGGTAGCTGGCTGCGTCGCCTCGTGCCGTCATCGTGCATGCCAGGGTTGCAGGCCGTGCCGCCTAAGTGTAAAATAGCGGTTGCTCCGTTTGTCTTTTTGCTGCTTTTCGGGCTTTTGCCACCGCTCCTTTTCGGATCTCAATGAAGCATTTTGAGCAATTGATAAATGGTCTGTGATTTGTTGTGTTGCCGGACTGCAACATGATTATATTTATATAATTGTTAGTTTAGTGTCCGTTTGTTTGGTCGCGTACCCCCATTTTCTCTTGTTTACTCTGTTTTTTTAACTTTCATCTGTCGGCAACACTTTGTTTTAAGCTTATTAAGCCCAAACGGTATGGATATTCTGTGTACACAGACAGAGGAAGTAATGCCTGGATCCATTAGATTCTGATTTTTTATTGATATATTTCTACAAGATCAGTTTTGGACAAATAAGAATCGCAGAATCACGTATCATTTAACCTGTGGAAACAACTCTAACACGCCAGCCATTGTTCAGAAGAAAAGTAGACTGAAGAATTCAGCTTTTACCGGACAAAAAAGTTTAGGGTTAGCTTCACCGGCCCAGCCCAACTTTAATTAGTAAACCATTGCCATTGTCAGCCTTGTTACTAACCATGCAGGAGCTGCTGGCCCAAGACCACTTCCTCCTCAAATACATCCAACTCTACGATTTGAATCCTAGCAGTTTTGCTGTCACATCCTTAAATTTAAATCTTAGACTGTGTACCAATACTATCTGTAAAAATTAGGATTTTACTTTAAATTTTGAAATTTTTATGATAGTTTTAATCTTTTTGTTCGAAGTTTATATGCTTTATTAGTCTTGTTACGTTCAGACTGGCTAGTTACATTAAGGGTTTTGTTGCGTCAAAAAAGAATTTAAAAACTTGATTACAGTTTATCTAATTTAGGAGTACAATTGGGTAAATTCTGTAACCTTCTTAACCCAAATTCTATAACCTGCCTTTTTCCTAGTGGAACCCAAATCCTAGTTTTAAATCCTAGTTGGCAATTAAGCTGGCTGCAACTAGGCATGTCTCCCAATGATACGCTTCCTGCTATCCTTGTTTCTTTATTTCCATTCTGTCTTTTCTTTTTCTGTTATAAAACCCAGACACTCACATATGCATGATTACTCATTACATGAACACACATACATACATCCTACCCCTATAAACCCTAACAAGAGATTGACCTGGTTAACTTAATATTCACAGAGTCATCAAAATGTCTCATTCTCGAAAAAATGTCACCTACCATGAAAAATTAGCCTTTAGCGTAGCACACATGCCCAATCTAGGACTCGTATCTCAATGGGTAGATTTCACCATAAGAAATCTAATGGGGTAAGCTATGCCAGTTTACTTTATCTTGTAAAGGTTACTGCTGCGTAACCAAAGTAACTTACTGATAAATCTGACGCTAAATCAATAGCAGCGACAACAGCCTTTATTTTTCCCCTCTATCTTGCATGTCGTGTTTGTCTATCGGCTGTTTCGTTAGCCGGACTGTTTTTCAATCGTTTTTGGCCTATTACAAGTCAGCTCAGTGCAGCCAATTACTATTATTTCTCTCCTTTTTTTTCCCTGCAACCCGGTGCACTCGCGAATGACCACTAGCAACTGTATACATGCCATATGCATGTGTAAATATTTATCCTCGTGTTATATTAGGATTTTTGTGACATCAAATTAAAGATAGCAGTATCAATGATCAAGTTTTTTTTATATAAAAAAGTGTTGGCTTTTTTGTGCTTGACCCATACCAAATTTTAAAATAATTCCAATAAATCTCAAAGACCCATTAATACAACAGAGCATGATGGTGCTAAATATTTATTCACACATAGAAAGTTGGAGAGGAGCAACTCCTACAGTTGTTCTTCCACTTCCTAAGTGAGAGAGAAGAGGAGAGGGGTGGCCCATGTGCGCTCCCACTACAGGAATCCGTCGATAGGGTGTCGGCCATATGAGCGCCGGTTGCCTATATAAACAGACACTCATAAGGTAAAGGCGTCGGTAAACCGACACACTTAGCCGACGAAGTATATTGGACGCCTTTAACGTCTAAGTGTGTTGGGGCTGACGCATTTATTATCTATGTGCGTCGATTCTAACAGCCGACGCACTTAAAGTTAAATGTGTCGGCCACGGTAACCGACGCACTTAAGTCACTATGCGTCGGTTTCGACTGAACCGATGCACATAAGTCGACACGTGGCGGATTCACCGAGCGCGTGTTTGTGCGTCGGTCCAGTACAAATCGACGCAGATAACCAACTTAAGTGTGTCGGTTTGCAGAGATCGGCACATATAATGTGTCGCGTGGCCGTCCTCCAGTAGCCAGCTATGGGCGTCAGTTTAGACAAAACCGACGCACATAACGTGTCTTTTTTTTTAAATGTTTATTTTCTCTCCCTCCCTAATGGGAAACTTCCATTTTACACACAACAGCAACATATATACAGCATAACAGTTTTCAAACATATGACCATACACAAGTTCTCAAACATAGCACTATACACAAGTTTTGAAACGTTTCAAACACAAGCACAACAAAACACAAGCACAACCGTTCGAAAATGAGTAAACGAAATTCAAATGTCATCGTGGGAGCCTCCACTCGCATGTCCTCCACTCCTATCTCCTCCACTCGCACCTCCGTCATTGATGTTAAAGAAAGCATTGACACCTTCAGGTGTTCCGTGACGAGATCCCTGTAATAGATCACAAATGAAATAGAAACTTAATAACGTAACATGTTAACTCCTAATTACTTAATAACATAACTTTAAAAAGGAGAAGCATATTGGTTTGAACTAAAACTTATCAACAGACTCTCGTATTTCCTCTCACTCTCTCTAACTCTCTTGCCCTCACTCGCTCTCCTACTCTCTCTATCTCTTCTCCTCTCCCTCTATCTCTTTCTCTCTAGCTCCCTCTCTATCTATCTCTTCTTTTCTCTCTATCTCTTCCTCTCTCCCTCTATATATTTATCTCCCTCTCTATCTATCACTTATTTTCTCTCTCTATGTCTTCCTCTCCCTCTCTATCTATCTCTGCCTCTCTCGCTCTCTCACTTGTTTCCTCTTTCACTTCATCTCTCCGCTAGTATTTCCCTTTTATTTTTAATATTGTAGTCATTAATATGTGATGTTATATGAAAATATTATAACAAGTATGCAAGTCATACATACCGCTGTGTCTCCTTGTGATGGGTGAGTCTGCACTGGAGGGAAAGACATCGGTGGGAAAACTGCTTGAAGTTGTGAGATTATAATTAGAATCATTTTGGAATCAAATAAAGGGGGTCAAATGCGAAAATTACAGTTTACCTGGATTATTTTGCTGCAATCCAGAAGCCAACAGTGACATAAATCCGTAAGGTTGTGGAACATACGATTCAACACTCTCAGAACCCTGCAACACAAATGGTTACGATATTGCATTATATAACTGAAGTCAATAAGTTACGTAATTTTATCTGTGAGGAGTCAATCTGTGGTAGTGCTGGTTGCATTGGTCGAGGACCAAAATGAGAACTGGAGCTACCTTAACCCATGAACTACATCAAGTAAATTAGTTGTGATATATCTTAAGTAGATACATTTGTAAATCGAATAATATTTTCAAATAAGAAAATTACATGTTACCTGAGACATATACAAATAATGCATTTGTTGCTGCAACATCTGTGTCTGTTGCTGTTGTTGTTGCAGCAACATCTGTGTCTCTTGTTGTTGTTGTTGCATCTCCTCCTTGGTGCGTCTCAATTCTTCTCGTAATTCAGTCCCTGTAGATGATTGAAATCGACTACCACTAACATTGGACGACCGTCGTCTAACATAAGCCTCATGCTCTACATATCCATCGCCTAACCCAAGTTTATAAAAAAATACAAGTGTGAAAAATCGACATTCATTAACGTACAAATCATCATTATCATTACACATAACTCCCATGTAGTAGACCTCCGCCAACATCGTATGCTGCAGTGACATCCAACGGCTCTCTCAAATAGTCTGAATCAGGTCCATGATTCTTCTTGAAACACTCAACATACTTTTGCTATGATACATTTAGTTAACAGATTAATGTAATACAAGATAAATTGAGTTGATGGATAAAAGCAACAAAGAATCAACATACGTACCAATTTCTGCGTTGATGCCTCATCACACAACACCTCCGGTCGATTCGGGTCTGGACCTTTGTGCCCCTTAAGATAAAACTCAAAAAACGTAGGAGGTGTACCAGTTTCAGCTGTCTACAATATCAAAATCAATAATTTAATCAATGCAATTAATTGAAGCAATCTAAGTATGAATATAAGAATTCATACCATCCTTTGTTTCATACGAACATAACCATTCGGCCCGAAGAAATGCTTTCCTAGCTTGCTCTTCCCGTTTTTTCGATGTCTATGAAAAATATTTTGAACTCAGCTGAACCCCAATACCCGCATAACCATTCCCAAGCCTCCATATTCGCACAAATCTAATCCATATGACTTTGCAAGTACTTCTCCCTAGTGAGGTGAATTTTGGTTACTTCTTTGTTTGTCATAGGCTGGAACATCACCGTCTTGTAGTATACGGTCACAGCCTTGATCCGTGCCTTAGAGAAGGAGTCCTTGACATGTCTCTTTGCTGCATTATGAAAAACTGAACAAGCATATGCTTGACTCACACCCTCCTCCAAACGAAACCTACCCTGCATACAAGTAATAATTAATGTAAAATAACAATAAGATGTAATGTAATGGCAACAATCAAAACAAACTTACCCAGAAGATCTCCCAAACTTTATCCTGACATGTACCCGAATCGCCATACTCTTGAAGCGCATAGTGATCCCAACTATGCGCTGCAATACTTTGACCATCTACTAATACCATCCCGAGATAGCAAAACCGGATGGCGTTTCGCAACTCGGTGTTAACAACTCGTCGATGCCCCTATCCACTGTATCCAAGCTCCACCCAGCACCTAGTACCCTTCGGCCTTATAATTGTCCGCTCGTCTATACTTTTACTTACACCACATAAAAGGTGCCTCCACATCCTTTACGTAAAAAATACATAAAATTAGTTAATTGAAAAGATATAATGAACTTGTTAGTTAATTAAAAATATTACCTAAAGGGACATCGATCGGGGTGTCCTAACTCTTCTAGCTTTGCTCTTCTTGCAATCCTGGCATCTCACTCGGGATCCTGAGGCTCTTCATCTTCTTCCTCATCTCCCTCATTCCCACCATCAGAAGAGGTCCACCACCCAACAGTATCTGAGCCTCCTCCTGAGACTCGTCCTGAGCCTCCTGCTGAGCCTCCTCCTGAGCCTCGCCCTGAGCCTCCAGCTGAGCCTCCTCCTGAGCCACCTTCCTGCTCCGACGTCTGCCTGACAGTCTCTGGTTCCTCCCCGTACAACTCCTCGTACGTCGGGCAACGATCTTTCACCTGTGTCGGACCTCGTGCAGGCTCGCTCGACGTCGGCTCTGCCACACAACTTAAAAACTGCCTCTTCCTCTGCCCACTATAAGGAGTACCCTGAAAATATAAATAAAGAAGTATGTAAAGAAGCAAGAAACAATAGACAATTAATATTAATATTTAAATGTATGTAAAAAACAAGTACCTGAAACGGGTTCGGCTGGCTCGAAGTAGAACTGGGAGTGGAGACCGAAGATCCACTACCCTTCTTGCTCTTCTTCTTCCCCAAACTTGGCAAAAGCTTAAACATCTGCACACATTTTTATAGAAATGATTAGTATACAACATTATATAATAAATAAAGAATGTATACAATAATATTAAAAATCTAAAAATGCGTACAATATAAATCAAAAATCATCAGCATCAGAATCTACTTCTGTCACCCATGCATTAAGATATTCACGTATCTCTTCTTCCATCTCTTCCTCTTCACTCTCTTCCATCTCTTCCTCTTCTTCATCATATCTATCCTCTTCTTCCAAAATCCTTTTCTTCTTTTCCATAATTCGTTGTGATTGCTGAACAAGTTTACTTGAAGGGCCAGCTTGTTCTTCAGACATCAACTCTAACGTATCACTAGCAATTTCTACGAGTCCTATCCTAGAATATATCATAAAATCTTCTGCTTCCTCGACTTCATCCTGATAGACAATACCGTCATCTTTTGAATCTCTATATACTCATCATAACAGTGAGGGCGCACTTCAGGGTTAACTGTATACACAACCCACCAATTTTTAAAACTTGGGTGAGGATAACTTAAATAGCACACTTGTACCACTTGATTCGCAAGTACAACATTGTTGTTATGGGTTGTGTATCGTGACTTGTGGTTGACCTCCACCATTACAAAATCATCAACTCGTGTGCCCGATGTTAGATCAAACCATGGACAGTCGAAAATCACAAGTTGAAGTGTTTTTGGACTGCCAAATGTGTACTCTATTATTTTTTTTAAGAACACCGTAGTATTCTGTCACTTTTTCACTACCCTCTGTGCCAGTTATCATTACTCCACTATTTGTAGTGGCAGCAAGTGGACGACTTGCTTCTAAACTTGCCGTCCGAAAACGATATCCGTTGATATCGTACCTGCTAAATTCTGTTGCTCTCAATTGAACATGCGACATCTATCGCAAGTCATCGGAGATGTTGACATCTTTCATACACTACATGAATAAACAAAGTTAGCATCTTATGATAAACATGCGAACTAATATTGAAAGAAAAAACGGATACAAAATTACATGTTCACGGAACCAGTCCACAAAGCTTTTCCCACCGTTTATGCCATGCTGACGCATCTTATCCAATTGACTTTGTGTAGATTTTCGTGAAGATTTTCAATACAACTTGTCAAACATTTCAAAATATGGTAACACCTCCTCCATGCTGAAAAATATGTAAAGCATGGTGTAGTTCCTCTCTTGTGCTAAAATATAATGATAATTAGCAGCCCCAACACCTTTACCCTTCCATTGAAAAATCTTAAGCTCACTCGCAGATTGCTCTTCTACATTATGATATCGTCTTACACTTGCATTCACGTCATTGGCACGTGAAAAATATTTGTTAGAGAAGTTAGTAATCTCTTTAGCTGCAAATTCTTCTGCAATACAACCCTCAACTCTTGCTTTGTTGCGCACTATAGCTCTAAGTTTCTTTAATTCTCTTTCTTGGCTATACATCCACCTGGATTGTGCACGACCTGCTACCAATGCTTCATAAGATAAATGCACCAGCAAATGTTGCATAATATTCATAAATCCAGGCGGGAACACTTTTTCCATCTTACATACAAGCACAACAATTTCTTTCTCCCACCGTCGCATCATCTTTTTTGACACTTCCTTAGCACAAATATGTCTATAAAAGTAGCTAAGTTCAACAAACATCTTCCACAAATCAGGTTTGAAGTAGCCACAAAACATTACCGATATAAGTCTCTCCATCATAATGTGATAATCATGGCTTTTCAACCCATTCAGTTTACCAGTGTTGAGATTAACACTTCGTTTTATGTTTGCTGCATAGCGGTCTAGAAACTTCAGTGTTTTCAACAAACTAAGTATTTGCTTTCTTTCTTCGGGTCTAACACGGTATTGAGCTCGTGGCCTACTTTCATTTCCGCTTGCATTTGTTATAACCTCAAGCCCAGGACGATCGCAAATATCAGCTAAGTCTTTCCTCGCACTCAAATTATCTTTAGTTTGACTGATAAATCAAAACACATGCTTATGATGCTTTCAACGAAATTATGCTCCTGGTGCATCAAATATATGTTGTGCGGTAAAAGCAACGCTTTTGCATATGGTAGCTCCCAAAGAAAAGAAATATGAGTCCAGTTGTGTTCTATACCATACCCTTCGAAACCACCTTCAGCGGACTCTTTTAACTTTGCATGCCATGCCATTTTTTGTTCACTTGTCAATTGACGAGGGGGTCCTTCTGTAACACTTTTGCCTTTTCGAAATGATCGTGTATCACTCCTATAAGGGTGATTTGAAGGAAGTAATCGTCGATGGCAATCAAAGAAGCTGACTTTTCTTCCATACTTCAACCTGAAGGCATCAGTGTCAGCCATACATATGGGGCAACACAATTTTCCATGGACACACCAACCAGGCCAAATGCTTTATGCTAACAAATCATGTATAGACCATAGATATGTGACACGTAAAGTAAATTAACATTTCATATGACTGTCGTATGCCTTTACACCTTGCCATAACTCTTTCAACTCCTCAATCAACGGTTGCATAAACACATTAATTTTCATCCTAAGATGTTTAGGACTAGGAATGATGGCCGCGGGGAATATGTATCCTTCTTTCATGCACATGTTGGGAGGGAGATCGTAAGGCATGATGAAAACAGGCCAACAAGAGTATGGACTGTTACTTGTGTTGAAAGGAGTGAAAACATTTGTTGACAATCCAAGACGCACATTTCTTGGATCTTTACCAAACTCCGGATTGAAACGGTCTAGAGTTTGCCATGCCACGCCATTCGAAGGATGTACCATAATATCTTTGTCATCGCTCTCACGTAACCCTTCTGAATGCCACCTCATCTGCTTTGCTGTTTCTTCAGAAAGGAACAACCGTTTAAGCCTAAACGTGATAGGCATGTACCGAAGCTGTTTAACCGGTACCTTTGTACTTATTTCCTCCCCATCATCATTCAAAACCTTCACATGTCTAGATGCATTGCAATGCATACATTGAGTATCGTTTTGGTGTTCCTTCCAAAACAACATGCAATTATTCTCGCACGCATCAATTTTCTCATAACTCATGCCCAGACCTTCCAAAATCTTCTTTGAATGATATATGTCTTCCGACATCTTATGTTTTGTCGGAAGGAGATCATTGATCAACTTCAGGATACCATTGTAGCAATTGTTTGCAAAATTGAACTTAGACTTCAACCCCATAAGTCGTGTGACCGCCTGCAGAACGGTCACACTAGCGCCCTCATATACTTTTTCATACGCGGAGGCAAGAAGTCTGTAAAACTTCTTGACCTCCTCTGGCAGTGACTGCTCTTCGTACTCTCGACCAACATCCGCCATCATCTCATCCGTCTGATCTTCATTCTTGTTTCCGTCTGACTCACTAGCATGATCCATCTCTCCATGCTCACGCCACACTAGATAGTCTGGCATAAATCCGTGCTTACAAAGGTGCAGCATCATTTCAGACCTCTCCAAACGTCGACGATTCTGGCACCTGCTACACGGACATTTCACAAAACGAGCACCACTAGGAAATGCTTGGTTCACGAACACATTTGCGATTTGTGCCCATTCCAAAGTGTACACACCATCTGAACTCCATCCATCATACATCACCTTACGGTCGTCACCCATTTTTCAACTTATACCTTCAAAGCAGAAAAATCATTATAATTAGTTTATTTTCATATTATGTGACGGTCACTACAACTAGGCAGATAGGTCCTAAACCCACCCAAGAGTGGTCGAGTGGGGCGTGCTTATCACGACACGCGTGGTCTGGATCGAGACGAAATTCGACAGCATAACTCCACTGTTCTCCACTGCACGCCCGAAAATAGTGCAGCAGAGAACATCAGGGTTATACCATCGAAATCTCATCCAGATCCAGACTCGTGTCTCATCACAAGCCCCCCTCCCCCTGATCCACTCCTAGGCTGCCCAAAAAGGGACAATTCCGGACCTTCACGTCTCACATGCCAATAGCATGTGATACGTGCCAATTTGAAATGGGTAATCAAATTCTATAGGTTATGTTACTCATTTTCATTTTTCAATAATTTACGAGAGAGGAAAGAACAAGACAGAGGAGGAAAGTTGGTCAGAGTTTAAAGTTCTAAGTCCGGATCCACCGTTAAGGCGCGGTTAATTAGTCATCCTCATTGTTGCCGTACGCATCTGTGCTCGTCTTAACACATACTTCACAACTAGAATCATCTTTCATTACAATCCTCTAAAGCTACCATAATTATAAAAATATTTACTATATTACAAACACATAATTAGTCATCATATCGCAAATGCTAAAAAGAAGCAATCACAACATGATACGAACTTTTAATCACATTCAAATCATATAACATAATGAATATGAATCACATTCACGAGTTAGCAACTATATAATATGAATCACATTCACGAGTTAACACTAATCACATATTATGATAAAGCATTACTTTCACAAGTTAGCAACTATATGATATAATATTCAACTCTAATCACATACAACGCTAATCACGTACTTGCAATGCACCTAATATGTTACCTTCGCACTTAGGGTTGAACCGACGGGCAAGGTGGATGGGGGCGCCGGCGGCCGAGGTGAACGGGGCGCTGGACAGGAGCCGTAGGAGGGCACCGGATGGGGGAGGCGGAGGGGACGCCCGCGAGGCAGCGGGCAGGCGGCGGTCGAGGCAGGACGGGGGCGGTGCCGGCGATCGAGCCGGATAGAGGGGTGGACGGGGGGCCGGACTGGGAGCCGGACGGGGAGACGGAGGGGATGCCGGCAGGCGGGCCAACGGGCAGGGGCGTCAGCAAGGCGGCGGGCAGGCGGCCGCACTGGCGGGCGAGTTGGGTGCTCTCGGGCGCGCGCGGGAGAATGGAGTACGTGGGAGAAGAGAGGAGGCAAGAAGGGATTAGGTTTCGAGTGGGGCCGCTTAAGAGCGTCGGTTTCTACCCGGCCGACGCTCTTAGAGCCGGAGCCAGCCGGGCCCGCCGTATGAGCGTCGGTTTAACCGACACATATATTATAAGCGTCATTCTGGCCGACACATTTAATATGTGTGTCGGTTTGGTCCAGAAAACCGACGCCTCTAACTTATGGGTGTCGGTTTCCGAAAACTGACACCCCTAGACGTGTTAAATGCGTCGGGGCCAACGCATATAGATAAACCGACACCCTATTCATCATTTCTTGTAGTGTCCACCTCCTAGCTCGCCTCACCCCGCCCCGCCACACGAGCGTTAGTGTGAATTCGAGCGGAGCCCAAATTTTATTTTTGCTGCAGAAAATTAACTTGGGATTTTGGACTTCCAAATTGGTCCGAGTCCAAGTTTGAGATGGGTACATCTACAACTACCGAGTCGGTAACGATGCGGATCCTCTAGATCGCAACCAAACACTCTCTAAACCTCTATTTATAGCAGGCATGCATGGCAAGGGAAACATCCCATGATTGGATCAGATCAATCCACGTTCGCGTTCCTTGCGCCACCATCATAATCTACTGCATTTGAAATGCCACTGTGCTCAACGATCGGGTGAGAAGGTCTCCAAAACCGCTAGCCCTTACGACCCAACATCGGGAGAGGGTGAATAAGGTTTTTGGGAAACGCTCCATGCGACTGCTCGCATTCTTTGTCATGGGTCGCTTACCGCGGAGATCGGGCGCTGCTGCCCAACATCGCTACTGAAGTCTACATCGACTAATCATCGTCAAGTTAGCGACTACATCTACAGCTGTTCCTCTGACTACAAATCAGTACATGCAATTTGCTAGTCCTTATTGGTGTTTATCATTGTTGAATTCACATGTTTTTCCAGAATTATTCAGTAAATTGTCTTTTCCTTCTAGTAATCCAAAAACTTATTTTACGCAATTTCCTGAGTTGAACATGATGACTTTAGCCAATGTACTAAGGCCGAAGAAGTTCTCTGGTGTGCACTTTAAGAGGTGGCAAGTTAAGGCCACACTCTGGGTCCAATCCCTAAAGATCTTCTGGGTAACCGAGGGTAGGCCTCAAGGTTTTTTCTCTACTGAAGAGCAGATGAAGTTCAAGGAAGTTAATTCTACCCTAAGAGGATGTATCTTAAGCGTTCTTGACAACAAACTTTGTGATGTTTATATAACAGTCAGACGGAAAAAAATTTGGGATGCACTTAACGCTAAGTATGGTGCAACCGATGAAGGTGATGAACTGTATATTATGGGGATTTGCATAACTACAAGATGGTTAACTACTGTCCTATAGTTGAATAAGCTCATGAGATATAATGCATTACGAGAGAGCTCCACCTCCTTAAGTGTCCCTTAGCCGAACAGTTTGTGGCTGGTTGCATTATTGCAAAGTTACCTCCTTCGTGGAGGAACTTTGCCACAACTCTGAAACACCAAAGAAAATAAATATTAGTTGAAAACTTGATAGCATCTCTTGTTGTTGAGGAGAAAGCTCAGGCTAAGAACGGTACTGAAAGGGAGGTGAGGGTCAATCTGGCGCCAATGCAAATATGGTACAGGAACAGAATGTCAAGAACAAAGAGAACAACAAATCTCAATTCAAGCCAAATAAAACTATTGCTTTCAAGAAGAACAAGTCAAACAAAACCAATGAGAGTTGCTGCTATACCTGTGGTGAGTAGGGACACTTTTTAAAGGATTGTCCTTATAGGACAGATCGCAGTGGGAAAAAGAATGTCAACATTGTGAGATCTAGCAATGCGGATGGGTACGGTAATTTCTTTACTGCTCTTTCTATTTCTCAAACACTATCTTGGTGGTTTGATATAGGTGCTAATGTTCATGTATGTTCTGACATATCTATATTTACTTATTACCAGTTCTTCTTAGATTTCTTCATCCTAATGGGGAATGGGTCACATGCTTCTGTTCGTGATGTTGGCACGGTCGATCTAAAGTTCACTTCAAGAAAGATTATCCGACTGAAGAACGTGCAGCATGTCCCTATTATGAATAAGAATCTTGTTAGCGGCACCCTTTTATGTAGAGACGGGTTTAAATTAGTTTTAGAGTCCAATAAAATAGTTTTGTCGAAGCATGAAAAATTTATTGGTAAAGAATATGAATGCGGAAGCTTGCTCCGCTTTTCTCTTTCGTAGTTTAATAATAAGTCAGTAAACATATTTGTGGTAGTGTTAATGATGATGCAAGTGTTGGCATTTTCTTTTATGTCATGTTAGATTTAATTTAATATCGACTATCTAGTCTCAAATTAATTTCTGAATTCACCATTGCTAAAGGTTCTAAGTGCCATAGTTGTGTGCAATCAAAGCAGACTCGAAATTCTCACAAGTCGTCCGAGGAGAGAAACTTGGCACTGTTAGAAGTCATGCATTCTGATCTCTATAAGATAAATGATTTGTTGACAAATGGTAAAAAGAAATACTGTATGACACTAATAGATGATTCTACTAGATTCTGCTATGTTTATTTGTTGCAAACTAAAGATAAAGTTTTAGACTACTTTAAAATCTATAAATCTGAAGTATAAAATCTATTAGAGAGAAAAATTAAACATCTTAGATCAAACCATGGTGATGAGTTTTTTCTCAAAATATTTGGTGATTTCTGTGAGGAACACGTTATTATACATGATAGGACGCCTCCCTATTCACCCTCATCAAACGGGGTAGCGAGAGGAAAAATCGCACATTGTGTCACTTGGTTAATTCCATCTTAGACACTTTTGGTTTATCTAAGGCATGGTGGGGGGTGTCTATTGATTTCATGTCATGTCCTAAACCGAGTTCCAAACAAGAATAAAGAAAAAACCTCTTTCAAGGAGTGGTTGGGAGAAAACTATCACTTTCATACTGGTGTACTTGGGGATATTTGTCAAAGGTTAATACCTAATTACCAAGAAACAAGCTTGGACCAAAGACGGTGAATTGTATCTTTCTAGGCTATGATCACCAGAGCATTGCATATAGATTTTTAGTAGTTAAATATGTGGTATCTGATATGCATGCTGATATTATTATTGAATCTCATGATGCACATTTTTTGATAATAAATTTTGTATGTAATATATGCATAGCACTGTTAGGATCTCTTCTAAAATTTCTTGTGAATCCACCACAACTAGCGAGTTTCTTGAAATACCATTTGAGAATGTCCTAGACGAGGAACACAATAAAATAACTCAGTCAAGTAAGAGATCAAGGATTGAAAAAACTTTGGTGATTATGTTATTATATACCTTGTGGGCGATACCCCCAAATCCATTGCAGAGGCATATGCATCACCTGATGCAGATGACTGGAAAGAAGCAATTCATGGTGAGATGGACTCAATTATTTCTAATGGAAGTTGGAAGTTAACTGTATGGCCGTATAGGTGCTAATTAGTATGTTGTAAGTGGGTGCTTAAGAAGAAGCTCATGTCTGATGGTACTATTGAAAAGTACAAGACGAGACTAGTTGTAAAAGGCTATAGTGAAAAAGAAGGTAAAAACTATTTTGACACCTATTCACCTGTCGCCACATTGATGACAATTTGTGTACTACTTTCTCTGGCTACCACTTATGGTATAATCATCCATCAAATGATCGTGAATGTAAAAGCCCACTTTTTAAGATAACAAGAATGCAAAATTGTGAATTCAAAATTTTTAAGTTGAAATAGAAATTCAACTCACATGAGCTATGTTAACTAATAAGTGAAGTTGAAAATAGAACTTGTAAAAACTTCACGTTAAAAGAGAGAATTTAAGGGTACATTTACACTTAAGAAAATAATTATTTAAAATAAAGAATTCCTAATTCAATTCAAAAAAATATAAGTCAAACTTGAAGGTGCATTTGAGAGAGATGCAAATGCAAGAATCAAGATTCAATTAAAATAAAATGTAAAGGCCCATAAAGACCTTAGAGTATTTTTTAGCTCAAGAATCAAATGGAGAAATATAAGTGGGAAATAGAAAATGGTGCTCATATGTGGTATTTGAATTAAGCTCAAAATGAAGTTTCTAGATGAAATAAAAAAATGTATTCAAATCTTTCAAACTCCAAATTTGAGTTCACCTATGTCATAACAATGATTCATGTAACCAACACTTCAAGTTTGACAATTTTTTAACATATTTTGCCATTCATTTGAATCACTCCGAGTGAATACATTCAAATTTTTAATTCAAATCCAAATTCCTTTTTAAACATTGTTAAATGTCAATTCGAATATCTTATTTTAATTCCACATGTCGGACTTAACCTAGCTGCCAAGTTTCAGAATTTTTGAAGCATTTTTGAATGTCTTTTAAATTTAACAGAGGACTTTGATGTTCTTGTGGGTCCCACTAGTCAGCCACTGAAACTCTCCTCTGTTGTGATGGCGCCCGACAGCTTCTTGCATGTGCCACCAAGGAGTTTCACCTCTGCATCGATTCCAGCTGCAAACCATGAGCTCTAATATTTCTTGACTCCCCTTATCCCTTCTCCAAGCCTCAGAACCCAAACCTTTCTCTGTTTCATCCCTACAGTGCCATTTCTTGCTCACTGCCGGACTTCTTCGTCCTTGACAAGAATCAATCATGGACAATAAATTTTAATCAGTTTTTTTCGCACTTGGTTACTCCTCAACCCTTTGCACGTCTATCTGATCATTTCTCTTGACAGCTCGAGTCACCCCAAAGCCACACGAAGTGAAACGGTGACCGCCAGTTGGACCTCCCCTGTTGATGCCCTCTACTCCCTCGACACGCTGGTGTTACAAGCAGTTTCCATCCACCATCTTAAAGCAAAATGGTGCGCCTATGCACATAGTAGCTGCTGGTAAAATTTCACACCATGCCATGGACCTTAGCTCCCCTATTTCGAGTTTTCTCGATGAGTTCATCTTTGAATCGAAGCTAGGTCTCGGGCTAAATTTATTTTCCATGTGTGATTAATCCTTCCGCCAGTGATCTTTTATCATCCTTATGTCCAGGTGCACCGTCTCGAAGCAAAACCAAGAAAATTCATCGAGTAAACTTGCAGCCATATAAGTTTTCCCAACCGCCGGCGTGAACTCATCGGTTCACCGTCGTCCACCTATCTCCGTGGCATTTCATCGCTTTTGGTGCCCTCTCCCATATTCTATATATTCCCAGGAAGATTTTGGAGCAACTCCCAATCGAAATAGTGCACCAGAAGCCAGCTTCAACATCAGAAAAACCCAATCTCCGGCCATCCCCACGCATCGCCGACCTCACTGTCGTGTTGTGGCGACCCCTTTTAGCCCCTAGCAGCGAGCCTCAACATCGGTGAGGCCCCAACGCTCGGTTCTGGCGGTGCGCCGCCGTGCCACATTGAGAAGTGTCGCCCACTCGGGTTTTGACCCAAGGAGGAAGAAGACCTCTGGGGTCCCACCTGTCGGCCGCATTAAATTTTCCCCTGGTCTTCTGTGGCAAGTGATCATCTGTGGTTGTGCACTATAAACTGTGAGGCACAGTGTTGCTCACGTTCAATTGGTGGATTGAAACCTAGTGGGCCCATTTTGATTTATTCAAGCTTTCTATCTAAAAAGAAATTCAAAATTTGTTTTAACTTAGAAAATTCATATCTCCCATGATCTTTGTCCAAAATTCCCCAAAAAAATTTGGTCAGAACCCATATGATTTATACTTTCTAGTGGTGCACTTGGATTGGCATGAACATCCTACAAATTTCCTCAATAATTCCATTAAGAAAAAAGTCTTGTGAATTCCAAATGATCCGTTCATTCGGAAAATCCCAAATTTGGCCAGATTCTCCCTTTTAGTTCCTTTGAGCCCAGTAAATATTTCAGATCTGTTTGACTTGATGTTCTAGGTCAAATTGGTTTCCCAAGCTGTATGTACCTAAAAATCCAAAAGTTTCAGACACTACAGGAAACGTGCAAAGAAATGTCGGCCTTATTGCCGTTAATAAGCTACAGTAACCGACGAGTTTAGACTAAGAACATCGGCCTACCAACGACCATAGCCGTCGAATCCAGGTCAACATTCTTAACACCTTAAAGTCGTCGGGACCGACGTCCTTAATGCATTAAAGTCGTCGACGGACGTACCCTGACAGTTTTACTGTGTAGGCGCAGTATGAACGTCGGTCGCGTTAGCCCGACGGTCAAAACTCCATAAGGTCGTCGGCCCAGCTGTCCCAACATCTTTAATGCGCTTTAATGTCGTCAGAACCGACAGCCATATAGACGCCACGAAGGCGCTCCAGGGGACCTATAACCGTCCGTTTTGGTGTTATACCGACGACTTTATGGTACTTATGACCGTCAGTCAGTAGACACCGATGGCCATACTGGCAAATTTTTTTAAAATTTTTTTTTGCGATTGGTTTCCCTCCCTCCCCAGGTGGGAAGCCGCTGGTTATACAGCTTATACAGCCAACACACCACATTCTTCACATATAAGCAATGCAAATACAACACATATAACAAAACAGCAACAGCACATATAAACATATATAAACAGCCACAAAACAGCATATACAACAATGCAAATAAGTTTCATACACCAACAACACATATAAACACATTCTTTACACAATGCAACTAAGTTCTATACTAAATTAGTCCAAGAGAAAGGCAACGTAAACACGTGTAACACCCTTATTTTCATACATCATGCCTTGCATACACTCATATACATGTTTAACATTAACCCACAACAAGAGGAACGAGTTTAAAATTGATTTGGAGCAAAACCACACTTGAAATGCAAGAAAGTGCGAACTAGTCCAATTTTACTGAGGGCTAGTCCGATTTCTCTCTGATTAAAAACAGACTTGTCCGATTTTGCTGCGGACTAGTCCGATTTTGCCTCTGGAAACTTTCGGACTTGTCTGATTTTGTGCGGACTAGTCCGATATTCCAAGAATCCTTGAAAATTTGCTAAGCCCCTGGACTTTTCCGTACTAGTTCGGTGTTCCATCGGACTTGTCCGTTTTCCTCTCTGACTAAAGTTGGACTTGTCCGATTTTTTGCCAGACTTGTCCGATTTTCTCTCTGGACATTTTCGAACTAGTCCGGTCCTTTTCAGACTTGTCCGATATTTCGCGACTCCGAGTTGATCTTTTGTTTTATGACATGTTTCTTGGGGTTCATGTTAAGTGGGCCTAGGGACGTCGTGCCTATCTCTCTTAGAGCCCACGTGGGACTCTAAACCGGCCTCTACTCCTCTCAAACTCGAAATCCATCTAACCCAAGCCTCCACCTCTATATAAACAACCCCACCCCTTGGCTTGACATCTATTTGCCACTTTTCCACCCCACCCAAACCCTAGTTCGTGGAGAGCCACCATCAAGGAGGGAGGAGGAGATCCCAAGCAAGAAGAAGAAGAGGAGGAAACGAAAGAGGATCAAGATCTCCATCAAGCTTTCGTTCTTCATCACCAATTCATCTCCAAGTTAATCACCAACCCTGGATCATCAAGATCCAAGTTTTACCTCCAAGTTTCTTGATTCATTGGAGTCCTAAACACCTGGTATACCTTCTATTCTCTTTTCCTTACGTGAATTCAACCCCTAATCTCCAAATTTACGTCGATCTAGAAAACCCTAGTTCGCTAGTTCTGCGAAGTGCGGACTAGTCCGGCCTTCTGCAGACTAGTCCGATTTTGCTGACTAAATTGTGTTGAATTAATTCTAAAATGAGATCTAATCACGTCCAAACCTGTATAAACTTGTTAAAAGCTATTAGAACTAGTTAGCGATCATTAAAAGCAATCTATTAACAAGTTCTACCTTGCATTTGCATTAATCATGTATGTCATGTCATGTTGAGTAATATTCGTGCACTCTTTGATTGTGTTTCTTGTCGTGTATGTTTATTGCGCGGATTAGACGGTTTTGCGCTAGAGAGTGCCGCAGAGGATCTACAGCACCAAGAGTTTGAAGAAGTTGACCCGAACCAATCCCAAGAGCAAGGCAAGGTCCTTGAAGCATATTGATCTTGTTTTTAAAGTAAATGTTTTGTTTGCAAAATTGCATGCTTGTGTCAATTTGATGGGAACCCTATGATAGGAAGTTTACTAGCTTTGTTTGACCACCCTTGTCACCTGGAATTATGATAGAGAGTCGGGAAGGGCTTTTTACCTTTTTGCTTCGCTTAATCAATTGGGATGGTAAAACAATACTACACATTAATGATATATTTATGAGATTATGATTAACATGAACTGGTCAATATGATATGGTAATGGTTGCTCTAAGCAAGCTCAGTATGTGGATGGGTTGGATGTTATGGTGGTTTGCTTGCTTTAGATCTAAGGACCGGTTCATGTGAGAATAAGCCAGGACTACTGTGCCACCACGAGGCCAAGTATGGGTGTGGCGTAGCTGATTAATTAGGGCTTTGCTAGTGCTGTTTGGTCCATTAAGCATGCTAGGGGAAGGGGTAGTCAGATTGGGTTTGTTGATGATTGGTGGTACTATCCTGGGATCCGAATGGCTCAAGAGGGGGCCCTTGGTTGAGGATGTGCTCTATAGGAGACATCGCCACAAGTGAAACCTCAGTGGGGTCTAAATAGGCTAGTAATCCCTTTGTAAAGGCTATGTTGTGATCTCTTGGCCATACACCGAAGGAAGTATAATTGGCATAAGGGAGGTTCTTTTGTCGCTGACGGGTGATGAAATCACAAACACGTGGGTAAGGCGGTACAAACTCTGCAGAGTTTAATAAAACTATCATGATAGCCGTGCTTCTGGTTATGAGCACCTGGACAACTTCCATGATTAGAGGGAACTCGGTATTGGGATGGTTACGGTTTGGTAATGGTTATGGTTGGTTCTGGATTGATTTCTGGTATTGAATATGATTATTGGCAAATGGTGAAATATGAAATTATTGATGATGGTAGTGAATTCAGACTGGTATTATAATATTACTTATGATTATGATGGGTTTACTTCACATACATGTAATATATTGCTTTTCAAATGTTTTAAAGTACTTTTAAGCACTTACCCATTATTATTGTTGCCATTTGAATCAGTCACATGTCATACTTTCCTCACTTGCTGAGTATGACATGTACTCACTCTTGCAATCCCCCACCACCAATAGTTGTAGGTCAGGATTGGGAGTTTAATGGCGATAATGCGGAGTTCTAGGCTGTGTCTACCGTCAGCTTTGCCTGTGGTGTTGATTGGAGCTGCACTATACCCTATTGCTTATACTGCCTAGCTGTTTGGTTTGCTTATTTAGTTTATTTCCGCTGCATTAGTTGAACTTGTCATTAATATTTATTGGAGTTTGTATTCGAGGATAATATGGTTTGTGCAATAAAATTTGATAATTAATCTTGTTCTGTGGTAATTTTCTGTATACTCTTTTGTGATGCACTCGTGTATGTGTGTTGAACATCCTGGGCACACATATGCATTCACTTGGTTTATTTTCGAAACCGGGTGTCACAGATTGGTACCAGAGCCACAGGTTGACCGTAGAACACAACCTACATAGAATGGACACTTTAGAGCACATTGGAGCACTCAGGAATCAATGTGTTTTTGCTTGGTGTGTTGTTGCTATATATTGTTTGCTTGTGTGCTTAATAGAGGATTTTGGGATGCTTTAGCATGGCCATGTCCACATAGGCTAGTTAGTTGTTTAGTTTCATATCCCTTGATGCATATAGTTGTGGACGTTTTCTAATTCTTACCTATTGCTTTTCTTCAGATGGTGAGGACTCGCAACCAGAGGGATGGCAATGATGAGGAGGAGAACAATGGAGTGCCTCAGAACAACATTGGACAAGGATTTACTCAGGGAGATATCAACATTGAGCAGCTATTGGCTATGCAAAACTATCTCATGCAGACCATGATACAAACTATGGGACAGCTGCAGGCTGGCAATAACAACAATTAGCCCCACATGCCTCCACTGCCACCCCACCCCCTCATAACGGTTGGGAGAGTTTATGAGGACTAGGACACCAACCTTTGCTCAAGCTGCTGACCCTATGGATGCGGATGACTGGCTCAAGTCTGTGGAGAAGAAACTTGCTATTGTCCAATGCAGTGACCGAGAGAAGGTGCTTTTCGCTTCTCATCAACTAGTTGGAGCAGCTGTGAATTGGTGGGATTCACTATGCAATGCTCATGAGAACCAAGAGAGAATTACCTGCGCAAAATTCAAGGAGAGTTTCCGTTCTCATTATGTGCCGGAAGGTGTTATGATTTTGAAGAGGCAAGAATTTGAGAACTTAAGGCAAGGAACATCAAGCGTGAGTGAATATCTCAATAAGTTCACTCAACTCTCAAGATATGCGCCTGAGGATGTTAGTCGGGACGGCCGGAAACAATACTTGTTCATGAGGGGCTTGAACAATGAAATCCAAGTGCAACTACTCAACTGTGATTATGCCAATTTTCAGAAGCTTGTGGACAAAGCAATTGTGGTTGAGTACAAGGTCCGCGAGATGGAACAAGACAACAAGAGGAAGGCACCATATCAAGGACAGCAACAAGGGAGTAATGTGTGCTCTCGCCTTGCACCACCTAATGCGCCATATTACAACTCTTCTATTCTTGCTCAACGCCCTAGATTTGCACCTCGCCAAACTCAGTTTGTGCAACAGCGCCCTGTCATGCAAGCACCTAGACCTCCAATGCCTTTTGCACCTCGTGCTAACTTTCCTGGTGCCAATGCTCAAAACCAAGCTCGTCCCAATAATTCTAGTGGAGTTCAGAAGAGCTATACTTGTGGAGAAGATAGACACTTTGCACATCAATGTCCTAAGTCAGACCTTGGTCAAGGAAGCAATGCGCCGAGGCAAAACCCAAGACCCAATGGAGGACATCCACAAGGTAACTGTGGACAGCAGAATTTTGCTCGTGGCAATGTGAACCATGTCTCAACGGAGGATGCTCAACAAGCGGATGACGTGGTCATTGGTATGTTTCTCGCCAACTCCAACCCCGCGACTATGTTGTTTGATTCTGGAGCATCACATTCATTCATTGCATCGAAGTATGTTGCCAAGTATAGTTTGCCTATCTCTCATATGAAGTTTACTCTATTGGTTAAGTCTTCTGGAGGAGAGATGAGGACAAATATAGTATGTCCAAAAGTAAGCCTTAGAATAAGGGGGGTAGACTTCTCCGCCAACCTCATTGTTTTGGATTCTCAAGGATTGGACATTATACTTGGCATGGACTAGTTAAGGAAGCACAATGGAGTTATTGAGTGTGCCACAAAGATGGTGAAATTGACCAATGAAGAAGGGATCAGTAGAATTTCAAGCATCTCAAACCGCACCAAAGCAATTGGAGCTGAATCATATGTACGGTGCCGCCATTGAGGAGATTACGGTGGTGTGTGAACTTTTGGATGTTTTTCCAGACGAGTTGCCAGGTATGCCACCTGATCGAGACATTGAGTTTGTTATTGATTTAATACCTGGAACTGCACCTATAGCTAAGAGGTTGTATAGGATGCCTCCTATGGAATTAGCGGAGCTCAAGAAGCAGATTCAAGAGCAACTAGAGAAGGGTTTTATTTGCCCAAGCTCTTCCCCTGGGAGCGCCCGTGCTGTTTGTGGACAAGAAGGATGGAACCCAAAGGATGTGTGTGGATTACCGAGCTCTCAACGAGGTAACAATCAAGAACAAGTACACATTGCCACACATAGAAGACTTGTTTGATTAGATGAAGGGTGCTTGTGTCTTCTCTAATATTGATTTGAGGTCAGGATACTTTCAAATGAAGATTAGACCATCAGACAAACCCAAGACAGCTTTTAGGACACAATATGGATCTTATGAGTACACCGTGATGTCCTTTGGATTGACCAATGCACCTGCGTATTTTATGTTCCTCATAAATAAGGTCTTCATGGAGTACTTGGATAGGTTCGTTGTGGTGTTTATTGATGACATTATGAACTACTCAAAGGATGAGAAGGAACATGAGGAACACTTGAGGCTTACGTTGCAGAAATTGAGGGAGCATCAATTGTATGCCAAGTTCAACAAGTGTCAGTTTTGGTTGAGAGAGGTGTCGTTTTTGGGTCATATCATCTCAGGAGGAGGAGTATCGGTTGACCCCGGAAAAGTGAGAGACGTGTTGAAGTGGGAACCACCGCAAAATGTCAAGGAAATAAGGAGTTTCCTTGGGATGGCTGGATACTACCGTAGATTCATAAAGGACTTTTCCAAGATAGCCAAGCCTATGACGGAGTTGCTAATGAAGGGAAAGGCTTTCCAATGGACTTAAGCTTGTCAAAATAGTTTTGAGGAGTTGAAGAAAAGGTCGACAACAGCCCCAGTTTTGGTACTGCCAGATGTGAGCAAAAGTTTTGATATTTATTGCGACGCATCGAGACAAGGTCTTGGATGTGTATTGATGCAAGAAGGTCAAGTGGTTGCATATGCATCAAGACAATTGAAGAAACATGAGCAAAATTACCCAACACATGATTTAGAACTTGCAGCCGTGGTACATGCATTGAAAATTTGGAGACACTATATTCTTGGACATAGGTGTGAAATTTATACGGATCACAAGATTCTTAAGTATATTTTCACACAAACGGATCTGAATTTGAGGCATCATAGATGGTTGGACCTCATCAAAGATTATGATTTGGGGATCAACTATCATCCGAGAAAAGCCAATGTAGTGGCCGACGCATTGAGTAGGAAAGGAGTAAGTCATCAACTCACAGTTCGAGAGTTACCATTCGAGTTATGTAAGGAGTTTGAATGGTTGGACCTCGGGTTTGCAAATGAGATGGAGATGATGGATTTAAATCCGACCTTGGAGCAAGAAATTCGAGAAGTAGAAACCACAGATGAAGAGATCAAGGACATCAAGGAAAGGACCGAAGAAGGGAGAGAATTCAGATTTGATGAGGATTAACATGGTACCTTACGGCTTGGAAAAAGGATTGTCATGCCTAATGTGAAGCATATTCGGGAGACCATACTAAAGGAGGCACATGACTCGCCATACTCAATTCACCCCGGTTGTACGAAGATGTACAAAGACTTGAAGACTTGCTATTGGTGGGATAGCATAAAAAAGGACATAGCTGAATATGTGGCATTGTGTGATGTGTGTCAATGAGTCAAGGCGGAACATGAAAGGCCAGCTAGATTATTGCAACCATTAAAGTTCCCGGAATGGAAGTGGGAAGAAATTGGAATGGACTTCATAGTTGGGTTACCACGTACTCAGTCCGGGTATGACTCAATTTGGGTAATTGTGGATCGTTTAACCAAGTTAGCTCATTTTGTCCCTGTGAAGACCAAATATACAGCTACACAATTGGCCAAAATATACATGGAGCATATTGTGTGTCGACACGGAGTACCGAAGAAGATAGTCTCAAATAGAGGTTCTCAATTTACTTCCAGGTTTTGGCAAAAATTGCATGAAGCTTTGGGGACGAGGTTTAATTTTAGTTCAGCATATCACCCTCAAACGGATGGACAAACCGAGAGGACCAATCAAATTTTGGAGGACATGTTAAGAGCTTGTGCTTTAAAGCATGGGAAAAGTTGGGACAAAAGCTTGCCATACGCGGAATTTTCATACAACAATAGTTAACAAACGAGCTTGAAAATGTCACCATATGAACTGCTTTATGGAAGGAAGTGTAGGACACCTTTATTTTGGAATGAGGCAGGAGAAACTCAAGTGTTTGGTCCGGATGTGTTGCAAGAAGCCAAAAAGCAAGTCCAAAAGATTCGTGAAAACTTGAGGGCTACCCAATCAAGACAAAAAGGCTATACGGACAATAGGAGAAGGAAATTAGCCTTTCAAGTGGGAGATTTTGTTTACCTCAAGGTGTCACCAATGAGAGGTCATAAGAGGTTTAACATAAGAGGCAAGCTAGCACCTCACTACATTGGACCATTCAAGATTTTGGACAAAAGAGGAGAAGTAGCGTATAAGTTGGAGATGCCAGCTTATCTATCAGATGTTCATGATGTCTTTCATGTTTCCAAGCTCAAGAAGTGCTTGAGAGTATCGGAAGAACAAGTGCCAATGGAAGAATTGGAACAAGAGGAAGATTTGACTTATGCCGAGCAACCGGTCAAGATCTTGGAAACCAAGGAGAGAACCACAAGGAACAAGGTGATTCGATGGTGTAAAGTTCAATGGAAGCACCACACCGAAAAAGAAGCAACGTGGGAATTGGAGGATGATCTCAAGAAGGAATTTCCCTATCTCTTCTCTTCCGCGTCGAATCTCGAGGGCGAGATTCATTTTAAGGGGGTTAGGTTTGTAACACCCTCATTTTAATGCATCATGCCTTGCATACACTCATATACATGTTTAACATTAACCCACAATAAGAGGAACGAGTTTAAAATTGATTTGGAGCAAAACCGCACTTAAAATGCAGGAAAGTGCGGACTAGTCCGATTTTATGGAGGACTAGTTCGATTTCTCTCTGACTAAAAACAGACTTGTCTAATTTTGCTGCGGACTAGTCCGATTTTGCCTCTGGAATCTTTCAGACTTGTCTGATTTTGTGCGGACTAGTCCGATATTCCAAGAATTCTTAAAAATTTTCTAAGTCCCTGGACTTTTCCGGACTAGTCCGGTGTTCTAGCGGACTTGTCCATTTTCCTCTCTGACTAAAGTCGGACTTGTCCGATTTTTGGCCAGAGTTGTCCGATTTTCTCTCTAGACATTTTCGGACTTGTCCGATATTTCGCGACTCCGAGTTGATCTTTTGTTTTATGACTTGTTTCTTAGGGTTCACGTTAAGTGGGCCTAGGGACATCGTGCCTAACTCTCTTAGAGCCAACGTGGGACTCTAAACCGGCCTCTACTCCTCTCAAACTCGAAATCCATCTAACCCTAGCCTCCACCTCTATATAAACAACCCCACCCCTTGGCTTGACATCTATTTGCCGCTTTTCCACCCCACCCAAACCCTAGTTCGTGGAGAGGCACCATAAAGGAGGGGGGGAAGAGATCCCAAGCAAGAAGAAGAAGAGGAGGAAACGAAAGAGGATCAAGATCTCCATCAAGCTGTCGTTCTTCATCACCAATTCATCTCCAAGTTCATCACCAACCCTAGATAATCAAGATCCAAGTGTTACCTCCAAGTTTCTTGATTCATTGGAGTCCTAAACACCTGGTATACCTTCTATTCTCTTTTACTTACGTGAATTCAACCCCTAATCTCCAAATTTACATCGATCTAGAAAATCCTAGTTCGCTAGTTATGCGAAGTGCAGACTAGTCCGGCCTTCTACAGACTAGTCCGATTTTGCTAACTAAATTGTGTTGAATTAATTCTAAAATGAGATCTAATTGCATCCAAACATGTATAAACTTGTTAAAAGATATTAGAACTAGTTAGTGATCATTAAAAGCAATCTATTAACAAGTTCTACCTTGCATTTGCATTAATCATGCATGTCATGTCATGTTGAGTAATATTTGTGCACTCTTTGATTGTGTTTCTTGTCGTATATGTTTATTGTGTGGATTAGACAGTTTTGCGTTAGAGAGTGCCGCGGAGGATCTACAACACCAAGAGTTTGAAGAAGTTGACCCGAACCAATCCCAAGAGCAAGGCAAGTGCCCTTGAAGCATATTGATCTTGTTTTTAATGTAAATGTTTTGTTTGCAAAATTGCACGGTTGTGTCAATTTGATGGGAACTCTATGATAGGAAGTTTACTAGCTTTGTTTGACCACCCTTGTCACCTGGAATTATGATAGAGAGTCGGGAAGGGCTTTTTACCTTTTTGCTTCGCTTAATCAATTGGGATGGGAAAACAATACTACACATTAATGATGTATTTATGAGATTATGATTAACATGAACTGGTCAATATGATATGGTAATGGGTTATCTAAGCAGGCCCAGTATGTGGATGGGTTGGATGTCATGGTGGTTTGCTTGCTTTAGATCTAAGGACCAGTTCATGCGAGAATAAGCCACGACTACAGTGCCACCATAAAGCCAAGTATGGGTGCGGAGTAGCTGATTAATTAGGGCTTTGCTAGTGCTGTTTGGACCATTAAGAATGCTCGGGGAAAGGGGTAGTCGGGTTGGGTTTGTTGATGATTGGTGGGACTACCCTGGGATCCGAATGGCTCAAGAGGGGGCCCTTGGTTAAAGATGTGCTCTGTAGGAGACATCACCACCGGTGAAACCTCAGTGGGGTCTAAATAGGCTAGTAATCCCTTTGTAAAGGCTATTTTGTGATCTCTTGGCCATACACCAAAGGAAGTGTAATTGGCATAAGGGAGGTTCTTTAGTCGCCGACGGGTGATGAAATCACAAACACGTGGGTAAAGCGGTACAAACTCTGCAGAGTTTAATAAAACTATCATGATAGCTGTGCTCCCGGTTATGAGCACTTGGACAACTTCCATGATTAGAGGGAACTTAGTATTGGGATGGTTATGGTTTGGTAATGGTTATGGTTGGTTATGGATTGATTTCTGGTACTGAATATGATTATTGGCAAATGGTGAAATATGGAATTATTGATGATGGTAGTGAATTCAGACTGGTATTATGATATTACTTATGATTATGATGGTTTTACTTCACATACATGTAATATATTGCTTTTCAAATGTTTTAATGTACTTTTCAGCACTTAGCCATTATTATTGTCGTCATTTGAATCAGCCACATGTCATACTTTCCACACTTGCTTAGTACGACATGTACTCACTCTTGCAATCCCTTCCCCCAACAGTTGCAGGTCAGGATTGGCAGTTTAATGGCGATAATGCGGAGTTCTAGGCTGTGTCTACCGTCAGCTTTGCCTATGGTGTCGATTTGAGCTGCGCTATACCCTATTGCTTATGCTGTCTAGCTGTTGTAGTTTGCTTATTTAGTTTATTTCCGCTGCATTAGTTGAACTTGTCATTAATATTTATTAGAGTTTGTATTCGAGGATAATATGGTTTGTGCAATAAAATTTGATAATTAATCTTGTTTTGTGGTAATTTTCTGTATACTCTTTTGTGATGTACTCGTGTATGTGTGTTGTACATCCTAGGCACACATATGCGTTCACTTGGTTCATTTTCGGAACCGGGTGTCACAACACGATTATGAAAATTAATCTGCATCCATGTCATTGTTCAAAGCTCCACCACTTGCACCTCTGACATTCAAAATTGAGGAAATCATGGCAACCATGAGGCATTACATGACCGGAGCCCTACGAGAAACAAATAAAAGTTAACTTTGCATTAATAATTACAATTCATGTCTCAATCTTTCTGAAATTCACAAATGACCAACTCACATGTGTATAATTGACTTAAAGTTATTACCAACTATGAAATTGAATAAGTCGCTAAGTATTGTTCAAATTAAGCTACACTTTCATTAGAGCTAATGATTTAGAAATCATACCACTGCGGCGTCCGGAGGTGTTGATGGTTGACTATGACCCAAAGCGAAGGGCAACGATGGGAAAACACTTAGATAAGGCTGCAATCCAGGGGCCAACATTGACATGAATCCCTGAGATTGTGGAGGATAGGATTGACCACTCTGGGAACCATGAGACAAATATGATTAGTATTTTGTACTATAAGTCGAGTTAATAAGAATTGCAGTTATACCTATGAAGAAGAGCCAACTTGTTGTCCAGGCTGCATCGGACGAGGCATACCGAACTACGATCCAAAGCCACCTTGAGGGAAGAACTGCATAAAGTAAAAATATTCAGTTACTGACTTTAACACAAATGTGGTAATAAGTATACCAACTTAAGTAAAATAGTAGTTTACCTGGGATATCATCTCGAACTGAGACTGCTGTGGAACATTGAACTGAGTTCTAGTGTTGCCTTGACCCATGAACTACACGAAAGAAATTATTCATGAAATATTAAGTAGAAACAATTTGTAAATGAATAAACTATTCAACTGTTAAGATTAGAAGTCGGTCGGGCAAGGAGGCGGCGGAGGCGATAGTCGGAGGAGCACAGCGCGCGCGTCTGTTGCGCCGGAAAGGGGTGGCGCGCGGCGGTGGCAGAGCGGCGCGCAGGTGGCGGCCGAGCGGCACGCGGGTGGCAGCGGAGCGAGACGAGGGCAGGGGCGCGCGGGTTAGTGTGTTAGGTTTTTGCACGTGTACGCGATGTAAGGCATTAAAGTCATCGGTGACCCCGAGCCGACGGCTCTAATTGAGTTGTGCGGGGCCCACCGTATGGTCGTCGGCCACGGTGCCAGAACCGATGACCATAACTTAGGCGCGCGGGGCCCATGTTATGGCCGTTGGCCCTGGAGTTGGCGCCGACGGTTTTATAACTCAGCAGAACCTTTTTTTTGGAGTGCGGGGCCCACACTATGGCTGTCGGCCCTGGAGCTGTAACCGACGGTAATAATTAAAGTTGTCGGTCGTCATTGTGACGCCGACAGCTATAACATTATGAATGTTGGCTTCCGTAGGCCAATGACTGTAACTCTCTTTAAGTCATCGGGGTCGACGATTATAGTTTCCCCGACATTTCTTTGCCCAATTCCTATAGTGAGAAACATTTTCAAAAAAATGTTCAAACTTCTAAATATATATCTTCCTATAGAATTCATAGAAAATTATGAAACTAACTTTTTTAGACTCCTCTTGACCTCTCCTAAATAGAAAAACCATTGGCTTCTACGTTAAAGTTCTAGTTTTTGCATGAAAATTCTGAGAAGCCTATAATGAATTTTTGTCATCACATTCTTCCATCACCAGACCTGAGATGTTACAAGCATATCACCCAGGTGCTATGTTAGTTATTGTAAATTTTTAGGGCCTGCGATCTTCAACTTTAGGTAAGTGTAGTTCGGGATGGCCATGAACTTTGTGTAGTAGGATCTTCCCACGATGGCATGATAGGACCCTTCAAAGTTGTCGACCTTGAATGTGAAGGTCTCCGTACGGAAGTCCATATTGTCACCAAATGGCACAGGAAGGTCGATTTGTCCGAGCAGCATCGCCTATTTTCCAGGTATAACATTGTGGAACAGACCTTTCGTAGGACAGAGGCGGGAGCGAGGCTTCCCCATCGCGTCCAGGGTCCCCACATACAGGATGTTGAGGCCGCTCCTACCGTCCATGATCACCCTGGTCACCCGCTTGGTTCCCATGATAAGGTGCACCACCAGGGGAAAGCGCTCGGGCTGCGGGATATGGCTTAGGTGATCGGTCCTGTCGAAGGTGGCGGCCATCTCGGACCACTGGAGAAATGTTGAGACGGCCGACTCAACAGTGTTCACCTCCTGGGCAATCAATATTTGCTTGGACCACCTTTCATCGGTATAGGCGCTGCCAAAAATCATGATACACCCATCAATTTCAGGAAAGGTCGTCGCCTTCTGCTCATTGTCGTGACGCTCGGGCTCCTGGGCCTTGTCGTGCTTGGATTTGCCAACGAGGAATCATTTGCGAAAGTGGAAATCCTTGAGGGTGTGCCTAACCGAATAGGCATGGTTGGTGAGCGGATTCTCGACTCTTTCTCGAAAGAGTCTGTGGAGGGTTGGGCCTGCATTTTCTCATCGCGATGCTCGGTGGCTGTGACCAGGCCCGGATCCTCCTCCCAGGGGCGATGCCTCCTGGCGTTGTCCCTCTTTTTTCCCTTATCGCGGGCTGGCTTCGTATCTTTTCTGTCTTCAGGGGATTTTGGCCTTATCTTGTTCAAGATGGCCCCCACCGCTTCCTCGCCGAGGGTGTGGTTAGTGGCAATGTCAAGCAACCTCGTTGTACTTTGGGGTTTGACGCATCCCAACTTGTGGACTAGGGATTTGCAAGTGGTCCCGAAGAGGAAGGCCCCTATGACATCCACATCGAAGACGTCAGGGAGCTCGTGACAATTCTTCGAGAAGCACTGGATGTATGCGCAGAGAGCTTCATCAGGCTTCTGCCTGCATCTGTAAGTGCATCTAGGATATCCCTTGCGGGTTTTGGCTAATTGATGACAAACATATGATATCCTAATGAAACTATTGAGATGATTGCAGGACAAACAAAGTGAAACAGCTCGGTGCACACAAAAAGGTGAAAAATGGAGTGGTGTCCAAAGAGGGATACTTTGATGGAGCTTGGAAGAACAAATTAGATTTTAAATGTATAGGGAGCGTATGAAAGACACGCTCTAATAGCTCACGACTTTGCGTAGGGGTAAGGGTTTTAAAATTAACCTAACTTTCACAGTGCACCGGACTAGTCTGATCATGGATCGGACTAGTCTGTCATACTTTCTGGAGTCTCCCTTCTCTGGAGACCGGACTAGTCCATGTGTCCACCGGACTAGTCCGTTAAACTTTCTGAAGTCTCCCCTCTCCGGAGACCGGACTAGTTCGTGTGTCCACCGGACTAGTCCGTTGAACTTTCTGGAGTCTCCCATATCGGGACACCGGACTAGTCCGTGTGTCCACCGGACTAGTCCGTTGAACTTATTGGAGTCGGTTTTCACAAAAGGCCAGACTAGTACGTTTCTAACTAGACTAGTCCGCCAGACTCTCTGGACTTCGAGTTACACTGTGACCGGACAAGTCTGGACTTGCACCGGACAAGTCTGGTGTTGGGGTTTTTCAACGATCACTTTTTGGAAACCATAAAAACAGAGAATCCACGGACTTCCACAGAACACACACGTCAAATACTGCTGAAAACACAAACCCTAGTGCCGCCACTTTGTCCCAAGAGCCCAAAACACTTCTCCCCACACATCTAAGGTGCAAAAAAAGTTAAATCATTTGAACACTTGGATTCGGGATTGGGAGATCGTCGTTCCTTCGTTGCGAGCTCTTGGGTTTTGATCTTTCTACACTTATACTCTGCATTGTAATACTTTCAAGTGTATTTGATCGCCTTTCGTTGTAGTTCTCGTGGGAGCCCTCAACGTGTGAGGTTGCCCCACAGACTCGGTGATTACCCGTGATAGTGGAATCAAGTCGGCCTTCATGGTGACTTGAAGAGGGAAAGGGTTGGAGACCCGGCTCTGTGTGAGCTTCCTCAACGAGGACGTAGATCTCGTGGTGAGATCGAACCTCGGTAAAAATTCGCTTGTCTCTTGTGCCTCATTTACTTTACTTTTTGCTCACTAGATCACTTGATCACTAAACATCAATTAAGTTGCTTATAAGTTTCCACGTGCATTCATACAATAATCTTAAATCAAAGGATCTGTTGTTCTCATTTCCACTGCTAAAAGAACCTAGTTTCCCAAACAACACTTAATCAATTCACATATTTCAGCACACCGGACTAGTCCGCCCACACAACCGGACTAGTCCGGTCAATTAAGTTTTTGACGATTCTATTAAGTGTGCAGGAAAATCAAAAGGCCTATTCACCCCCCCTCTAGGCCACATTCAATTGGTATCAGAGCCTGGTTCTCCGCCAACGAGACTCACATCTCGGAGAGATCAATGGCCTCTAAGAAGAACAATGATATCTCAAAGATGAATATCAATGAGGAGGAACAAGAAGCTAAAGCCTTCGATGTGCTGAAAGAAAGCCCACATGATGATGAAGAAGTGCGACAACTAAAGGCACTCCTGAGAAAGAAACTGCTAGGACAAAAAGGAAAAGAAGAAGAGAAGACGACGGGGAGTGGTCATCACGACTACTCCTGACATCCTTACAACTACAACCGTCTCAATTCAAACAATCACTATCTCTCCATTCCTATGGGAAAGCCTACACAGTTTGACGGAAGTGACTACACCATGTGGAAGTACAACATGAAGATGCATCTAATATCCCTGAATCCTAGTCTGTGGCATATTGTTTGCACTGGCATAGATACCCCGGACACGGATGAGGAACTCACTCCAGAACAGAACAAGAGATTCACAGAAACGCACAAGCTGTCACCGCGATCACATCATCACTAAGTAGAGAAGAATTCAATAAGATCGATGGTTTAGAAAGTGCAAAAGAAATCTGGGATACACTTAAGACAGCTCACAAAGGAAATAGGTCGATTCATGAAGCTAAAATTGAGATGCTTGAAGGAGAGCTGGGGAGATTTGCGATTGAAGAAGGCGAATCACCTCAAGACATGTACAACCGGATGAAGGCACTCATCAACAAAAATTGTTCCTATGGAAGTAAGAAATGGATGGATCACGAGGTGGTCAAAAGAATGATTAGAGCCTTCATGCCAAGAAATGTCACACTTTGCTCAATGATTAGAGAAAGCCCCGGATTTCACAAAATGACTCCGGATGAGTTATTGGGGAAGATAATAAATCATGAAATGATGGAGAAATAGGCTCAATACGTCAAAGACTTAGCCGAACTCACCTCTTCCAAAAAGAAAGAAGTTGCTCTCAAAGCAATGTGCAGACCCAAACTCAAAGAAACTCGTGAAGACCAAGACGATGGGCATACAAGCGACGAGAGCACTAATCTTGATGATGAAGAAATGGTACTATTTATCAAGAAGTTCAAATGCATGATGAAAAGAAGACACGACAACAATTCAAATGAAGGCAAAAGCAAGGATAAAGGAAAATCCAAGGCTCGACGCACTTGCTACAACTATGGAGAGTATGGTCACTTCATGGTGGACTGCCCCTATGAAGAAAATAAAAAGAAGAAGGAAACAAGACCTCAAGAAAAGAAAAATTTCAGAAAAAGAAGACAAGCCCATCAAGCTCATATTGGCAAGGAGTGGGACTCAAACGACGAGTCCTCCTCCGATGAAGAAGAAGAGATAGCCACTATCGCAGTCAAGAAACCTACTATGAAAGCCACACTCTTCCCAAACATGGGAGGACGAGATATGAACAAGCACACTTGCCTTAAGGCTAAGAAAGGTAAGAAAAAGGTTCGACTCACTCCTCCTACGCTAAATTCCTCTATTGATGACTTTGATAGCTCTAGTGATAATGAAGAAATGTTTAGAGGATTAAGTAAAATTGCTTTAAAGAAAATGGAAATGTTGTCGAACAAAATCTTTGAAAAGGAGGAACTGCTTAACCGACAAGAAGATATGCTCATCCGTGAAAGGAAGAGATATAAAGAAGTTGAAAAGCTTCTCAAGCTTGAAAGAGAGAAGAACGAGTCGCTTGAAGTTGAGCTAGCCTTGAGTAAGGAAACTTACTCAAAGCTAGAGGACTCGCATATTGCAATCAAGGAAGAACTTGCTAACTTGTCAAAAGTTAACAAGATCCTTGAGGTGCAAGTTAAGTCGCTCAAGCAAAGTGACTCCTCTTCCTCCAAGAGCTCTTCCTCCAAAGATATGAGTTCGACAACAATCGGAACTTGCACTTGCTCTAGTAAGTAGAATGTTATTTCTAATACTTCAACTTCTCAGAATATGCATGCTTCTCCAAGCGGCATCTTTGATAAGGAGAAGATCAAATATGCACGCAGTGCATACATGGTCACTAGACCTCCTAATGTCAAAGATGGCCTTGGTTTTGACAGAAACAAACACATGTCTACTCCTAATCATGCTAAGAATAGAATTGTCTTTGTTAAGGAAAAATCCCATGAATCTGATTTACAAATATTGTTTCGTACATTTGATGCTTCCTATGTTCTCATGAAAGCCAAATATGGAAATGTCATTGCTAAATATACAGGGCCACACCAAAAGAACTTGAAAACTTGTGTGTGGGTTCCCAAGACTCTTGTGACTAACTTGAGAGGACCCAAGCAAGCTTGGGTACCTAAAACCAAAGAATAATTCTTTTTTGCAGTCTTACTCCTCCGGTGGATCTAAATGGGTGCTAGATAGCGGATGCACAAATCACATGACCGGAGAGAGAGGTATGTTTGTGGAGTACGAGTACAACAAGGATCCAAGTGAAGGCATATACTTCGGAGACAACAGCCAAGGAAAGGTCCTTGGTAGCGGTAACATTGAAATATCCTATCAACACACCTTATCTAATTTTTTACATGTAGATTCTCTAGATTACAACCTTTTGTCAATATCTCAACTATGCGACAAAGGTTACAACTGTTTATTCACTAATGAGGGTGTGACCGTTTTTAGAAGAAGCGATGGCTCGATTGCATTCAAGGGAATGTTGAAGGGCAAGCTTTATCTTGTTGACTTCAACAAAGATAAAGTCGAATTCAACACTTGCTTGGTTGCTAAGACCAAGATGGGATGGTTGTGGCATAGATGGCTAGCCCATGTTGGGATGAGAAATCTGCAGAAACTTCTAAAAGGTGGTCACATCCGCGGTCTTAAGGATGTGGCTTTTGAAAAAGACAGGCCGTGCAGCGCTTGTCAAGCAGGAAAATAAGTCAGAGCACCACACCCCGCCAAGAATGTGATGACCACCGCAAGACCGCTGGAACTCCTCCACATGGATCTCTTTGGTCTAATTTCGTACATCAGCATCGGCGGTAACAAATACGGTTTAGTAATTGTTGATGATTTTTCAAGATTTACCTGGGCATTTTTCTTGTATGATAAATCAGAAACACAGGGAATCCTCAAGAAGTTCTTGAAAAGAGCTCAGAACGAATTCTCATCAGCCATAAAGAACATCAGAAGTGACAACGGGACAAAATTCAAGAACCTCCAAGTTGAAGAGTAACTCGATGAAGAAGGAATAAAGCATGAGTTCTCGGCACCCTACTCCCCTCAACAAAACGGAGTGGCCGAAAGGAAGAACAGAACATTGATCGAAATGGCAAGAACTATGTTGGATGAATACAAGACATCAGATCGATTTTGGGCAGAAGCGGTGAACACTGCTTGTCATGCCACGAATCGGCTGTACCTCCATCGACTACTGAAGAAAACTCCATATGAGCTCCTTATCGGTAAAAAGCCTAATGTTTCTTATTTCAAAGTATTTTGTTGTAAATTTTTTATTCTGAACAAGAAACCGAGGGCCTCGAAGTCCGCTTCGAAATCCGATGAAGGGTTCTTGCTCGGTTATGAATCGAATGCCTACGCATATCGTGTCTTCAACAAGGTGTCCGGCCTTGTTGAAGTAGCACGTGACGTAGTGTTCGATGAATCTAACGGCTCACAAGTGGAGCAAGTTGATAAGTATGTGCTAGATAAAGAGGAAGCTCCATATGAAGCACTGAAGAAAATGGAACTTGGTGATATCTTACCACAAGAGCGAACATTCGACTCAAATGCACAAGATGAACTTCAACACGGAGGCAATGATCAAGGGGGAGATCTTTCACAAGATCAAGATGAGGAAAATCAAGAATATCAAGATAATCATGGGAGCAATGATGTAGGGGGAGACAATGAACATGAAGATAATGAAGAACAAGCAACTACACAAGTTCCACACCCAAGAGTACATTAGAGCGTGCAAAGAGACCATCATGTCAATATCATTGGAGATATTGCTAAGGTAGTAACTACTAGATCTCGAGTTGCAAATTTTTGTGAATACTATTCTTTTGTGTCTTTTCTGGAACCATATAGGGTAGAAGAAGCCTTAAGGGATACAGACTGTGTGATGGCAATGCAAGAGGAGTTGAACAACTTCAAAAGAAATGAAGTGTGGGAGCTGGTGGACAGATCAAGGGCGAACATCGTCGAAACTAAATGGGTCTTCCGGAACAAGAAAGATGGGCATGGAGTAGTAACAAGAAATAAAGCGATATTGGTGGCCAAGGGCTATTCTCAGGTCGAAGGTTTGGACTTCGATGAAACTTTCGCTCCTGTAGCTAGACTTGAGTCCATTCGCATTTTATTGGCATATGCTACTCACCATAATTTTAAGCTGTATCAAATGGACGTCAAAAGCGCTTTCTTAAATGGTCCAATCAAGGAGGAAGTTTATGTGGAGCAGCCACCAGGATTCGAAGACCAGGAGTATCCCGATCATGTCTACAAACTGCGTAAGGCTCTCTATGGCCTCAAACAAGCTCCTCGAGCTTGGTACGAGTGCCTTAGAGATTTTCTGACTCAAAATGGATTCAAAATTGGTAAAGCTGACTATACACTCTTAACTAAACATTGTGATGATCATCTATTCGTATGTCAAATTTATGTTGATGACATTATCTTTGGATCCACTAACAATTCTTTCTGTGAAGAATTTAGCAAAATTATGACAGATAGGTTCGAGATGTCAATGATGGGCGAATTGAAGTTCTTCTTGGGATTCCAAGTGAAGCAACTAAGAGAAGGTACATTTATAAGCCAAACCAAATATACACAGGACATTCTCAAGAAATTCAATATGGACAAATTCAAGCCCATCAAGACACCCATGGCCATTAATGGACATCTCGACCTCAATGAAGACGGTCCAAATGTGGACCAGAAGGTATATCGGTCCATGATCGGCTCCTTACTTTATTTATGTGCATCTAGGCCAGATATTATGCTTAGCGTTTGCTTGTGTGCAAGGTTTCAAGCCGCACCTAAAGAGTGTCACTTAATTGCTGTAAAAAGAATCCTAAGGTATCTTGTGCACACACCCAACTTGGGCCTTTGGTACCCCAAAGGATCCAAGTTTAACTTGATAGGCTATTCCGATGCCGACTATGCAGGATGCAAAGTCGATAAAAAGAGCACGTCAGAGACTTGTCAGTTTCTTGGTAGGTCCCTAGTTTCTTGGTCATCTAAAAAGCAAAACTCCATTGCTCTTTCCACAGAGGAAGTAGAGTATGTTGCAGCCGGTAGTTGTTGCGCACAACTACTTTGGATGCGACAGACTCTTAGGGACTACAGCTACAATCTTAGCCATATCCCGCTTCTATGTGATAATGAAAGTGCTATAAAAATTGCACACAACCCTGTAGAGCACTCAAGAACTAAGCACATAGATATCCGTCATCATTTTCTTAGAGATCATTCGTTAAAAGGTGACATTACTATTTCACATGTTAGGACTGAAAAACAACTTGCGGATATTTTCACCAAACAATTAGATGAGAAAAGGTTTTGTGAGCTTAGAAATGAACTTAATGTTCTTGACTCTCTCAATGTGGCTTGAAACGTTGCATACCTGGTTGAAACTTCAAACATCGCATTTTATTGTTAAAAACTGCTCCTCACCTCTTTTTCTTCTAAGAAAACTATTTTAATGAAGAAATAGTGCAGTTTATTACCACTTTTCATTGTTGATTGCCTTCTGGTCATAATTACCAAGATTATTTGCAAAACTTGTCCTTGGATCACTTTTAATTATCTCAAACGTAGGTTTTCCAGGGGCGCTGGACTAGTCAGGTTTGCCATCGGACTAGTCCGGACAATCTCTCACTCCTAGGTTTTCCAGGGGCACCGAACTAGTCTGTCACCCTGAGCGGACTAGTCCGGTCGGTCGCGTATATAAGTGGCTGGCCGGCCCAAATCAAAATTTCAAACCTCCCTCCACTTGCTCTGCCTCACCTCTCCTCTTCTCTCCTAAACCCTAGCCCCCCGAAGAGACCTTCGAGTAGAGCCCTAAAAAATCAAGTTTCCCCCGTGGGGAATCCTCTCCTCGATGAGTTGATCCTGCCCTCCAGATAGATTCAGGCTTCCTCAACGCGAATCTTCAAATCTCGGAAAAATTCACCCTAAAACCAAAATCTTAACTTTTCTCATTCTAGCTCGTTTCCTTTGATTCCAAGGTTGTACATTGGCTTCATAGATGTATTCGTACCACCTTCATGTCATTTTGTATCCTTAGATAGAAGTTTTGGAATTCAAGGAAATCATTAGGGTTCTTGCCAGGCCGGACTAGTCCGGTGCTCAGATACGGACAAGTCCGGTACGCCGGACAAGTTCGCACTCTGAACCCGAACAAGTCCGGTCTCTGACATCTGAATCCCTAATTTGACCTCGATCCTTGGTTCATTCGTATATAATCCATGAACCCCTTATTAGGCACGATGTCTTCAAGCTCAGATGACAACTCTTTCCACGTTGATGAAGAAGTTGAACGTGAAAAAGCGAGGAGAGCCAAGGAGAGGTACATGAAGAAAAGACATGATGTCAATGTCCACTCTCCACCCTCCGACGACAATCTACCTAAGAAGAGGAAGGTGGTTGTCAAGAAGGCCCAAGGAAAAGCTGCCGAGAGCTCCTCAGGGCCAAAGAGGGCTCTCAATAAAGGGAAGGGGCTTGCTAGCGGTCCCATTGGGCCCCTGAAGATGAAAAACCCAAGTCACCGCAACAGGCAGCGTTCCAGTGAGGATTTCACCGGAAAAGGGGGTGAGCTAGCCGATAGCTTCAGGAAGATTAATGTGTATAATCAACCTAGGCAATGCTCTAACCCAAGATTCCGGAGCAGCTTCCATGCCGACTACTACGAGCATGTGTACATGAAGATGAAGAATCTTGTTGTGGAGAGTCAATGGGTGAATATTGGATACATGCAGTTGAAGAAGTATCCTGCCTTTCGTGAGGTGGTTGAGGCTCTAGGGAGGCATGGTCTGAAGGAACTGTTTTCCTTTGAGAATGACTGGAACAATGAGATCATCACCCAATTCTACTCTACGCTCTACTTTGCTCGGGGTGATGGAGACAGTCTTACTTGGATGACTCATGGTTCCAAGCATAGTGTTACTTATGATGAATTTGCAAGGATTCTTCACCTTGAACAAACTCTGGATCATGATCTTGTCATCCACAATTTGCAACCCTTGGAGAAGGATGAGCTCAAGTTCCTCTATGACACAAGGATGCCCTACACTCCTCCCAACATCAAATATTTGAAGCCCTTCTTTGTGGTCCTCAACAGAATCTTGAGGAAGACAATAGCCCCGAAAGATGGAGATGAGGGGACTATTCAAGGAACTTTGAGGACCCTAATGAAGGTCATTGGTGGAAGGAGACCATTCAATGTCTTTGAGTACATCTACAACGACATTGTGAACATCTCAATCACTCCAAATAGGTCTTGCGGGTATGCCCCGTACATCATGTTCATGATTGAGAAAGTGACGGGACTTGAGTTTGTCAAGGATGTCTCTCATACGGGGTTGAAGCCACAAAAGCCCACCGAGTACACCCTGCCCTCAACACCAGCTGCCCCTTCCTCCCCCGAAGCTGAGAGAAGGTCTAAACAATCTCGGGATGTGAATGCCACAAGATCTGCAGTTGCTCCTCCTGGCTCTCCTCCTGTTCATGAACCCTCCGGTGGCATCCTCAAAATGCTCACCTCCATCTTTGCCTGCTGCCGCAAGATCGAAGTCAGGCAGAAGAAACATCAGCAATATGTAAATGCCAACATCAAAACTATCTGTGACAAACTTGAGATTGAGCCGGTTGGATCACCGCCCGTCTTCGAGGACTTCGAGGAAGATCCTGCCCCGATGAATGATGATGAAGATGAAGATCGGACCAAAACTGAAGAAGGGAGCAGCTATGAGTGATTCTCCTCGATTTTTCCCTTTTTGGTGCCTTGATGCCAAAGGGGGAGAGATTGTGACTAGTTTGAGACTATCTCTAGTAGTAGTGCTTATTGTGCTTTTGTGATCAAGGACATGTACCTATTTTTTTAAAACTCTGTAATGCACTATTTCTTTTCTTATGTGTGATGCTTATTGTGCCCTAATGCTTAATTCTATGCTCATTATTGTTTATCTTTATTTCATCACACTTTGTTGATCACACACCTGTTAGGCACCAAACCATAAGGTGTGTGCATATGTGAGAAGATTTTTGTGGATTTATCGTTATTCTCATATGTGCACACCTTTTGAAAATCAAAATTTTATTCTCAATTGTGATATCTCAAATGGTTGTCATCAATCACCAAAAAGGGGGGAAATTGTAAGTGCATCTAGGATATTCCTTGTGGGTTTTGGCTAATTGATGACAAACATATGAGATCCTAATGAAACTATTGAGATGATTGCAGGACAAACAAAGTGAAACAGCTCGGTGCACACAAAAAGGTGAAAAATGGAGTGGTGTACAAAGAGGGATACTTTGATGGAGCTTGGAAGAACAAATTAGATTTTAAATGTATAGGGAGTGTATGAAAGACACACGCTAAGAGCTCATGACTTTGCGCATGTGTAAGGGTTTTAAAATTAATCTAACTTTCATAGTGCACTGGACTAGTCCGATCATGGACCGGACTAGTCCGTCAGACTTTCTGGAGTCTCCCTTCTCTGGAGATCGGACTAGTCCGTGTGTCCATCGGACTAGTCCGTTAAACTTTCTGGAGTCTCCCCTCTCCGGAGACCGGACTAGTCTGTGTGTTCACCGGACTAGTCCGTTGAACTTTCTGGAGTCTCCCATATCGGGAGACCGGACTAGTCCGTGTGTCCACCGGACTAGTCCGTTGAACTTACTGGAGTCGGTTTTCACAAAAGGCCAGACTAGTCCTTTTCTAACCAGACTAGTCTGTCAGACTCTCTGGACTTCGAGTTACACTGTGACCAGACAAGTCCAAACTTGCACCGGACTAGTCCGGTGTTAGGGTTTTTCAACGGTAACTTTTTGGAAACCATATAAGTAGAGAATCCACAGCCTTCCACAGAACACACACATCGAATACTGCTGAAAACACAAACCCTAGTGCCGCCACTTTGTCCCAAGAGCCCAAAACACATCTCCCCACACATCTAAGGTGCAAAAAGAGTCAAATCATTTGAACACTTGGATTCAGGATTGGGAGATCGTCGTTCCTTCGTTGCGAGCTCTTGGGGTTTGATCTTTCTACACTTATACTCTGCATTGTAATACTTTCAAGTGTATTTGATCACCTCTTTCGTTGTAATTCTCGTGGGAGCCCTCAACGTGTGAGGTTGCCCCACAGACTCGGTGATTACCTGTGATAGTGGAATCAAGTCGGCCTTCGTGGTGACTTGAAGAGGGAAAGGGTTGGAGACCCGACTCTGTGTGAGCTTCCTCAACGAGGACGTAGATCTTGTGGTGAGATCGAACCTCGGTAAAAATTCGCTTGTCTCTTGTGCCTCATTTACTTTACTTTTTGCTCACTAGATCACTTGATCACTAAACATCAATTAAGTTGCTTATAAGTTTCCACGTGCATTCATACAATAATCTTAAATCAAAGGATTTGTTGTTCTCATTTCCGCTGCTAAAAGAACCTAGTTTCCCAAACAACACTTAATCAATCCACATATTTCAGCACACCGGACTAGTCCGCCCACACAACCGGACTAGTCCGGTCAATTAAGTTTTTGACGACTCTATTAAGTGTGCAGGAAAATCAAAAGGCCTATTCACCCCCCCTCTAGGCCACATTCAGCATCCTTTGAGGTCCCACAAATTATCAAGGTGAATGTACATGTCCTAGATGTTGCCCACGAAGGTGGATTTGAGTTCAGCCCAACTCCTGATGGCGTTGGCGGATATATACTCGAGCCATGCTTGTGCCACGTCTGCTAGATAAATGGGGAGGTATTGTATGACAAAGTAGTTGTCCATAGCGCCACCAGCTCTGTTGGCCACACGATAATCCTCTATCCAAACGCTAGGATTTGACTCGCCGTTGTATTTTCCAATGTTGGTCGGGGAATGGAAGCAGGGCGCGAATGCCACATTCCATATCTATCTTTTGAAGGCCCTGAGTCTTGGAGAATCGGGGCTTGGGCTTTGGCCCCGTCATCATCGCGGTAGCTGTTCGGAGGAGTTTTGTGGTGCTAATAGCGACGTGATCTCGAGAGTCCTCCCGGAACATTCGCGGGGTCATGCGAGTGTATCGAGGATCCAGCTCTCTCGCCCCCCCCCCCTCATCCAACTTTGGATGCATGACCTCCCCGGTCCGCCGCTGCATTTTTTTGGTGATCGTGACTTTCACCGTGGGTTGACGCTTTGAGCTGTCAAGCGAGGGAGCTTTCCACGTGCGAAAGGGAAATCCTGTCTAGGAGAACCCGGAGGTTCCAGTAGGCGTGCCTCGATTCAGGATCTACAAGTTTGGGAGTGCCGTGCAATATTGCCGCAACGGCCGCCCCATTCTGACTTGGTCGTCTGAAGCGTGGCGGGGTGTCGTTCTCGGTAAAGAAGGCGGCTGCAACGGTTCAAAGGTGCATGGTGCCCGCGCTTGGAGGTGGTCGGGCTTCGTTTGCAAGGCAGCACTTGTCGCATCTAAATGCTCTTGTTCATTGTCGACGGCGGTGCATTGTCCTCAGATTTGTTCGTCCGGTCTGACGATGCTCGCCAACTTTTTTCCGAGGACTGGCCGTGGCGATGCATCGGGTGACAGCCGCATTCTGAACCTTGTCATTGTCGCGCTTCGTATAACATTCATGGGAAGCGAACTTAATTAACCTCGATGGTGTTGTCAGAGTCGGATCACCGCCGGTGGTTTCCTCCAGGATTTGCTAGAGAGCTGAGGTGTCATGGTCGATCATCCTGATGAAAGAAACTGTCGGGGCATTGTTGTTGTGGACGCCGCAGACTCTCTGAGGATTTCGATGTAGTCGACGATGAAATCCAGACTTCTGAAGTGGAAATTCTGGCCTGTGGTGAAGATGGACTCGGACTTGAGCCCCGTGATGCTGTCGGTGGGTAACTCATAGTCACCAGCGCGGACCTCCTCGCCGAGGACAAAGATCGGTGTTGATGAAGCCATACGAAGACGATGAAAACGCAAAATTGTGTGCCCCTACATGGCATGTTAAGTGTCGGCGTTTCATAAACCAACTAGTGCAATTTATTGAATAATGTTCGTCTTCGTATGGCTATCCTGCAAAAAACAAAAGATTTATCCTGGTGCAGGCAAAAAAGATCCTACGTCCATTGGGAGTCTTCCATGATCTTTGTTGGCTCAAAAGGTGAGAGAATAGATTACATGCGGGTTTGGCCCGAGTATATGAACTCTAAGAATGTAAGAACATCTACGAAAGTAATGCGTAAATATAAACACACACGAGCATAAGAGAGTAAAACACGAACAAAAGTGCAACAAAGAAAAAGGGTGCAAGACCACCAAAGAGAAAAGTACGTAAGTAAATGCTTAAGGAAATGTTGGAAGTAAAATGCGTATAGTAACTGCAAATAAAGAGTGAATCCCGCACCCCCCCCCCACGCTGAAGGCCTTGGGGTCCTTTTATAGGGGGCAAGGCGGATTTATCTGACATTCCTCAATGTGGGGCCGGTTTTTTAGTATTTGTTCTATGTATCAAGTTTGTCAGAAACTTTGGTCTTGGCTTTTTCGTGATCTTAAAGGCACCATCTTCGGGGTGAAGTTACCTCCTTTCGACGAGGGATGGGACAAATGTCAGGCTTATCCCGCAATAGGTCACATCAAGGGTGCTTCCCTCGGCCAAAGTTACCATACCCACGGTCCATCATAACTGCCCCCAACTACCCACCTCTCCCGAGCTAGAGCCCGGGAGGAATCATTCGCTCGACCTCGCGGTCGGGACTTGGGCGAGTTAAATACCCTAACCTTGTGTTGCCGTGGCATTGGTGGCGGGTCCCTCCTCGATCGGAGAGTAGCTTCAGTCCGTTGCCGCATAGTTGTTACCGTTGGGTCCCGTATGTTTTGTACCCCAAGTACATAACTCCCTCAAAACTATTGCTCACTAAAGTTATGTTTCATGAAGCCTTAATCTGCTGCTAAAACTAAAAACAAGGATCTACTATTAGGCAAGCCCTTTATGCAATTTTCAGCTATCCAATATTATGTGTTTCCTACATGTAGAGTTTCATGCTTTAGTGGAATGGTTAAGTCTTGCTGTGGCATTGTGGTCACGGTTTCTTTATACATTTTTTTGCAGGTGTTGACGACTGTTATGTACCAATTTCATCTGTCAATTTAACTCAATTATGTGAATAATTTGTCATTTCTTGCACACATCATCTTTCTATCTAACCTGATTCCACTTGGACTTGGAGAAATATGTGTATGCAGCATTTTATACAGGAAATGAGGAAATGTAGAGGGACCAATCCTATAAAATATCATCCTAGCCAATCAGTCGACAACACATGGCATCCCATGGATCAAATGGCCCACGAACAGAAGTATCCAAGGAGATCCAATGATGTGTCACCCATATATATCAATGGGACCCACCTGGCAGCCACCTGGAGAAAGCACACGAGAAACGATGCAATGACCAGGTCGGTCGAACCAGGGGGTCAGCCGACCTGGTCTTTGCACCAAACTCGATTAGCCTCCACGTGTTGACTCCTCCTGGCTCCCTAGAGTCAATGGTGACTAATTCACGCGCTTTTGGTGTCGGGAACTGACCTCAACACTAGTATAAATAGGACCCCCTACCCCTCACTTAACCACACACCACTTGGGCATCATTCTATTGTATACACTATCTTTCATAGTCCTTAGAGGAGTGAGGATGTATAGAGGAGAGCCTCTAGTCCCAAGTCCAAATTGGGAAAGGAGTAGAAGGAGTCTCTCCTCCCAATTCCACATTGGGAAAGGTATGGCTTATGAATTCCTTCTTGTATTTGTGACTTTGTGCTCAATAAAGATATTATCTTTAGTCTTCTTTTATATGTATACTTGGACAAAGCGTTTCTTGTTTGATTGTGGAGTCCATGTATGTGGAAGGTATAGTCTTTATGATTTCACTCTCATGATCACATCTTATGGTCATAAACACTATAGACCCCCACTATAGTCTATGTAGTTATGATATGATTATGATAATATGAATGACTTATGCTATGCTTCAACATAGGTTCAACGATGTTTAGGTTAGTCATTGCCTTAGTATGGCTTGTGCCATGGCTCCTAAGGTATTTGCTTAGTATGCTAGCATGGTGCTAGGGTATTTAAGTAGTGTTGGATGTCTCGTAGACCCACGGATTGAAGAGTTAGGCAGTAGGTGGTGATATCCCTATCTGTCATTTGTAATCCTCCACGTTCGGCTATGCCAAAGGCTCTTGGCGGGAGTCGCCCTAGTATTGCTAGGGGTAAGCCCGTGCCCGATATGTTGAATAGCATTGCATAGGAATTCATCATTGACATGACCATTAGTATCTACCTTAGACTATGTATATGTATTAGGAGCATTGTAGGAGCAACTCTATAACTCTCAATCCAATCTCCCTCTAGGACCCATTTTACCCTTTAGAATAGATTTCCTAGGTGTGTGTCACACTACCCCTATTATCAACTTACCCCTGTCCGGATAATGGATTAGTATCCCATAGCTTGACCATAAGAGTAGTATATACTTTACTCCATTATCTTCCTTTGGGATAAATATGATACCCTTGGGAATACTCATGGGTGAAATGCTACAATAGTATCTTCCGTGCGCTTGTGGACCTCATCTCTTTACCGGAGATGATCTGTGGTGTTAAGAAATACCAACAAGCATTTCTGGCGCCGTTGTTGGGGATGATTTGTTAGTATATCTTAGGAGCCGTCAACAAGCATTTCTGGCGCCATTGCCGGGGAAGACTAAGGAAGTGAAGGATAGCTATCACTTGTGATTAAGCTATAGGTACTAATAGTTATTAGACAGTATTACCCTTGTTTGTTTTCTCCTTTGTGTGAAAATAGGGTAGTGTTGGCCAACCCATTGTATGGGATAGCCAACGAGGACGCAAGTGCTAAATCGCAAGATGATTTAAGGCATACCTCAACAAATGTACGCTAGGCAACACCATTGCCTTTTCGCGGGAGAATTTCAGTTTTCAGTAGGAGCCAAAGTCATCCATACCCAAGCTTGGGGAAGGCTCCAAGAAGTTCTTCTTGGTTTGCCTCCACCATGGGGTGGATAGTTGGCTCTTCATCCAACACTCGTGTCATGGGTTGGCTCCACCAATCCATGACCACATTCATGCTGGAGCTGAAGGAGTCCTATTCTCATTCATCATGGATGAGAAGAAGGTCTCCACTCAAGGGGTGAATTGAAGAATGCTCGAGTTCCCATAGCTTGTCATGCACACCACTTCACAAGGTTGACATGCTAGTTATGGAACTACACCTCCCATTGAAGTATCATGAATGCCAAGTCAATGGAGATTTGTTTGGATAACCAAAGACGTGGGTATTCACATGATTTGTGAAAATCTATGTCAACATGGGACGCCTGGAAATTATTTCCCTAAGACCCATGAGGACCTTTTTCAAACAACAACTCCAATGGCTACCATTCACAAGGAGGTCAAGGGTGGAATTAACATCACCCTTGTATTCAAGGAGGCTATGGCTTTCCAAGGGATTTAAGTTCAACTAGCCTACCTTGAAGTATCTTGGCCAAGCAGAATCAAGACAACATTCACATGAAGATCTTGGCCAATGACAAGAACTTAAGGAGCATTCAAAGTCCAAGATTTCCCACATCACTTGTTGGGGTTCCCACACCAAACCCATTCAACCTAGAGAAAGTGACATTGTGGATGAAGTGTTTCTTGTTTGATTGTGGACTCCACATGTCATCATGCCCAAGGAAGCCTTGACCCATGATCAAGGAATACATTCAAGAGGGAGAACCCGTCGCTACAACAACATGTCTATATCAATACAACGGGGAGAGGCTAGGGCCACCATGTGGCCCACATGTCCAAATGACAGCCAAATGAGTTTGGCATGTCAAAACAGAAGAAATCGTCCACATCTTCAACTCCGGGATTGGACAACAAATCATCGCGCTGAACAAAACAGAGGTAAGTCCTACTCATCGGACTTCAAAAATTCGTTGAGTCCTTGCCAATAGATTAATTGGTAGTTATCTCATATTTGTTTTCCAAATTGCATCAACCCTTGCATTTGCATGTTTGAAATTCCACACTTGCTTGTTGGAAAGTAAAATTTCCAACCATCATAAAACTAAAAATTTGAATTAGGGGTGAAATTTAATTGGATATGAACTATGTGCATGACCACTTGAATTTATCTTCCTAGTTCAAACCAAAAAAATTTTCTTTGACCCTCATTGCATTTACAAGTTATTTCAAGATGGGCAAGACAATTTGAAAATTGGGTTCAAGTTGCTTTTGGCTAAAGTAACCCGTTTTCGAGTTGTTTTGTGATTAAAGTGCAGCTAGGTCAAAATAGTGAAGAGGTGGTTTGGCAAGAAAGTGGAAGGTTTCATCAAACTCAAGTCACCATTGGGAAGATTTGAGAACATTTCTCTCTTTTAAACTCATTTTGAGTTTGAGGAAGAGAAATGTTCAAGAGGATGACCCAATGGAGGAGCAAGAACCAAATACATCACCAAATCCAAGCTAAACTTGGCATTTGACATCAATCATCAAGCCTATGCCAAAAATAAAGGTTGTGAGTTTCTCACACAAAGACCTTCGTCACCAACTGCTCTTCAAATGAGGTATGAGTTTAGAATTTTTCATTGTTTGGTTTGCCATAGAATTGAATGTATTTGCTTGCATTTGTGAGGAAGGTTGACACTTCCTCATCATTTAATTCTCATGCATCCTCAAAAGAGTATGTGTGGGTATTGACTTTTGGATCTCCAAAAGGAAATCCCACCTTACTTGGAAAAATCTAAAACAAGTACCTATAATCCTTTAAGCATTGTTTTGTAGACTTAGTCATTTTTGTCTAGTTTTAGAAAATAAAACTTTTGGGCATGACTTAATTGGTGAATTGGCATATAGAAACTTGGGCATAGTGACAACCATAATTTTTAATTGAGCTTCATACATAGATGGTGTCACTAGATTTAAAACTCCTAGGAATAAGTGATACCCTTGCTCTAAAATTGAATTGCATTTTTTGGAGGAGTCACTAAATTTTAAATTCCTAGTTAAGTTCAGGAGGATAAAATTGAGAATCTTGTTTGTCATGGTCTAAATGATAAAATTTGCTCTTGAAAGCTAAGATGGTTAGAAACTATAAAAGATGTAGGGATCCATATAATATATTTTTATCACATGCATTGCTATGAGTAGGAGCTTTAGAAAATATGCAACATGAATTATCCACAAAGCTCCACTCTTATCAATGAATAATACATTGATCATGGATACACTGGACATTGGAAACAATGCATCTTTGATTTTTTTTCTTCCCCATTTGTACAAATGAATGTTCGCTTACCTAACCCGAACGTTCATTTGTACAAGTATCGGGAGCTAACCATCTCTCTGTATTCAAGAGAGGAAGTTTGCAGGAGTAACATTACTATGCAGGCACTCAAGAAGCTGATTGTTGGGATCCCTAGAGGATCCTATTTGAACATCTCTTGGCCAAGGAGTAAATGAGGATGGTTGCTACCTATCGGAAATTATGCCCGAAGGTCAATCATAACTATACGAGGCTAGAGATTTGAAATGGGAACCCTCCATGAGCAACCAATGAGCTGCCACGAATGGGTGAGAGCATTATGCTCTCAACTATTTTAAGCACTCATTCAAGCTCAAGAGATTTGCCACCATCATTGGGTACAAGTTATTCCTATGTGGCTAAGAGTTATGATGTATAATGACCAAGGAATGACAAGATCACACCCAAGTTATATTGGGTGCAAGTTGTTCCTATGTGGCTAGAAGGTATGTCATGCCTTAGCCAAGGAACAACAGATCACACTCAACCAATGTTGAGTGCATGTAATTCCTTTGTGGTTCTAGGTATGTTGTACCTTACCCAAGGAACAACTGATCATACCCAATGCATGTTGGGTACATGTCACTCCCTTATGGCAAAAAGATATGATACACCTTAGCCAAAGAATGATGAACATACTCAATGTATGTTGAGTGCACGTCATTCCTTTGGATCTAAAAGGTTATCATTATCTTAGCCAAGGAATGTCAAATCACACCCAACACATGGAGACCTTGATGTGCGGATGATCAACATCGAAAACACTTTATTCAACCACACTCATGGTGTCCATGGGAGGCAACACAACAATCAACAGTCAACCCTCCATTGTCAAAGCCATGCTGCAACAAGGGTAGGCAAACTCACGGCCTACCTCCGTCGTTAGGGCTTCAACCCCTATCACGGACCTTGATCAAGAATAAGCTTGGGGGAGGACCCCCACTTGAGGTAACTTGTATCACACCCACTACATTTTTATTTCAAATCATCCATTGCATATTTATTTTCCATCCATTCATCATCCACCTTGCATTTAAAAAAATATATAAATAGGTTAGATTTGTTTTCATCAAATAAAGATGTGCGGTAAGAATGATTTAGAATTCACATAGATGAAATGATGAATAGTTGCTCTATTTAATTTTCCTAAGTCTCTAGTTTACAACTTGCTAATCTCCGAATATTGCTTTCATTGGTTTGAAATACTTATACCTTAATTTGGAAGTTGTGCGTAGCAAAAGCTTAATCTTATTCTAGGTTGTTGCAAGACTAGAATTGGCAATAGGGCTGCTAGTCCTAGTTTGAAAGTAAAACTTAGATTTCCGAAGAAATTCTAAAAAGATTTAAGTTTCCCTCAATTGATTGGAAATACCTACCAACGCCATATGATGTTCATACATAGACAAAACCTTATGCATATGCTATTTGCTTTCACATTGAGCCTAGTCAAACTAGTATAGACCTATGTGAGAAATCATTCAACTCTTTTTGAATTCAAGACTTCACTCGCACATGCTGTACTTCTACACTAGAAGTAAGCAAAAAGTCTATCATATCCACCATACCACAACAAAAAGAGAAACTCCATGTTATTCACATTTAGCACTCTCTTCAAAATTCATTGCAAAGAAAGGGAGTAGAAGACATGGCTACAAAAAGAAAAAAAGGAATGCTTACATCATAAGCATGAGAAAAAAAAAAGAGAAAAGAAAAGTAGCCATGTTTCATCCCTGCAAAAGAAAGAGAGATTACACCAAAAAGGAGTTATCTCAAGTATCCACATCCACTTCCACTCCATCACACACGCACTAGTCTTGAATCAAAAAGTTTTGATTTGAATTCTCCTAAGGCTTACTCTTTTAACTTAGGTATATATGTGATGCAAATATGCCTACTTACTTTCCTTGCCAAGCTCCCCATACAAGCCATATTCAATGAGTAGGAATAGTAGAGGCACAATGCTTTGGTGAGGAAATATTTCCACTATCCACAAAGGAGTGATTGAGAGAATCAAATTGAGTTACTTAATATCTAAATTGAATTCTCTGGGATTTAAGTGGAACTTGATTTCTAGGCTATGTTTGCTCCATTTTATATTCTACCTTTCAACTACTCATGAATATGAAAAACCATAAGCCCCATGATAACTTAAGAAAGGTAGGGTATCATAGCCAATTTCTGCAGTACTAGGTAGAATATCTTGTTGTGCATTAGATACTTGTGAAAATAAGACATTGTAGCAACTCCTGATCATCAACCTAAAGTCTTTACTTTGCTCGGGACGAGCAAAGGATAAGCTTGGGGGAGTTTGTTGACGGCTGTTATATACCAATTTCATCCGTCAATTTAACTCAATTATGTGAAGGATTTGTCATTTCTTGCACACATCACCTTTCTATCTAACCCAATTCCACTTGGACATGGAGAAATATGTGTATGAAGCATTTTATGCAGTAAATGAGGAAATGTAGAGGGACCAATCCTATAAAATATCATCCCAGCCAATCAGACAATGACACGTGGCATCCCATGGATCAAATGGCCCACAAACGGAAGTATCCAAGGAGACCCAACGTTGTATCACCCATATACATCAATGGGACCCACGTGGCAGCCACCTGGAGAAAGCACACGAGAAACGGTGCAATGACCAGGTCGGCCGAACCAGGGGGTCGGCCGACCTGGTCTTGGCACCAAACTTGGTTAGCCTCCACGTGTTGGCTCCACCCAGCTCCCTGGAGTCAATGGTGACTGATTGACGCGCTTTTGGTGGCAGGAACCGACCTCAACACTAATATAAATAGGACCCCCTACCCCTCACTTCAACACACACCACTTGGACATCATTCTATTGTATACACTATCTTCCATAGTCCTTAGAGGAGTTAGGATGTAGAGAGGAGAGCCTCTAGTCCCAAGTCCAAATTGGGAAAGTAGTAGAAGGAGTCTCTCCTCCAAATTCCACATGGGGAAAGGTATGGCTTATGGATTCCTTCTTGTATTTGTGACTTTGTGCTCAATAAAGATATTATCTTTAGTCTTCTTTTATACGTATACTTGGACAAATTGTTACTTGTTTGATTGTGGAGTCCATGTATGTGGAAGGTGTAGTCTTTATGATTTCACTCTCATGATCACATCTTATGGTCATAAACACTATAGACCCCCACTATAGTCTATGTAGTTATGATATGATTATGTTAATATGAATGACATATGCTATGCTTCAACATTGGTTCAACGATATTTAAGTTAGTCATTGCCTTAGGATGGCTTGTGCCATGGCTCCTAAGGTATTTGCTTAGTATGCTAGCATGGTGCTAGGGTATTTAAGTAGCGTTGGATGTCTCGTAGACCCACGGATTGAAGAGGTAGGCAGTAGGTGGTGACAACCCTATCTGTCCTTTGTAATCCTCCACGTTCGGCTATGCCACAGGCTCTTGGCGGGAGTCGCCCTAGTATTGCTAGGGGTAAGCTCATGCCCGATATGTTGAATAGCATTGCATAGGAATTCATCATTGACATGACCATTAGTATCTACCTTAGGCTATGTATATGTATTAGGAGCATTGTAGGAGCAACTCTCTAACTCTCAATCCAATCTCCCTCTGGGACCCATTTTACCCTTTAGAATAGATTGCCTAGGTGTGTGTCACACTACCCCTATTATCAACTTACCCCTATCCGGAAAATGGATTAGTATCCCATAGCTTGACCATAAGAGTAGTATATACTTTACTCTATTGCCCTCCTTTGGGATAAATACGACACTCTTGGGAATACTCATGGGTGAAATTCTACAACGGTATCTTCCGTGTGCTTGCGGACCTTATCTCTATACCAGAGATGATCTGTGGTCTTAAGAAATACCAACAAGCATTTCTGGCACCGTTGCCGGGGATGATTTGTTAGTATATCTTAGGAGCCATCAACAGCAGGTATTAGTATTTTACGGCTGTTTTGGTTGTCCATGAGATCTCGGACTTTTTGAGGTATATGACTCATGTGACACCGCACCACTACCATGTGTTCTTCATGTTGCTAGTGAGAAGCGTATGCGGGCATGGACAACTTCTCTTGTGCTTAGATAGGTTGAGAGTGTGAGGATGTACTTCTGCTGCTTGTGTATCGCTGTTGTACACTATGTTGTAAATAATATATTATTATAAAATGAAAACTTTGTATGTTTATGATGTCTTTTTCATTTGTGTTGTTGGGTGCCGCATCACACGACACCACCCAATCTGATTCCTAGAATATCGAGACCTCGGTCCTCACGGTCTGGTATTAGAGCCGCATTGAGAATAGCATGCGTGAAAGGAGATTATTTTTTTGAACATCAAAGTAGTCGAGTAAGGATCAATGAGTATGCCCATATAAGGTCCATAATAGCATAGTTATTAAGGTGGAAAAGCTAACATACTTGTTATTTTATTCAGTAATGGTACCCTGACATCGGGTAAGAGGTAAGATATGCCACCGCAAGCAAATCAATTGCGGTAAGCTCACCATACCAGATGTAGTATGTGATGTCCCCTGTGGCTTGGAACGAGTGTTAATATGAGTCTCTAAACCTCTTCATGGTTCTAAGAACATATGCAAACGCTGGTATGCCAGCATGCATCACGCAGAAGGTGTGGAGGCTCCATCGTGTGGTAAGAAATGTGATAGTATGCAACTCTTGAACAACTCATGTTCAATGAGCCATACGCAACGCTCGTCATCAGTATGCCTCTGTGAGGTAGAGGCAGTAAGTGGTATCTGTTGGGTTGATAAAATTTCCAACGGCGACTATTCATTCGCGCTCTACTCGACTACCTTGTCGTGTGTTGAAACGTGACAGTGTTTCTCGAGACGTGTTCTCCTTGAGGACGGCCTGTGTGAAAACATACAGGGTGTTAGTTTCACTGATTGATATATATATTATTGTGACTATCTACCTATTGCGTATGAGGCCTCACCCTGTTGTGGCACTACTTGTGTGAATTGTGAATGTGTCTTATGCAAGTACACTGACTGTGTGATTGTATTGCGCTTAGAAAAAGTTTGCGAGTGACCGGTTAGGATTTTCATTTTGTGAGGCATGTAGTACCGACATGTATCCCATCGATGTATTAATCAAGCTTGCTGTAAAATGGACCAAGAAGATGTAAAAAAAAATACAAGTATTAGCTATCGATCTCTTATTTTGAACTAAGTTTCAAAGTTGAGTAGGTTTTATACTCAAAAGTTTCAAAAACCAGAGTCTCTGTTTTCTGTCAGGATTTTGACCTAACTTCAAAAAGCCATAACTCCTAGTAGAAAAATCCAATGAATATGTACCATACATGGTTGTATCTATTATAGAGTCTTTTAAAACTCTTCTGTTAATTACCAGAGCGTAATCCCCAAAGAACATAGTGAAAATTTGAATTTTCTAAAACCTGCTAAATCTGGTTAGAGACTGGAACAGTTTCTGGACCTTGTACCAATTTTGTCATATATCTTAGTAGAAACATCGAATGGCTTTATGTGATACATTTCTGGAATCCTTGTGAGGTGTATTACAGTATTTTAATTTAATGTTTTGGCAAATTTTGGTATTATATATTCGTATAACTGTGCTCAAATCCACAACATACAGAGGACGTGCTGTCAAAATTCTCCTTGAAAATCTGGGAACTTTGTCAAACTTTGAAAACAATATCTCCTCAACCTGAAATGCTATGAAGGAGAATAAATAATTTTTGTAAATCTTTAGCAGTCCTCTACAAGTTTTTTCTCCACCCGAAGACCAGAATCCCCTCATAAATCGGTTGAAATTAAAAAACAACAGAAACTGTCCATAATCACCAAATCTGGACATTGTTTTTATATACTTCTGTACATTAACCATAACTTTCAAAATAAAAATCACAAAGAGTCATGTGTCATATTTCTAAAAATCTTAGGAGTTATACTAAAACTTTGTAGTTTTGAGTTTTGTTGAATTTAGATGACAAATGTATGGAACAATTGAATCAACCTGGGTACCTACAAATGGAATGCTGCTGAAAATCTCAAGAAAGTCTCTAAATTTGCAAAGCCATATCTCCTCAACCACAACTGATCTGGTGGCCCACCAATAATTTATGGAAAGTTATTGAAGTTGAACACAACTTTTTTATTCACCTCCAGAGCTGATTCTATTTTTAGTAGCTCAAAAGCTCAGTTAGGTGCATACTCGTCAATCTGGACAGTGAGGTAGTCAGCAAAACCACTTTTGAAATTTCCAATTTAGTCAACTTTCGTTTCACTTCCCTGAGTTGCACAACACCTCCCCATGATGATTCTTTGGAGTAACTTTCTCGATTACCTAGTCCGAAACTTAAGGGGGGGGGGTGCATTCAAGTGACTTAAGTGTCCAATCACCATTCTCTTTTGCATTGTAACATGGCAACAACAAGATGATCAAGTGGAACTACATCTTTGAGAGACTCCGACTCCGAGCACAAGGCTGACTTGTCATAGAGGAAGTTTAACTTCAACTCCAATATAGCTATAGTGGAAGATCAATCCCCACTACATGATTGAAGAGAAGATTAAGTGAAGCATCATTAAGGACAACTCTAGTAGCCTCGACTCGATGCCTAGGGATACTAGGTTATCGAGGTAAACTAGTTAGTGAATTCTCAAGTAGAATTGATTTCATGATTCAATGAGTGCAACAAGAACTCAGGTGAAGGGCTAGATGAGACAATGAGAATACGCACAAACTTTGGAAAGGTTAAGACAATGTAGTGTATTTCTCACAATCCTTATCAATATTCGTAATATGACTTCCTTGACCATGGTCGAATTATGAAAGTGACCTTCCTTATTGATTGCTTCTCAGGACTATGGTATCTGAGCCTAGCAAGTCATAAGATATTCCTTATTCTTTTGTGAGTAGTTATACCATTCTAGTTCAAACTATAAAAGATGATGCACCATACATATGAACCATCTGCACCATACATGTGCACCCTACCATGTGATGCATGACCCATTGCACTATCCAACATGTGATGCATCATGAAGCATTATCATTAATGGCACAAGAAAACCACGATGCATGAATATTAACAAATTTTGAGCAAGAATATGTCTCTACGTTCATATCCTCATTTTGTGTCTAATGACATTGATAGTTTCAGAATCCTTGTATTATGACACACCTTGTTGCATTCTTTATCATTGAGTAACACACCTTTACTGATCTTATGTCCCAACAAAGCGATCCTATTATCGTTTAAGATCCAAACGAGGTTATTGATTTGTTGTTTAATCTTGGAAACCACCTTGATTTATTTCAGGGAAATACTACATTAAATTATTAAAGACTAATGTGGAACAAATCGAAGAAACAAGAACCATTGAAATGTTAGTCTGAAGCTATTGAAGTTACTAAGAGAATCAAAGAGAAAGTCAAGATTAGGACAATAAAGTACACCTTTTCAATATCAGAGGAATGGTCGAATGGTATTGATCGCCTGGGAATGGGTGCATGGATCCATGTGATGCCACATGTGATCGTCTGATTGGTCAAATGGTAATTTTAGGATTCCTCCCTGCATTCTTGGGTATTTTGAGGCTTAATTCACCTGCATGCAAATAGGCACTAACATTTGTGGAATTTGTTAGTATTGACTCCTACCACTATGTTGTGTTCTCAATTTTATAATCTTTATGCGGTGAATTGACAGTCAAATTTAGCATTTAAGAATCGTCAAAAGGGAACTTGCATGAACCAATATAAACCCTTTGTGTCTATGTATCTAGGCCACCTCAAGGATGAACGAATTGAGAAATCGATACTTATTGGTACTACGAACACTAATAGTTGGCTTCCAGGCAAGGGGATTGCCATGCATTCCACTTTTTTCTTTGATGGTTGTTGACGATTGTCGGTACCCTGCAGACCGGGTACCCCAGCGTACAAGCTAAAAGAAGCTCCGGACCCGTCCTTCCCACTGAGGCTGGTCCCGGGGCTGCCACGCGTCCTCCGGCTCTAGATCCTTGCTCCCATCGAGGAGGGCTCCGGAGCTGCCACACGTTCTCTAGCTTCGGACCCTTGCTCCCATCGAGGAGGGCTTCGGAACTGCCACGCGTCCTCCGGCTCCGGACTATTGCTCCACTGAGGAGGGCTCCAGAGCTGCCACACGTCCTCTGGCTCCGGATTCTTGCTCCCACCGAGGAGGGCTTCGGAGCAGCCACAGGTCCTGCAACTTGCCCTGGGCGGTAGGTTGCGGGACTAAGGGGCGGTGCATCCTGTCCAGTCACGCATTGAAGGCAAACGCTTTCCCTGGGCGTACAAGTGCGATGCACACATCCCATCAGGTACCGCTGCATCGAATCACTTCGCAGTGAAGGCGCCACAGGCTTACCCCGCTCCACCAAGTGGGTAGCTACGGCGACAAGACAGACGGACGGGACATCCCCTGCCACTATCAACGACTTTGCATGGGCCCCTGGCGACCAACGCCGCAAGATAGCAAGTCTTCAAGGTGCGATTAGGGGCAGCGTACGCAAGAAGCCTTAGTGGTGTACAGAATAAGATCACCCCGGGGCTACCTGTCAGGCCCCGAGCCCTACTTGTAAGTTGTCCGACCTTGGACTATAAAAGGACCGGGCATCCACCGACTTAAGACACCTTCTCTGGTCTTTCGGACTAGGGGATCCGATCCAATCTCAACGTATACACACGCTACACACGCATTCGCACCAATAATACTACTCACACCGTGGAGTAGGATATTACACTACGGTGACCTAAACCACGTAAAACTACCGTCTCACCATCTCTCTTGCTCGCTATCTCTCTTGAGGACTAATCTCTGCCGATCAAAAACCTCCGTGAGCTGCTCTCATAGCAGCTCCGGCGGAAGTGTCGCAGGAACACTTTGACATTTAGCGTGTTAGGTAGAGCCTTTTTCTCTCAGGAAGTTGCGCCTCCATCGCTGCTGAAGCACCTAGCTCCGGTGTGAGGACCAAAGTCTAGACTAACCAGGAATCACAATGGGTGGTGTTGTGCAATGCGACACCCAATAGCACAACACAAAAAATAACAAAGAACTCATAATATAAGTGAGCAGTTTACATTATTCTCAGGTTTTATACAAAAGTGCTTACACCAGTGAAAGTCTTCATACAACTCTCTCAAACCTACACTACAACATTAGCGGTCGTATCTAGCCCGCGGATACTCCACTCTAGCATCACAGAAACAAGCAACGGCGTCTAGGGCTTCCATTGGCTAAATACCCTGATGAGGGCAAGGCCTAGGAACCCTTCATAGCTATATACCTACAAAACTCGTATAAATGCAACCGTGAGCATAAGGCTCAGCAAGACTTAACCGTCTCACCTAAGAATATGAAACTCTACATGCTGGGAATTACTATTAGTAATAAAAATGTTCATAGCACTGATATAACAATTGATCCTTACATTCATTTTAAGCATCCAATTAAGTATTAGAATCATAACTTTGCATGCAAGTAGAGTGACAATAGAACCAAGAGGTAATGCACATATCACTAGACATATAGTAACCATTGTACAGGAAAGCTTGTTAACTTAAATACAAACCAGAGCTTGCCTTAGGTTGCAACTAGTGCAAATCTCAATAAGTCAGTGCTTGATCATCTCAGTGAAGCTCCTCGTCATTTTTCTTTCCTCCTCGTCTTTACTGTTGCTTGACAAGTCTTGTCTTGGGTGCTAATTGAGCAAATCTTGTCTTGCTCCAAGGTCCACGCTAGTCCTTCTCCTCCAAGTCGTGCTCCTCGTCGATCTTCGCCACGTCATCTAGCGATATGATTATGCATATATATAGAAAAATATAATTCAATACACGATACTCTAGAATTCGTATATACTACAGGAATGGATCATCTTAAAAGCGAAGATCGATAGAGATCTATTAGACTTGGACTATCTGTACAGGAAAGACATAATTCCTAATGCATGAATCTGCTCATGCGGCCTAAGGTGTGCCTACCTGCTTTCTGGTCAACTCATGTCATCTTTGCATTTGCATCCTGCTCAACCATCTATCTCATCAGGCGCTCTACATCATCTCTATGACTTTTCTTGCACAATTCCTCATCCGTTGTGATCTTCATTTTCTCATCTCTATCTCAATTTCACGGGTACATTTCACTTCGTCGATGTATAGTGGTGAACCTAATCACAGTTGGTTACACCTTGTCAAGCATTTCAGCGAGCACCTGAGATGCATCATCGACCTGACCAAGCAATCATCATCCAGGTCTCTCCTTGGCCCAATTCTCCTTATCTGGTGCGACGTTCTCGCGTTCCTGTATCACCCATCAGTGCTGATTGTTTTCACCATTGATTTTGCCTTGTAAACATTTCACCGAACACCTTGGTTGCGTTTTCGATTTGGTCAGTCTTGCACAATTCATAGAGCATCATGACCTAAATTGCATGCCGATTGTGACGCCACAATGTTCCTGCATCACAAACCAGCACTGAATATCAACACATTCGATTTGGCCTTGTAGACATTTCATCAAACAGTTTAGCTGCAGCACTGACCCGAACAAACTTGCACAAATCAGAGCTAATATTGGCCAAACTGTCATTGTCGTTGTGTCCAGCACGTGTTCCTGCATCTTGTGCACCACACATATCAATAACAATGTTGTTGGGGCGCACCAGAGATGCGGAACGTCGCGTCGACGTATCAAGGGCAATGGCATTGCGGTTCAGCAGCTGAAAATCTTCGATTGCGCGCGCTGCCTTGCCAGTCAGTGGCGGAGCCACGTTGTGCTACCCTGGTGCACAGGCACCAGGGTAGAAAAAAATTTAGCACTAAGCAGCTCTATTTGACAAGCTAAAAGTCGATAGTCATGCAAGAAAATAAGACATGTTTTATGTTGTGCACCACCATCAATTCCAGCCTAGCTTCGCCACTGTTGCCAGTGATGCAAAGGTGAAGGAAGTGGCCCAGAGACATGCTGCAGCGCTGCCGTGAGGGGGATACACGCAGCGATGGTATGAATGGTCGGCGTGGGCGTGGCGACACACGATGGTTGGCATTGGCATCCGCAAGTGAACGGCCATCCTCGCTGCTGGCCTGGTTGTGGTGCGGCGCGAGTTCGAGCAGGAGATTGTGAGCAGCAGGCCAGAGCATGGCTGTGGTTGAAGTGCTGCATCGAGGGGCATGAGCAGGCCGGTGTCAAGCTGGAGGTGTGGAGCGATCCATGCGCGCACGGCCGGTGCTGCGGCAGGAGCATGATCAGAAGCACGTGATGCAGCAGAGAGGCAGAGCGCGGCCAGCGTGCTACCCTGGTGCATGGAGCTGGAGGGTGCTGGCGAGCTGCGAGAGGAGCTGGCGATCACCAGCGGCAGGCCGAGCTGGGAGAGGGCATGAACTGGAGATGGGGAGCAAAGCTGCGGTGCTGTCTAGGAGCAGGGAGGAAGAAGCCAGATATCGGTACTGCCTTACGGTAGAAGCTCATACTGTCCCCACTTGTGGACCTCTATATCTCACCTTTATATCTCATCTTTAAAAGATTATTTGCTTTACAGTTTCGTTCTCCACACTCGTGCACCTTTTTATCTCAGCTGTATATCAATTCTAACCTATTTTATTTTTAGGAATGACTTGTATGCAATCTGACTTATGGTGCAATCATGTAATCATCTATCACCAACTATTGAATGTTCATCTTAGGGTGGTTACATTTTTTTCACTTAACCCCCTCCATCATATGGGGGGAGTTAAGTGAAAAATGCAACCACCCTAGAATGGACATCCAATGGTTGGGAGTGAATAATTGCATAATTGCACCATAAATCAGATTGCATACTAGTCATTCCTTTTATTTCTTTCTCCTCTCTTTCTTTCTTTTTTTCCCTTCTTTTATTCCTCATCCCTTCCTCTCTCTCCTTATAGCGGCCGCACAGTGGAGCGCTATCTGTAGAGCGGCGCTGTAGGCAGCGCCATTTTAGCGACGTGTTTGCCATCGCTGCTGCGCCCCGGCTGTGGACGCTAAACGCGATAGCGGTGCCTTTAGCGGCACCGCTGCGAACGGCCTAACAGAGGAAGAAGAGAAGATAGGACCAAACAGAGAAGAGGAAAAAGGGAAAGGAGCGTTGCTGGAGCGGTGGGCGCACCGTGTCGCCCAAGAATAAATAAAAGGAACCAGTGCCAACAACATTTTGCTGACCTGTGGGGCCCACAGGCAGTTGGTCCCCACCTTACACTTATACTCAGCTGCTGTTTCATTATTCAATTAAAATTAGCAGATGGACCCCTAAAATTGTGAAAATTTGCAGAGATACATTTTTAAATATATGGAACACATTTGTGAAGTTGTATTTGGATTTTGATTAGTTTAGTTTGAATTCGAATTTATGATTTGATTGAACCTCTATGTTAACACCTCCTATAACCACGAACAATTATGATTTTTGTTGGAACACCTACTTAATCATTAATCACATTTTGGTGCAGTCAAGTTTTTGGTTGGCCTAATTTGATGCAACATTCACATTATTGCCTTAACATTGAAATTTTCATTTTGAGTTAAATTTCAATTTAAGCTTGTCTTCCATTTTTGAATTGATCCCCTTGGCACTTCAGATTTTTTTTGTACGTAGTTTATTGGATTTCACTCATACACGGAGCATTTTCCAAATTATATCTAAAGTCCTTAATAGAGCATATCTTGAGAATCATTTATTAATTATCAAAATTTCTTTAAGTTTGACCTTATAATCTAACTTTAAAATTATTAAGTCCATTTTTTTTTTGCGTTCTTGCTCTTTTCCAAATGCTAGGCTTTTACAACCCTTCCCCCTTAAAGCAATCTTGTCCCGAGATTCTAGTAAACAGAAACTGGCAGGGGGAGTTATCGGGGATGATAGTAACTAATCCGGTATTTGGATGGTAGGATTCTTTGCATTCCTATGCGGGTTCTTTGACGGTGTGGTTAATCAGTAACAGTCTACTGCATCACATCATCAGACTTCTAGTGATCGGAGTCTTGTTCCCAGTGATCTGAGTTCAGATACATGAGGCAGGCAAAACTGAACTGTAGAGTCTATATTTTTTTTCTCTGTATACCTCTAACGGTGTTCTGAAGTCTTCTGCTTTGCTCTTAAATGTTGTACCCTGTTTTTGTAAGGAAGACACATTAACCTCTACAGTTTTTGGCTTTAGTAATTGATATTCTCTTTTGAAGACGTTATTGTACAAACTTTGATTCCAATATCCAATCTTTGCTCTTTGATATCCCTGATCACAATGATGTCTTATAAGAGATGTAGCTATTCTTGCGGCTTACTTTGCTTTGGTTGCATCCTTAAGGTTTGAAATCAATATCTTTCTGGAATAAGAATCAAGGGGTCTTGTGATCCAGACAACGAATGATCAATTTACAAAGAATTGCGATCTCAATAATTGAGTCAAAGGATGAAACACATTGTACTGACATAAGAGAATCCAAGGTTCAATTTCTATTATATCATCAAAATACAAATATGCACAATAGATGGTGACTACAAGGTTGTGGGACCAAAGTAATGTCACCATGCATTACAAGTCAAAGAATTCTAACAACATGGCAATCAAACGATAGTCTCACGAGTAAAGTGAATGCAAGGTTCTCACGAGGTTGAGGAGTCATAACAAAACTCCTCACAACTAGAGTCAGTCAATTTCCAGCAATCAAGATGATTGAGTCCCAACGCATCAAGGATAAGGACTCAATTGTGATTTAGTCACAAGGTTTTTAAGAAATAGGTTTCCCCTGTAGTAATCAAGATAATGAATGGAGCAAAGGGCGTTATGAATGATAATGGTATTCACAAGTCAAGAATAACTGACGTTTTTTATGTAATTGAATGAGGAGACATATTCTTGCTCAAATGCGTGCACTCACTTGCGCAAAAATCAGTAAGATAGTTCAATTATGCCAAGAAATATCTTCATATTTACAAGGCTCGAATAACTTTGTCTTGGAAAGCTGTTGAACAAGGGATGCTACTTTGATGTCTCAACCATGCTCAATGATTTCAAAGAAGAGTGTTATCAAGGAATGGTAAGGGTCACCTCAAAGTAACGGAGTCCACACGATGGAACGAAGTGATTGATCCTATTACAGATGTGAAGTTCCCTAAAGTCTGCTAATCACAACTTATATACAGTGCTGTGATTTCTTAGCAAAGCATCAGGTCCCTCATCTCGTTGTATTCTTACGAATGTACTCTATTCTTCAGTGATTGAAGTTGGCTTGTCCTCAGAACCCGTGTCCAAGTCAGTGAGTTCCAAAGTTGATTCGGTGTTGATGTAAACTTGGCATGATACCTTGATGGATGTAACACCTTGGTTACTAGGGTGCACGCCTTCCCCCTTAAGTGTCAGTCTAGTAACTTCCACCGCCTTCCACTGATTACATATCTAAGATTGGATCAACGCTGTATTCAAAAGTTACTTTTTTATGTTGACGATAGCTCTATGGACCACTGGTATATCCACAGCCGGTATCTTATTATCCAAGTGAGGTGAAAGTCTGCAGTTCATGCTAACTGTTGAGCGCTTGAATCCTCATCAGCTCACAGTTCCCTTCAGCTCAAGAGCTTCATATCACTTCCTGCTATTTCCTTACTCCTATACACCGCACACTCGGTATATCCAACGCCTTGAAGCAGCAGTGACAGCATGCATGTGAAACCGGATGGTTCATCGCTGTCGAGCAATTCCATTCATTCTCCATCTGTAGGAAGGGAAGATCCATCTTTGAACATAAACTTGAATCAAGTCACATGTCTATTCCCATAGTAAAGAGCATGTCAATATCAAGTGCATAGCCAAACCACTAAGTTGCAACATGGTTCACTCCATCCCTTTTGGCTGTTTGAAATCTGTTCCAGCCTGACCATGTTGCACTCCAACTAAATTTTGACTTTGCAAATGACATTTTAATGACATGATCCAGTTTACAAAGTTGTTGGTGACTGTCAGAACGTTCTAACGGTTACCCACATGCCTCTATTGCATTAAGGGTGTAAGAGTTATGGTGGTTTAAAGTTGACAGTATTCTGAGGCCATTTTACCAGAACCTCCCCTAAAAGTGGAGATTTTGGCCTCAGTTTAAACAGTCAATAATATTCAACATATACACAAACTTTCAATTACAACATTGAAGTACATTACATCAGATTCCCAGAAATGCATCCATTCAGCCTTTACAACTTTCATACAGGTCGTTGCTCGCAAAATCAGAAACCGCGTACTATATGCCCAGATTCTGGACTGCCCGGACAGTTTTGACGATAACTGGAATTACACCCTGTTACTGCGAGATTTAGCTTTGGTGTTAAACATAAACTAGATAGAGGACTTTCTAAGGTTTCCTTATATGTATATACTTACCTATGTTACTTTTCTAACTTAGTATATATGGCTGTTTAGAATTCAACTATTGTTTGGCTGATTTTGGTAGCACTTTTTCATATGCATCAATTTGAACTCGAAATTCCATTTCTTTCTGAGCTGAATTTGACCAAACTTTGACTTACAAAGTTGTAAAAGATCTTCTCCCATTTACATAAATGTATCAATTATATAGGATGTATTCTACGGCGAGATATGGCGAAATTACAGAGACAGGTCCATTAAGCTTCAAAATCGTAGCAGTTTGAGATATGGTACATTTGTATCTTCTTACAATGGTTTTCTGGTATGGAGGTCGATAGAACATTTGTAGGGGACTTCTTCCTCTTTACAACCATGTATACTACAACTAAAATGGCCAGAGCCAATAAGAGATCTCAACTTCCAAAGTTCAGCATCTTGCTGCCAGAGCCAGACAGGAAACTGCAAGTTTGATGGAGTTTGGATTGCAGTCATGTTCAGGCTTTACTGCTGGAAATTTGTCATGGTATTAACCAAAAGCTTGTAGATTACAGTTACATTCCCAACATGGACTCAAATGGTCAACGTGTCCGATGTAACCCAAATGACATGTCGGTACTACATTCCTCACAAAATAGAAAATCCTAACTGGATTACCTCTGGCATATACAACTTGTAGGTGGCACTAAATTCGAGCACTTGCAAATGTTTCTACTTGCAATACGTTCACGTGGTTAGTGTATCTGCAGAAGACACACAATGTCCATTTCACAGAATGCGCCGCAAGGGCGAACCACATGGGCAGCACGACAGACAATCACAATAATAATATATTAATGTCCAATCTAACGCTCTGTATCACTCTATACAGGCCGTCCTCGAGGAGAACACGTCTCGAGAAATGTGGTCGCGTTTCAACACCACGTGACGGGGGACCCGAGTAGAGCGCTAGCGGGTCGTCACGGTTGGGAATTTTATGAACGAAACAGATACCACCTACTGCCCCTATCTCACGGAGGCACGCCGATAGTGAGCACTGCATATGACTTGTGGGGCCTACCTCACAAAGGAACCAGTGCTGTCAACATTTGGCTGACCTGTAGGGCCCACAGGAAGGTGGTCCCCACCTTGCACTTATCCTCAGCTGCTGTTTTCATTATTCAATTAAAATTAGCAGATGGACCCCTAATAGAGGTACATTTTTAAATATATGGAACACATTTGTGAATTTGGATTCTTATTAGTTTAGTTTGAATTCGAATTTAAGATTTGAATTGAACCTCTATGTTACACCTCCTATAACCACCAACAATTATGAAATTTTTGTAGAAACACCTAATTAATCATTGATCACATTTTGGTGCAGTCAAGTTTTTGGTTTGGCCCAATTTGATGCAACATTCACATCATTGCCTTAACATTGAAATTGACATTTTGAGTTAAATTTAAATTTAAGCTTTACTTTCATTTTTGAATTGACCTCCTTGGCACTACATATTTTTTTTTTACGTAGTTTATTGGATTTCTCTCATACACGGAGCATTTTTCCAAATTATGCCTAAAGTCCTTAATAGAGCATATCTTGAGAATCATTTACTAATTATCGAAATTTCTTTGAGTTTGACATTACAATCTAACTTTAAAATTTTTAAGCCCGGATTTTTTTTGCGTTCATTTCCAAATGCTGGGATTTTACATCCGACACCTCTAGGAGGCCCGCCGTTGATGTTTCTTAGCGTTGATGGTTGGCGCCGCAAGAGCATTCAGCTTCGGCACCACCCAGAAGGCCCACTGTCGACGTTCTGCACGTTGATGATGGGCACCGCCGGGGCATCAAGCTCCGACACCTCCCAGGGGGCCCGCTGTCGATGTTCTTCTCGTTGATTGTGGGCGTCGCTGGAGCATCAAAGTTCGACACCTCCCAGGGGCCCGACGTCAACGTTCCGCACATTGAGGGTGGGTGCCGCATCGGTTTGATAGCTACCTTGTCACCATTGCCACCAGAGACTTCCCCGGCGACGACCACACATCTTAATTCAAGTTCAGCGCTCCTCAGGGGGCCCGCCGATGTCAACTACCCAAGCTCCCGCACTTTAGCGGGAGCCCACCGACGACATCCTGTGACTGAGTGGTAGGCATGCCCAACCAGTTGGCCACACCTACCAAGGGGCCTCTAAGGGGTCCCATGGACAAGACGTGAAGCGGTTTCTCGCCACCGTTGCGACAACAACGTCACCAAGGCATTATGGTAAGTTCCACCCACGACGGCATGGTAGGTCCTACGTGTACAATATGCTTAGCCCGGTCTAGCACCCTAAGTGTGTACATGTTGCTTCCCCAGCATTACCGTTGGAAGTTTTACTTTTGGCACGGTGGAAAGTCCAGAGTATGTAGCCTGCTTAGTCTGGTCCTGCACCCTAAGCGTGTACACTTTGTCTCCCCAGCGCCACATCGGTAAAGCTTCACCCTGGGCGTAGTGGTAGGATAGTTTTTTTCTTAAAAGGGTGTCATAGCATCTAGGAGCAACGCATGAAGCAACTAAGCTCCAGGGAGTCCAGTCCAGAGTATTCAACCCGCTTAGCCTGATTGCGTACCCTAAGTCTGTACATTTTGCCTCCCTTGTCATCCGAAGTGAGTCGTTGCCTTCTTGTAAAGCCTGCCTCCTCCTATGATTACCAAGTTAGAAGAACCATTGTCTTGCCCTATGCTATGTTTATGTTCATTTAATTACGCATTAATTTTATGATCATCAAATCATGCTCGTTCTCGCGTATTTTCCGTCTCGATCACTCTCTCCTTGTCTCGCGCCTAATGGAGTTTGCAATCCTACTGCAGGCGGGCCTGATTGAGGTACCTGCAATGTGTCTGAGGTCTCTCAGCCACCCCCTTGTTTGGGGTCCCGTGTCACCAGATGATCTCCACCATGAAAGGCCTACGCCAAGACAGAGGTCCAGGGTGTGTAGCCCGCTTAGCCTGGTTTCGTACCCTAAGCGTGCACACTCTGCCTCCCAGCGCTATGGCTAAGTACTGGAGGCTGGACGGCTCACACCCCGAGTAAGGTGGCAACCGAGGCCAGGATGCTATCGCACCGAATTACCCAAGCCCCGCTCCTCAGCTTAGGACCATAATGCCTAGGAAAACTAAGGAGCAGGAAGGGAGTGACCCCCGAGCAAAATTACTTACATTATGCTTTAATTTTTTGCTTACTTTTGCATATCATCCGCCATATGCCCGGTTACATTTCTCCAATCTCGTCCCTAGTCGTAGTCCATGGCACCGAATGGTTCTCACCCCTGAAAGGCTAACGCCAAGTTGGAGGTCAAGGGTCTGCAGTCTTCTTAGCTGGGTTCCGTACCCAAATCCTGCTCACCTTGCCTCCTAGTGCTAACAGCTGAGTACAGGGGGTCGGACGGCTCATGCCCTGAGCAAGGCAGTGACCATACCCTGAATGTTGTCGCACAAAATTACCCATACCCTGTATCTTAGCTAACGACCGTAAGCCATAATGAAACTAAAGAGCAGAGAAGTGGTGAACGGCGAGCAAAATTACTTTTTGTCTACCGTGTGTGCACGACATGTAGGGAATCCGCCGTGGATGTTCTACACGTCTATGGTAGGCGCCGTCGATGCTTCTCTGAGATCCGGCGCCCCCCAAGGGGGCCGCCGGCGACACTTCTCCGAGCTCTGGCGCCCCTAAGGGGGCTGCCAGCGTCACTTCTTCGACTTTTGGCGCCCCCAAGGGGGCCGCAGGCGTCACTTCTCCGAGTTTCGGCGCCCCCAAGGGTACCCCCAGCGACACTTTTCCAAGCTCCAGTGCCCCTCAAGCGGGCCTCTACTGTCACTTCTACGAGTTCCGGCGCCCCCCAAGGGGACCGCCGATGTCACTTCTCCGAGCTCTAGCCCCCCCCCCCCCCAAAGGGGCTCGCTAGCATCACTTTTACAAGAAAATATGAAGGCCCCACCTACGGGATCGTTGCCTCCCCCGAGGTGGACTCAGGGGCTGTTGTCAGTACCCTGCAGACCAGGTACCCCCGCATACAAACTAAAAGAAGCTCCGTACCCGGTCTTTCCGCTGAGGCGGATCCCGAGGCTACCACGCATCCTCTGGATCCGCACACTTGCTCCCACCGAGGAGGTCTCCGGAGTTGCCACGCGTCCTCGGGCTCTCGACCCTTGCTCCCACCGAGGAGGGCTCTGGAGTTGCCACGCGTCCTCCGGCTCCGGACCCTTGCTCCATCGAGGAGGGCTCTGGAGCCTCCATGCGTCCTCCGGCTTTGAATCCTTGCTCCCACCGAGGAGGGCTCCGAAGCAGCCACACGTCTTGCAACTTGCACCGGCCGGTTGGTTGCAGGAGTAAGGGGTGATGTGTCCTATCCAGTTGCGCATTGAAAGCACACTATTTCCCCAGGCATATAGGTGCGGTGCAAACCTCCTGCAAGGTACTGTTGCACCCAATTGCATCACAATGAAGGCACCGTAGGCCTACCCTGCTTCGCCAAGTGGGTAGCTACAACGACAAGGCAGACGGGCGGGACATCTCCTTCCACCATCAACGACTACCCATGGGCCATTGGTTACCGACGCAGCAAGACAACAAGTCTTCAAGGTGCGATGAGAGGCAGCGTATGTAAGAAGCCTCTTATCTTGTACAAGATAAGATCACCTCGGGGCCACCTAAAAGGCCCCGAGCCCTACTTGTAAGCTGTCCGACCTTGGACTATAAAAGACACGTTCTCTGGTCCATTCGAACTAGGAGATCAGATCCAATCTCAAGGCATACACATGCTACACACGCATTAACACCAGCAATATAACTCACACCGTGGAGTAGGGTATTACGCTCTGGCGACTGGAACCACGTAAAACCACCGTGTCACCATCTCTGATACGCAAAATCTCTCTTGAGACTAAGCCCTACCGATCAAGAACCTCTGCGGGCTGCTCTCATAGCAGCTCTGGAGGCAGTGTCGCAAGAACACTTCGACAACGGTCGTTAAGTACCACTTTAGACTGTCAATATGACTAATAACCATGGAGGGCTAAACATTTCTTACACGCATGTCCTATAGAAATAACCTAGTTCCACTTGTACCTGGAGAAAATGTTGCATGTAGGATTCTATACAGAATTGAGATGAATATAGGGGAGGAATCTAGAAAACCGTCCTTCCAACAAATCAGGTGCAAGTACGAGGATTCATGGGCCCCACAAGGGAGAAAACTGACTAAAAATCACGGGGATCACCCAAACGATGATGGGGGCCCACAAATAGTCTCTTGGAGGGAAAACACCACGTTTGGCGCCACCAGAAAGTCGGCCAAACCCAGGGTCGCCAGACCAGGTATTCACATCAAATCGTTTATGTTCCACATGGAGTCTCCTCACGGCTCCTTGATAACGATGGCGACTGATTCTCGCTCATATTCTGACTGGAACCGCCTCTACTCAATGTATAAACAGGGAGGAGAGGTCTCATTGAAAGTCGCTTAGAGGGGGGGTGAATCGGCGATATGACCTGAAATTGCATAATGAAATGATATTAAAACTTTGAGGCCAGATTAGTCTGGTCATGGCCGATCTAGTCCACTCGATACACAGGGAAAATCCGAAAACTGAGTTCTACAAGTTATTTGCAGATTTTTGTTTGACCCAAAATAGATACAATGTCTAGCAACCTAATACAACTCAGATTAACAAGTGAGATAAAATTGGTTGCAAAATTTCGATGAAGAACAATATGACAAATGATATGAACCCTAAAAGCAATTCTAGTGAATAGCGGAAAGTAAAGCAACAGGTGAGACACGATTTATCCCGTGGTTCAACTTCACAAAGAAGCCTACATCCACGTTCAGAAGTCCACAAAAGGACCGGGTCTCACTTGATCCTAATCTCACCAAGCCACCACAAAAAGTTTGCTTGGTTTCCACTAATCACAAGGGTAATCACCAAAGTTCTTGGGGCTTCTCATAAGTTGAGGCTCCAAAAAATGATTTACGGCAAGGAGCACAAGAAGCTCAACAACCACAAGCCACAAAACGCGACACCAAGTGCAAGAGATCAAACTGAGAGCCAAAGCAAGTCGATCTTCCTTATCTCCCCTTCGCAAACCCTAATCTCTTCAAGATTTTGTTCTATAGGGCAAGTAGGCAGAGTAGAAGGCTTAGAATGGCTCAAAGAAACTTATGGCAGCACTAGGGTCCAAAAGTATTCAAATGGGGGCCGGGGGTCCCCTTTTTATAGGGGTCCTGAAATCTAACCATTGCCTGCATTGAATGTCCAAACTAGTCAGGCCAGGAACCCCTGACTAGTCCGGCCTACTGGGTCCACACAATGTCACACTCCACAAAGAGTGACGTACCCTCTAACATTTGAATTTCAAACGGTCATGGCATACCGGACTAGTCCGACCAACAACAAACTACTCTAAACTAAAACAAAATGTCTTGGTCTGCTCAAAAAAAGAGAAGTCTGGATGTACTAGACTAGTCTAGCCACTGGGACGGACAAGTCCGGCCAGTAGGACTTCGCCTCATAAACCCCTTCTCACTCAATACCACGGACTAGTTCACCTAACAACAGACAAGTCCAAAGTACAATAGAAACCTTTAGTCCGGCTGAAAACGGACAAATAGGGAAGTCCTACCTAGTCCGACCTCTGTGGCGCACAAGTCTAGCTTCCAGGGACTTAGCTCCAAAAACTCTCACCAAGTGTAGAACCACTACAGGAATCCCGACGATTTGCGACGGCCGAAGCCGTCGCAAATAAGCCAGATGCCGTCGCAAATAAGCTATTTGCGACGGCTTTCTTTATTTGCGACGGCCTCCGGCCGTCGCAAATATGTCGTCGCAAATAAGCTTATTTGCGACGGCCACCGTCGCAAATTAACTTATTTGCGACGGCTAGGGGAGGCCGTCGCAAGTTGTTGCTGCGGGCTGGTGGGACCCGCGGCCTTATTTGCGACGGCCCTGCCGTCGCAATTAAAGCGTATTTGCGACGGCCGGGCCGTCGCAATTAATATCTGCTATTTGCGACGGCTAGGCCGTCGCAAATAAGTTTAGAGGGCAGGGCCCACGTGTCCTCTTCCGGGCCCACGACTATATTTGCGACGGCCTGGCCGTCGCAATTAAAGCTTACTTGCGACGGCCTGGCCGTCGCAAATAGCAGTGGCTTAATTGCGACGGCTAGGTACCTTATTTGCGACGGTACTGTATAAAAAGCCGTCGCAAATAAGGTTTTTTATTTTTTTTTAAAAACAGAAAACTCTAACCGGCTCGATGGCCAGATTCACAACACAATATACACAGCATACACAATATATACACAAAGATCATCACAATCACAAACTCAAATTCCGATACATCTCACATCGTCATCAACAAAGTAAATAAAAGGGCTCACTCGCACATCTAACCTCCGAAGCCACCTCCGAAGTCGAAGTCGTCGTCGTCGCGCCTCAATCCAGGCGGCGGTAGCGAAGGCGACGGCGTTTGTGCAGCCGTCGCGGATCCCTGCAATTAATAAAACTTAGAGTTAGAATATATGCATCAACATCTCTCTCCCTCCCTCTCCCTCTATCTTCATCTAGATCACCCTCTCTTCCTCTCTCTTTTCATTTCTCTATTTGTCTCTCACTCTATCTTTCTTGCTCACTCTATCTCTCTATTGCTATCCTTTTCCCTCTATCGTCCTCCCTCTATCTCCATCTACATCTCCCTCCCTCTATCTTCCCCTCTCTCTATCTCCATCTACATCTTACTCTCTCTTCATTCCCATCCTACTCTATCTATCTTTCACTCTTTCTTCTGTCTCCCTTTCTTCTATCTCTTTCTTTATTCTATCTCAATCATTTTCTTCTATCTAACTATCTCTCTCTTTCATCTATCTCAATCTTATTACGCTGGAGAAGAAGGATTACATAGAGACTTACCTGACCCGCTGAAGAAGGATCGCCTGGGAGGACCGGTGGTAGTACCGGTAGCTGGATTCCCAGACCCTGCGCCCGAGCGATGGCCTGTCATTGCAAACATTAAATGCTACCTATTAGTAAGTCATTTAAGCTGAATTAATAAGAATTTTAATTTTTAGATTGTTACCTCCATTGCTTCCCGCATCTGCGCCAACGCTGCTGCCTGGGTTTGGATCGTGGCCTCCATCGCCCTCCTTTCCTCCTCATGTCGCCTTTCATTTTCTTCTACAGTTTCTCGGTGAGGACTACAACATTCAAATGATTCATAAGTAAGTTTAATGTGAATTTGAATTTAAATGAGTTTAAGGACTCCTCACCGTCGTCGTTCGCCTTCGTGCCCGTCTACATGCATACTTTACCTTACCACTAAATGGGCCTTGTCGGGCCTTGTCAAGCTGGTATGAAGCCCATTTATGTATATATAGTACTTGAACACTCAAGCAATCAAAATTAAGCAATTCAACATAACCATAATTCAAATGAGAGCAATAATACAAATCTTAAACATTATTAAATTAAACCTAAGCATATATAGTAACATTAAGATCCAATTAACAAATAATTAACAAATAACTAATAATTAATTAGAATGGTCAACTATTAACAACTAACTAACAATTAATTGTAATTCAAACCTAATTAGCAACTGCTAACAATTAATGAGAATTAACAACTAATTAACAACAACCTAACAATTAATTCGCATAACAATTAACAAATAAATAGCATAACAACTAATCATCAACTAACAACTAATTATCTAGAAATTAACAACTAATGCCTACTTTACTTGTGCGGCGTGGAGCAACGGGCCGACGGCTTCGGACGGACGGCGGGGGCGCAGGGGCCGGGGGCGCAGGGGTCGAGGGCGGCGGGGGGTTGGGGGCGGCAGGGGCGTGGCGGGCTGGCGCTGACGTCGGCCCGCATTCAAGTACAAGAAGGCGCTGACGTCACACACACTCACGAGCTTGGCATGCACGCACTGACGCGCTCAGCATTGAGCCCACACGGAATCGCTCAGACGCAAGTTAGGCCTTTTGTGCCGAGTTCCCCGACGAGGCCAATGTTTTCAAATCGCCTAATCGACTCTAGTCGCCTAAGGGGCGATAAGGTCGACTAGGACGATTAGTCGTAGAAACAGTTGTTGTCAGTGTATAGATGCCTTTGACGAGGCTTTAAGAATGGAGGGAGTATAATACTACTAGTACTACTACTAGTACAACTTCGACATACTATGGTACAGTAGGTATCTCCTCCCCCTCTGTAATTTATGTCATAAACAGCTATGGCCAAACTGGTCGTTAGGTCATTAGGTTCTGAAAAGGAAGAGAGGAGAAAAATGGAAAGGTAGCGTTCGGCTTGGACTCTGGCCGTGCAGTGCAGGCCGGTGTTAATTGTTGTTTCCTTCTCCTCGTCCGAGTCGCAAAGCCTAATAACGAACTATGGTACAGTAGCGGCTGCGTTCGTGGCAGCGGGGTCAACGCGGGCCGAGCGCCTAGACGCCCAGGCGCCCGCCTAGGCGACCAGCCAGGCGAGGGGTGGCAGCCGGTTGAGTGGGAGGGACGGCGGCGAGCTGAAGAGGCGGTGCAACGGCTGATAGAGGAGGGGAGGCGGGGCGGCGAGTCGAGGAAGGTGGGAGCGGGGGGGGGGGGGGGGGACGCCGGACAATCGCCAACGGTGGTGCGACGCCAGGATCGTGGAGGGCGCCGCTGAATCGTGGATGCGCCGCCAGGATCTAGTCGCATGTGGCTCCGTATCAGCTGGGAGTTGGAAGGTCACGGACAGACTTATTGGGCTGGGCCAAGTTATTGGCCAATGTTGGCCACCCAGCCGCCTTATTGGGCAAAGAAACGGGTCTCCTCCTCAAACCCTACCCTTTTTTCCCAACCCAGCCGCCGCCTTTTCTCCAGTGCGCGTCTCCTCCGCCGCCCGCCGCCCCCAACGTCCTTCGGACTCCCGTCGCCACCACCGACCTCCTTCGGCTCCCAACGTCAACCCCGAGCTTCTGCCACCCTCCCAGCGGCGTCCTCGACCTTCTCCCAACCTCCCACCGTCTGCCTGATCTCCTCCCAAGCTCCCAGCGCCGCACACGACCTCCTCCAGGCGAGGCGAAGCTACTATACAAGCAATTCTAAACTACTATAGCTAATTGTTGCTACTCTTAACAAAATTGCTAACTAAATCCGAAAAAAACTACTAAAACAGGGGGAGTAGCACCTGCTGTCCCGGGGGCGGGGGCGGTCCGGTCGGTGGCGGCGATGCCGGTGGCGCGGCGGGCCGGAGGCGCAGGCGGCGGTTGGGGCGCGGAGGCGGGCCGCCGGTGGGGGCCGAGGGCGGCGGACCGGAGGCGCAGGCGGCGGGGGCCGCCGGTGGGGGCCGAGGGCGGCGGGCGCGGAGGCGGGCGCGGAGGCGGGGCCGAGGGCGGCGGAGCCGGGGGCGCGGCGGCGGGGGCGCTGCGCGGCGGCGGGGGCGCGGCGGCGGGGGCGCTGCGCGGCGGCGGTAGGCTGTTTTGAGTTGAATGAAGAGTCGGGGCCGGAGCGACCCGATAAAAGCCCTTATTTGCGACGGCTTCTTTAATTGCGACGGCCTCAACTTGCGGCCGTCGCAATTAAAGCCTGTTTGCGACGGCTTTGGGACCGGCCGTCGCAAATAAGGATTTATTTGCGACGGCTCATTTATTTGCGACGGCTTTAGGGTTGGCCGTCGCAAATAACCGCTTATTTGCGACGGCCGGTCCCAAAGCCGTCGCAAATAAGCTCTTATTCGCGACGGCCATCTTATTTGCGACGGCCAGAGGCGGGCCGTCGCAATTTAAGATATTTGCGACGGCTGGCCGTCGCAAATAAATTCGGCCGTCGCAAATGATCGCTTTTCCTGTAGTGAACAGACTAGTCTGTTCCCAAACGAATAAGTCCGAACTCACACAGAAAATCTTAGTCCGGCCAAAAACTGACTATTTTGGACAACCCGGACTAGTATGACCTTGAGGTCCAGACAAGTACGGTCTCCAGGGAATACTCTCAACAAGGCTTCTCACATAGGTTTTCTCTCAACTATGACTTTGAGCCCTCTTCTTTGATCTCAATGCACTTTATACACACACCTTTACACATAGAAGGCTAGTCTAAACTCAACACATAAGAAACCCTAATTTCCATGCTTGAGCCCTCGACGATCATTTCATTTTTTCCTTTTTGAGGGTTTTTCTTTCATTTCAATCATCACACCTGTGCTTAAGATTAGCAGAGCTTGTTAGTCTCTTAACTTGTCGTCATCAATCATCCAAATCCCACGGGGATACCTAGATGCACTTTCAATCTCCCCTTTCTTGGTGATTGATGACAACACATTAAGCTTCAACAAAAATGATATAAATTGGTTTTCATAACAAGTATGTGTACGAGTAACTCCCCCTCAATGTATGCATCATGAATGAAGGATTTGAGAGAGTTATCATACATACACATGTTATGGTGGGTGCCTAAGTGATGTGTCCATGATTTGTGTTAAGGCAATAAACATGAATGCGTAATAGGCAGTATTAAGCATCACATCAGAAATAAGCATAGCAAATATCATAATATGCATACAATCCGTCGAGGTGTCTAACTGACACCTCCCTCGGACCTGCTCGGAAGCAGCCCGCGGAGGTTCAATGTATTTTTGGGGGCTAGTCCTAGCAAGATCGAGTGCAGCGAACGATGAACGCAAGGGATTTACGTGGTTCGGGCCGCCAGGGCATAATACCCTACTCCACGGTGGTTTGTGTGTTGTATTGCTCAAGCGTGTGTCTGGGTCTGAGTGAACATGTCTAAGTCGATGGCTATCTAGTCCTTTTATAGCCCAAGGCCAGACAGCTTACAGGTGGGTCCCAAGGCCCGACAGGTGGCCCTGGGGGTTACCAAATCCATTCTAAGATCAGGGAGTAAATGCTATCTACGGACCATGGCTTCAATGTGCCGCCTGGCCATGCCCTGCTGCAGGGCTACACATAGCCCCTCATCATGGTTGGCCGCATCCCTTCTATCTTGTCGCGGCCTCTCATTCGTCCGCCGTACGTAGTAGTTCGGCACCAGCCTGTTGTCACAAGACTGGGTACGGGCCTCTTGACTTACGAGTGCACACCCCTGCTTACCTAAGGAAGGTGCGCATGTTTACTCCTTGGACACGGCTAGGTCCACCTCCATAGAAAGGCCTATGTCAGACACCGTAGGACACGTAGCTGCTCCGGACCTCTCCTCAGCGGGGAGGTAGGTCCGAAGCTTGCAGGACACATGGCAGCGCCGGACCCTCCTCACCGAGGAGGCGGGTCCGGAGCCGCAGGACACGTGGCTGCGTCGGTCCTCTCCACACCGGGGAGGCGGATTTGGAGCTGCAGGACACGTGGCAACGCTGTACCTTCTCCCAGTGGGGAGGCAGGTCTGGAGCTACAGGTCCGAAGCTACGGGAGACGTGGCTGCACCGGCTGCGTCCTCAATGGAGAGGTTCGGCCTGGAGCTGCGATGTGCGCAGGACCTCCGGGCCTCCTCTTAGTATGGAGGCTGATCTGGTGGTACTGGACTTGTGGCGGGGTCAGGCCTACCCCCAGCGGAGAGGTTGGACTAGGAGCCTCGTGTTGACGGCTCCTAAGATATACTAACAAATCATCCCCGGCAACGGCGCCAGCGATGCTTGTTGGTATTTCTTAACACCACAGATCATCTCCGGTAAAGAGATGAGATCCGCAAGCGCACGGAAGATACCGTTGTAGCATTTCACCCATGAGTATTCCCAAGGGTATCGTATTTATCCCAAAGGAAGGCAATGGAGTAAAGTATATACTACTCTTATGGTCAAGCTGTGGGATACTAATCCATTATCCCAACAGGGGTAAGTTGATAATAGGGGTAGTGTGACACACATCTAGGCAATCTATTCTAAAGGGTAAAATGGGTGATAGAGGGAGATTGGATTGAGAGTTAGAGAGTTGCTCCTACAATGCTCCTAATACATATACATAGCCTAAGGTAGATACTAATGGTCATGTCAATGATGAATTCCTATGCAATGCTATTCAACACATCGGGCACGGGCTTACCCCTAGCAATACTAGGACGACTCCCGCCAAGAGCCTGTAGCATAGCCGAACATGGAGGATTACAAAAGAAAGATAGGGCTGTCACCACCTACTGCCTACCTCTTCAATCCGTGGGTTTACGAGACATCCGACGCTACTTAAGTACCCTAGCACCATGCTAGCATACTAAGCAAATACCTTAGGAGCCATGGCACAAGCCATCCTAAGGCAATGACTAACCTAAACATCATTGAACGAATGTTGAAGCATAGCATAAGTCATTCATATTAACATAATCATATCATAACTACATAGACTATAGTAGGGGTCTATAGTGTTTATGACCATAAGATGTGATCATGAGAGTGAAATCATAAAGACTATACCTTCATCATACATGGACTCCACAATCAAACAAGAAATGCTTTGTCCAAGTACACGCATAAAAGAAGACTAAAGATAATATCTTTATTGAGCACAAAGTCACAAATACAAGAAGGAATACATAAGCCATACCTTTCCCAATGTGGAATTGGGAAGAGAGACTCCTTCTACTCCTTTCCCAATTTGGACTTGGGACTAGAGGCTCTCCTCTCTACATCCTAACTCCTCTATGGACTATGGAGGATAGTGTATACAATAGAATGATGCCCACGTGGTGTATGTTGAAGTGAGGGGTAGGGGTCCTATTTATACTAGTGTTGAGGTCGGATCCCTCAACCAAAAGCGCGCGAATCAGTCACCATTGACTCCAGAGAGCCGGGAGGAGCCAACACATGGAGGCTGACCGAGTTTGGTGCAAAGACCAGGTCGGCCGACACCTGGTTCGGCTGACCTGGTCATTGCACCGTTTATCGTGTGCTTTCTCCAGGTGGCTGCCAGGTGGGTCCCATTGATGTATATGGGTGATACACCATTGGATCTCCTTGGATACTTCTGTTTGTGAGCCATTTGATCCATGGGACACCACGTGTCGTCGCCTGATTGGCTGGGATAATATTTTATAGGATCGGTCCCTCTACATTTCCTCATTTCCTGCATAAAATGCTGCATACACATATTTCTCCAAGTCCAAGTGGAATTCGGTTAGATAGAAAGGTGATGTGTGCAAGAAATGAAAAATCCTTCACATAATTGAGTTAAATTGACGGATGAAATTGGTATATAACAACCGTCAACAAACTCCCCCAAGCTTATCCTTTGCTCGTCCCGAGCAAAGTCAAGACTTTAGGTTGATGATCAGGAGTTGCTACAATATCTTATTTTCAAAAGTATCTAATGCACAACAAGATACTCTACCTAGTATTGCAGAAATTGGCTATGATACCCTAACTTTCTTAAGTTATCATGGGTCTTATGCTTTTTCATATTCATGAGTAGTTGAAAGGTAGAATAGCAAATGGAGCAAACATAGCCTAAAAATCAAGTTCCACTTAAATCCCGGAGAATTCAATTTAGATATTAAGTACCTCAATTTGGTTCTCTCAGTCACTCCTTTGTGGATAGTGGAAATATTTCCTCACCAAAGCATTGTGCCTCTACTATTCCTACTCATTGAATATGGCTTGTATGTGGAGCTTGGTAAGGAAAGTAAGTAGGCATATTTGCATCACATATATTGCTAAGTCAAAAGAGTAAGCCTTAGGAGAATTCAAATCAAATCTTTTTGATTCAAGACTAGTGCATGTGTGATGGGGTGGAAGTGGATGTGGATACTTGAGATAACTCCTTTTTGGTATAATCTCTCTTTCTTTTTGCAGGGTTTAAACATGGCTACTTTTCTTTTCTCTTTTTTTTTGTCTCATGCTTATGAGGTAAGCATGCTTTTTTTTTTCTTTTTGTAGCCATGTCTTCTACTCCCTTTCTTTGCAATGAATTTTGAAGAGAGTGCTAAACATGAATAACATGGAGTTTCTCTTTTTTTTTTTGTGGTATGGTGGATATGATGGACGTTTTGCTTACTTCTAGTGTAGAAGTATAACATGTGCAAGTGAGTCTTGAATTCAAAAAGAGTTGAATGATTTCTCACATAAGTCTATACTAGTTTCACTAGGCTCAATGTGAAAGCAAATAACATATGCATAAGGTTTTGTTTATGTATGAACATCATATGGCTTTGGAAGGTATTTCCAATCAATTGAGGGAAACTTAAATCTTTTTAGAATTTCTCCGGAAATCTAAGTTTTATTTTCAAACTAGGGCTAGCAGCCCTATTGCTAATCCTAATTTTGCAACAACCTAGAATTAGATTAAGCTTTTGCTACCCACAACTTCCAAATTAAGGTAAAAGTATTTCAAACCAATGAAAGCAATATTCGGAGAGTAGCAAGTTGTAAACTAGAGACTTAGGAAAATAAAACAGAGCAACTATTCATCATTTCATCTATGTGAATTTTAAATCATTCTTACTGCACATCTTTATTTGATGAAAGCAAATCTAACCTATTTATATATATTTTTTTAGATGCATGGTGGATGGTGGATGAATGGAAAGTAAATATGCAATGGATGATTTGAAATAAAAATGTAGTGGGTGTGATACAAGTTACCTCAAGTGGGGGTCCTCCCCCAAGGTTATTCTTTGATCAAGGTCCGTGATAGGTGTTGAAACCCTAATGACGGAAGTAGGCCATGAGTTTGCCTATCCTTGTTGCAGTGTGGCTTTGACAATGGAGGGTTGAGTGTTGGTTGTTGTGTTGCCTCCCATGGAAACCATGAGTGTGGTTGAATAGAGTGTTTTCGATGTTGATCGTCCGCACATTAGGGTCTCCATGTGTTGGGTGTGATTTGTCATTCCGTGGCTTCTAGCCACATAGGAACAACTTGCACCCAATGATGGTGGCAAATCCCTTGAGCTTGAATGAGTGCTTAGAATAGTTGAGAGCATAATGCTCTCACCCATTTGTGGCAGCCCATTGGTTGCTCATGGAGGGTTCTCATTTCAAATCTCTAGCCTTGTATAGTTGTGATTGACCTTCGCGCATAATTTCCGATAGGTAGCAACCATCCCCATTTACTCCTTGGCCAAGAGATGTTGAAATGGGATCCTCTAGGGATCCCAACAATCAGCTTCTTGAATGCCTGCATAGTAATATTACTCCTGCAAACTTCCTCTCTTGAATAGAGAGGGATGGTTAGCTCCCGATACTTGTACAAATGAACGTTCGAGTTAGGTAACCGAACTTTCATTTGTACATACAGGGAAGAACAAAATCAAATATGCATTGGATCCAATGTCAAGTGTATCTATGATCAATGTGTTATTCATTGATAAGAGTGGAGCTTTATGGATAATTCATGTTGCATATTTTCTAAAGCTCATACTCAGAGCAATGCATGTGATAGAAATACACTATATGGATCCCTACACCTTTTAAAGTTTCTAACCATCTTAGCTTTCAAGAGCAAATTTTTATAATTTAGACCATGACAAACAAAATTCTCAATTTTATCCTCCTGAACCTCACTAGGAATTTGAAATTTAGTGACTCCTCCTAAAAATGCAATTCAATTCCAGAGCAAGGATATCATTTATTCCTAGGAGTTTGAAATCTAGTGACACCATCTATGCAAGAAGCTCAATTAAAAATTATGGCTGTCACTATGACCAAGTTCCTATATACCAATTCACCAATTAAGTCATGCCCAAAAGTTTTGTTTTTTAAACCTCGACAAAAATGACTAAGTTTACAAAACAATTCTTAAAGTATTCTAGGTACTTGTTTGAGGTTTTTCCAAGTAAGGTGGGATTTCCTTTTGGAGATCCGAAAGGCAATACCCACGCTTGCTCTTGTGAGGATGCTTGAGAATTGAATGATGAGGAAGTATCAACCTTCCTCACAAATGCAAGCAAATACATTCAATTCTATGGCAAACACAACAATGTAAAATTCTAATCTCATACCTCATTTGAAGAGCAGTTGGTGACGAAGGTCATTGTGTGAGAAACTCACAACCTTGATTTTCGGCGTAGGCTTGATGGTTGATGTCAAATGCCAAGTTGAGATTGGATTTGGCAATGGATTTGGTTCTGGCTCCTCCATTGGGTCATCATCTTGAACATTTCTCTTCCTCAAACCCAAAATGAGTTTGAAGGAGAGAAGTGTTCTCAAATCTTCCCAACGGTGACTTGAGCTTGATGAAACCTTTCACTTTCTTGCCATACCATATCTTCACAATTTTGACCTAGCTGCACTTTAATCAGGAACACACAAAATAACTCGAAACGGGTTACGTTAGCCAAAAGCAAATTGAACCCAATTTTCAAATTGTCTTGCCCAGCTTGAAATAACTTGTAAATGCAATGAGGGTCAAAGCAAATCTTTGGTTTGAACTAGGAAGATAAATTCAAGTGGTCATGCACGTAGTTCATATCCAATTAAATTTCTCCCCTAATTCGAATTTTTAGTTTTAAAATGGTTGGAAATTTTACTTTCCAACACACAAGTGTGGAATTTCAAATATGCAAATGCAAGGGTTGATGCAATTTGGAAAACAAATATGAGATAACTACCAATTAACCTATTGGCAAGGACTCACCAAATTTTTGAAGTCCGATGAGTAGGACTTACCTTCGTTCTGTTCAGCGCGATGATTTTTTGTCCAATCCCGGAGTTGAAGATGTGGATGATTTCTTCTGTTTTGACATGCCAAACTCATTTGGCTGTCATTTGGACATGTGGGCCACATGGTGGCCCTAGCCTCTCCCCATTGTATTGATATAGACATGTTGTTGTAGCGACGGGTTCTCCCTCTTGAATGTATTCCTTGATCATGGGTCAAAGGCTTCCTTGGGCATGATGACATGTGGACTCCACAATCAAAAAAGAAATGCTTCATCCACAATGTCGCTTTCCCTAGGTGAATGGGTTTGGTCGAAGTGTGGGAATCCCAACAAGTGATGTGGGAAATCTTGGAGTTTGAATGCTCCTTAAGTTCTTGTCCTTGGCCAAGATCTTCATGTGAATGTTGTCTTGATTTCTGCTTGGCCAAGATACTTCGAGGTAGGCTAGTTGAACTTAAATCCCTTGGAAAGCCATAGCCTCCTTGAATACAAGGGTGATGTTAGTTCCACCCTTGACCTCCTTGTGAATGGTAGCCATTGGAGTTGTTGTTTGAAAAAGGTCCTCATGGGTCTTAGGGAAATAATTCCCACGTGTCCCATGATGACATGGATTTTCACAAATCATGTGAATATCCACGACTTGGATTATCCAAACAAATCTCCAATGACTTGGATATTCATGACACTTCAATGGGATGTGTAGTTCCATAACTAGCATATCCACCTTGTGAAGTGGTGTGCATGACAAGCTATGGGAACTCGAGCATTCTTCAATCCACCCCTTGAGTAGAGTCTTTCTTCTCATCCATGATGGATGAGAATAGGGCTCCTTCAGCTCCAGCATGAATGTGGTCATGGATTGGTGGAGCCAACCGATGACACGAGTGTTGGATGAAGAGCCAGCTATCCAGCTCATGGTGGAGGCAAACCAAGAAGAACTTCTTGGAGCCTTCCCCAAGCTTGGATATGGATGACTTTGGCTCCTACTGAAAGCTGAAATTCTCCCGCAAAAAGCAATGGTGTTGGCTAGCGAACATTTGTTGAGGTACGCCTTGAATCATCTTGCAGTTTAGCACTTGCGTCCTCGTTGGCCATTCCATACAATGGGTTGGCCAACACTACCTTGTTTTCACACAACGGAGAAAATAAACAAGGGTAATCCTGTCTAATAACAATTAGTACCTATAGCTTAATCACAAGGGATAGCTATCCTTCACTTCCTTTGCCTTCCCCGGCAACGGCGCCAGAAATGCTTGTTGACGGCTCCTAAGATATACTAACAAATCATCCCTAGCAATGGCACTAGCAATGCTTGTTAGTATTTCTTAACACCACAGATCATCTCCGGTAAAGAGATGAGATCCGCAAGCACACGGAAGATACCATTAAAGCATTTCACCCATGAGTATTCCCAAGGGTATCGTATTTATACCAAAGGAAGGCAATGGAGTAAAGTATATACTACTCTTATGGTCAAGCTGTGGGATACTAATCCATTATATGGACAGGGGTAAGTTGATAATAGGGGTAGTGTGACACACATCTAGGGAATCTATTCTAAAGGGTAAAATGGGTGATAGAGGGAGATCGGATTGAGAGTTAGAGAGTTGCTCCTACAATGCTCCTAATACATATACATAGCCTAAGGTAGATACTAATGGTCATGTCAATGATGAATTCCTATGCAATGCTATTCAACACATCGGGCACGGGCTTACCCCTAGCAATACTAGGACGACTCCCACCAAGAGCCTGTGGCATAGCCGAACGTGGAGGATTACAAAAGATAGATAGGGCTGTCACCACCTACTGCCTACCTCTTCAATCTATGGGTCTACAAGACATCCAACGCTACTTAAATACCCTAGCACCATGCTAGCATACTAAGCAAATACCTTAGGAGCCATGGCACAAGCCATCCTAAGGCAATGACTAACCTAAACATCGTTGAACCAATGTTGAAGCATAGCATAAGTCATTCATATTAACATAATCATATCATAACTACATAGACTATATTAGGGGTCTATAGTCTTTATGACCATAAGATGTGATCATGAGAGTGAAATCATAAAGACTATACCTTCCTCATACATGGACTGCACAATCAAACATGAAATGCTTTGTCCAAGTATACATATAAAAGAAGACTAAAGATAATATCTTTATTGAGCACAAAGTCACAAATACAAGAAGGAATACATAAGACATACCTTTCCCAATGTGGAATTGGGAAGAGAGACTCCTTCTACTCCTTTCCCAATTTGGACTTGGGACTAGAGGCTCTCCTCTCTACATCCTAACTCCTCTAAGGACTATGGAAGATAGTGTATACAATAGAATGATGCCCAAGTGGTGTGTGTTGAAGTGAGGGGTAGGAGGTTCTATTTATACTAGTGTTGAGGTCTTTTCACGCCACCAAAAGCGCGCGAATCAGTCACCATTGACTCCAGGGAGCTGGGAGGAGCCAACACATGGAGGCTGACCGAGTTTGGTGCAATGACCAGGTCGGCCGACCCCCTGGTTCGGCCGACCTGGTCATTGCACCGTTTCTCGTGTGCTTTCTCCTGGTGGCTTCTAGGTGGGTCCCATTGATGTATATGGGTTATACACCATTGGATCTCCTTGGATACTTCTGTTTGTGGGCCATTTTATCCATGGGATGCCACGTGTCGTCGCCAGATTGGCTGGGATGATATTTTATAAGATTGGTCCCTCTACATTTCCTCATTTCCTACATAAAATGCTGCATACACATATTTCTCCAAGTCCAAGTGGAATTGGGTTAGATAGAAAGGTGATGTGTGCAATAAATGACAAATCCTTCACATAATTGAGTTAAATTGATGGATGAAATTGGTATATAACAGCCGTCAACACCTCGCGCCACGTGGCTTACGCCGGGGCCTGCCTCCATGATAGACGGGGCCCTACTCGTCCTCTTCCTTGTATCTATGGGTACTCGGTCCGCCAGGTATCGACAGTGGCCCCCGGGAACATCTCGAGGAGGAACTTCCTTGGTTAAGTGGTTATACTTGAGGTGGGGCCATTTTGAATCATCGTGCCGCGACTTTAAGTGCTTCCTTTCAATGCGGCAAATAAAATATTTGTCTGCAGATATCATGCCATCAACTGGCGTCAGTTCCAGATACGAATTTCATTTCGGTTCTACGCGCCCACTATGTTGCAGACCTTAGGTTTCGAACTCTCCCCTACGGGAACGGTTGCCTCGAGGCGGTCACTTTGCCTTTTCCGCCAAATCGGATCCTTGCCCACCAGTCATCGTGAGGGTAGCTCCAGCATCGTAGTATCCGCAGTTTCCACCCAAACATCGCAGAAGTATACCAAAGGAGGGGACTAGCACAGGTCGCTAGCCCTTTACGCCTCCATTTGCACTCGCGCTCAGGACCTTACTGCTTCCTCGAATCCTCCAGCCTTAAGCCTTAGCCCTTGCACATCCATTCTTCCCCTGCTCCATTTTGTTGCAATGGAGTTGGGTCTCCTTGCCATCAAGATCAAGAATGAGAAGGAGCTGAATAAGGTCCGCGCTTAAATGGGGTGGTCCCATGATTCCTTCAACGAAAAGATCCGCCTAGGCGAGCTTCCCTTCGAGAAGAAGAGCGCCGGTGATATGGTTTATTTCCCACGATACGCCATGGTCAGCTTGCTTTCCCCCTTCTCGTCTTTCCTAATGACACTGCTGGAGTTCTATGGCATCCAGTTGCATTTCCTCGGCCCCCATTCCCTTTTGCTGGTCACTACCTTTGTTCACTTCTGCGAGATGTGGGTCGGGGTGTGGCCTAGCCGAGCTCTTCCGGTGTATCTTCACCCTGCAGACCACTGGGAAGGGGAACAAGATGATCATGTTGTACTACTTTGTGAAGCAGAAGAGGTGCCCCTTCAAGTACTTGGAAACCTTTCCCTCCAGCAAATGGGATGATTGGAAGAAGGAGTGGGTGATCATCACCGTGGACAAGCATGAGAAGCTGGACCTGCCAGAGAGCCTCCCTAATGTGGACACCAACCTCTGGAACAAGCTCCCGGAGCTGCCGGCAGCGTACAAGCCCGTTGTGGTGAGGATCGATGGTTGTGTCACCAGCGGAGTGGCCCCCCAGATGGTCTTTGGGAACTTCCTAAGGAACAGATGGGCTCCATTGAAGTTCAGGGAACGGTCTGCGTGGACATTCATGCCGCATGATGCTGATACCAAGATGAGGGACGAAGCTCTGAAGGTTCTGCTGAAGAAATTCCAGAGCAAACCCAACATCCCACTCGACTCTCTGGCGCCCCAGAGTCTTTTCTGCCTTTGAACCTGGCTCCTGAGTTCTGCCAGAAGCTCCGGAAGCTGATGCCAATGCTAGATGAGATTAGGGTTGTGAAGAGGCGGGCTTCCTCTACGATTACTGTTCCTGGGGCCTCTGGGGAGCCAGCCCCTATTCCCCCAAGCCAGGGGGTGGAGCTGCTAGCTCCGGCAATGGCGAGGTGCCGACGGATCCCTCTAGCCAAAAGAGGAAACTGGTGCGGGGCAACGGAAGCCATGTCGGGACCTCCGGAGGGCCACCTCCTCTGGATCAGGAACCTCCAACGGGTGCCAGCTCCGGGGGGCCACCTCCCACCTCGGTGCCAAGCGCGGGGCCAAGTTTCGGAGGCCCCTCCCAGCCAAGGGACCTCCGGCCAGGGAGGCTCCGACCCAAGCCCCTGGGGGGCCGGAGGCTCCGACCACATCGGGTCCATAGAGATCCTGCTCTGGCCCTGCTCCGAAGCAGCTTTGCTTCCGCAGCACCTGGAGCTTCCCAAGGTAAACGACTGAGCTCTTACTTTGATATATATTTGGTTAAAGTCACTCTTTGAACGTTTCTATCTTCGGTGTGCAGCGCTTCCAAGAAGGGAGAGAATACTGCTACTCCAGCGGCAGGCCAGGGGGCCGAGCAAGCAGACGCTTCAGCTCCGGCTCCTGCGCCAGCTTGGGCGAATGTGGAGGCTCCGGGAAACACGAGGGTGGCACCAACCGCAGATGCGGTTGCGCTAGCACCGAGGACTCCGGTCGTTGATGTAGGGATGGCCAGAGTTCCAGCGGTGGATCCGGTAGCTTCTAAGGCTCCAGCGGGGATGCCGAGTGCCGACACAGCTCCGGTGTACGCACCGACATCGACAGAGGTTCTACCCCCCGTTCTGGGAGCCACCGAAAGGGTCAGCCCCCACACTGTCTTCCAGAGAGGTTCCAGTACCCCAGCCAGACGTAGCTGAGGGGTCGACCCCAAAACCAGATGTGGTAGAGGTTCCGGCCCACGAGCCAGAAGCAGTTGAAGAGCCGACCCCACGCCAACTACAGCAGAGGTTGCGGTGGCCGACCAGATGATAGTCAAAGTGTCTGCCCCCATGCCTGAGGTATTTGAGGCTTCGGTACCTCGGACAGTGGCGTCAAGCGCACCTGTGCCCGGGCCACAAGATGTGGAGGCTCCGGTTGAGCATCCCGCCTCTCCCCCAGCAGAGGCCGGTCCGGGAGCATCCATGGCCACACCGGAGGGCCCGGTGGAGATCGGCGCTGCTCTGGTCAACTTTCCTCTAGGCGCCGCCGAGGCTGCGCGGCTTCTGGAAGACACC